>CM030364.1:33516481-34716481 GCA_017893485.1 Hemerocallis citrina
TTGACAGTCCTCTTTCAAACATGTGCATTTTTTAATGTGCATTTGTAAGTATACATTTTACTAGTTAAATAATAAAGATATAGAAAGTAATCCAACAAAGTACAAACCCCTAAATTATCTCTGCCTACTACAAACATCATATTCTAATTTTAGTCTACAAAATTCCAAAATGTATCTTCTCAATTTGTGCAATCTTGTATAAAACCCCCCGACACTAATATGATCTCCTATGTCATTCAATAATATTTACAATTAAGTGTTCATAAGAAAATGAATTTGTCCATTTCATTTTTCCAGTGAAAGCCTATACTCCCAACAAGTTGGAAAGTATAGTGCGGGCTTTCGCAAGAACGGGGTGTACTACTTTTATTTCATATTTGATCTCTTTTCCATCTTATTCAATATTTGTTATTTCCTACTTTTTCTTCACTGTATTTTCTTCCTCTCCTATCTTCATGACCCTTGAATACCCAACTAACCAGACTAGATAATTTCTTATAATGTAAATTATTTTTCTACCGAAAAATAATCCAACAATCATTGTCGTTTTTCTAAGAAATTTTCGTAAGCCCCTTTCCGATAAAAAAATCTTTTATGTAATTCAAAATGTCCATCATATCTCCATATCTTATTAGTGAAATTGAATCACTGAAGTCCAACAAACCACAATTTTTTTATATTTCTTATGAAATAGTCGAGATGAATAAAATTTTGACCATAAAAATTTTTGTGTGAAATTGTTGTGAAACGGCGATCATCTAATAGGTGGATGACCAGCCATTAAGGTGGTTATCCAAGCCCACCTATTTACGTGGCGGCCCAACCATACTACCAAACCCTAACCCTAACTTCCTCCCTATATATATGTGCTATGAATAAAGAGCCACAATATCTTGGATTCGACTACATTTATCTCTCTCTATCTTGACACGTTATCAGCACGACGACTTGAAGAAAGGTATGCAAGTCTCTTCTCTTTTATCTCTCAAGAAAGAATCATCTTAATTTTTGAATAAAAATTTCATCTTTGTAATTTAGGGTTTATTATTATATCAAGATTTGATTAAGAAAGGGTTTAGATGGAAATCTAGGACATGATTTATTTGTTTTGATTGTGAATATGATGATGGTAATAGGGCATGTTTGGTTTTGATAGAAAAGTCATCCATTTTTCAAGTAACATAATCTAGTCATTTTTCCTATATCTAGGTTTGTTCATCGTCATTTGATAAATATTGTATATATGATTGCCCCTTTGCTGCACAAGTTTAAAACAAAAAAATAAAATAAATAAAAATAAATAAATAAAATAATTTTTTTTTTATAGTAGAAAAGTTACTTGGGTGTGTGCATATATTATTTCTAGACTTCTGAGCTCCCAAGAAAATGTTGGGAGCATAAATATTATTATTTAGCTCAAATAGCTACAGATCTGGCATCTTTCATTGCTTCATCACTAGTATATACATTACTATAGTTGCTTCTATTATAGGTATGCACTATAATGTTATTATAGGTATGCACTATAATGTTCTGATCAAAAAATAGTACTCTATTTCCTAGTAATAAATTGGGACATAGCGACTTCATTTAAGAGAGAATAATGTAGATGGGATGTAATTCTAGCCCTACCCAGCTAGGGAGTCTCCATGTATTGTTTAATATCATCATGAAAAAATGACAAATCATCCTGAAAATCAAGGAGAACAACAACCACCTTTAAGTGATAGAAGATCAAGTAATACATGCTTCAAGTGTGAGCGTGCAGGTCATCATTGGTCATGCACCTGTCGTGCATCAAAGAAAGCGGTGACTAAATATCAGGAAATTCAAAAGATTGAAACAAATCCCACCTATGACATAGACATTAATGACTTTCTTGATGAGGATCTTGGGGAACCAGGGAACACAAACTTGACATCTGTAATTTTTTTTCGAATTATCAGTTGCTTAGTTTTATTTATTTAGCATTGCACTAATGGATATTAAGACTTTGGTATTCTTGCAACTATGTTTTGCAATGATTTGAAAACAATATTTCTTTATATTTTATATATGAATAATTTTTATTTGGATCATCTTCATTGCAAAACTATCATGTCAAAAAGGCATTTTGCTATTTAGTAAATCATATTAGAGACATTGCATAGGTTAGGAGAGATCGTACATAGAACTTGATGCTTCATTTAGATCACATTTTTCTAGTCTATTGATCAAAATCATCCATTTTTTCCGAATAAACTATTAAATCAATAAGACTAGACAGTGCAGCTGAATTTATCTCACTGATCTTCAATGATTTATGTACATCTTTAGGAATAGAGGTTGAGCATCATATTTCGATGTGACAATATTCCCGCCGTTAGGGGGAGATAAAAAGGAAGATAAATGCCTCGTTCCATAAGAACGTCGTGAATACCCAAAAAACCAAACAAGGAAGCAAATGAAACAGTTCCACTAAAAAATGTGGAAGGTCTTAAAAGTTCTAAAGATTTAACTCTCCCGAAGAAGAGATCAAATAACATAACACACCCTAATGCTCCTGAGAAATAGCTCATGAAGTAGCATCTTCTGTAGAGAGAGTTCATGATGCTTCTGAAGAAGCAATTTTTGAAATAACATCTCCTGTAAAATTTTAGGATTTTAGCTAAGAAATTAGCTCTCAAATATGCTCATCCTATGCAAAGCTAATTTTTGGTGCCTGTCCGAGTGCTTTGTGGGCATGTCTTTCTTTATGCATTTATGGATGTGTGTTTATTGTGGCCCCTTTTGTTATCACTAGGTGTTTTGAAGTTCTTCTTTGTTTTGTCTACATCCACCTTATACTCAGCCTCCAATTCTTTTGTCTTGCTGGTTGCTTCTTGCTTGTTTTTCCTAAGCGTTTTGTGTATTCTTGTGTTGACCTTTTTTCTGGCCCAGAATATTTCGGGGGGCCTTTTCTTTTCATCCAGCTAACATTCTCCTTACATGTTTTTCTTTTCCTTCACGTTTGATCTTCGGTTGCTTTCTCTCTGCTTGGTTGTTCAGATCCTTCTTATTTGTTGATAGTTTCTTTGATATCTTACTCTGCTGCCTACCCTTGGTTAACTTGACTTTGTTTTAAATATTTCTCTGGGAGTTTTAAGTGCTGGCTTCTTCTTGGTTCTGCCTATTGTTAGGAATGTGTCTTGAATACTCGTGGTTCAGATTAGAAAAAGATAAGATAAAACACCGAGGTCGAAGCGTCGAAGAGAGTAGAAGAAAACAGAGTAGAAATAGTGCAGGCAGAGTTGCGATCGACTTCCAAAGTTGCAGTCGACCGCACCCCCCAACCACACCACTCGACCACACCCGACCCAGTTGCACAGGGTTTGGCCGAGAGGAGGATGGTTGATCGGTCTTGTTGGACAGTCGACCGGCCGCAGCGTTGTGTTCGTTTTGGGCTTTGATTTGTTAGGTCGTTTCAGCCCAATCTTCAACTCCAAATTAGATCGTACGACTCCTATTCATTTACTTTTCCTACAGGTTATATCGGACAACTGAGAATCAAGATTAAACATAGGGTTCTCTTTATTCTATTATATATATTGTAAACTCCTCCAATATGAGAGCAAAGTACTTCATTGATATTTTTCCAATTGCAAAGAGAGGCTTGAGAGAGATAGTTCTTGGTGAGTGAGTTTAATTCCTTATATTGAGTGAATCAGTAACTCCTTGTAATCTTTTCTAGTTGAATATCAGATCTCCCTATATTTCCCTCCGGATTAAGCGAAAGCTAACCAGGATAAATTCTCATTGTGTTTGTGTTAGATTGGTGAATCTACTTGCTTGTTCAATTGATTTGTCTCATCTACTTCGACTTTCTCATTGCTATATTTAGTTCCACTACGACTGTAACACCTCGAATTTTTAAAAAATACCGAGAATACCCGTTTTTATATCTTTGACGTGGTGAGAATTATTTTCAAGGTATATCTTATTTTATTTTATTTTAAATATTGATTTTAGTATGGATATTCGTGTTGGATTGGTGTAGATGATATATTGAAGCTAAAAGTTGAGGTTTTATATGAAGAAATATTGTTTATTTTTATTTTATAATTTTGGAGGATTATTATGCGATAAATTTATTGTATTTTGTACAGTTCGTATTATTAAAGTATCGAGTTGGAGTTTATTTGAAATATTTTGGAGATTGGGGGCTGATATGTAATTATTCCTTATTAAATTTATATATAATTATATAATTTTCCAAACACCCCCCCTTTCTCTCTCTCTATCTCTCTCTCTCTCCTTTCCTCTTTCCTTCTTTCCCTTTTCCTGTTTTCTTCCCGATCAAACAGAGCCGACCGAAACCCATTCGGCCCGACTTCTCCCTGCCCAAATCCACGTCGTTTCTCCATGGTTTTTGAATTAATTTGAGGGGATGGCTAATTGGAGAGTGCTCTAGCTCGTGGTAGCGTCGGTTTTTGGAGAGGACTTCGGGAAGGTATACCATATTTTATTTTATTGTATAAAATTAAGTGTGGTTAATTTCTATTGAGTAGGAGTATTATGGTAGGAAGATTAAGAGATGTTGGGAATAGTAGAGGTGAGAAATTAGTAGATTATTAGAGAGTTTGCAAGATGTTAATAAATTAGGGTTTTGGGTTTGTAAAAGAGAATTATATATGTAAGAATTAATTCTCGTATAGTTGTAAAAAGGATAGTTGGGCCATTAGAAACTTGGGAGTGGTTCTAGTAATTGGCTGGGGATAAAAATCCCGTAGGAATTTAAATATTACGTGCAACGCATGTGTGCATCCCAGACGTTTAATAAAATGCTTGTGTGATATTAGGATTAATGTTTTTATTTTTTGTGGTTGATTTGGATGTTTTGAGCCTTAATTGCTTCGAAACTTGATAATAGGAGATGTTAACGACTTCGGGTGCGGAATGGAGAAGTGATGCTTTGAGTCTTCCCGGACTGTTAGGTAAGTATGAATGTATTTACGTATCTGTTGTTTTAAGAAAATTTTAGTATAATCTGAATGATTGGTATGAATTACGGAATAAGGTGTATGTATAAATGGGAATTAGTGCTTGGTGTTGGTGTGCTATATGACGATCAAATACTCGTGTCTCTTGTGTATTGATATAAATTTATAGATGATGGATTAGTTATATATATATATATATGGGGATGAGTTATATTTATATAAGGATGTCCGTATATGGTGTTGTGATGTGTTGATCTACTGGGCGTATGCAAACATGTGATAATGAGATAATAAATAGTATGGTATACTCATGATGTGTGAAGTAATGATAAAATAATACTACAATACAGTTGTGATGTGCAATAATATGATGTGATAATTTTATATGTTAATCACAGTGATATTTCTTATATGTGATACATTGAAAGGGTAAGGGAGATGGTGATCATGGTTTATGTGTTAATAAGTTCGAATAAAAGATGAGATGCTATGATGATAAAAGGAGATGAAAATATGAAAAGAAAATGTTAATAGCAATAATTTCGGTTGACAAGAGTTAGTACCCCAGTATACACCTGGGAGAGCAGATACCTCCGGGTAGACCGGAGAGAGAGTTGATACCTCATGATAGACCTGAGAGAGAGTTGATATCCCAGGATAGACCTGGGAGAGCAGATACCTTCGGGTAGACTGGAGAGAGAGTTGATACCTCAGGGTAGACCTGAGAGAGAGTTGATACCCCACGATAGACCTGGGAGAGCAGATACCTCCGGGTAGACCAGAGAGAGAGAGTTAATACCTCAGGGTAGACCTGAGAGAGAGTTGATACCCCAAAATAGACTTGGGATACTATGGCTCACTGGTCGAGTAATTAATAAAATGAACATGATGTGAAATGTGAATGAGAAAGAGAAGAAAATACTTGGTGTAAAATGAAATGAGAAAGTAAAGTAAGTATAAATTGAAATTATTATGTAGTAAAAGAAAATGTGGTTGTATTATACAAATGAAAAAGTAAAGAGGGTATGTGCTAATATAAATAGCATGAAGTAATAATTGAGCTATTGGCTTAAGATGTGATAAGTTATCACCCAAGTTCTACTTGGGGTGCAGTGATTATTACCCAAGCTATCGGTTTTGTGGTGCTGTGTATATTACCCAAACTATGTTTATGGTGCAGTGTATCATCTAAAAAGAATGAGAGTTAATGTGAATTGTATTATGAGATGGAAAATGAAAAGTAGAATACCTTGTGCTGTGAAATGAAAATGAGAAAGTGAAAATGGCGTATGACATGAAATGAATATGAGAAAGTGGAGAAAGCAAGTGTATTATGAGTTAAGAATAAAGAATAAATAAGTTAATTATGAGATGAGATTCGGAAAATACTTAAAGTGTATTAATATGGATTAAATGAAGAAATTGTGTTATGAGAATGAATACGGGAGGTAGAGAGAATGCATTATGCATCTTATAAATGATAGTGAGGATATAATACGAGAGTGGTCACGAAAATGATTATTAGAGAAAAGTATGTTGTGATTTGAGTTTGTTGTACCTTGGAAGTGTGTCGAGGAACTACTTGCCCGCTATTTTCACGGAAATGGTGGGAACTACCTGCCTTGGCATAACTTTCAGGAAGAATGAGTGAGTTGTTGATATGATGGTGGTATTGCGGGTTGGAAATAAAAAGTGAAGTAAATTGAAATATGCTAGAAGGGAAACGAAAGTAAGTTATAACAATGATGAGTATGATGATGTATTGAGAGTGAAAAGAAGATAGTTGTAAGTTATTATGAGAGTGGGAATTAAGGTGTTACGAGATGTTATAATATGTGTTATAAGATATGGATAAAGGTGATATTTTGAGATTGAATGAATGCGATAATATGCGTGGTGAATGTGATATCACGAGATTAAATACATGGGAGGAATTGCGATGAAAACAAATACCTGTAATGAGAAGTTATGAATGTGATGTATGTAATATGAGAATGATAAAGAAAATGTGTGTGAATGATGATATATATGAAAGAATATGAGTCGTGAGATTGTAAATAAAGTTGATGTGAATAGTTTGGATAAATTGTGGTATGAAAAAGATTACAAGAAATAAAGAAATTGGGTTTGTATGAGATAAATTTTGTGCGGATAAAATAAAGTTATAAGTGATATTAGTATGACGCACTTAGTGATGCTGGTTAAGTTATAGATATATGAGTGGGTGCAAACTTGAAGAGTACCTTGATATAAAGTCATATTCATGATGTTGTTATGTTCAGATTTCAGGATGAATCTTCTTATCTTAATACTTGTAAGTTTAAATTTTTTTCTTTGTGCAGTTTAATTTATTTATTAGTTAAGTAAATTATACTCACACCAGAAATGGCTAACCCCTTAGTGTTTGGGGGGTTAGGGAGTCCGTGGACTACTCTAGATCCCCTACAGTTACAGGTCCTCAGCAGTGCAGAGGTGAGGTGTAGATTCTGTAGAGTGGAGCTTTTATTTTAAAATTATTGTTTAAGTTTAATAATGTGAATAGTGAAATGTATGATTTAAATTGTATTTTAGATGTATAAGTATGTGGATGATGATGATGGGTATAGTGTGGAGTGGCACACTATGTTTTTGACCCGTACCCATCTCGTTGTGGAGTTCCGAGCCCTGTGGTATATTTTATGAGTTATTTTCTAAAAAACTTTACTACGTTTTCAAAGAAATTTATGGTTTTTAATTGACAATTGATATTCTATTATGAGTTTGCCCCCCAGAGCATGATATTATATTACCTGTGTGATTCTGCTCATTTTGGCCTGGGGAGCCCTCGATATTATTGCCTGTGATGTGAGCTACGGAAATTAGAGCAGAATTCCATAAGTTTTTTGTTCAGGGAAAATTTTGCCAAAATTTTATTTGAAATATAACTATCTTAGTTTATGTTTAAAGTGATATAGAAATTGAAAGAATTGATTATGGAGCGAAAAAAAAAAGTTTGGGGCGTTACAGCGACAACGGGCGTTCGTTGACGCCCCAATTCCAAAAACTGGTATCAGAGCTTCAGGTTGCAGAGTCCTTTGATTAAGATGACAGGTCACAGTCTTTTGAAGATCAAGCAGTTCGATTGAAATATCAATTTCAATTGTTGGATGGTTGATATGTATGATGTCCTTATTCAAGAATGTTTGCAGTTAGCCATTAAGAAGAAAGAAAAGCCAAATGATATGAAGGAGGTTGTTCGGGAAGATATTCGTGAAAGAGCCATAAGTCTAATCCGGCTATCATTGGCGGACGAGGTCAAATGCAGATTTTTTGAAGAAACTGATGCGACGAGTTTGTGGAAAAAACTTATAGCTGACTACTCTGGTTCGTCGTTATTAGATCAGATACATTGGAAGAGGAAGTTATTCTATTTTTTAATGAAGGAAGGTACCGATCTCCAAGACCACATCATAGAGTTCAATAAGGTTCTATCTGAACTCAAGGCGATAAACGCGGATGTGTGTGAGGAAGATAAAGCTTTCAACCTGATATATTCACTGCCAGATTCATACGAGCTTTTGAACACTACCATGCTACACGGTAGATCTGTCAAGGAGAGTATTTCAGTAGATGGTGTAATCAAAGAATTGAAGGAAAATCAACTTAGGAAGGAGACACAAAAATCATCGTATATTTCAAGTTATCTAGCAGTGGAAGGTCCTTCAGGGTGAAGACAAAGTGCTATGCAAAAGGATTCGATCCGTTGTCGATATTTCAAGAGGCCAGGGCATATCATGAAAGACTGTTGAAAATTGCAGAATTAGGAGAGCGCCAAGAATGGGAATTCAGCCGCTAATGTGGTTAGTGCCTTTGATTCAGGTGATTCGTGTCTTCTTGTTTCAAATTCTTTAGAAGTGGATTCTAGTTGGTTTCTTGACTCTGGAAGTTCTTCTCATATTTGCTCCGAGAGAGAGTTGTTTTCTACTTATAAGTCTACTACAGCAGGTTGTGTGAGAACGAGAACTAGAGAGATTTGTGAAGTAGTAGGTAAGGGGACAGTTGAGTTGAATATGTAGGTCTAAACATGTTCACTTTAAGGGATGTTTTGCATATTCCTCTGCTAAAACAAAATTTGATTTCCTTGGGAACTCTTGAGGTTGTAGGTACACAACTTGAGGTGGAGTTCTGTCTGTTTTTCAGGGTCTTCGTAAGGTGATTAGAGGTATGAGAGTGGTTGGGCCAAGCCAAAACAATCTCTACAGGCATTGGGAAATCCGAAATACTTGCGCAAGTGTTTCTCCTTTTTTCATTATTTTTGCAAGCTCATCTAGTTTGCCGCAAGTAGCATCATCGAAGCGAGACTAAGACGTTCGAATATCGTCGGGAGGTGGAGAGTGCCTTGATGTATGTGGAGTTCGTGCGGAGGTTGGCAACTCCGTGATTATGCCTACGGAGATGTTCCCTTGAAGGGGTATACTAATCGGTGAGATTGAGTAGGGATTTGTTCAACTAGAAGAAGAAGCTATTGTTCTAAGTTTTTTTGCAAGTGGATTCATTAGAGTTTAGAGATGAATAATCACATCATGTGATATCACTCGTACGCAATCCAAGGTGGAGTTTGTTAGGAATGTGTCTTGAATACTCGTGGTTCAGATTAGAAGAAGGTAAGATGAAGCACGGAGGTTGAAGCGTCGAAGAGAGTAGAAGAAAACAGAGCAGTAATAGTGCAGGCAGGGTTGCGGTCGAACGCATCCCCCGACCGCACACTCGACCGCAGTTGCATAGGGTTTGACCGAGAGGAGGACGATCGACCGACAGCGGCGCTATGTTCATTTTAGACCTCGATTTGTTAGGTCATTTTAGCTCAATCTTCAGCTCTAAGTTAGATCGTACGACTCCTATGCAGTTACTTCTCCTACAGGTTATATCAGACGACTGAGAATCAAGATTAAACCTAGGGTTCTCTTTATTCTTCTATATATATTGTAAACTCTTCCAATATGAGAGTAGAGTACTTCATTGATATTTTCTCTATTGCAAAGAGATGCTTGAGAGAGATAGTTCTTGATGAGTGAGTTTAATTCTTTGTATTGAATGAATCAGTAACTCCTTGTAATCTCTTTAAGTTAAATATAAGATTTCTCCATATTTCCCCCAGGATTAAGAGAAATCTAACCGGGATAAATCTTCGTTGTGTTTGTGTTAGATTAGTGAATCTACTTGCTTGCTCGATTTCGACTAACTCATTGCTCTATATAGTTCTGCTGCGACAACGGGCGTTCGTTGATGCCCCAATCCCAACACCTACTTCCTTTTCCCGCTGTTTTGTTAGCTCGAGTTTGCCTGCTCCTGTGGCGGCGATGTGTTCATCTACCGCGTGTTCTTTTGCTTGAAGCTGATTGCTGATCGGCTGCCATTTTGGAGTTTTTTTGTGGTGTTTTCGGCAGATGGGATGCCGTTTGCTTTCTTTCTTGAGTTGTTCCTTATTCAGTTTTACTTCTTGTAAACTGTGTTGTGTATATTGTATATTTGTACTATTCATTTTTTATAATTAATATATTTTTTGGCTGGGGTCTTCGGACTCTATCTGTTTATCAAAAATATATATATATATATATATAGCATCTTCTGTATAGAGAATTCATGATGCTCCTAAAGAAGCAACTCCTGAAATAGCATCTTATGTAGAGAGAGTTCATGACGGGCTGGAAGATGCCTTGAACAAAAAATTTAATTTCACAAAACAAAGCATATCGCTTCGGTCGATGATATGCCTCAGATCCCAGAAGAGATTGAGAAAGAGGTACCGATACCCAACAATAATGAGAAATTTGTGTTTTACACATGCTTAGGAGAAACTTGAATTGGATTTTTTGTGTGCTCATGAATGACATTTTCTCATATGCACTAACAGAAGGGATTAAAAAGGGTGATGAAAATGAGGATAACATTGAACTACAAACAATCCTTGAATGTTGAAAGAGACAAGATTGGCCAAAATGGAAGGATGTGATTCAAGCGGGACTATATTCCCTCGCAAAACGTGGAGTGTTTGGTCTTATGGTACAAACCCCAATAGGAATAAACCCTGTAGGTTTTAAATTGGTGTTTGTAAGAAAAATAAATGAAAAGAATGAGATCCAAATGTATAAAGTACTGTAAGTTGCTCAAGGATCCTCAGGAAAGACCAGGAATATATTTTGAAGAAACATATTCTCCGGCCATAAACATCATCACATTTAGAAAAGTCTCGATGTTTCTAAAAAAACTCTATATGACACTCATGGATGTGATAATAACATACCTAAAAGGCAACCCAGACAGTAACATATATATGAAAACCCCTGAAGGATTTAAACCAAGTTTAGAATAGGCTCAGTATTAGATTAAAACGAGCTCTATATGGACTATAACAATTCGGAAGAATGTGGTACAATAGGCTCAGTGAATATCTGTCTAGGGAAGGACATAAACATGATCGGATCTCCTGAAGAGATTGAAAAAGCTACTAGCTATCCTAAGGCAGAATTTGAGATGAAAGACTTGGGTGAAACAAAATTTTTTCTTGGCCTGCAGATCGAGCACAGTAAAACTACATTTTTACTACATCAAGCCAAATATGCTGAAAATCTTCTAAAGAGATTCAATATGAGTGATTGTCATATACTCAGTACACCTATGATGGTAAGGTCACTAGAAGTTGACCATGATCCATATCGGCCGAAAGAAGAAAATGAAGATTTTGGGGTCCTGAAGTACCCTATCTGAGTGCAATAGGCGCACTCCATTATTTAGTGTAGTAGATCTTGCTTTAATACAGACAAATTATTTATCTGATCCCCATTCGAGGAGATTACAAACAAAATATGTTTATTTTTAAAACAGTGATGTAACAATTTCATGGTGATCGGTCAAATAAATAATTGCAGCAACATCGACCAATCATTCTAAGATAGTGGCACTTCATGAAGCAAGTAGAGAATGTGTATGGTCAAGGTCTCTAGTTCAACATATCATGAGGAGTTGTGAACTCCTATAAGTCACAAACAAGCCTACAATTATTTATGAGATAATGCATCCTGTATAAAGCAAATTCAAGAAAACTTCATCAAAGGAGACAGGATGAAGCACATCTCACCAAAAATTTTCTTCACCCACAAGCTTCAATAAGAAAAGATGGTTAATGTAAAGCAGATCAAGTTTTCTGAGAACCTTACAGATCTCTTCACAAATCCCTCACAAAGTCCAGATTTCAAAAGTTTGCACACCAAATTGGCATAAGAAGATATAGCAGATAGGCATAAAAATGTATACGCTGATAAATTTTTCAACTGGAATGTAAGGACCAAATATAATATTGGGGGGGGGGGGGGGGGGGGGGGTGATTTTTCATTTAAGTTGATGTAAGAACTAAATATAATAAATTTTAGTGTTTTTGAGGGGGAGCATCTGCAGATGCAAGCATCCCGAAGATGTTAATGGAGACATCCTGAAGAATGTCTTTGCGCATTGTACTCTTTTCCTTCGATGAGATTTTTTTTCCACTAGGTTTTCCCTTCGAAAGATTTTTAATGAGGGAATGCAAGTCGCACCCACTTAGATTCCTGAATAATTATATTCCTGAAGAATTAGTTGTACTCTTTTATTTCACTACAAATTTTTCCCAAATGTGGGTTTTCCCTTAGGTAAATTTTTAATGAGGCAATGTTCTAAAGTGAGCATCTAAAGGTGAGTGTTGTGAAACGGTGACTACCTATTAGGTGTATGCCCTCCTATTAAGCTGACAGCCTAAGCCCACCTATTTAGGTGGCAACACAACCATATTACCAAACCCTAACCCTAACTTCTATATATATACATGTTATGAATAAAGAGTCACAACATCTTGGATTCGACTACATCTCTATCTTTCTCTCTCTCTTTTGTAACCCCCAAAAAAAAGGAGAAAAATCCCTATTTTCATAAGGAAAAAATTGAAGCAATGTAGGCATGAATCTAATAAGAAAAAAGTAGAATCTATCGCCTTTGAATTTTCTTTTTTCTGTATTTTGTTTTGGACATTGTACATGTATTTAAAAAAGTAGAATCTATCGCCTTTGAATTTTCTTTTTTCTGTATTTTGTATTTAAATTAATCATGAAGTATCGGTTTTATACTTTTTATCTGAGCCTTTTTAAACTCGTCAAATTAATTGTTTAGTAAAATTGAAATTGTGATGTATCCAACTTTGTAGAAGATAAAATATCCTACCACTTGTGGCAACCAGAACGGTAAAAGAGCTTTGGCGTGGTTAGGTTACATGAATGCCCCAAAAATTTAATTTTTTTCTTATTTTAAAAATTAATAATAATAAATGGAAAAAAAGAATCGTAAAAATAGATGCAAAATGCAAAAATATTTTTTATTTACTTTTTTCATTATTTATGCAAAATACAAAAATATTTTTTATTTACTTTTTTCATTATTCATTTTTATGATTTTTGTTGTTGTTGTTGTTGTTGTTTCCCCTATTGGGAAGGGGTATTTTTAAGACATTCATATAACGTAACACCCCCAAAGTTCTTTTACCCTGCTGGTTGCCACAGGTGGTAAGGTATTGAGGTTAGAGCATCTGTAGTTGTTGATACCCATATTTTGGGTATTTGGCAAATAAGAAATAGAAAAATGACTTTGTGCTGCAGTCATCGAAACCTAAAATTAGACCTTTTTTGGGGCAATTAATTCATCAGACGAAAAATTATTTATCATCCCCCTTTTGAAAAAAAATTATTAAAATTTACGGACAAAGAATGATTCATCATTCCTTATAAAAGTACAATTTTTTTTTTAAAAAAATTGACGGGACGGGAAATGATTTCCCGTCCATCCGATTTTAATTTTTTTTATATTAAGGGACAAAGGAACATCTCATGTCCCTTAATTTTTTGGGATTTATTTTGTGGGACGGGTAATGATTTCCCGTCGCATATTTTTTTTTTGAAATAAATCGATCGGACTGGTAATCATTTCCCGTCTACGATTTATTAATTTATTTTTTATTAGGGACGAGAAATCATTGCACCTCTGATAGAGTGAAATAAAATAAAAATCATCCGATGAAAGATTATCTTTTGTCTGATCGAACAGACGAAAAATCATCTATCGTCGGCTATATTTTCCAAATAGCTATTTCGTCTGCCAAATTTAGCAGACTACTGTTCCCCTAAAACCCATTTTTTGGGTTTGTAGCCAACAACTGCAGCATATACATTTCCATTTTTTTTGGAAATTTTAGCAGAATAGCCAACGACTACATATGCTCTTAAGACTCGTATAGTTTCTGTTGGCTGTTTCTTTCCAAAACCAAGGTTCCCTTCTTTATTTTAAGTCCCACATCGGTGGGAATGGTTGCCATATGAGTGGTTATAATACAAACCATCCTTTACCTCATTGTAGTCTTGTGTGGTGTGGAGAGAACCCGTGGGTCACACTCGCGCGCCGCCGCCGCCGCCCGGCCCGGTGCGGTCCCGTCCCATATTTTTTTTTTGAAATAAATTGATCGGACTGGTAATCATTTCCCGTCTGACGATTTATTAATTTATTTTTTTATTAGGGACGAGAAATCATTGCGCCTCTGATAGGGTGAAATAAAATAAAAATCATCCGATGAAAGATTATCTTTTGTCTGATCGAACAGACGAAAAATCATCTATCGTCGGCTATATTTTCCAAATAGCTATTTCGTCTGCCAAAATTGGCAGACTACTGTTCCCCTAAAACCCATTTTTTGGGTTTGTAGCCAACAACTGCAGCATATACATTTCCATTTTTTTGGAAATTTTAGCAGAATAACCAACGACTACATATGCTCTTAAGACTCGTATAGTTTCTGTTGGCTGTTTCTTTCCAAAACCAAGGTTCCCTTCTTTATTTTTAGTCCCACATCGGTGGGAATGGTTGCCATATGAATGGTTATAATACAAACCATCTTTTACCTCATTGTAGTCTTGTGTGGTGTGGAGAGAACCCGTGGGTCACACGCGCGCGCCGCCGCCGCGCCGCCCGGCCCGGTTCGGTTCGGTTCGGCGCGCGTAGTGGGCACGGGTGTGCGCGCCCGCATCTGCGGACACAAATGCCGATCCGAAATTGCTCATCGGGTTCGGGTTGAGGTTCAAAACTTCTTTTTGCTGTTTATTTTTTCCTTTTGACTAATTCCTCCTAAACGTTGGATTAGTTTTTTTCAGATCCGAAAAACTGGTCTTCTTTTTCTCCCAACGTTCACACGTTCTTGTATCTATATATTCCAAACTCCCATTCTTCTCCAACTACTGAAAAAAACAGATCGCATCCACAAAGTAAATCTCCTTCTTCGCTGCTTTCGCAAAGCCTCTGTTTTCGCTGCTTTCTCTGCTTCGCTGCTTCCCAAAACTTCCGCTCTCTGTTTTCGCTTTCGTTCTGGGCAAGGACAAGTTCGGGTTAATCTTTCGACGTTGTGTGCGACAGCGAGACGCCGGTGATACCGGGGGTTTTACCACTAGGAGCATCTGCGAAGAGTCTGCACATAAGACCGCGGATCAACTCTTAGGGCAGTGAGTATCGCGCGACTTCCCCATAGGCCGGTAACTCCGTTTTAAATTTATTTTGATTCTTATATACAGTTGCGAAAGAAATCAAGGATTAGAGGCAATTTTTCAGCAACAATCTAAGAGTTGACACGTATTGTTAATCTGATTAATTTAGCATAGTTGTTAATTAAGAACAACCGTATTGTTAATCTTATTAATTTAGCATATCTTGTTAATTAAGAACAGCCTGATTGTTAATCTGATTAGATTAGTATTTATTGGTAATTAAACACACACATATTATCAATCTGATTAATTAGCACATATAAACAGAACTGCCTTTTGTTAATCTGTTAATTAAGCACATACATATTGTTAATCTGATTAATTAGCACATATAAACAGAAGTGCTTACTGTTAATCTTTTAATTTCGCATGCTCTGTTTGATTAAGATAACCTGATACATCATATACAGTTTTGATTAAGATACACTACATTCTGTTTAATCGAGCTTGCATTGTGAACCATTCACTTGTGCAAGAACCGATTATGCACTAGTTACTGGCTAATTGTCGGTTCATCAACAATTCTTAAGAACCAGATCTCCACTGCAAATTAGCATTGCTAAGACAATGATGTCAATGTTATACAATTTAGCATTGTTCATAAGACAGTGATTAAATTTGTGGCTAATTGTCGGTTCATCAACAATTCTTAAGAACCAGATCTCCACTGCAAATTAGCATTGCTAAGACATTGATGTCAATGTTATACAATTTAGCATTGTTCATAAGACAGTGATTAAATTTGTGCATACATATACACATATTCCTTCTTCAATAAAGTGTCGTTCATATCAATTATAGACCACCCACCTTGTTATTAACAAATTGAACTATTGATAGATCACTATAATTCCCACATTATAGAATATCTATAGCTTTAAAATCCTTACAGTCTTAATCTATTGTTAATCACAATATTTGTTGGCACCAAATTTGTGTTATTAGATTCATTTTAATATTTTCAAAGTTTTAGGATATTAATCGCTGTAAATCTGCTTGTATAAATTTGCAATAGTCAATCTGCTAGCATAATTAATTGTTGGTACATTATTCATGTTATATTGTGAATAGCATTACTACCTGCATAACAATATCAAGACTATTATTAGCTGTAGTGCTAGATATTTCTTGGTATCCTTTAAACATTTAGATAAAGGAATAGTTATTGATTCTGCAAATTCCTTAAAAGAAATCTAAAGTTCTAAAAAGGAAAGATAAATTTGGGAACAAGCCAAAAGGGTCCTTCTGTCAACCGGGTGTAAACAGCCCTAAGCGACACGGTATTTAAGCATCTTCGGACCACCGCTAGCTGGGAACCGACTCCTACAGCTAACCCAAGTAAATCAGAACTTGATAGACTAAAGATTTGTTTAGGAAGATTAGCAAGATCATTAACTATTGTTTAGAGCTCGTGACACCTTATTGAGTAGTTACAATATTATTCCTGCAGACTCTAGACTGCTATACTATTTTATCATGACTGGGAAAGAAGAGACTGCTTCTGCAAAGCCAGCCAAGTTTGATAGCACCCACTTCAAAAGGTGGCAGAGTCAGATGAAATTCTGGCTCACCCCTTTAGGACTCCTTTCAGCAATTGATGGATCCACACCCAACACAACTGAGTCTGACAAATCTGAGTCTACCAAAGAAGTTTCTGAATCCCCTATTTCCTCTCAAACTCCTAAGGAATCCTCTAGTTCCCAAAAACCTAAAACCCCTAAGGAAATAGACTTTCACTATTTTCATCGAATTCTAAGTACCTTATCTGACTCTCTTTATGACATATTCTTTGAATATAAAAATGCTAAAGAACTTTGGGATGCTTTAGAAGATGAATATGGTTGTGATGATGCTGGAATTGAAAGATTAAATTCTTCAGCTTTCAATAGGTATTTTATGATAGATAACAAACCTATGAATGACCAAATCCATGAATTCCAAGAATATGTGAGACATATTCAAGCCAAAGGTACAACCTTTTCTACTGAATATAAGATAGCCTGCCTAATAGATAAACTCCCTCCTTCTTGATCTGATGTCAAGAAGGAACTCACTCATACTCAAGGTGAGCTTACCTTTGCCCAAGTCCTAAAGAAGATTAGAACAGAAGATCAACTTAGGCTTAGGTCAAACCTTAAAAATGAGTCTAAAGCAAAGGTAAACCTTGTTGTGTCAACCCAAGGCAAATCCAAACCTAATAATCCTCACAAACCTAAGAAAACCTCCTTCAAGAAAAAGAACTTTCAGCCTCATCACCAGAATCACCAAAACCACCAAAACCGCCAACACCAGCAAAACCACAGGACTAGAAACTTCGGTCAGACTCAAGATCAACAGAAGTTTTGTTTGGTGTGTGGAAGAACAAATCATCTATCCTTCAATTGCTTTCATAGGAAGAAGGAACCAATCAAGACTCCTTATAAGGGGAAAGGCCCTACCAAACCAGAAGCCAACATGATTCTGAATGGATCATCTAGTTCCTTCAGGTCTGTGACTTACCAACCTTCTGTTAATATTTCTTACCATTCTGATGACTGGTGGTTGGATTCTGGAGCGAATGTTCATGTTTCATTTGATCGCTCATATTTTTCAAACTATCAGGAATCATGTGGAGGAGGCATAACCCTAGGAGATGGATCAACGGCACAGATTGTAGGAAGAGGAAGAAAAGATCTGAAGATGACATCAGGAAAAAATCTGCCTCTTCATGATGTACTTCATGTGCCGTCAGTTAGGAGAAACTTAGTTAGTGGTTATAATACAAACCAAGGTTCCCTTCTTTATTTTTAGTCCCACATCGATGGGAATGGTTGCCATATGAGTGGTTATAATACAAACCATCCTTTACCTCATTGTAGTCTTGTGTGGTGTGGAGAGAACCCGTGGGCCACACGCGCGCGCTGCTGCCGCCGCCTGGCCCGGTTCGGTTCGGCGCGCGTACTGGGCACGGGTGTGCGTGCCCGCATCTGCGGACACAAATGACGATCCGAAATTGCTCTTCGGGTTCGGGTTGAGGTCCAAAACTTCTTTTTGCTGTTTATTTTTTCCTTTTGACTAATTCCTCCTAAACGTTGGATTAGTTTTTTTCAGATCCGAAAAACTGGTCTTCTTTTTCTCCCAACGTTCACACGTTCTTGTATCTATATATTCCAAACTCCCATTCTTCTCCAACTACTGAAAAAAACAGATCGCATCCACAAAGGAAATCTCCTTCTTCGCTGCTTTCGCAAAGCCTCTGTTTTCGCTGCTTTCTCTGCTTCGCTGCTTCCCAAAACTTTCGCTCTCTGTTTTCGCTTTCGTTCTGGGCAAGGACAAGTTCGGGTCAATCTCTCGACGTTGTGTGCGACAGCGAGACGCCGGTGATACCGGGGGGTTTACCACTAGGAGCATCTGCGAAGATTCTGCACATAAGACCGCGGATCAACTCTTAGGGCAGTGAGTATCGCGCGACTTCCCCATAGGCCGGTAACTCCGTTTTAAATTTATTTTGATTTTTATATACAGTTGCGAAAGAAATCAAGGATTAGAGGCAATTTTTCAGCAACAATTTCTACTTTAATTGTATATAAAAGGAGAATTTCTCAGTCCTGTCTTCAACGGTAGAGAAGAAGAAGAAGATAAAGAGGGGAAATAAAATAGGATATAACCAAATATCACTGCATCTAGGGCCGGCCCTGACTGAGGGCGGGCTGGGCGACTGCCCAGGGCCCAATTCAGGAGAGGGGCCCAAAAAATTGTAAGTATAATGGGTTTGTAATTAATATTTGAACTAGGAATTTTAAAGGTCTCATCTTTTAATTAATACATTTTCAAGTTCCAACTAATCATTACACATTTCACCAACAGTATGTACAGTACTCTCTCCGTCTCTCTCTCTCTCTCTCTCTCTCTCCGGCTTGACTTCATCTTCTTCCATTATTTTTTTATCATTCGTCTTCTTCACTTTTAAATTTCTATTGTAAGTTACTTCATGTTTTAAGAGGTACCTGTGGTTGAGGGCCATTAATTACATATATTGTAATTTTCAATAGGACGGACGGAAAATTATCATCCGTCCGTCCTATTTGGATTTCGTAAAAGCCAAATTTTGGCTAACAACGACTACAGAGTGCCGTCATTTTTCCTACTTCTGTTTGCCAAATACCCAAAATTTAGGTGTCGACGACTACAGATGCTCTAACATTCTAAAATGGAGGTGATGGTGGGTGGGTGGGTGGGTGGGGGGGGGGGGGGGGGGGGGGGGGGGGGGGGGAGGGGGTTTGTGGAGGGTGCTAGTGGGATCGAGGTGGAAATTGTCCTGGTAAACCTTGATGGCATATTGGAGGATGGAGTCAAAGGTGCATGTAGTCTGTGAATCTTTCTATCTTCTACTATTTTAATGGGAGAGTTGGGCTTTGTAACCAAACAAATCCTAACTTTGTAATCAAATAAATCCACGTAATACATGTCCAAATTATATCCAACAAATATAAGCGTGCACCACACGTATAGCCCAAACCAAAACATTCAAATATAAATTATTTCTTTTCTTATTCGATATATATTCATTTAATTTGATGAATATACTTTTTGTAAACGTGCATCACACGTACATTATACTATTCTATATGATGGGAGAGTTGGAGTGTAAATCTATCAACTTACATACAGCACACGTGCAACTCCAACTCTTCCACTATACTCTTTACTTACTTTTAAAAAATATTAATTAAGACGTGCATCACACGTGCTAATAATAACCAACTTATGTGTATCGCACGTACAATTCCAACTCTCCCATTATACTCACTAGTATTTAGCACGTGCGATGCACATTTTAATAGATATATAGTTTTCAAAGTAGTATAATACAGCACGTGCGAGGCACGTGTTAATATATATATATATATATATATATTTAAAGTAATATAAAGAGTATCTTGAAAGAGAGTTAGAGTTGTACATGCGATGCACGTAAATTGGTAGATTTAAAGTGTATAATTGTAAAGTTAGAGTTGCACGTACGATGCACGTAAGGTGATAGATTACACTAAGACCTTCTCCCATTAGAGTAACTAGTAATTTACACGTGCGATGCACGTCTTAATAAATATATAAATTTTAAAGTAAAAATTTCGACATTGTTTGGCCTCGAACCTGAGACCTTCTTTATATTAGTTATGCACGGGCAATGCACGTCTTAATAATTTAAAAATAAAAATAAAAACTCTCGACTTTGTGACGATTCGACCCTGAAACCTCCTTCATATTAGTTATGTACGTGCGTCACACACGTTGGTAGATTGACAAATGACACTAAGGCCTTCTCCCATTATAATATTAGAGATTAGAGATTAGAGATTACTTTTAAATATATATATTTATTAAGACGTACAGTACATGTGCTAATTACCAGTAAACTAAAATGCCTCTTTTTATGTGAAAATTCTTGATCTGCCACTGCAACCACTTCAACATCGTCAAGTTTCTAATTTCTGTCATGCAAGATTACATCTACTTGTTGTGCACAATGACCTACACTGAGAAGCAGATTAGCAAGTTGTTACCCGAATTCTCCGGTTCTAAGTTTGAACATGGGGTTGGAGATTCTAACTATCCTACTTTTAACAGAATTTTCGACAATAAGATTCAAGTAAGGTGCAAGGATTTTAAAGATGACTTTGACAAAGTTACAGTGCTTCCAGAGACTTGTGATGCTAGAGTCGTAAGAAAGTCTAGGGAATAGTGGAACCAAAGAGGTTGGAATATGAAGAGAAAACGAGAAGCTCAGTTATATTGTGAAGTTTATGAGCAAGGTTGATCGCGACAACAGAAAGAAGGATGGCGTAGAATGGTTCATCAAAAATACTTTGTTCATTCTGATTTCTATTTATACTGTTACTAAGTACATGCCTGATATTTCCCACTGCTATACTCAATCCAGTCAATCCACTTCAAAATTCAAAATAGACTTAATTTTAACTTTCCTCAAGGTTCTGATCACTCATTCCATTTCCAAGTCTAACCATTCAGCTCGAAAACTAGCTTTAAGATTGATGATTATGTTGTGTATCCAATGACTCATAGTTCCTTTGCGTCCATAGTGTGTTTCGATAAACCAATCCATACCAATTTGACTTCTAATTAGGAATAATAAGCAACATCGACTCTGCCAAAGATCCAAACCAACTGAAACACAGATGATTGTCTATCGTCAACAACAAATTAAGACATATCAACGGCCCCAATTGGCTCTCTCTAGCAGCTCATCAGCTGTATTCTAGGTCCTCTTAGTGTTTGTTCATATGTATCATCAAATTTCTATTACGCATCGCATCAACTCTCCCTCAATTCACAACCATATTAGCATATGGTTTTCTTTCACTTATGACTTGTCATCAACTTTCTTAAGGTTAGTTTACTGGGCTGTTGTTAATTGATATATGGAACGAAAGCACATTAAGGAGTGATTAACTCAGCATTTGTTACCCAGAACATAAACATGGAACTCATTCTAAGGACTAAGGGGAGTGGTTCGATCACATCACATATATAAATATTAAGATTTTTTTTTGGATAAAGTACAAATATAACCGATATACATAGCAAGTCTGTAACAAATCTCAGATTCATCACCTTTCATATAGCATACACTTGTATATAGCAGGCACATTTGAGTGATCATGCAGCACAGTCCAGCTAGTTGAGAATATTTCTGCTCAAACCTGGAAAGGATCAAAGGATAGAGAAGGGTAAGTTGCATGCACTAGAAGGGGTACCATATATCCAAGTATTATATATATTAGGTACTCCAGGCATTAATTACATGTATATACTCAAAAAAATTAGGACGGAAATAGCAATCAACTTTTTATTTATCTAGGAACTAGGAAGTTTGAAATTGTAACAGTCAGGACAAGAAGGATCACAATTCGTATTTCAATTCAATTACAACTTCAAATCAAATCCCATAAGAAGCTTTGTCCTAGATTTAGATGATTTTGAAAACTGAAGAGAACAGAGGTGCTCATAGTAAAGAATGTTCCTAGGACAGTCAATAAGATTAGCCTAGTCATCAATCCATAGTACAGTGCATCAATTCAATACAAGTACTTGAAAATCCTAGTTATGCCCTGGGATCATCAAAGCCGCTCCCATGATTTGCCAGAAATACAGGTAAACTCTAAAGAGCATCCACAGTCGTGTGTGATATACTATGAAGCATGGATACGGGTACGGGGTGCGGGTACGACACGACAAGGGTACGGGGATACGTGATTTTACAAAAAAGTAGGATACGGGTGCGTTGGTGGGTACGTTAGATATAAAATAATTTATATTATATTTATAGATATAAAAATATTTTTCTTGTTAAAAATACAAACATTTAAATCATTTCATAAAACTGTAAGAATACATTATAATTATGAGCATTTTAGAGAAAAGAAATGATAATCTAACTATCAAATCTTTGGGTAGTCTTATTTTGTGTTTGAACATAATTGTAAACAACAAACTTTTAAAATTACTCTAAGACCCCATGCATTTATCTAAAAATAATTGTGTCTAAAAGTTGTGAAAAATGCATTTAAAAAATTGGGTGCTCCTTGGGTACGAACCCAGGAGTACCCAAGGAGTATTGGCACCCGATACGCACCCAACACGGGTACGTTGGCCATTTGGAAGTATCCGTGCTTCCTAGGTGACATATCCATAATATGCATTTTATAGCAATGAGAGCGCTGCAGTCGAGTCGAGTGCTATTCTGCCATATTTTAGTTTTTTCGCTACAGGAGAATGCTATATTTGGGAATGCTATATTTGGGAGAAGATATAGCAATATGCATATTATAGCGGACGAAACATAATGTTTCGTCCCAAATATTTTATAATATTTTAATCCATTGAACGAAACATGATGTTTCGTCCCAAATATTTTATAATATTTTTAATCTATCGAACGAAACATCATGGAATTAGATTTATTTTAAATTAAAAAAAAACCCGCAAAAGGAAAAAGAGCACGGACGGAACATTTCGTCCGTGGAAATGGAGGTCTTCTTCGCAAAATTTTGACATGTTTTGAATTCTATGGGTTTGATTGTATATAATTTTCTATGGAATATTTGATTTGGGACCGTTGGATTACATTAAACTAACACAAAAATAAAATAAAATATCCCCGACGTGGAAATCGAGGACTTTTTGGAATTTTTTTTTGGAAATTTTCTGGGATTCTACGGGTTGGAGAGCATATGATTTTCTATAGGATATTTGATTGGGACAATTGGATCACCTTAAACTAACAACTAAATTGAAAAAAAAAAACCCCAAAATCCCGTCCGAGAGTTTCTTATTTAAAAAATACAAAAAATTAAAAACTTGCCGTCGTCTGTTCAAATTTCTCCAACTTTGCTATATTTGCCATTTCACCACTACAGCAAAACAATGAAATGCTATTTCTATTTATCCATATATGCATCTTATAGCATGCACGACTATGGATGCTCTAAAGGACTACTCCATTATGTCATTATCTAGAATCAAGCAGTGTTTTAGGCTTTTAGCTCATAAAAAACTAGTAAGAAGGTATCATATTACAGCTTAGATGAGTTTGTAATTTAATTTACATAATACATATGCAAACACATTAAACACACTTAACTTCGTGGCTGTACATGATTAGAGCTTCAGAGAGCAAAGTAATAATGTTGCCGATTTGGAAAGTTAAGTTTTGGTAAAAGGGCATATCGAACTTCAATTCATGCAATTATTCAAGTAAACAATGGGGAACAAATTTACAAAGTGTTAAGGAACGTGCAACATAGATACAGCAGACATATCAGACAAGGCATGTCAACTTTTAAGGAAAACCGGAACAGTCATGCATTTCACACGATTATCGTAGAAAGTGTATTCAATACTTCGTGGCAAAAAAGTGAGTAAATATTTGAATTTTGCAATCCACAAGTTTTGGCTGCAGGATGCTTAAGCACATAAAATTGGCTGCAGGATGCTTAAGCACGTAAAAGTCTCTTCACCCCTTATCAAATGTCTAAATGTTCCCTGCACATAAAATTGGCTGCAGGATGCTTAAGCAGTCAGATGAAGTCATATTGTTCATCTGAAAGGTAACACTCAGTTTATCTGTTGATGCAATCATCACTAGAGGGTAGTCATAAGCAGTATATATCGAATGATTTAATGAGGTTCAACAAACAACAGGAATTATAGTAGGTATTACGTAACTTCAGTAGAATCTAAAACTATTATTGGTTGTTTAAAAGATATACTAGGTTAGACACAACCAAAAAGCAGATACAATAGTGATACTTTTAATCAAAAACTTTCCATAGTGCTCAAAAATCATACTCACGCAAATAATGAAAATTATGATTCTTTGTTCTCTTTAAGTCTCTCAAAACCTCTCTTCAGCATATAGTTTACGATTTAGAGAAGAATGATGTCCTCCTACCAACATCTTCCATTTCCTAAATCACACAACTATTTGAAGCAGTACAAAGACATTAGATCAAGAGGATATAAAAATAATGCCCCATAAAAATCAAACAACTATCAATAGGCTGTTCTTCCAAAGACCCTTTCACTACATTACGTGGTGAGTGTACTCACAAAAACAACAAATACATACCTACAATTCACATCCAAGAAATGATAAACTTTTACAAGTGTTCTTTTATCTTAAGTTTTGTTTTCCTCGGTCCATTTCAACTTTCAATTCTCCTAGTATGATCGCTAATACCTCCGTTTATAAGCTTTAGATAAACCTCAAACATACAATCCAAATGTTACCTCACTTGATTATCTGCTAAAAGTATATTGCCTAGTTCCTCTTCTCTAGATTGAATTCATACAATTTATCAAACATTACTCACTATATCATATGTTTAAGAAAATCAACACACATGTCATCCGACTCATATACTAGACACCAAAACATAAAAAATCTATCTGCACTAGATTGAATCCAAACTCTTCCTCTTTGATGGTCACTCTCAAAAACGTCATATTGTCGCATTTTATTCCCATGCACTATCAAATCCCAACAAATTATCAACACATTCTTGTAGATAGAATTGGGTGATAATAGAATCGCCTCTAAGAGCATCCACAGTCGTGTGGTATATATGGATAAAATGCATTTTTTAACAATGAGAGCGCTGCAGTAGTGTGGTATTCTCATGGTTTTAAATCTCGAATTTCAGACTCGTCTCGGCAAGAGGTGTTTCGTCCTATGCAGTTAAAAACGGTTTTTGGACCTAATCGGTCTAGGAGCGATTAGTGATTAATCGGTTAATCGGAAAAACTCGGAGATTAAATCAGAAAAATCATTATATATATAATTAAAAAAAGATATATCTTCATTATCAAGCAACCCTAAATCCTAACATAAAACTATTATGAGATTATCAAATAGGAACATATAGTTATAGGAACATATAGTTATAGATAAAAAGAAGAGAGTACTTGGTTTAAGCTGAGTTCAGATTCTGGATGTGGGTCGGGTCGGATTTGTTGGTCGGTTCCATCAAACAAAAACAATCGGGGAAGGAGCAGCAGTGCGGCAACAAGAGGAGGTGCAGATGCGGGCTGGTTCAAGTATGTGACGGTATAGGAGGAGCGACGGTGGGTCAGGGTTTAGGTTTGCTCGAGGAAGAAAAAGAGAATCAGTTTGAGTTTGAAGATAATCAGTTTGGATTTGTACGAGGAAGACGAAGAGAGTGGCGATATGTCGGGTTTGGGTTTGCGCGAGGACTAGAAGGGATTTGAATTTTGAATTTAGATTTTGGATTTAGGCTAGATTGAGCCCAAATAATGCAAATGAGCATGAAAATTAGAAGAGATTTAATCGGTTAATCGGCCACTTAAAATCGTTTGGTTAATCACCTAGTCGGCCGATTATTCCCGATTAAATCGCCAATTATTGAAATATTATAAATCGCTAAAAAAATAATCGATTAGTCTCCGATTAACGATTAATCAGGGATTAATCGGGCGTAATCGAAAATTTTAACTGCTTAGGTTTCGTCTCGGATCGGAGATATCGGAGGAGATCTCGGAGAAATGTGATCATATCGGATGTTCATTTCCTAACTCAATAAATATTTTTTTTTAGTTACTAAATAAGATATTATATGTTTTACATGTCATTTATCATATAAAATACTGTATAATGTAACTAACGACATGAATCAATTACGATAAATCTTTGCATAATTTAACAATAATATAGAAGAGTGTAATATAAGTATATAACTAAATTGGATTTGCATTTATTAGAAAAAATGTACTAGTTAATAAACTTACTTGACTTTGCATATACACTAACAATAGCGATACGAAATTCTTACATTATTTTAGCTTAAGGTCCTATATTGAAAGATATATATACAAAAAGTAAAACAATTTTTTTAAAAAAATATTCACAATAACATTTATGTCTATTTCGGCTGATATTTTGCCAATTTTGCCAATATTTCAGCCAATATTTCGGTAATTTCGACTGAAATCTACACATTTCGGTCCAAAATGATGTAAAGAATAAAATATGTGATTTCGTATCGGCAAGCGTTTCGGCCGAAATTTCGGCCATATTGGAGGAAATTTAAAACAGTGGGTATTCTGCCATTTTATAGCTTTATCGCTACAGTAGAATACTATATTTGAGAGGGGATACAACAATATGTATATTATAGAGTCCGAAATATTTTACAATATTTTTATTCAAGAAACATGATGTTTCTTCCAAATATTTTATAATATTTTTTTGGGATATTTCGTCTGCTAAAATAAGGTTTTTTGAATAATTAACACCCCCCCCCCCCCCCCCCCCACAAAAGAAAAAAAAAAGAAGAAAGAAAAAAAGCTCGGACAAAAGTTCATGTTTCATCCGGAGCCCTGGATTGCAAATTTTTTTTTGATTTTTTGGGATTCTGTGGGTTGTATTGATTGACTCATATGATTTTCTAGGATTGTTTATGGATTATTGATTGACTTATATGATTTTCTATGGGTCACTAAACTAAAGGAAAAAAAAACAAATAAAATCAGCGAAAGCGACGGACGAAGAATAAAAGGCCTCTCCGACGAAATCTCCACCCAAAAAAAAAAAAAAAAAAAAAAAAAATACAAAAAAAAAACCAAAAAAAAACAAAACAAAACTATTCAGACCAAAAAGGAAAAAAAAAAAAAAGAAAAGAAAAAAAATTGGACAAAACATCATGTTTCGTCCGATCAATTTTTCATATCCTTTGCTATTTTTAGCATTTCATGAATGCGGCGAAACCATAAATTGCTATTTCTATTTATCAATTTTGCATTTTTTAGCTTTCACTACTTAGGATGCTCTAACAAATACAATTCCCCCCAACAACTTGATACCTACTTATCCTTAGCCTTACCTGGCTTCATTCAAGCCTTCAGCCTCTAGATCCATTGTAAATCCAATTGATTATTCAATCTAGATCTTAATTTAAACATGTCTAAATTAGAGTTTATGCCAACAAAAATTAGGGGTCTCACAAAATCCACTTCAACGATGGAATCTTTCTACCAAATTCACTTCAAAGATCAAATCTGTCTATAAAATTCACTACAAAGATCGAATCTTTATACCTCAGCAAGCGCAACAGCAGCGCCGTCCAAAACCCCGGCAGCACCGCGGCACCCCCCAACCCTCGACTTGCACACCGGCACGCTCTGAAACTCGCTCGCCGGAAGCGACTCGGACAGAAACCCGACCTGGAAGTCGATCTCGTTAGCCTCAGGCTTAGCGACCATGCCGGTGATGGTGACCCAGACGAAGAGCTTCTTGGCCTGGCAGCCCTGAAGGTCGGAGATCTTGCCATATGAGAGCTTGCCGTTGATGGTGGTGTCGTAGTAGACGAGTGAGGAGAAATGGACGCAGCAAGGGGTGGTGAGCTCTACGGTGAAGTCGCCGGAGGGGGAGAGCGAGTAGGACTTGACGGCGTCGGGGAGGAGACCGCGGGGGAGGCCGTACTTTTCCAAGAGGTCGTGGACGGGGGAGGCGGTGGATGGTGAGAAGAAGATGACGAGGAGGAGGAGGAGGAGGGACATGACTGATTTCGACATTGTTGAAGATGAGGAAGATATGAAGACGGTGATGAAGGGAAAGAAGGGAAGATATGTACATATATATGGAGGATGGGAGAGTTGTAGGGTTGTTGTGGCTTAATTATTAGTTAAGGCTGTTAAGCGGTAAACTTCCTTTTGTTTGTTTCGGCAAGGAAAGTATAGGTAAATTTTTTTAATTATTATTAGTTAAAAATATTAAAAGGTGAATTTGGTTAGATTATTAGCAATGATGTACAGTTATTTTAACTCTAAAGTGAGATAAACGGATATTGTATTTTTGCTCGAAAGGAAAGGCTATGGAATGTGATCCAAACTTGCATATTTACAATTTTCCAAACTTTCATCCACCTCGACCACATTCTGTTGTTTTTAAGTGGTAAACTTCTTTCTATTTGTTTTGGATAAAATAAATTAGGTAATTTTATGTGGGGAAGACTGAAGAGGAATACAACCTGTAGGTTGTATATTTCTATCTCTATTTTTTGTTTAAAAGGCAGATTTGTTTGGATTGGATAGCAATGTATGTTATCTAAACATTGAGGTCAGATAAATAAATATAATTGCTCGTAAAGAGGAAAAAAAAAACAAAAAAAAACGAGGTAACTAAACTATAAAATGTGATGTGGGTGAAAATTACAAGTGATCGAGGCTATGCAATCTCAATACGCATCTCAAAACTTCTAAGGGCAGTATAGTAATTTCACGTTTGCAGCATGCAGGCTAGAAGAACATGAGCCTCCTCTAGGCCCATCAACTCACTCCGATCAGCAATCAAGGCTCTCTTACTGCCTAACAAATGGGGATTTTCGGCTAACCACAGCTGTCAGTCAAATCCCCCAAATCAGGGATTGAGCAACGGATTTTTCAATCACAGATTCTTTCCTATCTGGCTCATCCTCTAAGGTCTATAAATACTTCTCCATCTCCACCATTAAAAGCTAATCACAATTTCAGCAATTAAACCCATCTTTGACTTCTGATTGCTGACTTGATCGTCAGAGAGTCTGCCGAAGAAATCACCCCCGGTGTTTCAGGCTGTCCTTGTAGATTTCCAACAGGATGCCAGCCAGCGCAACCACCACAACCTCCACCAAAATCCACAAATACTATCCTTATATTTGTATCTGATAGAAGGCTGAGATCTAAGCTTTCCACAAAAATACAAGAACTCGCTATCTGTTGCTCCCACACCGAAAAACAGCATCAGATTGGCGTCGTCTGTGGGAACCAGACAGATCCAGCCTCCGACTTAAATTCTACACCGTAGCGACCTTCTCCCATCATATTGGCACCCAAGGCCAAGAAGACCGCTACCACGAGACGTCATGACCTACAGCCAAGCGGCTACACAGGGGTCGCAGCATCAGCGAGACGAACGTCAACATAGGCCAGCTCCGAGCACCTCTCACTCGGTCACACGGAGGACGAATGCCAATGTTTTCGGACCTCCGAAACGTGACGAGGGCCGAAATCCAAGAGTTTCGAAATGAGTTCCTCCAAGCTCTCCGAAATGGACCCAGGAACGATCATCACACTGGCAACCCCCGCATCGGAGGGACCGAGAACGAAGAGTCCTACGGGTTGACTTGATCCAAGGGACGAGGAGATACAGTCCTCAAGCGACTGTAGGAGATGGAAGACCGGCTAGCCCGAATAGGAGAAGGTGAGAGGCAGTCTAACAAGTGGTACCGCCCAGTCTGACCTCCCTTCTCCTCTTACATCCTCGAAGTCCCGGTCCTGATGAGCTTCAAGACTCCCATATTCGAGACGTATAACGGAGAGTCAGACCCTACTGATCACATTGAATGGTTCAAAACCCTCATGATGATTCATAACGCCTCAGATGCCCTCCTCTGTCGCGTGTTTTTTGCCACGCTACGAGGTTATGCACGAGAGTGGTACTCCCGACTTGCCCCAAACTCCATCTTCTTGTTCGACTAGCTCAATGAGAGATTCCTCGCCCACCTCGTAACCACCCGCATGGCTGAAAAGACGAGCGCCTCCCTGCTCGATTTAAAATAGAAGAATGAGGAGTCCCTCCTAACTTCGTCCAGAGGTTCACAGCGGAGGTAAGGTCTATATCCTCTCTTGATGTCGGGGTCACGGCAGCTGCCTTTAGGCACAACGTTCAACATGACCTCTTGAAGACCTCACTAGCTAAAAAGCCTCCTTCGGATTTCTCCCAACTTCTCCTACGAAGTGAGAAATATATCTAAGCCGAAGATTCTCTTCATCCTCGGGACCGAAATGAACCCTCGTCCGGATACAAACGAAGAAGTGTGGATGAGGAGGGGCCCAGGGAGTCCTAGAGGGACGAGTCCAGAGAATGCCGCCCCCCTCCGGTCCTTCGCTTCTACAAGTTCACCCCTATTAATGCTAGCGTCTTGACGGTCCTTATGGAAATTAAAGGAGACAAGAGCCGATGGGGCTGGTTTCACAGGGACCATGGACATGACACAGATGAGTGTCGAGCTTTCAAAGAAGGAATCGAAGCTCTCATCCACCTTGGACACCTCTCTGAGTACACCCTGAAGAACAATGCTGAACCTCCACTTACTCGAGGAGCCAATAAGCGCACAGAGAAAGATCCTGAGGACAAGGACTTCGAGCCTCAGGCCATTCTCCATTCCATCCATGGAGGTCCTATGGGAAGGGAGCCCAACTCCTCCCGAAAGATGTTCGTTCGAGAAGTCCACTCTGTGCACAACGTCCCCCGTGCCAAGATTTGGGGAGTCCCAATAAGTTTCTCGAACCAAGATTTTGAAGGCATCCGAACCCCCACCGCGACACCCTCGTGATCGGCCTCTCCATGGTGAACCACGATGTGCGCCGCATCTTGGTAGACAATGGTAGCTCGGTGAATGCCCTCTTCCTCGAAGCTTTCGAAAGCCTCAAGATGTCCAGGGACTGCCTAAAACCTGCATGGTACACCCTCCATGGGGGAGGGGGAGATATTAAGGACCTGAGCTACCAAAGTTTAACTAGGGTGCTTAACGCCCTCCACTAGATTCTTAAGATTTGTAATAAGACCAGTCCCTATAATGGACAAGGCATGTAATAAGAGCTAGCCACCAAGGCAGTCACTTAGTTTGATTATTCAAAAAAAACCAAGTGTTTCTTTCATAAACTCTGGTATTTCCCTGCGGATGCGAACAACGAGTTCTGTGCTCAGCTCCTCTTCCGAGCTACATCAGCAACTCATTAATTCCCAACAATATATCCAGAGTCCAGCTCTTCCATAAAGTTGCTCTCATTACTCGCTTTATATCAAACAACGAGTTCGGAGTCCAACTTGTGACTCAAGTTGCTCCCACTTTAGAGTTCGGATTGTCACTCTAGCTGCTCCTACAACTCGCTAACCCTCAAACAACAGGTTCGGAGTTCGACTTGTGACTCAAGCTACCCCAACTTCAGAATTCGGTTTCTCACTCGTGAGGCTCCCGTAACTTGCTAACCCTCAAATAGTAGGTTCAGAGTCCAACTCGTGACTCAAGCTACTCCCACTTTGGAATTCGACTTGTCACTCGAGCTATTCCCGCAACTCGCTAACCCTCAAACAATAGTTTCAGAGTCCAACTTATGACTCAAGCTACTCCCACTTTGGAGTTTGGCTAGGCACTCGAGCTGCTCTTGCAACTCGCTAGCTCTCATACACTAAGCTCGGAGCCCAACTTATCCCTAAGGCTGCTCCCCCAACTCATCGACTCTAAACAATGAACCACTGCACTAAAGAGGACCAAGCACAGAAGATTTCTTAAGTTTGGAGGTTCGTTCATCCAAGTCCCAAGCATCTGAACCCCTAACAGTAGCATGGGCCGAAGGTGGTGGCCTCGATCTTGATCCTGTCGTTTGAGCCCCTCACAAGATAATGACTCAGAGCTCAACCAGATCGCACCCCTCAGGTTCTATGCTTGACTTGTCATCCTAACCCCTCATGGGAAAGGCACAACAAGTGCCTAGGCTCGACTAAGATGATATGACATTAAAAACTCTTCGACTACTACAACGGTGATGTGGCCCAATCCAAGGACGCCACAATCTTGCACGCATGTAGCTGTGCAACCCCAGAGAAAAATCAAAAAACCCTAAGTCCCTGATCTTTGGCCAACATGGCTTATCATTTAGCTTGGTAATCCAGATCACCCACAAATTTCTCCTACAAATTTGTTGGGCTCATCCCTCGCCCCTCGGCATGGTAATCCGGGCCACTCGTGAATTTCTTCCTGGCTCGTCCCTCGCCCCTCGGCATGGTAATTCGGGTCACCCGCAAATTCCTTCCTGGCTCATGCCTTGACCCTCGACATGGCACTCCGACCCCGAGCCAATTGCTGATTTCTCCGTAACAAGGCTCAGGCCTTGTGCCTTGCCCCTCGGCATGGCACTCTGATTCCGAGCCATTTGCGGATTTCTCTGCAACAAGGCACCAGCTATTAGGTTTCGATGGTAGTCTCAGATCAAATACACAACGGAAAAATTACAAAGAAATATCGAAATCTAGCCATGGATCCATACAAAAACCACAAATCGTGTAGGAGTTATACTTTGAAAATGGATCTGCTATCTCCAATTAATGTCGATCACAGCACTGCAATATTGCTGTGCCACTACGGTATCCTTACGAACGGATCAAATCAAGGTTTTCCTCACGCCGCGGTGCTAATTGCGAGATGGGGATGTTCCTCACGATCTCTCTCTCTCTCTCACAATTTCTATGACGACTAGGGTTTTCTCATGTGACACTTCTCCAAAGATACGCATCATATATATAGCTGCAGAAAATCAATCCTATGAGAGTAATAAGGCTGTTGGACTCACAATCTGACCTGGTTTAGATTCGTGTGTGGGCCTTTGAACTTTATTCAGCCCATTTAATTTAATTAAATGTCCAACCAATGTCAGGAGTCCAAGTCTTACTTGGATCTCCAATTAAATTTATCTTATGAATTTAAATCTCAATTTCGATCTATTCTAAGTGTGTGACTCTGTAGGTTCTCGTTACGTTGAAAGTAATACTAAAATCATATTCTAGTATTGCAAACAATGAGTGGTATCTAGCAATACATCACTGCTACTCAAGTAACGGGAATGTCAGTGATTAGACATAACCTATCCGTGACCAATGTTACCATGTAGTCTAGTCTCTTTGTCCAGATATCTTAATTGACCACAAGGCATAGAGCGTGTCACACTTGTATAGTTCAATCTTTGGTTTCTTGATGTCCGAGTAGACTTACTAAAACAAATGAGCTCAATATCTCATATTGACTCATTTGAGCATGGCCATGAAGTTTTCAGTCTCACTCAATCAAGGGGCCCATAGATATTGTTCTTGTTATGTAAGAGAGACAAATCCTATCTAAGTCACTCACATTCCTCCACATGATTTGTAGTATATCCAATAATCGACTTTATAATCACCTTATTACAGGGAATATTTGACGATATTAAAACATATAACTTCTCATGTAGGGAACCATAGTGACTTCAAGTGAAAGAACTACATACACCATGGTCACTGTGAGAATTGCTTATGACACTCACGTAACGATCCATACAGCGTTCTCATGGTGGGTTAGTCCAGTACATTATTACTCTAATATGTATCCATGTGAAGACTTGATATCTCATATCCATGACCTGTGAGATATGGTCATCAGTCCACTCACATACTAGTCTCTATGTATTATTATTGTCCTAATTCACAATAATACTTGACTATGGACATATAAGAATAGTGTTCTGATTACAACCAATAGGATCTCACAATCAAATCATGTACTTGATATCCTTTGGTATTGAACCTACTATTCTAAGGACTTTATTATGTTTATTTAATCACAATAAACAACACAATAAATGAAATTCCCCATATATGAAATAAATATCATGATACATTGTAAACTAGTAATGTCAATACACAACTGGCCTCTAGGGCATACACCAATAATCTCCCACTTGCACTAGAGCCAATCAGATATACGTCTTATGCCTATAGATCTAGTGTATCCCTCATGCTTTCGTTGTGCAAGAGGCTTTGTCAGTGGGTCAGCGATGTTATTATTTTTCGGTACTCTGAATATCTTCACATCTGCTTTATCGATGATCTCTTGAATGAGATGAAAGCGCCTAAGTATATGTTTGGATCACAGGTGAGATCTAAGCTCCTTAGCCTGTACAACAGCCCCATTGTTGTCACAATAGAGATTTCACGGGTCCACAATACTAGGAACCACGCCAAGTTCAGTGATGACATTTCTGATCCAAACAGCCTCCTTTGCTGCATTAGAGGCAGCAATATACTCAGCCTCTGTAGTGGAACCGGCTACTGTTTCTTGTTTCGAACTCTTCCAGCTCACAGGTCCACCATTTAGGCAAAACACAAATCTGGATTGCGATTTGGAGTCTTCTTTATCGGGACTGGAAGCTAGCGTTAGTGTAACCCTTTTCAACAAGCTCTTCATCGGCTCCATATACCAAGAACGAATCCTTAGTTATTATTAAGTACTTAAGGATGTTCTTGACATCAGTCCAGTGTCTCTCACTGGGATCTGACTGGTACCTACTCGTCATGCTCAAAGCATATGAGTCATCTGGATGAGTACATAACATGGCATACTTGATATATCCAATTGCAGATGCATATGGAATCTTAGTCATGCAGTCTCTCTCATCTCAAGTGGAAGGACATTGAGCCTTAGACAGGCTTACACCATGCGACATAGAAAGAAATCCTTTCTTGGACTCTTTCATATTGAAGCATTTTAATAATTTGTCTATGTATGTACTCTGACTCAGGCCAAACAGTCTCCTTGATCTATCTCTATAGATCTTGATGCCTAATACATAGATAACTTCACCCAAGTCCTTCATGAAAAGTATTTTCCTGGCCAAGTCTTTACAGCCTGTAAAGTAGGGATGTCATTCTCGATGAATAATATGTCATCTACATACAACACCAGAAATACAACTGTGCTCCCACTAACCTTCTTGTAGACGCAAGGTTCACCTTCGTTCTTGATGAAACCAAACTCTTTGATTGCATCATCAAACGAAGATTCTAGCTTCTAGAAGTTGCCTTAATCCATAAATGGATCGTTGTAGTTCACACACCTTTCCAGCATCCTTTTTAGTGACAAAACTCCCTAGCTATGTCATGTACACATCACCGAGAAGATTTCCATTTAGGACAGCAGTTTTGACATCCATCTGCCAGATTTCATAATTATGATATGTTGCAACAGCAAGCAAGATCCGAATGGATTTAAGCATGAAAACTGGGAAAAAAGTATCATCATAGTCTACACCATGAACTTGTTTGAAATCTTTAGCCACCAACTGCCCCTTAAAGGTATGCACATTACCATCCATATCAGTTTTCTTCTTGAAAACCCATTTGCACCCAATAGGTTTTACCCCTTCAGGTGGGTCTACGAAGGTCCATACTCGGTTGGTATACATGAATTCCATCTCAGATCTCATAGCCTCAAGCCTTTTCTCAGAATCTTGGCCTTTTACAGCTTCCTCATAAGTCGTATGCTCATCCTGATCCACGAATAATATATCACCATGTTGAGTCACGAGAAACCGATATCTATCGGGTTATTGAGGTATCCTACTAGATTAATGTAGGTATTGTGCTACTTGAGCAGGTGGTTTTTCCACAACAATTTGTGGAGTATGCTCCATTTCCACCATTGGTTTGCTGCTACTTTGCGAAGTTTGAATTTCTTCAAGTTCTATTGTTCTCCCACTGGTTCTTTTGGAGAAAAATTTTCTCTCTAAGAACACAGCAGCCCGTGTGACAAAAACTTTGCCTTTTGTCGGATTATAGAAATAGTATCCCTTGGTTTCTTTGGGATATCCTACAAAGAAGTACTTATCAGATTTGGGACGAAGTTTATCAGGGACTTGGCACCTTACGTAGACTTCACAACCCCTAATGTTCATAAAAGACACACTAGGACGTCTCCCAGTCCATATCTCATATGGTATCTCTTGAACAGTTTTAGATAGAACACAGTTAAGTGTGAAAGTAGCTGTTAATAGAGCATATCCCCAGAAGGAGCTTGGAAGATCTACATGACTCATCATTGATCAGACCATGTCTAACAAGGTCCGGTTCCTCCTCTCAGAGACACCATTCCATTGCGATGTTTCAAGGGGAGTGAGTTGAGATATTATCCCGCACGATTTTAGATGGTCATCAAAATCTTGGCTTAAGTACTCACCACCTCGATCTGATCGAAGAGCTTTAATACTTTTACCAAGTTGATTTTGTACCCTACTCTTGAATTCTTTGAACTTTGCAAATGATTCTGATTTGTGTTTCATCATATACACAAATCCATATCTACTGAAATCATCAGTAAATGTAATGAAGAACTGAAAACCTCTTCTAACCAATGTGTTGAAAGGTATGCAAACATCACTATGTATGAGACCTAAAAGATCACCAGCTCTTTCACCTTTTTCAGGGAATGGAGGTTTTGTTATATTGCCCAACAAACAAGGTTCACATACCTCATATGATTTCAAAATCAAATGAGTCCAAGAATCCGTCTTTATGGAGTTTGGATATGCGGTTTTCATTTATGTGGTCCAAACGACAATGCCAGAGTTGAGTTGGGTTCGTATCATTTGATTTGAACCTCTTAGTATTTATATTATAGATGGAAAATTCGAGGTCGAGAATATAAAGTCCATTACTCAATTGTGCACTAGCATAACAGATATCATTCAAATAAATAAAACAAATTTTGTCCTTTATTATAAATAAAAACCCTTCTTGTCCAAACAAGAAATAGAAATAATATTTCTACTAATAGCAGATACAAAATAACAGTTCTCTAACTCAATGATAAGTCCAGTGGGTAATGATAAATGACAAGTTCCTACAGCTAAAGCAACAACTTTTGCTCCATTTCCAACTCGTTGGTCAACTTGGCCCTTAGCCAATGGTCTACTCCTTTTGAGATCCTGCACATTTACACAAATGTGATATCCACATCCAGTATCTAATACCCAATATGCAGAAGTAAATAAATTGACTTCTATAACAAAAATACATGTAGTGGAAGTCTCACTTCCTTTCTTCTTCTTAAGCTCATCCAGGTACTTATGGCAGTTCCTCTTCCAATGTTTGGTCTCACCACGATGAAAGCATGTGCCCTCCTTGGCCACCCCACCCTTAGGTTTCAAGGCAGAAGTGTTGGGCTTGATATTGCCCTTGCCCTCTCCCTTGCCTTTGGGTTTCTTAATCTGCTTTTTGCCCTTGTCCTTACCTTTGACCTGTTAGACCATCATAATGGTCTTTCCCTTACTAATATTCTGTTCAGCAGTTCTCAACATGCTTAGCAGTCCTGGCAAAGGTTTGTCAATTTCATTCATATTGTAGTTCATGCCGAAATGACTATAACTTTCCAAGAACGATTACAAGACCAAGTCAGTGGCCAACTCTCGACCCAATGGGAAACCAAGCCTTTCAAGATTCTCTATGTACCCAATCATCTTGAGAACATGAGTTCCAACAAGGCTTCCTTCTGCCAGTTTGTACTGAAATAATACCTTTGAGACTTCAAACCTCTCATTCCTAGCCTGCTCTTGATAGAGCCTTTTGAGGTGTACAATCATATCGTAAGCATCCATGTTCTCATGTTGCTTCTAAAGCTCAGAATTCATGGTGGCTAGCATGAGACAACCAATGTCCAAGGTGTCATCTTGATGCTTCTTATGAGCATCCTTTTCGGTGCGAGGGGCACTTGCTATAGGTGGATAAGGAATAGACTGCTCTCAAACATACAGTTTTTTCTCATATCTGAGGACTATCCTCAGATTCCTGTACCAGTCTAGAAAATTTGTTCCAAACATTTTATGCTTCTCAAGGAAAGATCGCAATGATAGGTTATTTTATGTGTTGGATGCCATGATAATCTTTCAACATAAATATGCAAAGTAAATATCATTTCACAGAAATATGCAAATAAAAAATATTTAACCATCAACAGAAATATGCAGAGTATGTATTATGACATTGAAATATTTAATAAGGTCTTTTATTAAATGTTCCTCATAATATTTTTATTCAAATCAACGACCCTCATCATTGACTCGGAAAATCCCATCGTAAGATTTTCTAGTAGGCCAAGATCCATATTTTACCTAGTTTTGAGTCAACTTTGGCTGATCACCCAAAATTCAGTTATTTAGGTAGGGAACATTTTCCAATTACATTATATGCAACTCTTGGATAGTTGGGTGAGTAACACTAACTCTAATCTATCTCATAGACTAAAGCCCAACTCTATGCCTCTAAATTTTCAATCCTATTGAAATAGTCTAGTTAAGTCAGATCCAATGGTTGGCAATTGAATATTACTTTTATCCCATCGTGTCTCACTAGGATAGATAAATGCACCCTGCTTTGGCAGACCTACACTTAATCAATCCTAGCCTATACGATTGCCATACATTGCAAGGCATCATATTGCAACTTAATATTTACTTTGAGAAATTTTTGTTATTTTATTAATTGATCAAACCATTCATCATCCATTAGAATACAACAATGCATCTCATACATAATTAAAAGCACATGGTTGTGGCCCTAACATAGTGATTCTCTCAAGCCAATGAGAGTATCAAAAACTGAACAAAGGGATTATACTGTCTTCTCCAAGCAGCTTCTCAATCTTGTCCTTATATGGTTGTCAATTCCTTGCATCCTCAGGGAGATTACATTTATATATAAAGAAAGAATGTACAATTGGAGTATAGAGAGAAATGATTACATTGAGAATGTAGAGAGAACGGCACGACACGCAGACCGTATTTAAAACACCAAAATAAACAATACATCACAGAGCCCTGCATCACAGAACTAAGGCCACAACCATGCACCGAACATAATAATCAAAGAATATTTTGTTATGATTTTATTTAGTTTATTTTAAAAAAGGGATTGATTTTTGGGGAATCATTATTGCCCTACCCAGAGCTGGCATGGGGGTCCCGATTAGCGAGCGGCGGTCAAGGGGAGGCCGCCCCTTACGGAGTCGCGGGGCAGTGCCCCGGACCAAAAAATTGCCTCATCATCCCTTGCCACCTCCAGAACATGAACTCTTCATATTTTAAGAAACCATAACGCCACTGCAAACGACGCAGGTGCATGAACTAATCATGCTTTAAGAAACCCTAACATCACTGCAAATCACATCTTTCCAGGGTTTTCAATGGTTCCAAACCTATGGCTACCCTAGTGTGGCATCTGTGTTACAACCAACACATAAATGAATCCTTATATTACAACTGTTGCAAAAATTATATCACATATGAATCTTTCTACCAAAAGTGCGAACATATCACAAATAGTCACATATCTTTCATAACTGAATTATGGTTTCGCAAGTGGCTCTGATACCACTGTTAGGTTTCGATGGCAGTCTTAGATTTAATACACAGCAGAAAAATTACAAGGAAATATCAAAACCTAGCCATGGATCCATGCGAAAATCATAAATCGTGTTTAGAAGTTATACCGTGAAGATAGATCTGCTGTCTCCAATTAATGTCAATCACAGCATTGCAATATTGCCGTGCCTTTACGGTACCCATACGAACGGATCAAATCAAGCTTTTCCTCACGCTGCGGTGCTAGCTGCGGGATGGAGATGTTCCTCATGATCTCTCTTTCTCACAATTTTTGTGACGACTAGGGTTTTCTTATGTGAAACTTTTCCACTGATATGTATCATATATATAACTACAGAAAATCAACCCTAAGAGAGTAATGAGGCTGTTGGACTTACAATTTGACCGAGTTCAGATTTGAGTGTGGGCCTTTGAACTTTAGTCAGCTCATTTAATCTAATTAAATATCCAACCAATGTCAGGAGTCCAAGTCTTACTTGGATCCCCAATTAAATTCATTTTATGAATTTAATTCCCAATTTCAATCCATTCTAAGTGTGTGATCCTGTAGGTTTCCATTACGTTGACAGTAATACTAAAATCATATTCTAGTATTACAAACAGTGAGCGGTATCTAGCAATACATCACTGTTACTCAAGTAACGGGAATGTCAGTGATTAGACATAACCTATCCGTGACCAATGTTACCATGTAGTCTAGTCCCTTTATCCAGATATCTTAATTGATCACAAGGCATAGAGCTTGTCACCCTTGTATAGTTTAATATTTGGTTTCTTGATGTCCGAGTAGACTTACTAAAATAAATGAGCTCAATATCTCATATTGACTCGTTTAAGCATGGCCATGCATTTTGTAGTCTCACTCAATCAAGGAACCCATAGATATCGCTCCTGTTATGTAAGAAAGACAAATCATATCTAAGTCACTCACATCCCTCTGCATGATTTGTAGTATATTCAATAATCGACTGTATAATCACCTTATTACATGCAACATTTGACGACATTAAAACATATAACTTCTCATGTAGAAAACCATAGTGACTTCAAGTCAAAGGACTACATACACTTTGGTCACTGTGAGAACCACTTATGACACTCATGTAACGATCTATACAACGTTCTCATGGTGGGTCAGTCCAGTACATTATTACTCTAATATGTATCCATGTGAAGACTTGATAACTCATATCTATGACCCGTGAGATATGGTCATCAGTCCAGGCACATACTAGTCTCTATGCATTATTGTTGTCCTAATTCACAATAATACTTGATTAGGGACATTTAAGAATAGTGTTCTAATTACAACCAATAGGATCTCACAATCAAGTCATGCACTTGATATTCTATGGTATTGAACCTACTATTCTAAGGACTTTATTATGTTTATCTAATCACAATAAACAATACAATAAATAAAATGCCTCATATATAAAATAAATATCATGATACAATGTAAACTATGAATGTAAATATACAACTAGCCTCTATGGCATACACCAACACCGGCCTCGTGCCTCGCCTCTCGGCATGGCACTCCGATCCCGAGTCATATGCGGATTTCCCAGCAACAAGGCTCTCATCTCGTGCTTGCCCCTTCGAATGGCACTCCGACTTCGAGTGATTCGCAGATTTATCCATAACAACGCTTTTGTCTCGTGCCTCGCCCCTCGCATGGCACTCGACTCCGAGCCACTCACAGATTTCTCCACAACAAGGCTCTCGCCTCGTGCCTTACCTCTCGACATGGCACTCTGCTTCCAAGCCACTCACAGATTTCTCCACAACAAGGCTCTCGCCTCATGTCTCGCCCTTCAGCATGACACTTTGACCCTAAGCCACTTGCGGATTTCTCCACAACAAGGCTCCCGCCTCATGCCTCGCCCCTCAGCATGGCACTCCGACCCCGAGTCATTCCCGGATTTCTCAGCTACATGGCTTCAGCCTCGTGCCTCGCCCCTCAGCCTGGCACTCCAACCCTAAGTCACTTGCGGATTTCTCCACAACAAGGCTCCGGCCTCATGCCTCGCCCCTCTGCATGGTACTCCGACCCCGAGCCACACGCAGTTTTCTCTGCAACAAGGCTCGTGCCTCGTACCTCCAGCACTAACGTGGTAGTCCGAGCTTCTCGCAAAAGACTCCTCAAATTTTGCAAGGTTCGTCCCTTGATGGCTTGTCGATCGAGCCCCTTGCAAAAAAGGAAAAACAAGTGCCAAGGTTCGTCCAAATTGGACCGCCTAGTTCGGTGCTTGGCTTACCGTTCGAGCCCTTCCAAAAGCCAAAAAAGCTCCTGCTTGGACGTGGCCTTGGATCCTCGTACTAACCTCAGTTTCCTCTACTGCCTCGACCTCCGGACCTCCTATTTCCTCGATCGTCCTACAACCTCGGACCCTACTGGGTCGACTCGGAATCCTATGCTTTATTCAAACTCCATACGGAGGCTCTTCTATAGCCTCAGACCCTATAGGGTCAGCTCTCCTACAACTTCGAACCCTACTGGTTCGGCTCGAACATCCAAGGGTCATCCGAACCACATGTGAAAATTCTCCCTTCCTAGTTCGAACATCTCAAGTTGAGGGGCATCATATTCATGTCAACCGGTTTGAATAGCTTAGTGGTTTTTTTTTTTCCATTCGACTGCCTACTCCTGGTTCGAACATCTCAAGTAGACGGTTGTCATATTCATGTCAACCAGTTTCAATAGCTTAGTGGTTTGTCCATTTGGCTGCCTACTCCAAAGTCCTGAGTTCTATTTTGAGCCCTAACACTTGGAATTATATTTTTTCCAATTTCCCAGACATGGTTTAGCTCGGCTTACATATGGTCTTTCGAACAACATATTGGATGGATCCAATAGCTTGGTGGTCTGTCCATTCGGCTGCCTACTCCAAAGTCTCAGGTTCAATTTCGAGCCCCAACACCTGGAATTTCACTTTTATTTCCTATTTCCTAAGCAAAGTTCAGTTCGGCTTACATATGGGTTTTTGAACCCTCAACAAATGTATCCAATAGCTCAACATTCAGGTCGTTTGGCTCTCAAACTTAAGGTTGCAGGTTAGATTGCTGAGACCCAACAATATTTTAATTTTCTGAAGTTAGGTTCGGTTAAGCGGGCCTCGCTCAGTTCTTATCTTGTCGTCTGAGGCACTCATCAAACTAATCTGAGCCCCCACATTTTAAATATTTATTTTTTCAAAGCCGTCTGATCTCATTGAAAAGCCCATCAACTCAATCCGAGTCGCACCCGACCGACCTGAACCTCGCCGACTTTAGCTCTCGGCATGGTATTTCGAGGTTCAAATCTGAGCCCCAACATTTTAAATATTTAGTTTTTTCAAAGCTGCCTGAGCTCATCTAAAAGCGTGTCGACTCGATCCGAGCCGCACCTGACCGATCTGAAAATCACCGGCTTCGGCTCTTGGCATGGTATTCCTAGTCATCCACACATGAAGATCAAAGTTGCCCGCCAGATCCCTATGAGATTCGTGCCCATATTTGACTTTTTTTATTAAAATTCTAAAAATAATATAAATTCAGAAAAATTAATTAATCATTCTAAAAAATAATAAAAAATTGAATAATTAATTAAAATTCTAAAAATTAATTATAAATTAGGAAAAATTATTTTTAAAATTCCAAAAAATAATTATGAATTTAGATAATTTAATTAAAAATCGGGAAAAAATTATAAGTTCGAAAAAATTAATTAAAAGTCTGAAAAATAATTAAAATTTTGAAAAATTAATTCAAAATTCAGGAAAAAAATTTTGAAGCTCTAAAAGACAGTTATTACTATCAGAAGCCATAACAAGATTTCAAGCATCACCAAAAGCTGTCTTGAGAAGAGCAAAATACTCCCCGAAGGCTATTATATCCAACTTCTAGGAGTGGGGGGCTTATGATATGGGTGAAAGTTACAGGTGATCGAGGCCATACAATCTAAGCACGCATCTCAAAACTTCTAAGGGTAGTATAGTAATTTCAAGTTTGCAGCAGGCCTGCTAGAAGAACATGAGCCTCCCCCAGGCCCATCAACTCACCCCGGTCAGCAATCAAGGCACCTTTACAACCTAACAAATAGGGATTTTCGGCTAACCACAGTTGTCAGTCCAATCCCCCCAAACCAGGGTTTGAACAACGGATTTTTCAATCACAGATTCTTTACTATCTGGCTCATCCTCCAAGGTCTATTAATACTTCTCCCTTTCCATCATTAAGAGCTAATCCCAATTTCAGTAATTAAACCCAGTTTTGAATTCTGGTTTTTGACATGATCGTCGGAGGGTTTGTCGCTGTGATCACCCCGGTATTTCAGGCTGTCCTTGTAGGTTTTCGGTGGGACGTCAGCCAGTGCAACCACCACAACCTCCACCGAAATTCACAAATACTAGCCTCACATCCGGATCTGATAGAAGGCTAAGATCTAAGCTTTCCACAAAAGTACAAGAACTCATTATCTATTGCTCCCACACTGAAAAAAGCAGCATCAAAATGTGATACTAAAGTTTTGGAAAATTTGTAGGATATGCAAGTCACATTTATTAACATTTACTAACTTTTGTAATTAAACAAGGCCTAAGACCGGATGTGCACTTAACTTGACTTGTTTAAGAAAATCGACATGTTAATTGTAATTCAGTAATTAAACATAGTTTTGACTTCTGATTACTGACTTAATCGTCGGAGGGTCTGTTGCCGGGATCACCCCCGGTGTTTTAGGTTGTCCTTGCAGGTTTCCGGCGGGATGCCAGCCAGCGCAACCACCACTACCTCCATCAAAATTCACAAATACTAGCCTCACATCTAGATCTCATAGAAGGCCGAGATCTAAACTTCTCAAAAAAAATATAAGTACTCATTATCTATTGCTCCCACACCGAAAAAAGCAACATCAAAATGTGATACTAAAGTTTTGGGAAAATTGTAGGATATGCAAGTCACATACATAAACATCTACTAACTTTTGTAACCAAACAAGGCCTAAGCTCTGATGTGGACTTGACTGTAATGTCAAATACGAATTAATCACCAATCAAAAGGAGAAATAGCGAAAAACAGAAACAAGCAAACACAAGAACACAACGATTTACGTGGTTCGGCAAAAGCCTACGTCCACGGGACGGTTGGAGTTTCTTCCACTATAATCAACAATGGGCGAAAACCCTTACAAAGATGACGGCTGCAGAATTCCGAATAGAGGTGTTCACCACTTACAAAATCCTAAAGGGTGTATTTAAAGAAAAAATTACTGGGCTATGCGAAATGGGCCTATTCTAGTTTACAAATAGAATTTTCGGGCTCCGATCGCTGCAGGGGGCGCTGCCCCCCTGCCACCCCCCGATACGACGGATATCAACAAGCTGAACCAGAATCGAGCCATTATCCTACATTGACTTGTTTAAGAAAAGAGATATGTTAATTGTATTGTTGCTAACATATTGTTTTTTGTTTTACGAGAATGATAAAGAAGTGATCTATAAGTTTCAAGAGCAAGTAGTAGGGTGCCAGTTTTGCTGTTCTTCTATGCAAAAAGTTGTACATATTACAACAAAAACTATTTTCCATAAAGTTCTCCCTAATTTTTCTTTTCGTTGTTATTAAGTGATATATATTTTAGTGATAAGCAATTTTGGTATTGAAATTGGGAATGTTGTTTTTGGGACGAATGTTGAAGGTGAAGAGAGTGAACAGAGGAAAAAGATGAGGAAATGAAGGGGATTTGGGGATTGAGTTCCAACTTGGGTTTGAGTTCTGATTTTGGTTTGGAATTAGAGTGTATTTAGGAGGTATAGGGAAAGCTAAGAGGTTTTTTTTCTTTTTTTTTATTTTTTTTAACAATATCTATCTTTTTCTGAGAGAGAGGAAATAATGTTTATCTCTTTCTGGGTCAGCTCAGCTCTCAGCTCTCTTATCCATCGGTTTAATGCACTCAGCTCATCTCATGGAGGGAAATGAAAATGTAGTAGTGTTGTTGTTGTTCACCGCCTCGATGCAAATTGTTTTCTTGCCGAGATCCGATAACTGTTGTTTATGTTGTTTTTAAGGTGTGTGAGCAACAGATAACGTGAGTTCTTATATTCGGAGAAATGACAGTGATCTTGACATTCGTTCTGAATCTGACGGGGTGTTGAGTGGATTGGTTGGGAGGCAGCTGACTTGTCGACCTGCAAAAAGAAGCATAAAACACCGGAAGTATTCCCGGCAACAGACCATCCGATGCTCAAGTCAGAAGACAGTAATTTAGTGGAAGAAATTTTGTAGCAAGAAGAGTGATTACCCTGTAACTGCTGTAACTGCATAGTAGATGTTGTATTTATAGGCCTGGGACGGAATTTCTTATGAAGAGATCCATGTGTGGTATTGAGATCCCCTTGATCTCGGATTCGAAATTAATCAGATCTTTGATTTTAGGGTGCGGTTACGGAGTAACCGATGGAGCGTTTGGTGCAAACGGCGGGTGTTTGATCCGGGTGCACAAATGGGCTTGCAGAAGGCCCGTAGAGCTACTTGGCCTGAACCAGTAGGAAAGTTGGCATTAAGCATAGTCCGTTGCTTTACGATTCGAGCTAGAATCATTCCTCAGAAATTAGCCACGATTATTACCTGCATCAACTGCGCTTTCTTATGTCTTATCTTCTTATTGCTTGGCTCGCTTTTGGTACCCCGAAAAAATAAATCTTGATCAAACTCATATAAAGTCTTAGAATGAGCAGATTGTATCCATTGGCATAGCTTTGATATCAGTGAATTCCTTCGGAATAAATTCAGAAATCTTATATAATATTTTTTTTATAGGAAATGCCAACTCAGAAGCTTTTGGTATTGTCAATCTTCTGGAGTTTGCCTCTACTTTTGATCAATATCTCCCAGTTTCGACAATTTAATGATTAAAATATTGAATTTGTCGTGGGATATTCATATTTGTCTTAGCTTTAACTGCATATTCTTAGTGGAAATATATGGAAAAAAGTTTCTCGCAATTAACTATCCGAGTTTCGAAAATTTTGACTTATCCCACGAAGATTAACAACGTTAATGCGCCCCAAAAAAATCATAAGTTTTTTTTTTTTCAAAAACAAGAGTAAGTAAGAAACTAACGGGCGAATTCAAAAGATGGAATGGAGTCGTTGTTTATGGTAAGATTTGCCCGTCTAAGCGTCCATCAATTATTAAGCTAAAATAATAGTTTTATGTAGGACCATATTTCCTTTGAGCGTTTGCTTCATTAGAAATTTGTTTCAATTATGATTTGTAAAGGCGCCTTGTATTCCACTTTTGCAATCAAAACACTAATAAGAATTTATTAATATCAATTAAGTTAACTGCTTATCCCCTTAAAAGGGGTTCTTTTATTATTTATTCGAGCTTGTTATTATCCAAAAACTAAATTAAATTATTGGAGTTTGCTTTATTCACATTATGGGAGCATTTGGTAGGGAATTATTTTTAGTTTCCTGAAAATCTTAACTTGGAAATCCAGTTTCCCATGTTTGATATGTTTTTTGAGAAAAAGGTGACATCGTCACCGTTTCATTAATAAAAAATTAACGAAACAAGTTGTACAAATAATTTACATCTATCTCTTCCTAAACGGAACAGTGGAGAACAATTACAAAGTACAACCTACACCCCTAACTAGTCCCTCCCCTAGCTAAATTTGTAGACTATGGTTCTGCACCCTGTTCTCCCATCAAAACCTCCAAGAAGCACTTTGAGTTCCAACAAAAATCAAATTTGGAATTCAAAATCCATCTATCTAGGTCTCCACCCCAGGCACCCTCACCATCCCCCAAACGACCTCCAGGCAACAACTACAGCCACCATCTCTTGCTGGTATGCTTACTCCTCTCCCTACGATGTTGCCGTCGTGTATCCGCCAAACCAACCCCACCGCGGTGTCATCTTTCGATTGCGTCAAATCCAGCTCTCAACAGTAGCCGCTGTTCTCAACCGAAATTGAGAACGCTTGCACTCACCGATAGCTCCACCAAGTGTAATTTAAATTACAAACAAAGCTAGTTTGAAATTCAAATTACAATAGAATAATCCCCCCACACTCCCCAACTAAAATTTGAATTTCAAAAATCTATATTAAAAATACAAATATGCCCCCAAATTGTTACTTCTTTGAACCCAAACCACTCACCTCCTAGTCCTCTTCCTCCTCCCTCGTCCACTTTCTTCTTCAGCTTTAAACTATATATCCACTTATTTCTTATCAAACCAAGGATTTCTCATATTGCTCTCAGTAGGTCCCGCCACAAAAGAGCATGCAACGTTTGGTGCATGCTGATGCATGACAACGTTTGGTGCAAGCATGGTGTCTCTTCCGAAGCATGGTGTCTCTTCCGAAGCATGGTGTCTTTTCCGAAGCATGGTGTCTCTTCGAAAGCATGGTGTCTCTTCCCCTCCTATAAATTCTCACTATTTTCTTCATTTGAAGATACACTCAACTGAAGAGAAAAATAGAGATTGATAGCCACAGAGAGCTTATAAAGTATTTAGAGTTTTTTTTGTAAATCTTTTGAGATTGAGAAATAATATTTGTGTTGTTTTCTTCTCAAATTTATCTCTGTTGTTTTTCTCACGATCCTAACAAGTGGTATCAGAGCGAGGTTGAGTTGTTGAGTGCCAAAAGCCTTTGCAGATCAAGATGTCGATGGAGGAATCAATATCATCATCATCATTTGGAGCCATGATCAAGCTTACTGCCACCAACTATACACTTTGGAGACCTCGGATGGAAGATCTCCTAAGTTGTAAAGATCTCTTTGATCCTATTGAGGAGAAGGGAGAGAGACCTGAAGCTACCAATGAGGCGGACTGGAAGAAGATGAACAGGAAAACGATCGGTCAGATTCGACAATGGATCGATCACAGTGTCTTCCATCATGTTGCCCAGGAGACGGATGCTTTTGCCCTTTGGAAGAAGCTGGCGGATATGTACCAGGCCAAGACAGCTCGAAATAAGGCCCTGCTGATGAGACGGTTGGTGAACCTGAAGCTACAGGGAGGAACTTCTGTAGCAGAACACACCAGCGAGTTTCAGAGCTTGGTGAATCAGCTATCTTCAGTGGAGTTACCACTTGAAGATGAGTTACAGGCACTTCTACTTCTCAGCTCTCTTCTAGACAGTTGGGAGACATTGGTGGTCTCCCTCAGCAACTCGGCTTCGACTGGCAATCTTACCATGTCTATGGTTAAGGATGCCCTATTCAATGAGGAAGCTCGGAGAAAGGACGTTGGCACAGAAGCACAAGCCTGCGTCACAGAAGTCCGTGGGAGACAGCGAGAGGAAGATCGAGGCAGGTGGAGAGGCAGGAGCCAAAGCAGAGGCAGATCGAGAGGCAAATCAAGTGATGGGAGGAGGCCTGCATACAACTGCCATCACTGTGGCAAACCAGGCCACATGAAAAGAAATTGTTGGAAGTTACAAAAGCAAGGCGGTCAGGGAAGGTCACAACCAAAGAAGGAAGGAGATGCACAAGTCACAGTACTAGAAGGTGTGGCTCTTTGCTCTCATGAGGATGAGACATGCCTCCATGTGTCGAATCAGGGCGTAGAATGGGTGGTAGATACTGCAGCATCTTGCCATGCCACTCCTCGAAAGGACATCTTCACGATGTACAAAGCTGGAGACTTTGGCTCGGTGAGGATGGGCAATTCTAGCTTTGCTAAGATTGTCGGAATTGGTGACGTTCGGATGCAGACTGATGCCGGGTGCACAATCACACTGCAGGATGTTCGCCATGTACCTGAACTTTGACAAAATCTTCTTTCGGTGAGAGCCCTAGATGAAAAGGGCTATGATAACCGTTTTTGCAATGGCTCGTGGAGGATGCTGAAAGGTGTAATGGTGATCGCTCGTGGACATCTCTGCAGCACTTTGTACAAGACTCATGTGAAGATCAATGTGGAGAGTCTCAATATTGTTGAACATGAAGCTTCGCAGAAACTGTGGCACCAGAGACTCGGTCACATGAGTGAGAAAGGTTTATCAACCTTGATGAAGGAAAATCTTATCTCCATTACCAAGAATGCAGAGCTTCAACCTTGCAGCAGCTGTTTATTTGGCAAGCAGCGAAGAGTCTCTTTTAGTTCCTCTTCGACAAGGAGATCAGAGTTGCTCAGTCTGATACATTCTGATGTTTGCGGTCCCATGGAGGTGGAGTCGCTAGGCGGTAACTAATACTTTCTGACATTTATTGATGATGCTTCTCGGAAGGTGTGGGTGTATTTTCTGAAGACAAAAGATCAGGTCTTGGAAATCTTCAAATCATTTCATGCCATGGTAGAGCGTGAAACGGGGAAGAAGCTGAAGTGCCTTCGCTCAGATAACGGAGGCGAGTATACATCCAGGAGTTTTGATGCCTATTGCAAGAGTCAGGGCATTCGGCACGAGAAGACGGTTCCACGTACCCCGCAACACAATGGGGTAGCAGAAAGAATGAACCGAACAATCATGGAAAGAGTCAGAAGTATGCTCAGCACAGCAAAGCTGCCAAAGCCATTTTGGGGAGAAGCTGTTCGCACCGCCTGCTACTTGATCAATCGTTCTCCATCAGTCCCGCTGAATTTCAACATCCCGGAGAAGAAATGGACCGGCAAAAACCCCTCCTACTCTCACCTGAGGACATTTGGATGTCTGGCTTATGCACATGTCTCAAAGGAGCTCAGGCAGAAGCTCGATGAGACGAGGAGTTTGGATACAGGCTATGGGATCTAAAGACGAAGAAGCCCATCAGAAGTAGAGACGCGGTGTTCCATGAAAATCAGACATATGGGGACACTGAAAAGCCTACAATTGCTGAAAGTCCTGTCAGTACTCAGGATTTTGTTCCAGATACAGTACCAGTACAAGCTACCACAGATGATGATGTGTCTGATCAAGAACTAGAAGCAGAACCAGAGGAGGAGGAAGAAGGGATTGATGAGCCTGGGGAGCCGCAACCTTTCACAGCTGCAGAACCAGTACAAGATAATGATACACCGCCTTAGACGAGTGAGCCTCAGCTACGTAGATCTGAAAGAGGCCATGTTCCGTCTACTAAATATCCAGAATCAGAGTACATTCTTCTTACTGATGAAGGGGAGCCAGAGAATTTCCAGGAAGCATTGTCTCATCCAGACAAAGACAACTAGCTGCACGCTATGCGGGATGAGATGGACTCTTTAGAGAAGAACCAAACCTACGATTTGGTTAAGCTTCCAGGAGGGAAGAAGGCACTAAAGAACAAGTGGGTATTCAAGCTCAAGAAAGATGGCAGCGGAAAGGTGGTGAAGCACAAAACTCGGCTAGTGGTCAAAGGATTCCTTCAGAAGAAAGGCATCGATTTTGGTGAGATTTTTTCTCCAGTTGTAAAGATGACTTCAATCCGAGTCATGCTCGGATTAGCAGCTAGCCTAGACTTGGAGCTTGAACAAATGGATGTGAAGACTGCATTTCTTCACGGTGATCTGCATGAAGAAATTTACATGGAGCAGCCAGAGGGATACGAGGTTCCAGGGAAAGAGAATCTCGTATGTAAGCTGAAGAAGAGTTTGTATGGCCTCAAGCAAGCACCAAGGCAATGGTACAAGAAGTTTGATTCATTCATGGTGAGTCAAGGCTACAAGAGGACTGCTGCAGATCAATGCGTCTACATTCAAAGGTCCCCTGATGGAAATTTCATTGCACTACTGTTACTATATGTCGATGACATGTTGGTCGTCGGACAAGATGCAGTGAAGATCAGACAGCTGAAGATAGAACTCTCTAAGGTCTTTGATATGAAGGACCTTGGGCCAGCTCAGCAGATTTTAGGTATGAACATCTCTCGAGACAGAAAGGCCCGAAGATTGTGGTTATCTCAAGAGAAATATGTTGAACGGGTGATCAAGCGATTCAACATGGAGGGTGCCAAGCCAGTTAGCATCCCACTGGCTAATCATTTCAAGTTGAGCAAGAGTTCGTGTCCTTCATCCAGGAAAGAGATCGAGGAAATGGAAGTTGTGCCTTATTCTTCAGCGGTTGGAAGTCTGATGTATGCAATGGTGTGTACGAGACCGGATATTGCACATGCAGTGGGTGTGGCAAGCAGATTTCTCTCCAATCCAGGAAATGAGCATTGGGAGGCTGTAAAGTGGATTCTCAGGTATCTTAAGGGTACTTCAAAGATATGTTTGTGTTACGGGGGAGCTGATCCGGTTTTGGAAGGCTATACAGATGCAGATATGGCCGGAGATCTTGATGGTAGAAAATCGACTTCTGGTTTTATCTACACTTTTGCAAGGGGAGCTGTGTCATGGCAGTCAAGGTTGCAGAAGTGCGTTGCACTATCTACGACAGAAGCAGAGTACATTGCTGCCGCTGAAGCTGGCAAGGAGATGTTGTGGTTAAAGCGATTTCTACAAGAACTCGGGATCAAGCAGAATGACTACAAGGTACATTGTGACAGTCAGAGTGCTCTGGATTTGAGCAAGAATTCAATGTACCATTCCCGAACAAAACATATTGATATTCGCTATCACTGGATACGCGAGGTGATGGATCAACAATTGTTGAAACTGATGAAGATCCACACGAAGGAGAATCCAGCAGACATGTTGACAAAGATTGTGTCTCGGGAGAAACTAGAGTTATGCAGAGACATAACTGGAATGGATGAGAGATGACGATTGGTGCAGATGTGGCGTGAGGGGGAGAATTGTAGGTCCCGCCACAAAAGAGCATGCACTCATGCATGCAACGTTTGGTGCATGCTGATGCATGACAACGTTTGGTGCAAGCATGGTGTCTCTTCCGAAGCATGGTGTCTTTTCCGAAGCATGGTGTCTCTTCCCCTCCTATAAATTCTTACTATTTTCTTCATTTGAAGATACACTCAACTGAAGAGAAAAATAGAGATTGATAGCCACAGAGAGCTTATAAAGTATTGAGAGTTTTTTTTGTAAATCTTTTGAGATTGAGAAATAATATTTGTGTTGTTTTCTTCTCAAATTTATCTCTGTTGTTTTTCTCACGATCCTAACACTCTCTTCACCCTGCAATGGGTATGCTTGTACCAAACAAAACGTAAGAAGGGTACCCTATATTTTGACCAATCAGCTGGTAGGGGGGTTATTGCATTTACCCCTAAATATAAGTACAGTGGGCTAATACAGTCATATTGACATATGACAGGTGATTAGGGAGTGCGAATGACAACTAAAATCATGGTTACTTGTTAGGGAATTAATCAACACAATGACACATACATTACAATAATATATAATACCAATATAGTTTTTTGTGATAAAAAAAATTGTATTTAAAGAAAATAAAACTAAGCAATACAGATCAATTGGTGTAGTCATGTTCGTTTTGTATCATATATATCACTGTTAACATAGTTTTAAAATCATCAGTGATGCGGTTTTTTTTGGAAAACGTGTGGATGCACCAGACGTGAGTTCTTACTCGATTTGTATTTTGATGGAGGAGACTCTTATGCAGACGACCCTCGACTGGACGAACGGTACTGAGGTAGGTGATATTGAGGTGGAGGCTGATGCTCGGCTCGGATCTTTGGGGCTCGAATCCGAGGGTCTTGTGTACCTGCAGACGGTCTCGGAACACCGGGGTTGGTCCCGGTGGCAGACCCTCCAACGATCTAGTCAGTCACTAAGGGAGAGCAACAGTAACTAGGGTTTGGGTGGCAAAGAGTTGATTACCTGGAGAAGGAGTAGGGGTCTGGTTTTTATAGAAGAAGCCAACCGGGTCTGGATCCGTTTGGGGCCGGGTCTGGACCCGGTTGCCCGTGTGGCTGAAGCGGTGGAAAACCGGGCGGTATAGGGCTGACGTGGCAGAGGCCCAGGCAATTTTTCGGCGCTGACGTGGCAGATCCGAAGGATCAGAAGGAGAGCCATCCTGAGGGGATCCTGTGGCCCAGGACGGGCCGCATTATTCTTGACCCATATCACAAGCCCCACACTCCTGTAGGGCTGGGTGAGCCAGCTGTGTAGGAGTGATTCTTCGCCTCTGTGGGAAGAGCAGTGAGGATGTTGGGGTAAAAAGTAGGATCTGCTATTTTCCGAAGAGGCCAGGGGGTAGGAGGAAGGGATCCCTTCTTGGAGTTTGCGCGGGAGGCTAAGTGTAGAAGAGTAGGAGTCAGAGCGACGCTCGCCGAGGATTGGGGTCGGCAGACGAGCCCTAGGGATCAGTGGACGAGCTTTAAGGGTCGGTAGACGATCCCCTCGCTAGTTGGAAGAGCAAGGGGAGGTCTTGTGTTGGGGCCTCGGTTTGCCGAGTACCAAGGGTCAGTAGCCGAACTCCTAGGGTCGGTGGACGATCTCCTCGCTAGTTGGAAGAGCGAGGAGGGGGCAAGGTCTTCTTCTGGGGCTCGGTTTGTCGAGCACTGGGGGTCGGTAGATGAGCCCCTCGTGACAAGAGGAGGGCTTATGCGCTTGTGGTGTCATCCGAGCTCCGAGCCCTTTGCGACAAGAGGAAGGCTGATAGGGCTTGCGATGTTATTCGAGCTCCGAGCCCCTATGAATGGCGAATGGTAGTTGGGGCTCGTTTTGTTGAGTTCTGAGGGTCGGTGGCCGAGCTCCGAGGGTCGGTGGACGATCTCCTCGCTAGTTGGAAGAGCGAGGAGGAGGCGACTACTTCTTCTGGGGCTCGGTTTGTCGAGCACTGGGGGTCGGCAGACGAGCCCCTCGTGAGAAGAGGATGGCTTATGGCGCTCGCGGTGTCATCCGAGCTCCGAGCCCTTTGCGACTAGAGGAAGGCTAATGGGGCTCGCGGTGTTATCCCAGCTCCGAGCCCCTCTGAATGGCGGAGGGTAGTTGGGGCTCGTTTTGTTAAGTTCTGAGGGTCGGTGGCCGAGCTTCGAGGGTCGGTGGACGATCTCCTCGCTAGTTGGAAGAGCGAGGAGGAGGCGACGACTTCTTCTGGGGCTCGGTTTGTCGAACACTGGGGGTCGGCAGACGAGCCCCTCGTGAGAAGAGGAGGGCTTTATAGCGCTCGCGGTGTCATCCGAGCTCCGAGCCCTTTGCGACTAGAGGAAGGCTGATGGGGCTCGCGGTGTTATTCGAGCTCCGAGCCCCTCTGAATGGCGGAGGGTAGTTGGGGCTCGCGGTGTTATCCGATCGACCCTTCTGTGAAAATAGAAGAGGAATTTTTGGCTCGCAGTGCTATCCGAGCGTCGACCCTTCTGTGGAAATAGAAGAGGAATTATTGGCTCGTGATGCTATCCGAGTGTCGACCCTTCTGTGGAAATAGAAGAGGAATTATTGGCTTGGGATACTATCCGAGCGTCGACCCTTCTGTGAAAATAGAAGGGGAATTATTCCTCTCGTGGTGTTCTTCGAGCGTCGACCCTTCTGTGAAAATAGAAGAGGAATTATTGGCTCGTGATGTTATCCGAGCGTCGACCCTTCTGCTAAATAGAAGAGGAATTATTGGCTCGGGATACTATCCGAGCGTCGACCCTTCTGTAAAAATAGAAGGGGAATTATTGGCTCGCGGTTCTATCCGAGTGTCGACCCTTCTGTGAAATAGAAGAGAAATTATTGGCTCGGGATACTATCCGAGCGTCGATCCTTCGGTAAAAATAGAAAGGGAATTATTGGCTCGGGATACTATCCGAGCGTCGACCCTTCTGTGAAAATAGAAGGGGAGTTATTCCTCTCGCGGTGTTCTCCGAGCGTCGACCCTTCTGTGAAAATAGAAGAAGAATTATTGGCTCGTGATGTTATCCGAGCGTCGACCCTTCTGCAAAATAGAAGAGGAATTATTGGCTCGAGATACTATCCGAGCGTCGACCCTTCTGTAAAAATAGAAGGAAAATTATTGGCTTACGGTTCTATCCGAGCGTCGACCCTTCTGTGAAATAGAAGATGAATTATTGGCTCGGGATACTATCCGAGCATCGACCCTTCGGTAAAAATAGAAGGGGAATTATTGGCTCGGGATACTATCCGAGCGTCGACCCTTCTGTGAAAATAGAAGAGGAATTTTTGGCTCGCGGTGTTATCCGAACGTCAACCCTTCTGACTTGTCGAAAAAAGACTGTTTTGAGAGAGAAAGGTGGAGGGGTAGTGGGGGTAATTTCATGCCTATTGCGCAAAGATCAAAGCATTTCCAGATCTTGGTGGCCGCTGGATCTTGATAGTTAAGATCCAACGGCCAGATCTTTTTTGCGGAAATCGAGGAGTCACTTTTCCCCTTTAAAACCCCCTCCCCCTCCCTCATTTCTTCATCTTCACTTCATTACTCACTTTCCAATTTTTAACAAGAGCGGGAATCTTACTTTCCGTCGGTGATATTTTCCGGTGACTGTAACTTCCTACGCTCCAGGTTAGTACTTTCCTTTTAGTAATGTCGCGAACTCAGTCCGAATCTGAGCCTAGCTCGTCAGGCCGTTCCGCGGAAGAATCCGAGCAGGAGACGTCCTCGTCCTTGAGTAAGTATAAGGTGAAGGAAGAAGTTCTGACCGACCCTGGGTCGGACGATGGGGGTGACGTAGCCTTCGTTGTGTCCCCATTGAGGTCCAGAAGGCCGGGTAAGGAGCCCATGGATGAGGGTGACGAGGAGGAAGAGGATAAGGGGGATGGCGAGGACGAGGAGGAACAGGATCAGGAGGACGACGATGAGGAAGAGGAGGGGAAAGGCACCGAGGGCGAGGAGGAAGACGAAGATGATCAGGGTGCCGATGGTGACGAGGAAGACGAGGAGGATGAGGTCGACGAACGGGAGGCTGCCCAAGGAGACGCTGGCCAGGGCACGGCTGGAAGACCAACCGGGGTTGGAGAAGATCTTCCACCCCTTCCCCCTTTTTCGACACCGTCTCCCGAGTGGAAGGCTCGCCCTCCTCGGAAAAAGAAAGTCTTGACCATCCCACACAGTCCTTCCTCACCAGATGAGTACGCACCGAGACCGGGTCTCGAGTTTCCTCGGGTCTCCTTCAAGAATCCAGGGTCGATTCGGATGTACCCTGACGATATTAAGGACATCGAACCGATCCCTCCAGTGCCGGGCGAAGACACCTGGGTGAAGATTCGCGCTGATAGCATCCCGAGTATTTTGAAGGTGGAATATCTTAACATTATTAGGGCCGTCTACTACATTCTGCGAGAGTTCGAGATCTTCATTCCGAGCCCAGGTATTCGGCCCACCACGGCTTTGGCGCCGGGTTACTGTATGTTCCCCGAGGATGCCTTCCTCTCGGGGCTGAGGCTGCCTCTGCATCCTTTTGTCAAGAGGGTTCTGAACTGGGCGTAGCTGTGCCCCATGCAGTACGGTCCGAACTCCTGGAAGCATCTCGTTTGCTTTATACTGAAGTGCCAAGAGAAGGGAGTGAAGCCGAGGCTGACGTATTTCCGATCTATTCTTGGGATCGGTTCGCTCGGAGATCAGGAAGGGATTTTTTATTTCTCACCGAAGCCGCATAAGAAGGTCATGCATGGTCATCCGGAATCTATAAAGGGGTGGAAAGAAAAGTATTTTGTGGTTCGGACTGAGGGGTCTTGGGGGATTCCGACCAGGTGGAACTTCGTCAAGCCGAACCACAAGCCTCCGAGGAGGAGCAACTTGACCGCTAAGGAGTGGAAGAGGGTGGAGAAGATAGTCGGGGGACACAGTATCGCATGGCCTCGAGTGACCGAGATACACCTCGCCCGGGCCGGACTGAGTCCTGCCGACCCTAGTATGTTTCTTTCCGAATATGTTCATTTTCCTGCCTTCGTGTTAACGTTAGCTCTTCTCCTTTCTGTTTTTGTAGGGATGACAACTCAACAGGCGGACGCGAAGAAGATACTGCTTGCTGTCGCCGAGAAGGCGAGGATAGAGAAGAAGAAGAAGGCCGAACAGGAGAGGATAGCAGCCGAGAAGCAGAAGCTGGCTGCGCAGACCGGAGCGTCCTCCCAGGTGTCGGCCCCGGTGGCCGAGGGGCCTTCCCCGGTGAAGAGGGTCAAGAGGCAACACTCCCACACATCCCATTTGTCGAGGGCGGCTCGGGACGCTGCGGGTGGTTCGGGTAAGACCGTGGATGCTCCGGACAAAGGGCTCCCCCCTATACGGCCGACCGCCGCAGAGATGGTGAGCAAGCAGGGTACGCTGCCCTTTTCCCCTGATTGGTCGATCGTGCGGGTGGATTCTCTGCTTGATGGGCCGGTGTCGGTTGAGTTCGTCTCGAAGGCCGCTCCGAGCGCGATTTGATGGCCCTGGCGGCACAGATGGCGGACCAGGCCTACATGCGGTGGTCTCAGGCACACCTCTTGGTAAGTTGGCTTGGCTTTACTTTACTCATTAACTTAGAGTTTTTTTGATCTTCCTCTCTTCGGACAAGCGATGCTCCATGGTCAGCACTTCCACAAGTGCTTGGAGAAGGAGATATACATCAAGAGGCGGAATGCGGAGAAGTACCTCCACAAACTGAACAAGGCCACGGATGAGCTGAAAGATGCCCGGGCCATGGTGGCCATCCACGAGGCCCAGATAGAGTCGCTCTGCAAAATCCACAAGCAGGACCGAGAGGATCTTGAGGTGAAGATCGCGGCCGAGGCGCAGAAGGGGAAGAAGGCACTGGAGGAGATGGAGTCGGCCTTGGGGGAGACTCTGATGTTGGCACAGGACGAGGCGTACGAACAGGCCAAGTCCCATTTTAGGCAGATCTACCCCGAGCAGAATGTGGACCATCTCTGCTATGGATGGCAGGTGAACCTGCTGCTGACCCCTGGTGGTGACGATGTGGAGGGAGTTCAGGGCGACGAAGAGGTGCTATGCCCCCCTCAAGAATAGACTAGCTTTTGTTTCTTTTTTCATTTTTGATGTAACTGCCTTAAGCGAACTGGCCACCGCGGCTTTTGTATCAAACTTTTTGAAAGAAATGAAATTTGCGTTTTTGGGCAGATCCTTCTAGACTTGTGTTTTTTGTGATATTTGCTTTCATCTTTTGGTAGATGCACGGGACTCGGATCGCCGACCCCGTTTCTGCCGATGCACTTCTGACTCGAGCGGGAAAGGAGGCTTGGGAGGCAGTTTTGGCTGGCCAGCGAAAACAGACTCGGGACCGAGCGGCCGCTAAGAATTATTTTCTGAACAGATCTAGAGAGCTTGGTCTGGAGGTGGTGCACCTGAAGAAGGCCATAGCCGATCGGGACTGGTGGGTAATCGAGACGGACTGGTCCTTATCGGATGCCTCAAGCGGGTTGTCGGCTTCGGAGTCTTTCCTTCGCGAGGCCGTGATCGAGAAAGAGCTGGAGATTGCAGGCTAAAGCTGGTGTTAGGCTAGGGTCTGGTGGAAGAGGCCAGCAACTCGACCCCGGGGCGGTCTCCGACAATTCTGTTGGATGAGGCCCAGCCCGGTGATGCAGGAAGCTCGGTGGCTGGAGTATCTTCACGAGCCGATCCGACCGAGCGTGGGAAGAGCCCCGAAGGAGGCGCCGAGTTTGAGTTTCAGGCCGAGTGCGAGTGAGTTTGTGAGTTGTTCATTGTATTTGTACTGACGTTCATTGAGTTGTAAGCAATGGGTAATAATAATAGCATTCGTTTTCTCGAACCTTGATTGCCTCGGTTGCCGAGGGTGGCCTGTGTGCTTGCCACGAAGGGTCACCACTGACGTGCCTGCGTCACTAATGGCGACGTTTCACATTCCCATGAGCATTTAGGGCGACGTTTCGCCTTCCGTCGTTCCATATTCCCAGATGCAATAAATGTAGGCCTCAGGGGGCTATATAATCCCCATAACCCTTGTTGGTTGGTAGGCAGTGAGCTGCTTGATTTGGGTGCCTGCAGAAAGCGGGTGCCCAGAGAACATAATGTTTCCGTATACTCCGGATCGGAGGCACACTGATCACCCTCAGACTGTTCGGGGTACATGCCGTTAGAGCCATGAGATCCCGAGTTGTTCGTTGGTGAGCGGTGGGCCGACCGATCGGTTCGAAGGTTCGGATAGAGCCGAAGCGTGATGGCTCTCCTGCCATCCTCGAACAGTTCGGGGTTTTGGGCTTGTAAGAGCCGTAAACCCTGGGATGTTCGTGGGCGAGAGAAGGGCCAGCTTGACGGCTCGAAGGCTCGGAGCGTTTGGCTCGGGACGGAGAGAGCAGAGGGTCGATGGCCCCGCTGCCACCCTCGAACAGTTCGGGGTTTGGGCTGGTGAAAGCCGTAAACCCCGAGTTGTTCGCGGGTAAGAGTGTGATCAACAAATCGACTCGAAGCTCGGGGCGTCTACCGAAGGCGGACACTCTAAACCTTGATGAAAATTTTTGTTAACACATGGTAGTAGGTCGTAAATGAGCCCCCATGTGGGTGAGAGACAGTTGCAGGCGTAGCCGTGGGTCTCTGCCGAGCGTCAAGGTTGCGGTGTCTTGAAGAAGGCACCCGCCTTGCTCGGGGCTAACGCCGAGCTCCCCCGCTTGGTCTCAGGGATAGACGGTGCAGGCGTGGCTGGTGGATGTTGCCTCGTACACCGGTTGATGAGCTTGAAGAAGCCCAAACCGAGCGAGGGACGGATGCCGAGCCCCCATACCGGTGAGAAAGTTGTAGGCGTAGCAGAGGGTCTCCGCCGAGCATCAAGGTCGCGGTGCCTTGAAGAGGGCACCCGCCTTGCTCGGGGCCGATGCCGAACTCCCACATTTGTTCTCAGGGAGAGACGGTGCAGGCGTAGCTGGCGGATGTCGCCTCGTACATAGGTTGATAAGCTTGAAGAAGCCCAAACCGAGCGAGGGACGGATGCCGAGCCCCCATACCGGTGAAAAAGACAGTTGTAGGCATAACAGGGGGTTGCCGCCGAGCGTCAAGGTCGCGGTGCCTTGGAGAAGGCACCCACCTTGCTCGAGGCCAACGCCGAGCTCCCACACTTGTTCTCAGGGAGAGACGGTGTGGGCGTGGCTGGCGGATGTCGCCTCGTACATAGGTTGATGAGCTTGAAGAAGCCCAAACCGAGCAAGGGATGGATGCCAAGCCCCCATACCGGTAAGAAAGACAGTTGCAGGCGTAGCAGAGGGTCACCGCCGAGCGTTAAGGTCACGGTGCCTTGGAGAAGGCACCCACCTTGCTCGGGGCCGACGCCGAGCTCCCACACTTGTTCTCAGGGAGAGACGGTGCGGGTGTGGCTGGCAGATGTCGCCTCGTACATAGGTTGATGAGCTTGAAGCCCAAACTGAGCGAGGGACGGATGCCGAGCCCCCATACCGACGAGAAGGACAGCTGTAGGCGTAGCAGGGGGTCGCCGCCGAGCGTCAAGGTCGCGGTGCCTTGAAGTCGGGGCCGATGCCGAGCTCCCACACTTGTTCTCAGGGAGAGACGGTGCGGGCGTGGCTGGAAGATGTCGCCTCGTACATAGGTTGATGAGCTTGAAGAAGCCCAAACCGAGCGAGGGACGGTTGCCGAGTCCCCATACCAGCAAGAAAGACAGGTGTAGGAGTAGCAGGGGGTCGCCGCCGAGCATCAAGGTTGCGGTGCCTTGGAGAAGGCACCCGCCTTGCTCGGGGCCAACGCCGAGCTCCCACACTTATTCTCAGGAAGAGACGGTGCGGGCGTGGCTGGCGGTTGTCGCCTCGTACATAGGTTGATGAGCTTGAAGAAGCCCAAACCGAACGAGGGATGGTTGCCGAGCCCCCATACCGGCGAGAAAGACAAGTGTAGGCGTAGCAGAGGGTTTCCGCCGAGCATCAAGGTCGCGGTGCCTTGGCGAAGACACCTGCCTTGCTCAGGGCCGACGCCGAGCTCTCACACTTGTTCTCAGGGTGTGTAGCTTTCCCAAATATATAGGGCGGCTTTACAGACTCGCGCTGTGATCCGAGCCCCGAGCCCCAAGCTTGTAAGAGAAGCTTTACAGGCTCGCACTGTTATTCGAGCACCGAGCCTTAAGCTTGTAAGAGAAGCTTTACAGGCTCGCGCTGTTATCCGAGTCCCGAGCCCCAAGCTTGTAAGGGAAGCTTTACAGGCTCGTGCTGTTATCCGAGTCCCGAGCCCCAAGCTTGTAAGGGAAGCTTTATGGGCTCGCGCTGTTATCCGAAACCCGAGCCCCAAGCTTGTAAGGAAAGCTTTTTTGGCTCGCGCTGTTATCCGAGCACCGAGCCCCAAGCTTGTAAGGGAAGCTTTACAGGCACGCGCTGTTATCCGAGACCTGAGCCCCAAGCTTGTAAGGGAAGCTTTAAGAACTTCCCCGAGGAGATGCCGAAGGTGCACTTCGCCGGGTTGAGCATCATGTTGTGGGTTCGAAGGACTCCAAAGGCCTCTTCCATGTCGGTGACGTGGTGCTATCCTTATTGGCTTTTGACGAGCATGTCATCGACGTATACCTCCATGTTACGCCCGATTTGATTTTTAAAGACTCGGTTGACGAGCCTCCGGTAGGTGGCACCGGAATTCTTCAGCCCGAAGGGCATGAACCGGTAGCAATACAGTCCCTGTTCTGTGACGAAAAACGTCTTGGCGATGTCTGGAGGGAACATCCGGATCTGGTTATAGCCTGAGAAGGCATCCATGAACGATAAGAGCTCGTGGACCGAGGTCGCATCGATCAGGGCGTCAATGCTGGGGAGAGGAACGGAATCTTGGGGCATACCTTGTTGAGGTCGGTGAAATCTATACAGATCCTTCAACTCCCGCTCACCTTCTTGACCATGACGACGTTCGCCAGCCACTCGGGATAGCTAACCTCTTGTACAAAACACGCGGACAAGAGCTTATCCACTTCTGCGTTTACTGCATGTTGTCGCTCAGGAGCGAACTTGCACCGCTTTTGGACGACTGGTTTCGACCCGGGAATCATGCTGAGTTTGTGCATGATGAGATTTTCAGAGATACCGGGCATGTCAGAGGGTTTCCAGGCAAAGAGGTCGACATTGTGCAGAATGCAGGCGATTAGGGCGGACTTGAGGTTGGGGGCGAGGGGCAGCTTACTCGGAAATGCTTCGACGCATCCCCTGTCTCGAACGAGACATCTTGTGGCTCGTCTGCCGGCTCTGGCTGGGTTCTTTCGGGCTCCAGCTTGACGACATCGAGGGGAAACACCCCGCTTCCGATCGTCATCATGTAGCACGAACGTGCTGCTTCTTGGTTCCCTCGGACAACTCCGATGCCAGTGTTAGTAGGGAACATCATTTTCTGATGGTAGGCCGAGGGAACCGCCTAGAGGGAGCAGAGCCCCGGACGACCGAGGATGGCATTGTAGGCTGCCTTGATATTCACAACCATGAAGTCCATGGACTCGGTCCTTCTGTTCGGGGTCGAGCCTGCTGTGACATCAAGGGTGACGATCCCCTCTATAGTTACGGGGATGCCGGAGAATCTGTGCAGGGTGTACCCGGCGGGTTTTAGTTTCTCACGGGAGAGCTTCAAGTTCTCAAATGCTTCCAGGAACAGAATGTTGACCGAGCTCCCGTTGTCCACGAGGATTCGCCGTACCTCGAAGTTCGCCATGCTGAGGCCAACGACCAGTGCGTCGCAATGAGGAAGCCGGACTCCTTCTAGATCCTCTCCTGAGAAGGAGACAGGAAGTTGCTGGACCTGGGGAGAGAGAGGGCCCTGTACGGTGTTGACATCCCAGACGAAGGCTTTGCGGGAAGTGTTGGATTCCCCTCCCATGGGCCCTCCATGGACGCAGTGCAGGATTGCCTGTCCCTCGGGTACTTCGGGCTCCGGATCTTGCTCGGGACGCCGACGGTGCATTCGAGGAGGAGGGGAATCCCTCCTGTTTCTGTTGTCCCTCTGCTCCCGGGCGCCTTCCCTTTTGAATTCTCGGAGGTACCCTCATTGAATGAGGGCCTAAATTTTGTCTTTTAGGGCGCGGCAGTGATCTGTGTCATGCCCGTTGTCCCGGTGGAATCAGCAGTAGAACCGCTGATCCCTCTTCTTGCTGGTGTTATTGGACGGCTGAGGCGAGTACTGGACGAGGTCGCTGTCTTCAATCTTTAAGAGGATTGTCGACACGTTCTGCATCAGGGGAGTGTACCTCTCGAAGCGGGGAGTCGGCGGAACCTTCTTCGTGGTGCCCCCGTCTCTCAGAGCTTTCTTCGCCGGCTCAACCTCGTCGGCCTTGCGCTTCCCATTCCCAGGAACTTCCTTCTGGTCCTCTGGATTAAGTGCTTCTTCCGTCCGGATATACTTTTCGACCCGGTTGAGGAGGTCGGGAAAGTCTATCGGCAGTTTCTTCGCCAGGGAGGCCTTCAGCTGTCCATGTCGGACGTTGTGCCTGAAGGCAGCCGAGGCAATCCCGGGGTCGAGGGACGAGACCGACCTCGCCTCGGCGGTGAACCTTCGGACGAACACCCAGAGTGACTCCCCTTCCTTTTGCCGGAGTCCAAGCAGGGACGCACTCGTTCTTTCGGCCTTTCGGCTGATTACGAAGTGGGCGAGGAAGCTGCCCTCTAGCTGGTCGAAAGAATAGATGGAGTCGGGGGTGATCTTAGAGAACCATTCCCGAGCCGGATCCCGGAGTGTTGCGGAGAAGGCTCGGCACAGGAGGGGATCCGATGCGCTGTGAATCATCATGAGGGTTTTGAAGCCCTCCATGTGATAAGCAGGATCGCCCTCGCCATCATATGTTTCGAAATGAGGCGGACGGAAATTGTGGGGTATCTCTGCCTGCAGGATGAGGGCGGAGAAAGGAGGGCAAACCGGCCTGTGCCCCTGAGCTGCTCTTGGGTCGCCGTTACCAACGTGGTCGAGGCGCTCCTCCATTTCTTGGAGGCACTTTAAAATGTCACCATCATACTCTGGAGGGATTGTTGGGGGGCGAGACACGCTAGCCTCGGCCTCTGACCATGTGTGGGAACGGCGGGCGTTCTCATTGACGGGGACCCCTCGGATGGCACCTAAGATTTCCCTTCGGAAGTCCTGGAACTTCTGGTGGGTAACCGGGGCTCCTTCGGCCCGGTTTGGTTGGGCAGACTGTCGCCGACCGACCCGACTGAGCACAGGCTCCCGGCCCTGGGACGGGGGTCTGGGATGGTTCGGAGCCGAGTTGGAAGCGGCTCCGAACCCTGCCACTGCTGGCCTGTCGGTTCAAGATTACCCCTCGCAGGTCGCTCTGAACCGGACGGGAGGCGTTTGGCTAGGGCCCGTAACTGACCCCTTTGTTGTTTGGTCCCTGAGCATCGACAGCGATGCCTTGTGGAGGCACGTCGTGTCGGCGTGCGGAGGTAACAGCTTTTGCGGCCTTGGGCGCCATGTGAGCTCGAGTCGACGGGGGTGCCGACGGGGGCGGAGCTCGGGTCGGCATCTACGAGGGTACCGTTGGAAGCGAGGCTCGGGTTGGCGTCTACGATAGATAGGTTCCCACAAACGGCGCCATCCTGATGCGGTTTGTTTTTGGGAAACGTGTGGATGCACCAGGCATGAGTTCTTACTCGATTTGTATTTTGATGGAGGAGTCTCTTATGTGGACGACCCTCGACTGGACGAACGGTACTGAGGTATGTGGTATTGAGGTGGAGGCTGATGCTCGGCTCGGATCTTTGGGGCTCGGATTCGAGGGTCTTGTGTACCTGCAGACGGTCTCGGAACACCGGTGTTGGTCCCGGTGGCCGACCCTCCGACGATCTTGTCAGTCACTAAGGGAGAGCAACAGTAACTAGGGTTTGGGTGGCAAAGAGTTGATTACCTGGAGAAGAATTAGGGGTCTGGTATTTATAGAAGAAGCCAACCGGGTCTGGATCTGTTTGGGGCCGGGTCTGGACCCAGTTGCCCGTGTGGCTGAAGCGGTGAATAACCGGGCGGTATAGGGCTGACGTGGCAGAGGCCCGGGCGGTTTTCCAGTGCTGACGTGGCAGATCCGAAGAATCAGAAGGAACGCGCATCTTGAGAGGATCCTGTGGCCCAGGACGGGCCGCGTTATTCCTGAACCATATCAATCAGGTTATCTAACTATGCTCCCCAGCTTCAAAATAATTATTGATATCATAACATTTGTTAATATTTCTGAATATTCTAAATCAGTTATTTGCAATTATCTATGTTGATATCAAGCTTGCTTACTTCTGTTCCCACTGCAAACTTCTCAAACTCCAAGACTTCCATGGGTCCATTCTAGATGATAGTCTTAGCAGTGTCTAATACTTCGCTGAATGTCCTGATTGAGTCGGGTCCAATATCGAGTCCGATCCAACCATCGGGAATGGCAGATACTGAAACAACCTGAAAATGAACAGAATAAAGTTCAAATGATGAACTCTACTTTGATCACTTTATCTTATTCTATCAAAAACTTGTTAATGAATCACGGGAAGGGGATCCGAAGTCCCATTGCTGTCTTTGCACATGCTGCGTGTTTGCAGAGTCTGTTTAGTTATTTGAGGATGATAGGGATATTTTGGATAATAAGATTAATATGTTCAGGAAATATGTACCTCAACCAAACATAGAAAATTAAGTTTCCAACTAACATTCCCAGAGATATTTAAGCCCTACCAAACATGTTTTATGATTCATGGGAGCAAAAAAAAAATCCTTATACCAAACACCCCCAATGAGCTTAATTTATTTTGGTTTCTTGCTCTCTCAAACTTTGTTTGGTTGGACTAAAATATTTAGAAATAAATTTTGTGAACATTGTTTTTTTTATCGTTCAGGGTCCCCCCCCCCCCCTACCCACACACACACACATTTTATTAATTTTGTTTTTTTAACAAAACATACTACCAAAAAAAAGGATTATGAAGTTCATGAAACCCAACAGGTTGGGTTATGGAACTCATACTCACCAACCAACAAATAAATAATACAACAAAATCTAATCCTACTTGTCGACCGACTTCGCCAAAACAAGTTTCTCGTGCCAACACAATCTGACCTATTCAGGTCAAACATTAAGCTCATTCTCTCATGCAAACACCAACTTCAAGCTCCTTAATACGAGAGACACCGCAGGCACTCACCAGTCTGACATGAACATATCCAAATTGAGGCATTGTTCTCATCCCCTTACTTGACCACCGTTGACTATCACTGCCACCCCGCAACGAGAGCTGTTGTCGTCACCGACGATACCACAAATGCCACCTCCAAACCTATAGAAACGTGAGAAACCACGAGCATCCCTCCAATATGACCTAAATAGGTCAATATTGTTGGAAAATAGGTATCTTAACAACATTTATGAACCAGTTTTTACGCAACTTTTTGAGTAAGATCCTTTATGAATTAGTGAGATATCTTGATGGATTTGTGTTCCCCTTCGTGAGTAGATGTCATATATTTACTTGCTCAAAACGATTATCGGGTGAATAATAAATTATCTCCAAAAGTGAGGCAGTTGATTTATGAAAAATGAGTTGAGGGACTTTAGTCACATATCGGAAAAATCAAAGAAAATAGAAGGGTATATATAATAAATCATTTCTTGGCATTGTAAGATAGCAAGCTAAGAGGCTCTCTCGCCCGCGTGCCGGACCGACTGAACCTCGCCCCGTGCATAGCCTCTTTTTGCTACAGTTTTGTTTTTCCGATACGTAACGGCCGAAATAAATACAAAAACGGTTCTTTCTGCCATTTATTCATGTTTTAAATTACAAAAACAGTTTTGTCTGCCGTTACAGTGGCTGCATTCAACCTTTCGTCTGCCGTTATGGTATGTGCATTCAAGGAAATGCCTGTCGTTACGTTTTTCACTTTGGCCCTATAAAAAGAGGTCGCTTCTCCCCTCATGAAACACACCAGAAACTCTTATTTCCCCCTATTTTCTATTATGTTCTTCTAGTTCAGTTGTTCGGTCGTTCGGTAGTAGAATTCAAACATTGTTCAGTTCGAGAGCATGGCATGGCGTCAACACTCTATTGGCGCTGAATTATGGGAGACAGATGCCTCTGTAAACTCCAGCACCCGGACGAGCCGAATCTATTTTAAGGAGATTGTGTGATACACAAGGCTTGACACAAATCGGTTTGGTATTGTAATTTTGTAATTTTCAATTTCCCTTTAATTTGTTCGTTTTTCATTTTCTCCTCATTCTCTAACTTTGTGCCTCTAGATCAAACTTGGTTTTATAGCAAAGAATTTTATAACCAAACTTTGTAACAAACTTAAAACAAATTGTCATTTCTTTGATTTTTTTCCTTGATTTTTGAGGCACTTTTTTTTAAAATTTTCTTTTCATTCTGAAAATTTACACTCGAGTTGTGTGTTTTCAGATTCAAAAATGATAACTTAATCGGAGAATACGGTTGTGGCTGAAACAACCCAATTGACGACTGTTGAAACGGTCCAATTGCCTATAGTTGGTGTGCACAAGTGCCTATGCGTACCGCTGTACATATCTCAGTCTCCTATGGGGAGAAATCAGAGAAGTTAAATGAACAGAATTTCAAGAGGTGGCAACAGAAAATGATGTTCTACTTGACTACTTTGAATCTCGCAAGATTTTTGAACGAAAAAGCTCCAAATCTTAAGAAAGATGGAACCCCTGTTTTTCGAAAAACGTACTTTTATATATTTTCTGTATTTAAAATTTTTGGAAAATTATTATTTTTTCTTTTTCGCTTTCAAACTCTTTTGTCAAAATGTATTTTTGAATCTCCTAGTAAAATCTATTTTTGATAAATAACCTTATTTGTAACTATTTCCTATGATTTTTATACAAATCTTATTATTGATATTATTACTATTAATTTTGGCCGGTTATTGAAAATCCATTTTTATGTGCAAATTGTATTTGTATCTATTTTAAATAAATTCTATGTTTTAATGCAAACTACATTTTATTATAAATATTATTTTTATAAAGTCCTAATTGTATATTTTATTTGTTATTCTATTTTATTATTCTTTTTCCAATACCCAAACCCATACCTATACCCATTATACACCAACTACCCAAAACTCATTAAAATACCTAAACCCAACCAGAATACACTCATTATTATCTTTGCCCATATTCATTAGCTAACCATTAATTACCCATATTCGGTTAGCGGTTCACCGCCGAGTCCAAATCCATCCCCTCACTTGATGCTGTGGTGACTACTGCCGCGTTCAGATACAATGCAAAGCATGATGATCTTAAAGCTTCCTTCATCAAAAGACCTCATCGGGACTTCTCCCACATCCTTCAGAGAGTTGAGATGTACATCTGGGTCGAAGAGGCGATACACCCCCAAGAGCTGAATGTGCCTTCATCTGGGAACAAATGGAAAGGCACTAACGAAGAAGAACCCCCAAAATCCCAGAAGGATGCCTCGGGTCAGCGCCACATGCCTCCCATGACTAGTACACCCCGCTAAATGCAAGCATATCCTCCATTCTTATGGAGGTTGACAAGGATGGAATCATTCGGCCTCCCCCCAAGATGAATGATCCAAGCAAAAGACGGGATAAAACAAAGTGTTGTGCCTTCCACAAGGATATGGTCACCTTACGGATGAGTGTTGATCTCTTAAAGATGAAATAGAGGCGTTCCTTTGATGGGATACCCTGCCAAATTTTCTCAGGTAAATGACATCGAACCTCCTCCTCCAATGGGACTAGGCAGAGAGGCTAACTAAATCCCAATGATCAGGGCGGGTGAAGATATTGCATGCAATCTACGAAGGACCTATGGGGGGAGCCTCCAGCTCATCTAGGAAGGCCATCGTTCAAGAGGTAAATTCCGTACAGAACATCCCCCCCCCCCCGAATTAGCATCACATTCTCAGATAGGGATTTGGAAGGCGTCTGAACTCCTCACTGCGATGCACTCGTGATCAGCATATGTATAGCGAACCATGAAGTGCGTCGAGTCCTGGTTGATAACGCAGTTCGGTCAACATCATCTTTTTGAATGCGTTTGAGGGCATCAAACTTAAGCGGGATCACCTCAAGCCCGCCGGATACACCCTCTACGGATTCTCTGGAGCCTCCGTGATGATCGAAGGAATTGTAATCCTCAACATTACTTTTGGGAAAGCTCCGTCTACTTGCACAGAAGCGCTAGACTTCATGGTGGTCGACATGAAGTCTGCCTACAATACTATCTTCGGTTGCCCAGGGTTAGCGACCCTCCAAGGGGTTGTATTAGCGTACCACCTAAAAATGAAATTCCCTACAGCTGCAGGAGTGGGGGAAGCCAAGGAAAGTCAGGAAGCCGCTTGGGTCTGCTACACAGCTACCATGGGGGGCTCCCCCTTGATATGGGACAAGTTAACTCCCCCTTGATATGGGACAAGTTAGCTCCGAACCTGTGGATGAACTGGTAGAAATCCCTTTCTCTGAAGATGATACAGCTAAGTGTTTCCGGGTGAACAAAATGCTCCTTCGCCAAGTGAAGGAGCTACTTATCATCTGCATCAGGAAGAATCAAGACCTGTTTGCTTGGACCGTCGAGGATATGCCGGGTATCGCAAAAGACTTCATTGTGACTCCTTAAGTATGGACCCGAAAGTCAAGCCTGTCCAGCAGAAGCACCACAAATTTGCACCCGAAAGGCAACATGCCATCAAAGAAGAGGTTGAGAAGCTCCTAGCAATCCGATTCATCCAGGAAGTCAGTTACCCCGAGTGGCCAGTAAATGTTGTAATGGTCAAGAAGGCCAATAGCAAGTGGAGAATCTGCACAGACTTAACCGACCTCAACAAAGCATTTTCAAAAGATCATTTCCCTCTTCCGAGCATAGATGCCTTGATAGATGCCACATCGGGCCATGAATTATTAAGCTTTATGGACGCTTTTTCGTGATATAATCAGATCTGAATGTTCCCACCAGACATCCCAAAGACGTCCTTCATCATCAATCAGGGCCTCTATTGCTACCAAGTCATGCCCTTTAGGCTGAAGAATGTTGGGGCTACATATCAACGTTTGCTGAACCAAGTCTTTAGAGAGCAGATCGGCCGAAACAAGGAAGTGTACGTGGATGATATGCTCGTGAAGAGCCTCAGGAAAGAAGACCATGTCGCCGACCTCCAAGAAGCGTTCAATGTACTCTGGATCAACAATATGAGGCTGAACCCTACGAAATGTGCCTTCGGGGTCTCCTCACGAAAGTTCTTGGGGTTTATGGTAAGTTAGAGAGGAATTGAAGCCAACCCTTAAAAGATCAAAGCTATCATCAACATGTCTCCCCCAATTACCATTAAGGATGTCCCGAAGCTTACACGCCACATGGCCGCCATTGGGCTTTTCATCTCCAAGTCAGGAGGGAAATGCCTACCCTTCTTTAACTCTCTCTGAGGAGCGAAGAATTTTGATGGGGTGAAGAACAACAAGCGGCCTTTGAAAGCCTTAAAAAACATCTCAAAAATCATCCACTCCTAAGCAAACCCACACCAGGAGAAATCCTCTACCTCTATCTAGCCACATCGGATCAAACCCACAGCGCTGTGTTGGTGAGAGAAGAAGAACGGGTGCAAAATTCGATCTACCATGTAAGCAAGGTACTCCATGATGCGGAGCTTCGGTACACAAAGATGAAAAAGATGGCATATGCTCTAGTAACGGCCGCCCGGAAGCTTAGACAATACTTTCAAGCACACTCCATATGGGTCCTCACTGATCAACCACTCAAGCAAGTTCTCTAAAAGCCTGAAAGCTCTGGAAAACTTATGAAATAGTCTATTGAGTTGAGCCAACATGACATCATCTATCGCTTGAGAACCGCAATCAAGGCCAAAGCCTTAGCCAAATTCATCGTCGAAAGCACGATCCCTGATCCTCCCGAGGAAAGAGACAACCTCCCACTTTGGAATGTCTACATGGATGGGTCATCTTACCTCGAAGGGAGCGAAGCAGGGGTTATCTTAATCGGTCCTAATGAGTTCTTCCTCCAATACTCATTGCGCCTCAGTTTTCCAGCTTCGAACAACGAGGCTGAATATGAAGCCATGATGGTCGGTCTCTTCCTAGCAAAAAAGGCGGGGGCATGAAGAGTCAGAGTATTCAGTGACTCCCAATTGGCGGTAAACCAGATCTGAGGAGAATATGAGGCGAGGGATGACTGAATGTTCAGGTACTTGGCGTGTGTAAAGAAAATTATCTCCACTTTCCAGGAAGCTGAGGTCACTCACATTCCACGAGAAGAAATTGGGTAAGCAGATGCCCTCACCAAGATCGCCTCATCATCGTTCGACGGACTCGACCACACTATACTGATCGAGGTCCTCATGAACCGAGCATCGAAGAAGAATAATCAGTCAAACTCATGCATATCACCCATCAAACACCCGAAGATTGTTGGATGAAACCTCTCGTCGACTTCCTCGACAAAGAGATCCTCCCGGCAGATATCAAAGAATCACGAAAGATTTGGGTAAGGGTTGAAAGGTACGTACTCATGGAAGAAGTTCTCTACAAGCGCGCCTACACTATGGTCGATGGTCGACCATACCTTCGATGCCTCTCACCTGAAGAGGCCGATTATGACTTGCAAGAAGTTCACGATGGAATAGGCGGCAACCATATGGGAGCAAGGTCCCTTGCACGGAAGATCCTTAACCATGTGTACTACTGACCCACTCTTCTAAGTGATGCTCAAGCTTATGTCCGCCAATGCCCTCATGTCAGAGACACTCCTCCGTAAAGCAAATTCCCCATGCCAACCTTAGCTCCATGTCAAGCCGCACCCCATTCGCAATGTGGGGGATGGATCTACTCGGGCTGTTCCCTCCTGCCACTGGACAACAATCCTTCTTAGTGGTCAATATCGACTATTTTACAAAATGGATAAAAGCTGAACCGCTGACAACAATCACCGAGCACCGAATCCATTAGTTCGTTTGGAAGAACATAGTTTGCCGCTTTGGGATCCCTTGCATTTTAGTTATTAATAATGGGACTCAATTCGCTGGTAAAGTGTTCTGCCATTTCTGCACTGACTAGGGTATTGAGCAGTGTTTCTCTTCAGTGTCACACCCTCAGACCAATGGCCAAGCCGAGAACGCCAATCGGCAAATCTTGGATGGTAAAAAAAAGAGACTTGGTGAAGCTGTCAAGAGATAATGGGTTAAAGAACTTCCGAGTGTACACTGGTCTTATAAGACCAAAATAGAACCCCTACGGGCGAGTCTCCATTCAACCTTACATTCAGCACAGAAACTCTTATCCCTCTAGAAGTCGGAATACCTTCTCATCGCCTCCTCTCGTACAAACAAGAACATAACTCAAATGACATCCGAGTTAATCTTGACATTCTCAAAGAAGCCCGAGAGAAATCCATCATCCGAAGAAACATCTTCCAACAGAGGGTAGAAAGATTCTACAACAAGAATGTGCGTCCGGCCAACTTTCACGAAAGGGACATTGTCCTCCGAAAGCTCGAAATATCTGTCCCTCGGAAGAAGGGAAAGCTCGCCCCTAACTGGGAAGGACCATACAAAGTCTCACAAGTTGTTTGCCTAGGAGCTTACCGACTAGAAGACTTGGGGGGGGGGGGGAGAAAATATTGAGGACTTGGAACGCTGAACATCTCATAAAATACAGAGAGTGTGATTAACGCGCTCACCCAGTAGATAGAACCAAACATGTAATAAAGGCATGTAATAAAGACTTGCATTAAAGGAGCTATTTAGTTAAAATTTTCAATTAAAAATGCTTTTTTCTTTTTGCAAAATTCCTTGAACAGTTCAGAAACTATGTGAACAATTCAACCTAAGGAAAGCGATAAGTTAAGACACCTGGTACGCCCCCAAGCCAACACCAATCTATTCATTAAGCACTTTAATAGGCAAATGTGGGAACCATCCATGATTCATAATGAAGCACGGGCATACTTGCCCCCTAAGCAAGTGTGTGGGGGTATATCTCACCGTACAAGTGCCTAGCTCTGGACGAGTGTGAAGTCCATTCATGATTCGTAGAGCCACCATAGGCACATGCTCCCGAGCAAGTTTGCGGGGATCGATTCGCCATTCGAGTGCTTCTAAAACTCATCATCACCTCGTTCAGAATCCACTCACGGTTCATAGGGCTACTATAGCCACTTTGCTCCTAAGAAAACTTGCGGAGTTAGGTCTGTCGTTCGAGTACTCCTGAAACAACTTTGGATAAGCCATTCATGGTTCATAGAGCCACCATAGCCACATGCTCCAGAGCAAGTGTGCGGGGATCGGTTCGCCATTCGAGTGCTCCCAAAACTCATCATTACCTTGTTTGGAGTCCACTCACGGCACACACAGCCACTTTAGCCACATGCCCCGAAAGCAAGTGTGCGGAGTATGGCTTGCCGTTCGAGTGCTCCTGAAACAACCCATGATTCATATGCTAAAGCACTCCAACGGACAATTACAATATCCATTTCGGCTTCATAAAGTCGCATGGGCATACTTGCTCCCGAGCAAGTGTGGGGGGTATATCTTGTCGTACGAGTGCCCTTTGAACCAAGTTAAAATCAACAAAACAAAATTCTCAAGAGAAGATTCAATTTTATTTCACAAAGATTATCTGAACAAGTGCAGTTGAAAGAACAAGTCTCTATAAGAATTACAAAATCTCACTCAGCGTCACTTCAACTCTTCCGTGGCAGTAGGATATTCCTTTTTAGGGACACACGCGGTTTATGGCTTCCCAATGGAAAGCCAGCACTATCCCTTCCCCTCGAACCATCTGAAGCAACATCCAAACCCACAAATTGGGTCGCACCACCTGAGCCCACTGCTCGTTCCACCCCACCAACTGACACCTCGCTAGACGAGCTGGACACACCACTTTGAGCATCACTAGGGTTCCGCGGGGCCTCAGGCTAGCATAAAGCCAATTCGTGGAAGGGCCTCCCCTGGGCACGCTCTTTACGAGAGCAAGAAGTGCTCCTAACGTTGCCTCCTTCGAGGAGTCACTTCAAATGGTGGTTCTTGGTCTCCAGTTCAACAAACCTCTCTTTGAAAGAGTCGTCCTTCATCTAAACTTCAAACGAGACACACCACTTGCTCTGCCCCCCTGCAAAAATTCAAAAATAGTCCTCCTAAGATAGGCTACTTCTAAACTTTTCTCGAGCATTTCTCGAGCACTACGTTCTTTAGCTCGTTTCTCTCGGCTGTGACTGCAAACAAAGAACGGCGAATGACTTTAAGCTTCGAAGACTTGCCAACAGCTGCTCCACCTGGAGAATGATCTTCTACACCAGTCGGGGGTACTCCTCAGAGAATCTCATCATTACGCCTCGCCTCGAAATCCCTACGGGTCAAGACCCTTCTCATGTAGCCAAGCTCTACCTCCGCTTTCGAAAGCCTCTCTCGTGAAAAAGAGAGCCCCAACTCCATCACCTGAAGCTTAGAACGGAGGAGGACTACTTCACGATCTCGAGAATCTCCTGCATTGTACACAATAACCTGCTGACGAAAGAGAAATCACTATAAGACAACCAAGTCACAGGATGTGCGAAAACTCAAGAAGCTCAAAAGCCACACAAGAGACGAACAACTAAGGAAAGAAAATATTTTCATTGCAGTATAAAGATACAACAGGCGATGACCAGTCCGTTATTAGGTGAATACAAAAAAAAGACTACTAATGAAGAAAATGGTGCCTACCTCTGTACTCCTCGCAACCACGGCAAGAGGGCCCACCTTTACTTCCTCATCCCCCTCCCCTTCTGCTTCTTCAGTAGGCGGCGGGAACAATGAGCACCCCGAGTGATCGAAACCTAGGATGCGCTCGCTCACATGATCCAAGGCCCTGGCATATGCCTTCTCCATGTAAGTAGCCAGGTTCCCCACGACCTTCTTCTTCGCCTCCTTCTCAGTGGCATGCACTGCATCGTCTCTCTCTAGCCACATTCTCCCTATCGCAGGCCACTAGCTCCTTCTCCCGAACCACTTACTCCCTCTCTGAGGCCACTAGCTCCTTCTCCTTGGCCAAGGCAGCCTCAAGCAAAGCAATTCGAGTCTCTTGAGTCTCTGCTCGGAGTGCAGTAGCCTCTAACTCCTTTGCGGATTTTGACCGCTCAACCTTCTCCATATCCTGGATTACTTTCAGCTCTAACTCCTTCTCTATCACTTGCTTCAACAAGTGGCTAAAGTGACAGATGGCCTACAAAGAAATAATTCAAAGTTACGAACCAGAAGATAGATGTCAATGCTCTGCTAGAAGCAATTATAGGAAAAGGAGATAACGAATACACACCGTCATGCTTGCCTTGGCAATCTCCAAAGCTGAGTCCCCCACGGTCCTGTGCTCCATTGAATCCCTATCCTTAAGGTTAGCTAAGTGGCGAATCACATCCATGCAACTCGCTGAATCCCTGAGGAAGCCGTCGTGCCTCCTGACCTGCCAGTCGGGAGCAAAGATTTTCTTCAGCTCGTCAGTTAGGATCGCATACATCGTCGCTGTAAGAGGGGGAGCCTCAAGAGCTACGGCTGCAAACAATGTAAAGTCACATGCAGCGGAAGAAGTAGCATGGGGAGATTCCAAGTCCACCACGGGGGGAGCACCCCTTGCACTCCTGACAACCTTCGATGGGGAAGGCTTGGTAACCGACCTCTTCCTCTTTTTCTCTTCGGGTCTCTTGCTACTCAAGACCGAATGATAGGACATGATTTCATCGAAATCCATGACTCCCTCTCCTAAAAATAGAAGACATGAAATATTGAGAGAAAAAAATTAATACATATATAAGTGCATATATATAGATGCAAATAAGACAAAGGCAAAAGTATGAAAGAAGACGCGTGCTAGGGTTCATTGGGCTGAGACTCCCTTTGAAGAGAAACTCCTCCTTTATCTCTCTCCAATGAAAGTGGTCGGAAGACCCAAAAGAGTTCCAACCATACCCACCACCTTGGGGCTCAAAATTGGGTCCGCCTTCGCCCTCATCGGCATATCCTCTGTCCACATTGTAGGGATTTTCCACGGCTCGCGACTACGGATGACAAAGTACTTATGTCTCTAAACCTTGATTTAGTTGGGGTTATCCAGCATCTTCACACCCCTACGTGTCATAAGAAAGAACCGATACTCCGACCTGTTCTTCTGATGGATATTGTACAACTTGCGCAGAATGTTGAGTCGAGGCTCGAAACCCGCCGCTTGGCAATGCAGCACAAACCCCGTAACATGTCTCTACATGTTCAGCATAAGCTGAATGGGACGCAAGTCGTACCACCTCAAAACTTCTCTCAAAAAGGGATAGAGAGGAAGGCAGAGCCCTACATGAAAGGCATTGAATGGGAAAATGCACAAGTCGGGTTAAAGCAGAGAGAAAGCTCTAACTTCGAGTCCTAGCACAGCAAGATCGTACTCTGTCGGGATCTTGTAGCACTTTCTAATAGCATCCAAATCTGCCTCCGTAAGCATGGAAATGACATCGTTAATCTCTGAATGCTCGCATGGCGCATTCTCTTCGTAGAATCGCTCCATAACAAACTCAACTCTCCCCAACTCCTCGGCAGTATACTTTCGAACGCCGCCTAGATGCGACACATCGATCGAGTGTCTCCTAGACTCCCTCATTCTCCTCTCTCTATAATTGTCTCTACGACGATCGAATGTGGGTCTGCTACACCTTTCCCCTTATCCACTCTAGTAGAAGAAGTAGGCGGTTGCACTTCGACACGACCAGAGGGGGAGGTCTCATCGCCCGAAGAAACTCTAGACATCTTTAATAAAGGAAAATAGTAAATTACCTTCGATTTGAAAGTTACGGTCGGAATTTCTCACCGGAGATCGGAAAAAGTCGCCGGAGTTTCTGTAGAGATGATTTCCACCGGTGAGAAGAACTTTTGAGGAGAAGAGAGAATGAGAAGTAAGGAAGAAGTGAGGGGGGGGGATTTATAGGAGAACCTACTGATACTTTGGCTTCCATGATATTGGGCCCTTAAAACGATGCAGAAGCCCAAAATGAAGGAAATTGCAATGGTCGAGTAAGGCTAAGAGACAAAACCCAATCACTGACCGGTCAAATTGGTCAACGGTCAAACATGCCATGTGTCGCAAATGCCAAAACTCCATAAACCGTTCCCCGTCGTTCACTGAATCACCAAAGTCGTTCGTCGAAGATGCCACATTATTCGCCCCATCTCGCCCAAAACTCCAAAAGTCGTTCACCAAATGCTCACCCTCGTTCACCATATCATTCGCCAGAGCGAGCCGAGCAGGTGAAGAATCGAACGGAACAAGGCCAAACTAGCGTTGACCAGTCAACTGTCAAATGCCATGTGTCGCCTCGTCATCATTTGTCAAACGTTCGCCAATGCTTGTCGCACCATTCATCATCGTTCGCCAGAGTGCACCGAGCAGACGAAGAACTGAAGGAAACAAGACCAAACTAGCGTTGACCAGTCATCATTCAAATGCCACGTGTCGCCTCATCATTGTTCGCCAATGCTCATCGCACCGTTCACCATCGTTCGCCACATCATTCGCCAGAGCGAGCCGAGCTACCGAAGAACCGAACAAAACATGGCCAAACTAGCGTTGATCTGTCAACAGTCAAATGCCACGTGTCGCCATGTCATCGTCTGCCAAACGTTCGCCAACACTCGCTACACCGTGCACCAACGCTAGCCATCATTCGCCATATCGTTCGCCAGAGCACACCGAGCAGATGAAGAACTGAACAAAACAAAGCCAAACTAGCATTGACCAGTCAATAGTCAAACGTTGACTAGTCAATGGTCAAATGCCATGTGTTTCCTCGACATCGTTCGCCAAACGTTCACCAACGCTCTCCACACCGTGCACCAATGCTCACCATCATTCTCCAGAGTGCGCCGAGCAGATGAAGAACCGAATGAAACAATGTCAAACTAGCATTGACCAGTTAACAGTCAAACATTGACCAGTCAATGGTTAAATGCCATGTGTCGCGTCGTCATCGTTCGACAAATGTTCGCCAACGCTCACTACACCGTGCGCCAACACTCACCACACCATGTGCCAATGCTCGCCATCGTTCGCCACATCGTTCACCGGAGCGTGCCGAGCAGACGAAGAACTGAACGAAATAAGGCCAAAGTAGCGTTGACCAGTCAATGGTCAAAGACCACGTGTCGCCTTGTCATCATTCGTTAAACGTTTGCCAAAACTCCTTACACCGTGCACCAATGCGCGCCATTGTTCTCCAGGGCGTGCTAAGCAGACGAAGAACCGAACGAAACAAGGTAAAACTATTGTTGACCAGTCAACGGTCAAATGTTGATCAGTCAATGATCAAACGCCATGTGTTGCCTCGTCATCGTTTGTCAAACGTTCGCCAATGATTTTCGCGTCACTCGCCAATGCTCACCAATGCTCGCCGCATCGTTCGCCAACGCTCACCACAGCGTGCCGAGCAGACGAGGAACCGAATGAAAAATGGGCGGTGAAGCATTGATTGGTCAATGCCTGGACGTCGTTCGATCTCCTCGATTTTCACGCCTAGCGTGATCAATGCTCCAGATTGTGCCACGTCATCAGGTATTTAATTAGTTTCTATATTTAATTATTAAATCGAAATAACTATTTAAAAATTCTGACAAAATAATTAAAAATCGTAAAAAATTAATTAAATTTCTAAATTAATAATTATTAATTCTAAAAAATATTTCTAAATTCTGAAAAAGTAAATATTAATTTGGAATAATTAATTAAAATTTTCTAAAATTAATTATAAAAATTTGGAAATTGAATAAAAAATTGGGAAATAATTAAAAATTAGGAAAAATTCAGAAAAATCTAGAAAAATCATTAAAAGATCCAGAAAATTCTAGAAATAATTTTGGATATTTTAAAAGCTTAGAATTACACTTTTTTGCCTCGAGCCAGATCCAAACTTACTTGAGAACTCTGATTAGTTCTGTAAACCTTTAAAAACTGGCAAACTACTTCTTAAAGGCTGTGAAAGTCAGTCATCAGGAGTGGGAAGCTTGTGATATGGGTAAAAATAGAACTAAATCGGGACCGTTCAAATCGGGCATAATTCTTAAAGCTCTAAGGGGTGAAACGGTAATTTCACCTCTAAACGGGTTCATGATTGAAAATTGGGCCTCTTTCAAGCCCGATAATCTAAAAACGGGTCTGCCTTACTAGGTCCGGGTGACAGCCCATTATAAATAAATACAGACCATTTAAAGAGTTATTTACATACATGATTACCCTAAGAGACGGTTTAAAATTAAATCTCTTAACATAAAGGAATTTAAACTCTATTTTCGGTCCAAAAACACCGGAAAGTAAAGATAATTGACTATCTCGAAACTGTCCCAACGCGACTATAAATATCCCCTACCCCCGCCAGAAAAAGGTAATCAATATTTTTCTCCAAAAAAACTCTCTCATATTCTTCTTGATTTTTGACTTGAGCATCGGAAGATCTGTTGCCGGGATCAATCCCGTCATCGGAGGCGATCGTCACCACACAAATCAAATCCTATGGCACAAACGAGTGAGATCGTTAAGTCATTCGCAGACAAAGTTGTCAACACCGTTAAAAGTCAATAGGTCAAATTCTTAATTGTTCCTTATAAGAATTCACATCACCTGATTGCTCCCACACCCAAAAAAAAGCAGCAACAACTAGTTGGTATGATTTCTAAACAGTATAATTTCAACCAAAAATAAAAATAAAATTAAAAATTTAAGGGTAGGGATGCTTTAAGTTGGGTAGGGATCAATTATAGACAATACCAATATCCATATATGCACTTTAAAGTCGAATATGAATGCAAATACAAATACAGGTCGGTTTAAAAAAAAAATCCATGTGCAATGAATTTAGACATCAACACAGTATTATATAATGCGATGCACGAAAAACATCAACAATTTCAAGAATAACCAGAATCACTAAACAGTATTTATTTTCTATATATCTTTATCTTTTTTGACAGATAGTAGTTTTTGATTTGTCCATCCTAAAACAATATTGTTTTATTTATAGTTTTATCATCTTAAAACAATGTTTTTTTTTGTCTGTACACAAAAGGTATTGGAGAACAAGTCGAAAAAGAAGAAGAAAAGAAATATGTGCGAATTGATCTGAATCCGAACTAATCCGTATACATATGCGAACAAATAACAGAGCTACAAGAGTAAACAATTCATCAAGTCTGGGAAATCAAGAACGAAAATTATAAAAACTGTAAACCATCTCTACTACTATAATAAAAGAAGGACTTAGTGTAATTTGTCTATCTACCAACCCGTACAATGCACGTGCATAATTATTGTAAATGAGGTTTTAGATCAAATTCAAATTACATCTGAATTTTTATTTTTAAAAAAATTATATTTATTAAGACGTGCTTCGTACGCGTAAACAACTAGTAATTATTAAGCCATCTTTCACCAAGTTAAAATTGTAAATTGTCTATACCCGGAACACAATTTTCAATCCCCCTCTTAAACACCTAGCATAACAACAAACTAAGATTCAGGAGCCCACCACTCTGGCCACAAATTGTACTCTTTATAGTCTTAAGTGCAGGAGGTGTAGGGAACACTGCCCACAAAACACACCCGTTCCCACACTGACCTTCATCATGTGCAACATGCATTTCTCAATTTGCACGATGATTGCAAATTTAATTACTCAGGACAAAAGGGTGACAGATATAATACATGTACATGAAAAGGATTTCTCAACTGTCATATCACAATATACTAGCTAGTTGTCATTCACACATTATTAAGTAGTGGAAATTAAATCCAATAAACCCTCTAACATTTTATATTTAAATCAAGAAACTTCATAATATTTTTTTTAATCGTTAATTAAACTTCCTATTCTGTTAAAATTTAAAAATTCTGTTAAAACCCAGCTGTAAAATATCTAAATTGTCCTCTTCTTTGTTCTAATATTTCAGGACAATTATTTGGATAAAAACCACAGAATTACCTTTGTAGTCTAAAAAGTGACGAAAAGTTTCTCCTACCTCTTCATTTCGTTATGTGGAATTAGGGTTTGGAACAGGATCTAGGATTTGGAAATATGAAAAAGAAAGTAAGAAGAATTGAAAAAGAGATAGAGGTTTTAAGAAATACATGAAGGGACAATCTGGATATCTCACAACTTAATGGGGGGTTTAATGAGTAAAAAAAATTGTTAGAAATTTCTTGATTTAAATGGAAAACGATTAGGAGGTTTACTCATCTTTCTCCTATTAAGTATGATATCTAAATTTCAGCCGATATCTAGAGGAATTAATTGTTGTTACCTTTAACAGACTGAAAAAGCAGATATTGCATGTGCCCATTTGCCTTTAGACTGGATTTAAAGAAAAGGATAATCATAGTAAAGATCGATTTTTATTTACTCAGACTGTTAAACTATTTATTCACCATGCATGCTCACTAATATCCTACTAGTAATTTACATGTGGGATGCACGGTTTAATAAATTTAATTTTTTAAAAGTCAAAATTCAGATATAGTATGAGTTTGAACCTGAAACCTTCTTTATATTAGTTATGTACATGTGTTGCACGTGTTGGTAAATTTACAAATTGGTAGATTTACTAATGACACTAAGGCCTTCTCCCATTATAATATTAGAGATTAGAGATATAGTATGAGTTTGAACCTGAAACCTTCTTTATATTAGTTATGTACGTGTGTTGCACATGTTGGTAGATTTACAAATTGGTAGAATTACAAATGACACTAAGGCCTTCTCCCATTATAGTATTAGAGATGAAGTCCCGATACGGGTACGTGTATCCGGTACGCTGATACGTAGATTTCTTAAAATTTAGGATACGAATACGTTAGGATACGCTAAATTAAAATAATTAAAATAATTAATATTATAGATATATAAATAGTGAACTAAAATATTCAATTCAATACAAACATGAAAAAAATAAGAAACAAAAATATGGTAATTAAAATTAATACAAGACAATGTCAAACAAAACATACTAATGGATCATTCCAACTTTTCAACAACACCAATAACAATATTACATGACTGAAATGTTCAAATAAAAGTAGGCTAGTCTTAAACTTATTCAATAGAATTAATATCATAACTACATCTATCTAAATTCATTAGTCATAACCATGGACCAACCAAAATTCTTCAATACTACATCCTACTGTCATATATCTATCATCTTAAAAAAATCTAACATTCAAACACTAAACCAAATAAAGATGCATCAAATTGTACAATAATAGCAAATAGTCAATCATCCAAAATAATAGCAAAAACTATATCTTACATCCAAGGGCGAAGCCAGAACAATTTTGAGGGGGGGGGGGGGGGGGGGGGGGGGGAATCCTATGACTATATATAAATATATATGTGTTTTTTTCATAATTTTTAGGGGGGCAAAAAAAATTTCAAAAATTTTAAGGGGGTTTTCAAATTTTTTTGGGAGGGCCCCGGGCCCCCACAACTCCGCCCCTGCCTACATCTATCATTTTTTCGACGTCTTTTCATCAAATGAAACAAAATAATATCTTTTAATCAAATTAAATTAGGATTTAAAAAATAAAAAATAAAAAATTAAATTAAATGATGGATGGACAAATGAACTTCAAATTACTTGATTTTTTATTTTTAGGCTATCTTAGGCATATAGAACAATATGAGCGATTCGGATTTTTTATAGGTGCTCTATTTCGTGAGTGCTCACCAAAGTAGTGTGCAACCGAAGATTTATATATATATATATATATATATATATATATATATATATATATAGAAATCTTCGTTTGCTCGGTACTTTGGTGAGCTCTCCGTGAGCACTCACGAAATATAGCACTTATGAAAAATCTAAACCGCCCATATTGTTCTATATGCCTAAGATAGTTTAACAATAAAAAATCAATTAATTTGAAATTCATTTGTCCATAATTTACATCATCACAAAAATGTAAATTCTAACAGCATGACGGATGGGCAAATGAACTTCAAATTACTTTTTTTTATTGTTAAGCTATCTTAGGCATATAGAACAATATGAGCGGTTCGGATTTTTCATAGGGTTTTTATTTCATGAGTGCTCACGGAGTGCTCACCAAAAGTAGTGAGCAACCCAAGGTGACTCTCTCTCTCTCTCTCTCTCTCTCTCTCTCTCTCTCTCTCTATATATATATATATATATATATATATATATATATATATATATATATATATGTCACGCCCCGCTTCCCAAAATACGGAAATACGAGTGCATGACGAAGCCCAGCGAATGATTTTTCACATCATCCATAAGCTGTAGGATCGACTCAGCATCATAACAAGAATATATAACCAGATTTATATATAACCAAGCATGCATGAATAATTTATAAAGCAACAGAAAACAATTTAAACATATAATAATATTCAAATAGTTCTCATGTCTGGATCAAGTGTAAACTCGGAAACAAGTCTTAAACAACAGAAGAAATAAATACCTTAAGGAAAGCAACTATTTAAACAGATCCTTGCTCCAAGCAAAACCTGAAATGTCTGCTCACCAATTCCGGCAGGTAGTTGTCTCCCAAGTCTGCTTAATAAACATAAACAGGAAAACAAGGGAAAACAAGAGAAAATGCCCGTAGTGCAAGCTAGGGCCACAAATAGTGAAAGCAAGTACAAGTATGGGGAACAGGAACTGGAATCAAGAATATAACAGAATTATAACAAGTAGTGGGAACAACCAAGAACTGGCTAGCAAGGGGGGACTTCCTAGTAAACAGGCTGGTTAACAACTGCTAATGGTAAAACATATGTCAGGTGACTAACATCAAGTATCATGTTCCATGTGTCAGGTTTCACGTATCAAGTTTCATATTTCAAGTTACAGGTGTCATGTTCAAGTTTCATGTATCAGATATCAGGTAACCAGGTAATCAGGTAACAGGATAATCAAGTAACAGGATAATCAGGTATCAGGATAATCAAGTAACAGGATAATCAGGTATCAGGATAATCATGTAACAGAATAATCAGGTAACAGGTATTAAGTTCAAGTCTTGTGTGATTACTATCTAGGTAGCACGACATGCATCCATCATTTTACTACATGGTTGCTACAGTCAAAACAATTTCGTTTAGACCTAGTAATGGAGTCTATAGGGCGGTGTACTCAGGTATCAAGTAATCAAGCAGGCACGGTTCATGAATACGAATTAAATAACAGGTTCACGAAGCAAGTTCGTGAATACTAACAGGTTCAAGGACCACACAGTGGTTCCATGAATACAACAGGTTCATGAGCCAAGTAACTGACTCCATGAATACATCACGTGCAACAGGTTCATGAGCCAAGTAACTGACTCCATGAATACATCACATGCAACAGGTTCATGAACCGTGTACTGGGAAACACGGGCCCCCTTCTGAGTACACTTATCCATATTGTCCATTCTATAGTCTTTTCCATAACCCCGGCTTGTTACATTTGTTCAGGCAGATTTTGTGTTCTCGTATTTATGCATGTGGAACAGGGTTGAAATAATATAAATTAATTCTAAGAAAAATTGGAGATGTCCTATATGGTGTCCAGCATCTACATATAAAATTTGAGGTCAAGCGCTCGCTGTTTACACAGCTAAAATAATTCGCAAAGTAAATATATACAGCAGTTTTGCAAAACTGCGTCTACTGACACAGTTGCAGTATAACTGCCATAATTCCTAGACCGTAACTCCAAATTCGATCATTTTGGAGTCTATCGATATCTACACATCCGGATCTACATTTCATATTCAGGGCTCGGGCCCAGATTCCAATGATAAAAGGGTCGAAACCGCAAAAGAATATTCAGACAGCAACACTCAGGATTTATTTACTAATGTAGGTTTCATGGAAATATGTAATTTGGTGTCTAAAATTATCAAGTAGCATAAATACATATTCATGGATGTCAAAACAGCAACTAATATATATTTTCCAAGTCATAATAGTCGCAATTTCGTCAAAATACTAAATTCATATGCGTCTACAAATTTTAGGGGTCCTTAATTCATATGTCCATATGATTCATGTGTTCAAGGGGGATAAAAGAGTCCAATTGATTATTATTTAATACGAGGAAGTTTTGTGACTCTTAGATTTGTGGGTTTGAAGGTTCAAGATTGATTTACTATGATATTTCAAAGGGAGTCACAATCTAACTATATGTGGTATTATCAAGAAAACTTGTACTAGAGCAATAAAATGTACAAGATGAATACTTGCCTTAAATCGACGATGATAAACTCCACTTGTTGTAGCAATTTGAATAGAAAAAATCCCGGAAGGAGTCCTCAAAAAGCGCGCGCGAAAATCAACTGTAGATCGAGTTTTCCCCACGCCGGATCAGCCCAGAACAGCAAACAGCGAGCTGGGATTCGCTGCGCCAAAACACGGAACACCAGATCGCACCAATGGGATTCTTTCCTATGCAGCGGATCTCCAGAACAGGAAACAGCCATCGAGGATCTACTGTGGGCACAACACGGGATAGCGATCTCGATCGCACGGATCTTGAAGTGATCCGATGGTCGAGATCGAATCCCGCCCAGTCCACTGATCTTCTTCTTCTTCTTCGTTCTTTCGACCGGCGGAGAGCGAGGGAGCGACGGCATGGGCTCGCGCGACCGCGGCGATGGCTTCGACGGTGACGAAGTGGGGCTCACGACGCTGGCGGCGGCGCGACGTCGAGAGGGAAACGGCGTCGCACGGCGACTCTGTTCTGGGTCGAAAACAGGGGAGGAAGGAGAGCGGGGTTCGGGGTGTTGGTCGGCGATGGTGGTTGCGAGGCAGTGGGGTAGGCGAATGAGGAAGACGACGAGCGGCGCAAAGGTGGAGAGTTTGAGGCGAAAAGGTGGGGAGAGGGCGATGGTTACTGACGTCGAGTAATGGTAAAAATGGGTTCGGAGCTTTGGGAAATGGCGGAGGACGGATGAGTGACTGGCGACGATGACGATTTTGCGGGTTCGCGGGTTTTGGGTATCCATTTCAAAAAGAAACCAACAAGAGAATTGGTTAAAATACACTAAAATAGAGATTAAGGATATCAATGAGAAGAATTGGTCAATTTCATGAAGAATGATACGAATGGCACACAAATGAATTAGATAGAAAGACCCAAAATTTGAGTTGAGACGGAAATAACGATTTCATTCAAACAGAACAATTTACATGATCTCAAGTAGACGAGAGAGTACAATGAGGTACAAAACAGTACAAAATATAAATACGGGGAAATAGGAGTTACAATATATATATATATATATATATATATATATATATATATATATATATATATATATATATATATATATATATATATTCACATTCCGTTGTGCACTAGCCATAATGTGCATTTCGTGTGCGCTCAGCTTTCGTACATTTGTATCAACGATCCGAATAGTTCACATTGAACTACACATCTAAATTAGTTTAAATATGTAAAATCAGGTCATTTAAAAATCGAGTTGTGTGCACTAACAAGGCTTGTAGTGATGAGATTAATATTGATGTTGTTGTCGGAGATTTCATTGTTGGCTTTGGTTTTGAGAGTCTGGATGCTTCGGGAGGAGAAATTAAATGCACATTCGGCGAACTGGAGGTGGATTCACTCTTATGATGAATTGGTGGTGGTTAGAAATATTGGTGTATGCCCTAGAGGCCAGTTGTGTATTAATATTACTAGTTTACATTGCATTATGACATTTATTTTATATATGAGGCATTTTATTTATTGTGTTATCTATTGTGATTAAATGAACATAATAAAGTCCTTAGAATAGTAGGTTCAATACCATGGGACATCAAGTGCATGACTTGATTGTGAGATCCTATTGGTTGTAATCAGGACACTATTCTTAAATGTCTCTGGTCAAGTATTATTGTGAATTAGGATGACAATAATACGTAGAGACTAGTATGTGCACAGACTGATGACCATATCTCATGGGTCATGGATATGAGATATCAAGTCTTCACATAGGTACATATTATGACTGACCCACCATGAGAACGCTGCATGGATCGTTACGTGAGTGTCATAAGAGGTTCTCACAGTGACCATCGTGTACGTAGTCCTTTGACTTGAATTCTCTATGATTTTCTACATGAGAAGTTATATATTTTAATGTCGTCAAACATTATCTGTAATAAGGTGATTATAAAGTCGACTATTGGATATACTACAAATCATGCAGAGGAATGTGAGTGACTTAAATAGGATTTATCCTTCTTACATAACAAGAGCGATATCTACGGGCCCCTTGATTGAGTGAGACTGCAAAATATATGGTTGTGCTCAAATGAATCAATATGAGATATTGAGCTCATTTGTTTTAGTAAGTCTATTCGAACATCAAGAAACCAAAGATTGAACTATATAAGGGTGACACACTTTATGTCTTGTGGTCAATTAAGATATCTGGACAAAGGAACTAGACTACATGGTAACATTGATCACGGATAGGTTATGTCAAGTCACTGACATTCCCACTACTTGAATAGAGTGATGTATTGCTAGATACCATTCATCGTTTGTAATACTAGAATATGATTTTAGTATCACTATCAACATAATAGGAACCTATAAGGTCACACACTTAGAATGAATCGAAATTAGGATTTAAATTCATAAGATGAATTTAATTGGGAATCCAAGTAAGACTTGGACTCCTCACATTGGTTGGACATTCAATTAGATTAAATTGGCTGACTAAAGTTCAGAGGCCCACACAGGAATCTGACCTAGATTGGATTGTGAGCCCAACAAGCTCGTTATTCTCTTAGGGTTAATTTTCTGCAGCTATATATATGATACATATCTGTAAAAAAGTTACATATGATAAAATACTAGCCGTCACAGAAATTGTGAGAGGAAGATCGTGAGGAACAGTTCCATCCCGCAGCTAGCACCGCGGCGTGAGGAAAGCTTGGTTTTGATCTGTTCGTGTGGATGCCAAGAGGCACCACAATATTGCAGTGCTGTGATCGAAATATCTTGGAGACAACAGATCCATCCTTAAGGTATAAAACCTTAACATGATTTATAGTTTTCGCATGGATCCATGGTTAGGTTTCGATATTTTGTTATTTTTTCGCTGTGTATTCAATCTGTGTTTGCCATTGAAACCTAACAAGCAAATGATGGGCGGATGGGGCATGAAGAGGGATTGGGAAACCAAAGATCGAGGAGTGGAGGGTGTTCGATGTTAGAAAATGTTCCTAGACATATGGGGCCACACATGTATTTTTGTGCTATGTTATCCTAAAGTTTGGCCAATTAAAAGTGATCTATAAAAATTCATTTTTGCTATCGGGTATTAAACTGTCATGGAATTAACGTGTAGAGACTGGACTGGTATTTATAAATTGATGAGGGGCCAATTTAAAAATACTAATTAAGTTGATAATTGTTGAATACCAAAAGCCTTGGTAGTTGCAAAATGCCAAAAGCCTTGGCAGTTTCTATATAAAGGGGTCAAGGTCCCCAACTGAGTGTACGTTTTCTTTTCTCTACATCCCCATCAACATAGAGAGTTCTTAGAAACTACACATCAATTAGAAGATCTCAACCCTTTCAATCAAGTAACACTATGGATTGTGGTATGCTTCCGTTATGTTCTTTTATCTTTTCTTTGTTTCAAGATGGGATTGTTAAAAGGTATGTTTAGGTGATGTAGTATTTATATTAATTGTGTTCTTCACGTGTATTACCTTTCGCTACAATGATAACAAAGCCATACACATGCTTGATTCATAGAGAATTTTTTATTTTGAATTTTCGGGTTCTTTGATCTCAAGGTAGTTATCTTGTTTAATTGTTCACATTAATTTCACCAGCATAACTGACTCCTAGTTGTTGGTTTTAATAAAGCTTTTCTTCTCATTTTACTCTTTTGCATGCATATTTTTTTTTGACTGACATATTAAATCAGTTAATTTATATATGAATTATGATCTGGGTACGTGTGTGAAATTGTATGTTGTGAATCTAGTTCCATGGGTTCAATTTTGCCTCAAATCTATGTGTATCTATACATATATGTTCATTATCCTTTTGATTTTGAAATATTTACTGTTATTCATGTTTGTAAACTTATATTGTGTTAAAGTTTACAAATAAGGTATCAATCAAGGAATCAATTACAATTCAAATATTTAGCATTATGGTCGTCTAATATTCTAAATAGGCTAGTTGACACAAGATGTCACCAAAGTGACCTCTCTTGTGGAGATTAGTTTATTGAAAAACTAGATAGTTGTGTGTGTTATTCATGCAGGTATTAACCAGTCCAAAGGAAGGTTAATATTTGGCCGAGTTGCATACACACCAGTGGTGGTAAATATGTGACGATTATCAGGTTCCATGTGATTAATGAGTTAATCCAAAGATGAACTCATTAGTTAATGGGAGTTATTATCAATATTTGATCACTACAACAAGAATACCAGATACAGTTAATATTATTGTCAAAGACTTAAAATTAATGATGTCATCGGTATCTTGAGATGTGACATACTATTATTTGAATTCATTGACTAATTAGAAATATTTGAGCATGAAATTGATTTAGTTATTTTATTTTTGTTCTCTATACATCTAACATGTCTGCTACTACAATATCTGCCAATTTAAGTTTAGTTCCTATGCTGAATGGGACTAACTTTAAGGTTTGGAAAGAGAATATATTGATTGTTCTTGGCTGCATGGATCTGGACCTTATCTATACTATTATTAAGCAAAGCCCATTTTGGCGGTTTTTTACTATCATGCCCCCATATACATAAAAGGCTAAAAAATAATCTAGGGTTAATTCTGTCAATTATTTTGTCTATTTGAAGTGAATCCCTTACCAGCAAGTCAGTAACAACCCGGGGAAAATGATCATGTGCGGACGCTAAAACTATAGGATTATGTAAAGCCGTTGGATTGGGAAGACACGCATCGTATAGCAGTTGTATAGGATTTACTTTTCGCATCTCGGGACCTGCATTAATTGGCTCTGATTCTTGCTTTTGTTTTGGAATCCAGCTAGATTACTAATTTTGGTAAAATATTTGCATTATTTTGAAAAGAGAAGGTATTTATTTATGGGAGTATATTTTTTAATGTATTTATTTACCATTTGGGAAATGGATTATGGGGATACTAAAGATGGTTCTTTTACGATGAATGGCCGCGGGAAAGAAAACAAAATCTGATGGAAAATAATTAATACATGCACGCAAAGGCCAAAATGAATAAATTGTGAAGCCCTTGAACTACCCTTGATAACCTTCCACATTAATCCTTCATCCTCTATATATAATGGCAATGGAGCCCTTGAACTACCCTTGATAATCTCCACCTTGACGACTCGAGCCTCTACTGAAACTCAACTCCTCAAGCCTCCGCTGTCACCTCAAAGCTCCATCGCCATTTCCGCTCAACCTTCGAGCGCCTCAAATTTCAGCATATTCTATGAAAGAGTTCTTTAGTTTGTAATTGTTCTTTAGTTTGTAATTTGACAATACTAAGTCAAATTTCAGGATATTCTATTGATTGTTATTTTTGATGCTTCAAGTCTTCATGTCATGTGAATATGTTTTTTTGTCATGTCGCAAAATATGGTTGTTATATTTTGTGCTTCAAGTTTTCAAGTCATGTAAATATGCTTTTTGCAGGCGTGCATCGCACGTGCATTATACTAGTGATCATTAAGCGCGGTATTCTGGAAGCCTTTAGAGGTGCGGTGTCGGAAGGGATAATTGATGCCAAGGAGTTCCTTGCTGAAATTAAGAAGTGTTTTGCGAAAAACGATAAGGCAAAAAAAAGCACGCTTTTGCAAAGCTTGATTTCAATGAAGTATCAAGGCAAGAGCAACATAAGGGAGTACATTATGGAGATGTCTCACATTGCTTCAAAACTTAAGGGACTAAAGCTCAAGCTGTCAGATGACTTGCTCGTGCATTTGGTACTGATTTCGCTTCCTGCACAATTCAGTCAATTTAAGGTCAGTTATAACTGCCAAAAGGAGAAATGGTCTTTAAATGAGCTCATTTCATATTCTGGTGCTACTATTGATGTAAGTCAATAAAAAGATTAAAAGCGTTAGGTCTGACCGTGGTGGTGAGTACTACAGCAGATATGACGGTTCAGGAGAACAACGTCCAGGACCATTTGCTAAATTCCTAGAGGAATGTGGAATCGTCCCACAGTACACCATGCCAGGATCTCCTAGCATAAATGGTGTAGCTGAAAGACAAAATAAAACTCTTAAGAATATGGTAACGAGTATGATCAGTCATTCTACTTTACCTGAATCACTCTGGGGAGAAGCACTTAAGACTGCAGCTTATATTCTAAATAGAGTACCAACTAAATCAGTTGCCAAAACACCTTATGAGCTTTAGACATGAAAAAGCCTAGTTTAAAGCATTTTCACATTTGGGAATGTCCAGCTGAGGCTAGGCTTTATAGGCCACATGAAAACAAATTGGACTCCATAATAGAGAGCAACTACTTTATTGGTTATTCTGAGTGATCTAGGGGCTATAAATTTTTTGATCCCACAATTAAGTCAATTTTTGAAACGGGAATTGCAATATTTTTTTAGGATGAAGATTTTGGGGGGGAGAAATAAGGTCAGAAACATTGTTTTTGAGGAGGAATTGGTTTTGATTCCTACTATTGCTTTTGACAATGTGCAGGTTTCCATACCTGTCATTGATCGAGAAGCAAATCAGGAATCTCAACAAGACAATGTTGAACAACTCCCCATTCAGAATGAGGTGATTGTTCCAGAAGAACAAAATCAACAACCTCAAGAACTAAGGAGATCCACAAGAGAAAGGAGAAGTGCTATTCCGGATGATTATATCGTATTTCTCTAAGAACATGAGGGAAATATTGGAATGGTGGATGATGATCTAATCAACTTCCATCAGGCCATACAGGGTTCTAAATCTCAAAAGTGGATTGATGCCATGAATGAGGAGTATAAGTCTATGCAAGACAATAGAGTTTGGGATCTTTTCCCATTACCAGAGGGTGCGAAGCCCATTGGTTGTAAATGGATATTTAAAACCAAAAGGGATTCGAAAGGTAATGTGGAAAGATATAAGGCTTGTCTTTTAGCTAAAGGCTTTACCCAAAAGGAAGGCAATGATTTTAAAGAAACTTTCTCTCCAGTTTCTATGAAAGATTCTTTTAGGACGATTATGGCGCTTGTTGCACATTTTCACATTGAGCTACATCAGATGGATGTAAAGACAACATTTCTCAATGGTGATCTTGATGAAATCATTTATATGGTGCAACCAAAAAACTTTGTATCTGGAGATCCAAAGAATATGGTTTGCAAACTAAGGAAATCTATCTTTGGGCTCAAGCAAGCTTCCCGTTAGTGGTACCACAAATTTCATCAAGTAATTATCTTATATGGTTTTGATGTAAATATTGTTGATGATTGTGTGTATCATAAGTTCAGTGGGAGTAAGCATATTTTTCTTGTTTTGTAGGTTGATGACATACTACTTGCCACTAATGATATAAGGATGTTGCACGAAACCAATAGATTTTTATCAAAGAATTTTGAGATGAAGGATCTTTGTAATGCCTCTTTTGTATTAGGGATTCATATTCAGCGGGATCGATCTCGGGGTACTCTTGGATTATCACAAAGGAGCTATATCGTTAAAGTAATAAAATGATTTGGCATGCAGGATTGTAAACCATGTGACACCCCTGTCGCTAAAAAAGACAAATTTAGTCTTGATCAGTTCCCCAAGAATGACCTTGAAGTTAAGGAGATGCAAAAGATACCCTACGCGTTCACTGTTGGGAGTCTTATGTATGCTCAAGTTTGTACATGTCTAGACATAGCAATTATTGTTGGAATGCTAGGCAGATATTTAAGCAACCCTGGGATGGATCATTGGAAAGCAGCCAAACGGGTTATGAGATACTCACAGAGGAAAAAAGACTACATGCTCACATATAGGAGATCAAATCAGTTGGAGATCACAGGGTATTCTGATTTCGATTTTGCTGGATGCCAATACAGCAAGAGATCCACTTTAGGCTACATTTATCTGCTAGCTGGAGGAGCTATTTCCTGGAAAAGTGCTAAGCAGACACGTGTAGCTTCTTCTACTATGGCAGCAGAATTTGTGGCAAGCTATGAGGCATCTAATCATGGAATATGGCTGCGAAATTTTGTTACTAGGCAGCGCATTTTGGGTGGCATAGAAAGACCACTTAAGTTATATTGTGACAATAAGTCAGCAGTTCTGTATTCTAACAACAGCAGGAGTTCATCTAAGTCAAAGTATATTGACATAAAGTTTCTGGTTGTGAAGGAAAAAGTGCAGAGAAGACAGATTTCCCTAAAGCATATTGGGAAAAACTCCATGATTTCGGATCCGCTTACAAAGGGATTACCACCAAAGGTCTTCCATGAGCACACTACTCATATGGGTGTTGTATCTTCTGAGGATATCATGCTTTAGTGGGAGATCGTGTTCTCATTGCTTTATGTTTAGTTTTGGAAACATTGATGTATTCGGATATTTTCTATATAGAAATAAAGCATTTGGTTTATTTCACTCTGTTATATTACGTTCGGTATCGATCTCACTAGGGAATAAAGAAGGACCAGTTGGAAATAGACATGTTTGGATCACATTACATGGAATTTCCGTGCTACACATCCATGATTGATCTAAGTCATTTGGTTGTATTGGTATATGTGACCATTGATAGATTTAGTCAAGATAAAAGTGACGAAGATCACCTTGATCCTATATCAGTATGATTAATGGACAAGATTGTTCAGAAATACCCTAATGGTAATAGCAATTTTGGGATCTCATAAGGTTACATATGTGGCCCAGTGGGAGATTGTTAGAAAATGTTACTGGACAAATGGGGTCACACATGTATTTTTGTGCTATGTTATCCTAAAGTTTGGCCAATTAAAAGTGATCAACAAAAGTTCATTTTGGCTATCGGGTATTAAACTGTCATGAAATTAACGTGTAGAGACCGGACCGGTATTTTTAAATTGATGAGGGACCAATTTAAAAATACTAATTATGTTGATAACTGTTGAATACCAAAAGCCTTGGTAGTTACAAAATACCAAAAGCCTTGGCAGTTTCTATATAAAGGGGTCAAGGTCCCCAATTGAGTGTATGTTTTCTTTTCTCTGCATCTCCATCAACAGAGAGAGTTCTTAGAAATTACACATCAATTGAAAGATCTCAACCCGTTCGATCAGGTAACACTATGGATTGTGGTATGCTTCCGCTTGTTCTTTTATCTTTTCTTTGTTTCAACATGGGATTCTTAAAAGGTATGTTTGGGTCATGTAGTATTTAGATTAATTGTGTTCTTCACGTGTATTACTTTTCGCTACATTCGATTGAACTGTTGTTTCCGTTACGACAAATGGTGGACCATGCATTGAAGAAGTGCCAAAATGAGGTGCCCTCTGCGACGGAGTGATAAAGGGTGCACCTGATGAACATGCCGTCAGCTAACTCGGTGACCTGATTTGAAAATTTTTGGCTGATGTTTTTTTCAGGTACATAGATGGTTTACGTGATCATTTTGATTTTTGGTATATTTAGCCGTTTAACTATATTTTGTTATACATTTTAGACCAAAACACCATTAAATTATTTTGAAAAATTCACTATCAAAATTTTATTTTATTTTATTTTATTTTGGAACACTAAAAATACACTGTCAGGTGGTTTTTTTAATTTTTTTCGAGTAAAGACTACATCGTAGTCTGACATCGAATATGAAAACTCACTTTACCTATCCCAATTCCCTACCAACTGAGCTACAGGTCAGTGGTAAATACACTATCATTCATGTATAAGAAATCAACAATCAGGGCTTTTCTAGATGAAATTGTACAGTCAAGAAGTATTTCATGAGAACATACACTTTACCAAAGAAAAGAGAATTTTTTTTTTTAATAAATGACCTTTTTTGAAACTATTTGCAAAAAATGGACACTTGCCAAACTATGCTAGGAGGCTCAACAACTAAACTCACCGTTCCCAACGGAGAACTGAGTTATTTCATGCACCTCGTAGGTATACGACGAGTGTAGTTCTTTTTTGTGAGAAACTCGACGCTTCCAACGGCAAGTTTAGTTCAAAAATTTTAAACAATACTCGCCTTTGGGGAACGACCCTGTGCTTTACACTAGACTCGTTGTTCCTAACGGTGAGTTTAGTTCAAAAAAAAATAAAAATTGATGGACTTTTTTCAAAAATTCACCAAGTCCAACAGAGAGTTTTTTAGTCCAAAATTTTTAATCAAGACTTGCCGTTGGGACCAGCGATGTGATTTACACTAGACTCGACATTCCCAACGGCGAGTTTAGTTCAAAAAAAATCAATGGATTTTTTTCGAAAATTCACCAAGTCCAGCAGAGAGTTTTTAAGTTCAAAATTTTCAATCAAGACTCATCGTAGGGAATGACAATGTGTTTTACACTAGACTCGCTATTCCTAACGGTGAATTTAGTTGGGAAAAAAAATCGATGTACAAAGTCCAGTAGTTTACTCTATGTGAAATTTTAAAGAACCTTGTAATTCCCAATAACGAGTCCAGTATAAATAACCTCGCTGTTGGGAACGACGAGTCTCGTTTGATAAATTTGAACTACACTGGTTGTTGTGAATAGCGAGTTTCTCCAAAAAATTAAACTAGGCCCACTGTTCCCAATGATGAGCATGAAATAACTGATCTCGCTGTTGGAAACAGCGATTTTAGTTGTAGAGTACCCCAGCACAATTAGTTTGTCAAGTGTCCTATTTCTACAAATAGTTTCGAGAAGGGGCATATATTAAAAAAATCAAGAAAAGATGGTTTCACTTTTTAATTTGATTAAATTATCTTTCAAACAAAAAAAGAAAAAAGGGTTTCGCTTTTTAATTTGATTAAATTATCTTACAGAGTTACAAACAAGAAAAAAAAAGTATGAAAATTGTGGCTAGGATAGCTGAATGAGTTATAATTGAAAAACTAAATTGCAATTGTCATGATCTGGGAGACTAAATTGTAAATAAATATTAATCGAGGGACTAAATTACAAAACACCCATGCATATTTTATAAAATGTTCCAAAAAAAACCAACGTGTACGTCCAAACAAGGGGTGAGTGCGGCCGTCGTGATTGATAAGTTCACAATGAGGGAAAAAAGAGTGGACTACACGAAGAGAATATTCAGTAGTAAGAATATCTGAGACAGTGACATAGAGAGCAGACGCATGGAAAAATTTAGCACTGTCGTTCATGCAAATGAGAACGATGGAGAGTGTGTTGTCGTCATCGTGGTAGGCGGTGGCCAGCTGGCAAGAAGGTAGAAGTGGGTGAGGGCAAGGAACTAGTGTAGAGAAGTGGTAGTGTAGGCAAGGAACTAGGGTAAAAGTGGGTGATGGCATGGGCAAACTTGGTTTGTCAACTTTTCATCACTAACTGTTGCTTTTAGAAGGTTCACATATGGTGTTGCAGCAGATTTTACATATCAATATCTAAAAATTGGTGACTCAATCGCAGTTAGATCACCTAATGCCAATGATGTTTCTAGACTCCTCCACATAAGTGAAGAATGTGGATTTCCTGGAATGCTGGGTAGTTTGGACTGTCTGCATTGTAAATGAAAAAATTGTTCAACTGCTTAGGCGGGCCAATACTTACACAAGAGTGGATCCCCAACTATCTTCTTGAGGCATTAGCAGATTATGACCTTTGGATATGGCATGCATATTTTGGCCTACCAGGCTCTAATAACGACATCATTGTGTTGGAATCTTCACACTTATTTGCTGATCTTGCTGCTGGTAAAACAATTCCGGTTAAATATAATATAATGGAAAAGGAATATGATACGGGGTATTATTTAGCCGATGGCATATATCCTAAATGGTCTACACTTGTTCAGACCATTTGTGATCCCCAGAGGTCTGCTAAGCAGTATTTTGCTATGAAGCAAGTATCATGTAGGAAATGTAGTGTCCCGAATTTTCAATAATTAAAAATTAGAAATATTTGGCACAAATTTCAGAATCAACTTCAATTGTAATCATAAACACAGAAACCAAATACAGGAAAATTTAAAATTTTTTATTATATCAATTCTTTACATAGCACAGCGGAAATTAAACACCTTGAATTTATATTTTCTTTTCTTTTACAACACAGTCTTTTACAATTTGCATAAACCATATTATCACTCTACCACATGCATCCAAATCCTAAGCTAACGGTACTTACCTGTAATACATGAGGCTAGAGATAACCCTAACCCCAAAAACTACGGGGTCAGCCATAACGGTGTGAGTGACATCAAAAAAAATACAATTTAAATGAAGCATACAAACTAAATTCACAACCAACACATTTCCACAGTAGTAAGAATGAAATATGAAATGATGAGGAATAAGGCATGAAAACATTAAGTGAAATGTAATACCCCGAATAATATAATGTTTTTGTGTGTGTGTGTATATATATATATACATATATATATATATATATATATATATATATATATATATATATATATTTTGTCCGTATGTATGTATATATTGCAATGGTTGTTTTGATTATATGTGTATGAATGATGGAGTGCGCTTAGGTTTGCGGGGCGGTTCGTATGGGTGGTTACGTTCTTAACAATGCGCGAGAATGAGACGGACTGATACTAGTACATACACTAGTTTTGAGTGCAGTACGTATGCAAATATACAATTGTATGATACTACAATGGGTATATTGCATACACTCAAATCTAAACTCTCATCTATCATTTGGAGCTTGATCAAGACCAAACAAATTCAGCCCAAGCTCCAACTCAAAAACCAAGAGCTAGACCAAGGTTTTGGAGAAAACCACCTAGCCTACCCCCTACCCCCTACCCCTATGGCCGGCCCCCTCTTTCCCCAGTCTTTCCTCACTCCCCTCTCATTAAAAAACCCCCTTCTTCCCCTTCCCAAGCTATGGAAATTTCATAAAATAGAAAGGAAAAAGAGAAAGAGAAGGAGAGAAAGAAAGGAACTAATTTGAAGAGGAGTTCTCAAGCTTGGAGTAGGATCTTTGGAGGAGCAAGCTCAAGACAACCGCATCTTCTTAAGCCAACTCAGGGTGGGGAGTTCTCTAATCTTATCTTGTTCATTCTTGTTTAAATTTCTTGCATGCATGAGTAGTAGAGTTGAGAAATGGTTGTTTAAGAGTTGATTGTTAGAAATCTGAAACTAAAACAGAAACCCATGATCTGCATGCCTTAGTTCTGAATTTCCAGAGAACAAACTACTTGAAATTTGATGATGAAATTTAGACAGGATGATATCATATATGTCTAGTAGATGCGTGATTTATTTTGGAATTTTCTGATGATGGTTGATATTTTAATAAAATCCATTTTGTGGACTGAACTGTAAGGCAGAAACAGGATATGTTTATTGTGATAACTGAGCTTGTGAGAGTTCTTATAATTAATTGACACATGATATATGACTGAAATTTTTACCATGATTTCTTGCTTGCATCTAGACTCTAAGAAAAAATCATTAAATTATTTGGATGAAGTTTCACGCATGTTCAAAATTAATCAATCAACAGTAGTCAACACTATAACTGAAGAACAACAGGATTTTTATGTATGATTAAAACAGATAAAACTCAGTGAATACTTGGAATTTGGATATGAGTCTTTTTGCATATTGTTCATAATGATGTTTAGTTTCTGTAATGCAATTTTTGTGAACATTTGATCAGTATGCGAATTATGATGGATATTTTAGCATGTACTGTGCTTAACTCAGTCAGAATAAATACTTTGATGAGATGGTACTTTTGAGGCTCTGTAAGAGCAGAATTTGAGGGAGTGTTCTACTAGAAATTTGTAGTAGACATTTAGAGCTTTCCACTAAGCTTTATTTGAAGAAATTCATGTGAGTAGGTTATTAAATATGATTTTTGCAAGGTTGGACAGAAACCAGAATTTGAGCTGAAGGCTCTGTTGAGTATTGTCTTATGTGTGGTTCTGTACACCTGAGAGTAATGTCTGTTTTAGGGTGATCAAATGATATAATTTGGATTGGTGATCAACTAAAAAGTTGTAGAGGATATTCACACATTTCCACAGAACCTAGAGTTGTATCATTCCGATGAGTAGGTAGTATTTTATGCTATCGGTAAGGTGCAGCCAATGTACAGGAAGTACACAGGCTGAGGCTTGTGAGGCGAATTTGAGGATTTAGATGACTAAATCTGAGGTGATGATCAACTAGAGAGTTGTCGCCCAGGTCTTTACCTTTTCAGATTGAGCTTGAATACCCAAATCTGAGTTGTATTGTGCGAGTTATGATCTTTTTAAGTTTCAGGCAGAACACCATTAGTTTGGTTTAGTCATGGTTTTGGCTAAGTGTTGGAAGAACCATTTCCTTTGTATACCTAAGAGTTGATAACTCATTATTTGGGGATGAATGGTGTCTTTTGCTGGTCTTGTGGTGTGACTCATATGGAGGTTTTTTGTGACTCGAGTTAGTCACTAGGGTAGGTTGATACCCTATGCCTATCGACCCTAGATATGAACTTTCGCCGAGGCGTTGGATGTCCAGTTTAGCGCCATTGAGCTATATTCATGCCGGTTGAGGATGAGCGTGGACCATGGCGTGGGAAGATTCTAAGCTAGGGAAAGTGGCGAGCGGGACTTGTGTCGCTAGGGAAAGTGGCGAGCAGGACTTGTGTCGCCAGGGCCAGTGGTCGATGGGCAGAGTTTGGAAAGCAATCATCTTTTACCTGAATAGTTAGAGTGAGTCTTGGATTAGAGGGATGTATTAGGGGTGTGTACATTGCATTAGTACAAGCAGACCATAGTCGGGTGTTGTAATTTTCCTATCGTAGGGGTACGGATTCGGTTCTCAAGTTTTGAGTTTGCGGTCTCGTATCTTGATCTGTTAATTCCCAAAGAGCCGGGGTAAGAACGGGAGGTGCTCCTGTCGGATAGGGGATTTGACCCTCGATGTTGTCATGTTCCTAAGCGCGTAGGTTCTTGTTCTTATATGAATCATTGTCATCATTAGGTGCATGGCCTGTACCGGAAGGTTATTGGGTACATGGTTTTGTACCGGAAGGTGTAACATAGTTTTTGAGTGAGGTCCGTATGCGGGTACTAAGTGGAAAACACGACCACCACTGTGGGGGACCGCAGTGCGGAACTAGACCGAATGACTGCAACCTCCTCAGACACGGAAATCTATTGGGAACATGATGAGTACAAGGGTAGGATGTATGGCGAGAGATTGAACCCTACAGTCAGGAGAGACGAACTCTTTGGAAGGTATGTAGTATGGGATGCATATGTTTCTATTGAAGTTGAATTTTGGGGAAGTATGTAGTATGAGATGTATACGTTCTCAAATGAATTGCATTAGAGTAGGTGCATCATGAGCTTTCTTTGTTTGTGCATTAGATTAGGCCATGCTTGATTCTGGAATGTATGTAGTATGGGTTGCATGCGGATCCAGAGTCCCAAAGTCTTACTTGCATTGGAATAAGGCATGTGGTTAATGCATTTAGTTGTTAGATCATGGCATACACAAACACTAGAGAATTAGGATGTACGTTTCTTTTTCCATTCAAGATGATTTGTGGTTTTCAGTTTGGAAATCGTTGTTTCTTATCAGCATTGCGTCAGTCGAAGTACAGACGTTCCCCACCTTTTAGGTACCGATCCTACCTTTCGAGTAGGTGCAGAATATCAGAGTCGCGCAGCAGAAGACCCAAGCCGAGGAGCAAGTCCCGGGGAAGCAGATTGACCACTCAGCGGAGCTTCGGTAGTGATCAGTCGATTACCATTCCGGAAGACAGCTGATACTTTACAAAAGGAGTTGGTAAATATTTTGTAATAAGATGTAATGAGTTAATGTAATTTGTATTCTTGTTCAAGAACAAGATATTGGTTGTAATCGATGATGTAATGACTTTATTTGGCAATAAAAAGTTTTTAAATTTCCGTGTTATTACTGTGTTGAGATGCATTTGAAGGCAAAGATTCTAGTTGCGTTACGGATGTCCGGTAATGGGGATCCGGCGTTACATGAAACTAAGCTAAGTGTCAAGAGTAGGAAAACAGAAAACATCATGCACAATACAAGTCAAGAAAACACAAATGCAGTATGATGACTCTCTAATGCATACTTGTAAGATTCTATGCATTCCATACTACATAGGTCCGGTGCAAGCCCTTATCGTTCTCCACTTTATAGGGTTTAATCCCTCGTTATGCAACTAATCCTACTACTATGATAGAAACAAGATCTAGAACACTTCGCGAATAGGCCTAACAACTCTCGACGTGCAAGCATCGTGTAAGCATAGCTCTAAAACCGGAGAATCACCTCCCTACCGTGTACCCCACGAATAGGCCTGCCGACCCTCGACGTGCAGATACACAGTATATCCCGTGAATAGGCCTGCCGACCCTTGACACGCGAATGCACCATATGTTCCGTGAATAGGCCTGCCGACCCTCGACGCGCGAACATACCAACTGTCCTCTCGGAACACAACAACACATAGTCCCGGAATACATCCGATGGACTAACAATAGAGCCATACTTATGTTTCCCAAGTTCTATCACATCTCCACTAGTGCCTGTCCTTAAGGTGATTATTATTAATTAAAACATAACTTTCCCCTCTCTAGAGTTAGTGTACCCTGCGGGACTTAATTCCACCAAAACAATCCAAAGCCCAACTGGCCAATAACCACAAAGACTCATCTGCTGGTTTACAGGAATCCCACTCAACCTCTAGAGTCTCACAAATCGAAATATCAACACAATTCTCACAATAAGATTTCTTAATTCCATCACCAAATTGTTTATATTAAGAAAACTTTTTAAAATCACACAAATCCAAATTTATCTGAATACTCACAAAATTCCCTGAAACAAAACCTGAGATTGAATCTCTTAAACAACTGAATTTCGAATTTTGAAGTTATAGACTAATCACAAAACATCAATCATTCAAAAATCGTATATATTAAAAATCTGAAACTATGACAGTAAGGTGGTAAAAATTGCATATCTTACAATCTATAAATTGGATTGAGGATCCGTCAACTATTCTGAAAACTAGATGCAGTGAGCTACAACTTCTATTTTATAATTTTTAGGAAATTCCATCAGAAATTAAGTCAAAAACTCGTTCCAAACTGGATCATACAATTGTTTTAGACAGCTCAAAATCCCTTTTGAAAAGCTTGACAGTAGAGTAGAAAAAATTCATATCTTACAATATATAAGTCAGATTGAGGATCCGTCAACTGTTCTGAAAACTAGACGTGGTAAGCCACAATTTCTATTTTATAAGTTTTAGGAAATTCCATCAGCAACTAAGTCAAAAACTCGCTCCAAACTGGGACATACAGCAGTTTTGATAGTGCATTTTCTGTCGCTTTGAAATTCGTGTTTCTCACAACCGATACATAGTTTTAAATCTTTAAAAGCATGAATTCTTGAAATAAAAAACCTGAGATGATCAAATACAAATTGTCTAATATACTGAAGTTCATAATTTAAATCAAACTCTCAACAAAATCACAAAAGAGCAATTCTCCAAATGATATTCTTCAAATCAGAATTGTGCATATCTGTAGGTGTACATAGGTGTATATATATATGTATATGCAACAGCAAAACTCACAAGATTCAGTGTATAAGAGTAGTATGAAGTTTAATTCAATCTCAGTATCAATATAAGTTAAAGATTCACTTGAAAACATCGAAAAAACACAAAATCTTCACTTTCGGCCTGCACATCAGAAAAACTCAATCTTCAATGCATAAAAACTTGATCTTTGATTCTAAAATCCTTTTACAACTTGTTATACACATAAACAAACTAATTATATTGGTTTACCCATGATTATATGTATCCCCAATATTCAATTAGTCGAGTTCCGTCCAACCAAAACACCAAACAGAAACATATACCCTTTAGTAGTGAAAGAATCCAACTTTATTCAATTTTGTGCATTATAAGTCTTACAACCCATTATATACAATCAATTCAGCAAGAACATGAAGAAGAAGAACATACCCATGATACCTACTAAATTCATAATATTCTTAAGTCATCTCTACAGTAGATTTAATCATTCATTGCACATTATTCACAAAGTTCTATTTTTAATTACTCATTCATCATCGCTTCATCATACAATCAACTATCACGTATTTTACTAGAAAAATCCTCATATATAACATGCATAGAACAACAAGAAATTGAACATATGTCACTCACCTGAAGAGGATCCAATCGAAATAATAAATAAATAAGAAACGAATACATGTTTAAATCTTAAATTTGCACAAGGTCCAACTTAAATTTCATATTTGCAAAAATATCATATTTGTTTAAATCTTTACCAAATCAACTCTAAATAAATTTTAAATAAATTTTATCTTCAATGATGACCATGGCTAGCCCAAAAAGCAGCAAAAATTAATTTTCATTATTTTTTTGAGATCCAACCGGCTTTTTACATAAAGGCCCTTCTCTTTCGAAGTATTTATAAAAATAGTTTCTTTATTCAGAAAAATTCTAAAATTTAGGATATACTCAATTATAAATAGGAGAATTTATTTAGAAATTTAAAAGTGGAGATTTTCACCAAAAAAATATTTGCACGTGTTTTGCACGTGTAAAATGGAATAATTCATAAAATAGCCCAATTAATTTAGATAAATCTGAAAATTAAAATATTATAAATAAATGAGAAAAGTCAATCATTAACTATAAAATTTTAAGAATTCAAAATTTTCTAACTTTGCACGTGTGTTGCATGTGAAAAATTACAATTTCTAGAAAATATTCAAAATAGTCAACTTTACCGATTTAATATTATTTAATAATGCAAAATAAATCATTTTATTTTGCGGGGTGTTACAGGAAAGACGTCGAACATGCATTTGGAGTTCTTCAATCACGTTGGGCAATCATCAAAGGACAAACTTGTTTTTGGAGTAAACATGTTTTACATGATATAATGACTGTGTATAATAATGCACAACATGATCATCGAAGACGAGCGAGATATTATTGGACCAGTTAAGGAATTTAGTCCTACAACTGCTCCTGAGATATCGATGGTAGCCGATGATGCAACCCAATTCAGTCAGTTTCTAGCTAGAGACAAGAAAATTAAGGACAAAAAAGCTCATTTTGAACTCCGGAACATATTAAATGCCCATTTATGGGAATGACATGATGCTAGTACATCAAGTGTTTGCTTATTAATATTTTGTAATTTGAATAACATGGTACTCTTTTTCAAACGATTTTTTTTAACGAGACCATCAATAATTGTATAACCTCTTTCTTAGTAAGTTTATTAATTATTTCTAATTAATTGTATTATAACTTTTTAATTATTTGTATTATCTTTTTGCATTCAAAAGATTAGTTTTGTGCAACAAAAAAAATTACAAACAAAATATTTGAAACCCAAAATGGGGTACCATTGGAGCACCCCATTTGAAATCCCAAATCAAAATAGCATATTTCAAGAAATATGCCAAAATGGAATTCCAAAATGGAGATGAGGATGAGGTTCCATTGGAAATGCTCTGAGAGAAGAGGATGCCCTTTTGGATGTAATCCATAGATCCCAGAGAGTGAGATGGATTCTTTGTCATTTCAACTTCTGACTAGTTGTGAGGCTGAATTGTATGCTTTGAGAGAATGCAAACCTCTGCCTTCTCAATTTCCTCAAATTCTTCTCCGTTGTTGCCTTTGTTGTTGGAGAAGGAGGACCGTATTATAGGACGTAATCTAATTAAACTAATCTTCAATATAGGATGGGAAATGTGTTGGCGCGTTTGTAGGATAAGTGGTGGAGATGGTGGGAGGGTGCGATCGCTGTGCATGTGCTGTGGGGTCAGAATTCGATCTGCGGGGCTTGGGCCCAAAGACGGGGTCCACCCAGCGAGGTGAAGGCAGGGATCGACGGGTGATAAAACCCTGCCAGGTTTGTTTCAGGTGGGTGTGCATGTGCCGTGGAGGCACTGTACGAAGCTAACTGACGTACATACAATTTTGCTAGACCGAACTGGTTTGTCGGCCCACGCTTCAGGGTTGTTTGAGGAATTTGTTATTTGTACGTGTCATGTTGCTTCATGTATATTTTATTTTCTGTCTGTAGTTTATACTTTGGCCCAGTACTCTGGATTTGTTTCGTTAAACTCTTATTAATGAAACAGGGTGGTCAGATTTCACCTTTTTCTTAATATATCTATATAATAAAACACAAAGAAAGCTATCAAGTGGCTCTCCTTCAATCCCCTCAAAAATCAAAGGTCCAGATCTAACCTCACAAAACATATTTTTCCCCCTCAAAGTTTCCCCCCAAAACTCAAATTCAAATCCCCCACCCAAAACAACTCTTACATTTATTTAATTTTTTTTCTCTCTTTCCCTCCCTCTTCTATTCAGAAAATTAAGAAAATAAAAATTTTTAAAAAATAAAAATAAAAAAACTAAAGAATTAAAAATTTTAAAAACTTTTAAAATAATTCAAAAAAATCAAAAAAAATCATATAATATGTTTTTTGCTGGACCCTCAAAAGTTTTTTATATAATATGTTTGCTATTTTAATTAATTTGCTGCACCTCTAAAACTATTTTATATGATCAAATAAGGTGCACCGTTCCGAAGACGTGCCGTGTCAACGGGCAAACCTAGTATATATATAAGATGGGAAATGTGATAAAGTGATAATGGGAGGGAGTAGGGCAAGAGCAATCACTATACAATATGCAAGAAAGACAAGGGATAATAGTCTTATTTTAAGAAAACATGGCTGACTTGCTCAAACTAATTAGCTCAGTCAAGTCCACTTGTTTAGTTAATAGTAAAAAACTAATAGTAATAAATTACATTTTTTTTAAATCCTCAACCTAGCACACACAAACTTACTAACATGCACCATCCAATACGCACACGGATACACACCACCATTTCATTACAGTAAGGGTCTGTGCATCTTTGCTAGTGTGCAATGTGTCAAGATAACATATTTCACATAATATGTGCTCTAGCATATATAGTTTCCAAACCGAGTGACACGAAGACTATTGAGCTCCTCAATATATGTGTCCCACATGATTCTATCAATTTTCAAAAATTTATATGCAGGTATTGTTAGAAATTGTGACCTCAAATACACGTAGGCACGAGGTACTTGAAGTTGAAAAAGAAGAGGAGGAGACAAAGAAGCAAGAGAAGATAAGCAGCGAGTAGAAGAATGCAGCGTGGAGGGTTGCGGTTGACCGACCTGGGGGTACGGCCGACCGACCCTAGCTGCTGAGAGTTTTTCGAGTGTACAGGTCCAACAGAGGAGGGGACGGTCGACCAGCCTTGGGGGTGCAGTCGACCGGTCAGCCCTCGGGTTTGGTTCTACACGTTGCGGTCGACCACCTTGGGGGTGCGGTCGACCGACATCGGCGGCTGATTGTTTTTGGGCTTACGAGTTCAAAGGCTTAATTGCTATATTTGTGTTTATCTTTTAGGATTTACTTGGGGGCTATATATATGGCCGTAAACTCTAGGGTTAGGATTAACTTGTGTATCAAGAGGTGAGCCGTTATCATTGTTCAACTTCAAGAGAGATTATGCCCAGTGTTTCAAAGGTGGGAGAGAGAGATTGAGAGTTGCAATCTCTTTTGTAATCTTTGTATTTCTTGAGAAATAAAAAGTATTGGTTCTCTGCATATTGATTGTGTTTTTGTGAGATCCATATATTGTGGTGGCTTGTTCTTGTTTCATCTAAGTCTTGAGAGTTTCTATTGCTTGTGGTGTGTTTTCGCTATTAGCACTACGAGTTGGGAGTAGATTTCTCCGACAAGTTGTATCAGAGCAGTTGCTTCGAGATGGCCGATAACAAGATGAAGATCGAGAAATTCAATGGGAGTGACTTCGCGATGTGGAAGATTCAGATGATAGCGTATCTTCGTCAGAAACATCTTGATGGTCTGTTGTTTGATGAGAAGCCGGAAGGTGCAGACAAGGATGTGAAGGTATTGGCAGATTGGAATCATTTGGATCAGAAGGCGTTGGGGCAAATTCAGTTGGGGTTGGGTAGGAAGGCGATATTTCATATCTCGAAGGCAAAGACCATAAAGGAGGCTATGAAGATTCTCACGGATATGTATGAGAAACCATCGGCATCTAATCAAATTCTTCATCTGAAGAAATTGGTTAATATGAAGTTGAAGGAAGGGGGTTCACTAGCAGAGCATGTGAACAATTACTGCATGGTTTACAACCAGATGGAAGCTGCAGGTTTGAAGTTTTCAGAGAGGGGGCAGTCATTGTTACTTCTATCTATTTTACCTGATAGTTATGGTACGGTGGAACAGACTATTACAGGTACTATGACAGATTGGACGACTCTATAGGATGTGGTGAGTAGCATTCTGAACGAGGAGGTGAGAAGGGTGAGAAACAGGGGATATCTATCATCATCTTCTAGAGATTCCGCCATGTACGTTGAGAAGAGACGTGGGAGATCTAAGAGCAGTCGAAGAAGAAAGGATCAGAATAGTTCATCTGAGAGTGGGTCTGATGACAGCGATGGAGGACATAGGCCTAAGTGTTGGTATTGTCACAAGAAGGGTCACATGTGTAACACCCCGAATTCCAAAACAGACTGAATTCGAAGCTCCATAGGATCTTTACACTTCTTTCGTACAATTTTATAAGGAAATAAATTTTTTTTGTTACATCAGAGTTTACAATTACATTACATATTTACAGCGGAAGCAAATTACAACAATTTACATAAATCGAAATGTACAACTCTTGAATAAATCTTTAATCAGTATGCATTCTTTAGTCTTGTTAATCACTTTACCCTGCATAAAAATTGTGGGCGCGTCAGTTGCTTACAACCGACGAAATATTATACATGGCTATCCTCTCTATGCCGAACAGTATAACGATTCTCAAATACTTAAATAATCACAAACTTGATCACAAACAGAACTATAAGGGACTATCCTATAGATGTTGTGTTGTGCGGTGCACTTAGTCCTTAATGTAGTTGTTTATATTAGATGACACTAATGCGCACTTATTCAGATTCTATGAATCCCATACTACATAGGTCTGAGGGCAAGCCCTTAACCGTTCTTCATCTTGTAGGGTTCAATCCCTCGTCATGACTTAACTACTGTAACTATAATAAGTATCCTAGATGTTCTATGAGTTACGAGCTCATATCCAGACAGCCTGGAGGGAAATCTCACGTCATGTTACGACGCATCGTGAAGAACCTATGGACAATTCAGCCTCCGTCATGAGATATGACACCACCCGCAGTCACCAAACACCCCACGAGCGTCGCCTACGGTACGGACTCCTGGAGACATATCCACGTCATGTCACGACGCATCGTGAAGACATCCAGTGAATATTCTCACACCGTAGCTCCGAGGCCCTCATACTCGTGTTTTTCTTTAATTTTCATCACGTCTTCACTATGTATCTAGTCCTTAGTTATTCGAATCATGAACAAAATCAATTCTCTAGAGTTAGCCCTTCCACTATACCGATCTTAACCATTTATATCACATGACCTAAATCTTGGTCTTTTCATCTCAAATTTCATTTCAACACATTTCTTTTCAATGCCGGTATGAGGCTTAACTACACTATAGTTCTCAATTTCAATTCATAATCACAAAATTGAGCCTTTTATGCTCATAAGTTCTTTTTCATAATTAACATGATTTTCATTCTTTTCTATGAATCAAATCTCATACATAAAGTTCAATTTCAATTCATGTATCTCATACTCAAATTTATTTCAATAAATCCATTAGATTCCCAAACTTGTATTTCTTTCTTTTATTTAATTCATTCAACAAAGTTGTATTTTTTATCTATCTTTAGTGTGCACACCAAACCCAAAATAGATGAACAAAAATCCATAATCAACACACTTAAATTTTTCCTTCCTTCAAAATATCTCTTCTATAACTTAATAAAATTTTCTCACGAAAATAATCACTTTTCATATTTATACAAGTGTAAATTTTCATACAAGTCTACTCAATTTTTACTTCTAAGTCACTTTTATTTTAGTCAAATAATGCACAAATATTTTTCATTGAATCTACATATTTCTAGAATAATTATAGTATTTTTTCCAAATTTTACAAGCCATAAATCAATTTTTAAAAATCAAAAAAATAAAAAGTTAAATTCCTGCCGAAGCTAGGAATCGAACTCACGACCACAGGGTAACCAACCGCCACTAAGAGCGAGAACAGCCAAGGCGCCAACACGTTATAGAGTAGGGTTAACTTTAGATAAGGTGTAAATCTCGGATTTCGGATTTTTTGAAGAAAAGAAACAAAAGCTCACGCCAGGTTTCGAACTCAAGACCACCAACCCAAACCCCGCTGCTACAGTGACCGAACCCACTCACCGGCTAGCCAATATGGACAGGTGAACCAACTGATATGATTTAGATTACTAGGGTTATAAGCGAGGTCTCTGTACTTTTCGAATTTTTACAAAAACACATATTTTTTAGTTCTTTTTCTTCTCTAAATTTATTCAAAAACTCCAGATTATATTTTATACAATTTTTTTGGGTGAATGGAGGGACAAGATTAGATCAAATGGTTAGAGATTAAGGGCCAAAATGAAGTAGGGAGTTGAAATAACTTCCCATGATGAGAGTAACCAACTCTCCATCACTCCCATCTCTCCCACTCCTCCAATCCTATCCGGCCTAGGGTGAAGAAGGTGTGCAATGCACACTCCATTGCATGCACGTGCCACCTAGTGTCCCCCATTTACAAATTTGTTCATGTGACAAATTTAATTGTCCATGAAATGAGTCTACACTACAAGTTAGACCATTTCAAAAGAGAATTAAAGTAAATGGGCTCACTAATGGGCCAAACTAACCATGGGCTTAAATAATTAATTTATTTAATAAAATAGAGTGGGCTTAAAGACAATTAGGCCTAGATTTTAATTAGGCTTTTAAAGAGAATATTTTTTTGAAAAAATAAAGAGAACAAATACTATATAAAAATATTTTATAAAGGAAATTATACAAATGAAATCATACGTGCACAACACGTAAAATCACAAAAATCTCATAAATCAAATCTAGGGTGTTACAACATGATGCGCAGTTGTAAGGCTTATATGAAGAAGAAGCATGAGAAACCGAAGAGAGATAACCCAAAGGAAGTCCAAGGAGGGCTTGTTGAGGAGTTATGCTTATCAGCTCGGAAGGAGTTGGGCACTCAAGATTGGTGTATCGATTCGGGAGCTTCCTTTCATTGCACTCCGAGGAGAGAGGTATTTGATGACTACGAGGAGGGTTCTTTTGGAGTTGTGATCGTGGAGAATGGTCACCGGTGTCCTGTAGGTGGGGTTAGTACTGTTCGCGTGAACACCAATGATGATCAGAGTGCTGTCTTGCGGGAGACAAGGCATGTTCCAGACTTGAAAGAAAATCTTATCTTGATTGGAAGGCTAGACAAGCAGGGGTTGTCTACTACATTTGGTAGTGGGGAGTGGTGTATAGTTGCAGGTTCAATGGTGATTGCAAAAGGGAAGCGCGAGGTAACGCCGTATTTGCTTAGAGACGTGAGGGGCATTTCTCCTGTAGTTGACTCTCAGCCGGAATCGAGTAGTAGGTTGTGTGGGGTGCAACCGAGTTCTTTCAGTTGTGGGGGGGAGGTTACTAATTTAGTGGGAGCTGCTGGCCATGGAAGTGATCCTAGAGGGCAAGACGTTGTTGTGGTGATGGTACTTTGCGAATTGGTAGTTGAAACTTCAAGTCGGTCTTGTGTGATAGAGAGCACTGGTATCGATATGCGAGATGATGTCGATGAGGGTAATTGAATTGGGACTGTAGGGGTTGAACAGTATGCAAAGTTTCTAGTGCATAGGGTGCATTGAGAGGCTTTGAACCATGTCCGGTGTTGATGGAGATTTTGCGAGTTGGGGAGTCTCATAACACGGAATCCGACACGGGAGGTTGTTTCTCCGGTATTCGTGCTCTATGCGATTGGTGGAGCACATCCTTCATGAGGCGATGAGAGGTGGTTGGTGCACTCCACGTGGTGGAGTGGTGGAGGTGCTCTTCATGAGAGTAGGGAGTGCTTGGGTCTTCTATAAAAGTGAGAGATGGCAGAGATAATGCGAGGAAAGATTGCAATAACTTTGAAGTGTGGTGTATTTGGTCCAAGTCGGAGATTGTTAGGAATTATTGCCTCAAATACACGTAGGCACGGGGAACTTGAAGTTGGAGAAAAAGAGGAGGAGACAAAGAAGCAAGAGAAGACAAGCAGCGAGTAGAAGAATGCAGCCTAAAGGGTTGCGGTCGACCGATCTGGGGGTGCGGTCGACCGATCTTAGCTGCTAAGAGTTCTTCGAGTGTACAGGTCCAATAGAGAAGGGGACGGTCGATCGGCCTTGGGGGTGCAGTCGACCGGTCAGCCCTTGGGTTTGGTTCTACACGTTGCGGTCGACCGACCTTGGGGTGCGATCGACCGACATCGGCGGCTGATTATTTTTGGGCTTACGAGTTTAAAGGTCCAATTGCTATATGTGTTTTTATCTTTTAGGGTTTACTTGGGGCTATATATATGGCCATAAACTCTAGGATTAGGATTAACTTGTGTATCAAGAGGTGAGCCGTTATCATTGTTTAACTTCAAGAGAGATTGTGCTGAGCATTTCAAAGGTGAGAGAGAGAGATTGTGAGTTGTATTCTCTTTTGTAATCTTTGTATTTCTTGAGGAATAAGAAGTATTGGTTATCTCTGCATATTGATTGTGTTCTTGTGAGATCCATATATTGTGGTGGCTTGTTCTTGGTTCATCTAAGTCTTGGGAGTTTCTATTGCTTGTGGTGTGTTTCCGCTATTAGCACTATGAGTTGGGAGTAGATTTCTCCGACAGGTATACATAGCAGTTCAAAACTCTCGTTTCATATGATTTCATATGCCTCTTTGGGCATATGGCTTTTCACTGCATAGGCTTCCTTAAAGGATAAGGAGAGGTGCAATGTTTAGTTTCAGATCGTCTAAATTGGCTTGACAAGTAGATCTTTATTTCTAGTAGTGAGAAAACAAATAAGACTTTTACAGAGAATGGTACAACAATAATTGAAAGAGCGGACACCATCGAATAATCAGCCTCAACCTCATCCACATTTTGCAACTTTTGCAAAAAAATACAATACAGTTCCTATGTAAATATTAAAATTAAATCCAATAATATCCATTAAAAGAAAAACTAAGATAGAATCAATGTCAGCAACATTAACAAGATCAAAATCCGTAGACTGAGGTTCAGACTTTGGAAATGGAACCACATTAGATTTGCGACCATCTGGCACGCGAAAGCCATCATCCTGGATGGCATCAATGAATTAGAGAGGCAGGAAGAGACTAGAGACCTCTCCCAAGATGAGCATAATCACTTGCTTAATCTCAGGGAGGAAATCGCACAACTCTACAAGCTCGAGGAGATTAAATGACAACAACGCTCTAGGATTTCGTGGCTCAAAGAAGGAGACGCGAACACAGGCTTCTTTCACAAGATGGCTAACGCAAGGCGCCGGTCCAATCTTATCCCCTCCATCCAAACGGATGCGGGCGGCATCCATAAGGAAGCTCATATTAAACAACCCTTTCAATCCCACTTCAAAAAGCTGTTTGGGTGTGATGTTGCTTATTTTTGTGTGTGGGGGCAACAAGTGTGAGTTCTTGTAATTTGTGAAATGGAAAGGACAACACTGGTGTTGATCTGATCCTCGGGCTGTACGTTCGACTCGGGGGTAGCAGGAGAGAAGTAGAGGCCGAGTGCTCGGCTCGGATCTTCGTGGCTCGCCTTGGATCTTGATGGCTCGGCTCGGATCTTGATACCTGCACAATGCCTAGAAACTCCGGGAGAGTTTCCGGCCACAAGCCCTCCGACGATCTAGTCAGTCACTGAGAAAGCAACAGTAGCTAGGGTTCAGGGGAGAAAAAGTTTATTACCTTGAGAAGGAAGGAGAGGGTCTGGTATTTATAGGCAGGGGCTAACGAGTCTATGCCCTTGATAGGCCGGGTCGGACCCGTTAGCCAGTGGGCCTAAACTGGCTGAAGCCCAATGGACCTGGCCGGACCAGCCTACAAAAACGAAACGGTCCCTCCGTAACCAATCATCCATAATATCAAATAAATCTTTTTCTTCTTTGGCAAATTTACCAAGAGCTATAGTCATAGTAATCCTCCTATTCAACCACTTCAACCATTTCCGAACACTTCATTTGCAGGGCATGCGACAGTTCGATTATTTATGGATAATTCTTTGTTCAATGCCCCTTACAATAAAATAATGGGTTTCGAAGTGAACCGCTAGACGATGGGGGCATATCCGCCCAACCGTCATAATATTATGATGATAGTATGAACAGTTTTTTGGAATTGTCAATATAATCTAATGGTATGGCTAGATATGAATAGTTAATCTGTTTTATGATTCTATAGAATTGTAACATTTTTGTGTTTGTTTGTTTGATGCTTCATGAATGAAGCATCTCATACTATTCGATATAATGAAAGAGAGTATAGGATTGCTTCAGTTCAGGCAATGATTGATCCGACAGAAAAGGGATAGTGAGGGTAAAATCTCATTTCATTTTCTTCAATTTTCACTCATTGATTCGTTTCTCGTTCAGATGAAATAAAATATAATATGTCTCTCACTATCTCACACTAAGATTGAATAGGGCCCTTTTAACTCAGTGGTAGAGTAACGCCATGGTAAGGCGTGAGTCATTGGTTCAAATTCGATAAAGGGCTTTTTCATGAAACTCAAGCCGTAGTCTTTGTTTTTCAGCAGAGAATAGAGATATTGTTATTGTTGAGTTGATATAAAAAAAGGTAAGTGGACCTGACCCATGGAGGAGTGAAATCTGAGGAGGTCTGATGGCCCTAAAGGGGCCACGTCATTAATACCATATCATAAGCTCCCCACTTCTGGAGGGCTATGTAAACCAGCCGTGGAGTAATTTTGTCTTTGTGGGAAGAGCGGAGGGGAGTATTTGGCGAAGATGAATTATTGAGTTCCTGAGAAGTAACTGGGGTCGGCGCCGAGCCGAGCGCCAGTAGAGTCGAGGCATAGAGCGACGAGTAAGGCCGTTCACGAGAGGGAGCGGTTACGGTGGTAGGATGGAAAATCCCTTGGACAGTTTACGAGCGTCGAGCCACTCAGTTTGTGAGAAAGCTAGTGCTTTGCTCGAAGTACATGTCGAGCATCGAGCATCGAGACCCCCCAGCTTATAAGAAAGCTAGGTCTTTGCTCAAAGTACATGCCAAGCATCGAGCGTCGAGCATCGAGCCTTGTGAGGGAAAGCCCCCCAGCTTGTGAGAAAGCTGGGTCTTTGCTCAAAGTTCATGCCCAGCTTCGAGCATCGAGCAGCTTCAGCTTTGTGAGAGAAAGCTAGGCTTTTGCTCGAAGCACATGTCGAGTGTCGAGCGTCGAGCACCCAGCTTGTAAGAAAGCTGGTGCTTTGCTTGAAGTACATGCCGAGCGTCGAGCCCCCTAGCTTGTGAGAAAGCTGGGTGTTGCTCGCTGTACATGCCGAGCATCGAGCCCCCCAACTTGTGAGAAAGCTAGGTATGTGCTCGATGTACATTCTGAGCAACGAGCGCCTTCAGCTTTGTGAGGAAATAGCCAGGCTTTTGCTAGAAGTACATGCCAAGCGTCGAGCCCCTTTAGCTTATGAGAAAGCTAGGGCATTGCTCGCTGTACATGCCGAGCATCGAGCTCCCCAACTTGTGAGAAAGCTAAGGCGTTGCTCGAGGTACATACCGAGCATCGAGCCCCCAACTTATGAGAAAGCTAGGGCGTTGCTCGCTGTACTTGCCGAGCGTCGAGCCTCTTCAGCTTGTGAGAAAGCTAGTACGTTGCTCACTGTACATGCTAAGCGTCGAGCCCCCCAGCTTGTGAGAAAACTAGGGCATTGCTCGCTATATATACCGAGCGTCGAGCTCCTTCAGCTTGTTAGAAAGCTAGGGCGTTGCTTGAGGTACATGCCGAGCGTCGAGCCCTTCAGCTTGTGAGAAAGCTAGGGCGTTGCTCGAGGTATATGCCAAGCGTCGAGCCCCTTCAGCTTATGAGAAAGCTAGGGCGTTGCTCGCTATACATGCCGAGCACCGAGTCCCTCATCTTGTGAAAAAGCTAGGGCATTGCTCGATGTACATGCTGAGCGTCGAGCCCCCAACTTGTGTGAGAAAGCTAGGGCGTTGCTCGCTGTACATGCCAAGCATCGAGCCCCCCAGCTTGTGAGAATGCTAGGTCTGTGCTCGTTGTACATGCCAAGTGTTGAGCGCCTTCAACTTTGTGAGGGAATAGCCAGGCTTTTGCTCGAAGTACATGCCGAGCATCGAGCCCCTTTAGCTTGTGAGAAAGCTAGGGCATTGCTCGCTGTACTTGCCGAGCGTCGAGCCCCCCAGCTTGTGAGAAAGCTACGAAATTGCTCGCTGTACATGTCGAGCGTCGAGCCCCCAGTTTGTGAGAAAGCTAGGGTGTTGCTCGAGGTACATGCCGAGCGTCGAGCCCCTTCAGCTTGTGAGAAATCTAGGGTATTTCTCGCTATACATGCCGAGCGTCGAGACCCCTAACTTGTGAGAAAGCTAGGGTGTTGCTCGAGGTACATGCCGAGCATCAAGCCCCCGAGCTTGTGAGAAAGCTAGGGCATTGCTTGCCATACATGCCAAGCATCGAGCCCCCAGCTTGTGAGAAAGCTAGGTCTTTGCTCGCTGTACATGCCGAGCGGCGAGCGCCTTCAGCTTTGTGAGTGAATAGCCAGACTTTTTCTCGAAGTACTTGCCGAGCATCGATCCCCTTTAGCTTGTGAGAAAGCTAGGGCATACCCCAGCTTGTGAAAAAGCTACAACATCGCTCGCTGTACATGCCGAGCGTCGAGCCCTAGCTTTTGAGAAAGCTAGGGTGTTGCTCGAGGTACATGCCGAGCATCGAGCCCCTTCAGCTTGTGAGAAAGCTAGGGAGTTTCTCGCTATACATGTTGAGCGTCGAGCCCCCTAGCTTGTGAGAAAGCTAGGGTGTTGCTCGAGGTACATGCCGAGCATCGAGCCCCTTCAGCTTGTGAGAAAGCTAGGGTGTTGCTCGAGGTACATGCCAAGGGTCAAGCCCTTTATCTTGTGAGAAAACTAGGGCATTGCTAGCTGTACATGCTGAGCATCGAGCCCCCCAGCTTGTAAGAAAGCTCGGTCTGTGCTCGCTGTACATGTCGAGCATCGAGCGCCTTCAGCTTTGTGAGGGAATAGCCAGGCTTTTTCTCGAAGTACATGCCGAGCGTCGAGCTCCTTTAGCTTGTGAGAAAGCTAGGGCATTGCTCACTGTACATGCTGAGCATCGAGCTCCCCAGCTTGTGAGAAAATTAGGGTGTTGTTCGAGGTACATGCCGCATGTCAAGCCCGCTAGCTTGTGAGAAAGCTAGGGTGTTGCTCGATGTACATGCCGAGCGTCGAGCCCCTTTAGTTGCTCGCTGTACATTCCGAGCATCGAGCCCCCCAGCTTTTGAGAAAGATAGGACATTGCTCGCTGTACATGCTGAGCGTCAAGCCCCTTCAGCTTGTGAGAAAAGCTAGGGCATTGCTCGAGGTACATGTCGAGCCCCCCAGCTTTTGAGAAAGCTAGGGTGTCGCTCGCTGTACATGCCGACCATCGAGCCCCCCAGCTTGTGTGTCGCACGTGTGATGCTGACGTCAAGGGGGAGAATTGAAGCGTTGAAATCTTATCAGTCGTTTGATTTTGATGATTAAGATTTGACGGTTAGGATTCTTTTGCAGAATTCGAGACGTCGACAGTTCCTCTATAAAACTCCCACCCCCTCCTCATTTCTTCACTTTGCTTTCTCTTTCTAAAAATTGGAGCTTCTCTCTCAAGCTACCGGCGATGACCTTTCCAGTGACATTCCGTTCACGAAACCCAGGTTAGTATCGCTTTTGTTGTGTCGTGGTCTTAGTCCGATTCCGAAGCGAGTGCCTCCGACAGTGGTGAGTCCGATTATGAAGCGAGTGCCTCCACGTCATGGGATCTGAGCGATAAAGTATTGGACGTAGTGCCGCTCCGCAGCCACAAGCCATTTGTGGTGGAGTCTAGTAATTTCGAAGGTGAAGCAGAGGTACAGGGTGAAGAATTCGAGGAAGGTGTGGTGGATGAGGGAGCCAAGGGTGCCCTTGACGAAGGTAGTGGGGACGATGCTGTGGAAGTTCCCCCTTCTTCCGCCTTTGGCGACACCGTCTCCTCCGAGAGGCTCCTCATATCTGAAGAAAAAGGAAGAAATGGGGATGCCAGATAAGTTTGTGCATAAACATGGGCTCGAATTCCCGTACTTCAAGCAGCCTCGATCCATCAGGATGTACCTTGAAGACATCGAGGATTTGGTTCGGTTCGGGGTTGAAATATCCTCGCCAGGTCGAACCCAGATCGAGATAGACAAAGTTCAGTGTGTTTTGACGGCCGATCACCTGCCCGTGATAAAAGCTAATTACTTTATAGGGCAGGAGTATGAGCTGATGATTCCCAGCCATGGCTTTCGTCTGACCACCAATTTGGCACACGGCTAATGTATGTTTCCCGAGGATTCTTTCATCTCGGGTCTAAGGCTGCCGTTGCACCCATTTATCAAGAGGGTGCTGAGGTGGGGAGCCCTCTGCCGGTATGGTCCCAACTCTTGGAAACAGTTGGTTTGCTTCATGTTGCTCTGTGAAGAGAGGGGAGTGCCCTTGAAGTTGAAGTACTTCCGGGCCGTTCTACGAGTGAGCTCGTTGGGAGAGCAGGAGGGCATATATTATATATCGCCTCGCCCCTACAAGAAGATGGTGCACGAGCATCTAGACTCCATAAAAGGGTGGAAGGGGAAATACTCCGTCATCCGAAGCCCGGTGCCTTGGGAAATTCCGACTGCTTGGAATTTTTACAAGCTGATCCACAAAGCCCGAAGTGGAGAGAGTTGATGGAAGTGGAGTGGGCCAATGTCGATCGGATCGTAGGGGCCACAGCATCGGTTGGTCAAATGTGACCGAGTTGGACTTAGCTCGGATCAGACCGAGCCCTGTTGACTCTTATATGTTCCGTTTCTTTTTTATTTAACTTTCTGTCTCCGTGTTAACATTCTTCCTTCTCCTCTGCAGTGATGGACCAGGTGAAGCTTGACGCGAGGAAGGCCCTGAAGGACCTAGCCCAGAAGAGGAGGGCCAAGCAGTATAAGTCGAAGGCGGGGTCCGCTCAGGGAGGTTCCGAAGGCCCCTCAAAACGACCTCCCAAGAAGGTGAAGGCCCTCTCCGTCAGAGGGGCACGGGAGCCGAAACCGAGCTCTAGTAGCCGAAAGGTTGCTGAGGCTCTGAAGGGTGGAACTCCCCCAATACGCCCCGACGCTCAAGAGATGGTGGGTAAGGAGGGGCTCAGGCCATGGGCCTCTGACTGGTCAGTGAAAGAGGCCGACACTTTGGTTGAGGGCCCCATATCGGTCAAGGTGGTGGATTGCCTCGCCACGCCACGCGACCAGGCTAGCTTGGCGACAGAAACCGTCGAGATGTGTTATATAAGGTGGGCTCAGGCCCAAGTGATGGTAAGGTTCCACTCGTCCGTTAGCTTCATACTTAGTGATATTGCTTTAGTTTGAAACTTACAACTCTTGGCTCCTCATTCGCAGGAATCTATGGCCGAGCGCAGTTGTAGAGGTGCTACAAGAAGGAGGTGAAGAATGAGGCGAGGAAAGCTAGGTGGTACTTGCGTGAGGCGAAGGATCTGAAGTTGGAGCTGGGGGCGGCTCAGGGGCACGAGCAAGCCCTTCAATCTGACCTTGCGACTCAAGTGGATGAGCATCTTCGTTCCCTGGCACGGATCAGGGTGGAGGGTGGACGTGAAGTATAAGGATATGGAGGCTGCAGCAAGGGACGAGGCTTATGATCGGGAAAAGGAGCACTTCTTGTTCCTTTACCCCGAGGCCAAGATTGATGAAATTCACTACGGCTGGGAGCCGCCCGTCCATCGGAAGACGCCTGAGGGAGAAGGCGACGAGGTGGAGTTAGAGCCGAATCTTGAGAAGGAGGTGGGAGGTGTGGCAGACGTCGAGGTTCATGGGGCGGCCGGCGAAGAGGTGTTGATTTCTTATAAGAAGTAGTCTTAATCCCCCCCCCCTCCCCCCTCTTCTTTTTGTATTTGCCGATTGCGGACTGGGCACCGCCTTTTGTAATGATTTTTTGAGATAATGAATATACATTTTTGGCCAAACTATATGACTTGTTGTTTTGAAAGTTTGGAGTGAGCTATTGTTCTTTTTTTGTGTCAGATGGATGAGACCCTCGGAGCCGCTCTCAGCGCAGCCGAGGTCAAGTGCCTTCGGGGCAGGCTGGAGTCCAAGGAGTTTGCCTTGACCCGCTATCGCAAACAGGCCCGTGATCGGAAATCCGCCGTTAACTATTTCATGAATAAGTCTAAGGAGCTGAGCTTGGAGGTGGCACGCCTGAAGAATGCTATCGTCGACCGTGACTAGGGGAGCGATGAGACGGCGTGGTCATTTTCTGATGCCTCCACCAGATAGCCGAACTCTGAGTCCTTCCTTCGCGAGGTCGTGGTGGAGAAGGAATTGTAGATTCAGAGGATGAAGATTATGCTAGGCGGAAGTCAGCTTCATTCTTTTGGGGGAGATTGACCTTCCATCACGGGTCCCTCCCCGACCCTATGTTTGGAAATGGCAAAGTCGGGGAACGCCCAGAGCTCCGTTACCAGAGCACCTACTTTGGCAATGCCGACGGGGCCAGGAAAGCCCATTGGAGAGAAAACGCGCTTAGTGGGGCTCGAGTTAGTCTGTGTTAGCCCGAAGGGCCTCTGAGGAAAACTTAGGCTGAGGTGATAGTCGTTTGTAATAAACCTTATAATACCATGGCCTCTCAAGGCGTTATAATAAAAATAATTCTTTCGATCCGTCGTGATTTGTTTTTTAGAACGACTTTCAAGGGCTTGGGAGAGGACGAGAGATCGAAAAATCTTTTGTCTGTCGCTTCGTTTGGCTCAGGAAATGAGCTGAGGGTTGAGAACCTGGGAGATTGAGAAATCTCTCGTTTGTCTCTTGTAGTCCTTGGCGAGTAGTGGGGGCGTGGGGCTGAGAAGCCCCGTTTGGCTCAGGAAACGAGCCGAGGGTTGAGAACTTGGGAGATTGATAAATCTCCCGTTTGTCTCTTGTAGTCTACGCTGAGCGGCAGGGACGTGGGGATGTGAAGCCCCATTTGGCTTAGGAAACGAGCTGATGGTTGAGAACTTGGGAGATTAAGAAATCTCCCGTTTGTCTCTTGTGGTCCTCGCCGAGCAGCAGGGACATGGGGCTATGAAGGCTAGTGCTTTGCTCGAGGTACATGCCGAGCATCGAGCACCTTTAGCTTGTGAGAAAGCTAGTGCCTTGCTCGAGGTACATGCTGAGCATCGAGCACCTTTAGCTTGTGAGAAAGCTAGTGCCTTGCTCGAAGTCACTGCCGGGTGTCTAGAGTTCAAGCTTATGAGAAAGTTAGTTCATTGATCGAAGTCACTGCCGGGCGTCGAGCGTTCAAGCTTGTGAAAAAGTTAGTTCCTTGCTCGAAGCCACTGTCGGGCGTCGAGCCTCCCTCAGTTTGTGAGAATACTCAGAAATTTGAACAAAAAAAGGGAAAGAAATAGGATTACACTTTATTCTTTCTACTATTTTATGTTTACACAAAAGGGGTGGCACGTACTGCCGATTAGCAAGGATCGGTTACACAAGCTCGGTTACAAAAGAAGTCTAGTCCTTCCCTTCGAGGAAATTGATGAGGTGCTCCGCGTTCCAGGGCTTCTTCACTACCCTACCCCCCAGGTCTTCGAGTCGGTACATACCGGGGCATACCACTTCGTGAACCTTATATGGACCCTCCCAGTTGGGGGCCAGCTTTCTTTTCTTGCTGGGGTTGGATATAGCTAGTTTTCTGAGTACGATGTCGCCTTGCTTGATGTTGGTGGGACGGACCTTTTTGTTGTAGAATCTCTTGATCCGTTGTTGGTATATGCTTCTTCTGACGGTGGATTTTTTCTCTAACCTCGTCGATCAGATCCAAATTTGCTCTGAGGTCGGTTGAGCTGGTCTCCTCGTTGAAGCCCCTGATCCTGGCCGAGGGGAGTCCAATTTCTAAGGGAATGACCGCCTCGGTGCCGTAGGTTAGGTTGAATGGTGATTCACCAGTGGGGATTCTCTAAGTTGTTTGGTGCGACCAAAGGACACTCGGTAGCTTGTCGACCCACAGTCCTTTGGGAGAATTATCCAACCGCTTTTTGAGCCCGTCAAGGATTTGGCGAATGGCATTTTCTGCTTGGCCGTTTGACTAGGATGAGATATCGAGGAGAAGCGGTGCTGAATGCCGATGTCTTCACAGAATTTTCGAAAGTTCTTGCCTGCGAATTGGATTCCGTTATCGGTGATGAGCACCTGTGGGATCCCAAACCGACAGATGATGTGCTTCCAGAAAAATTATTGAGTTTGATGCTCGGTGATCGTGGCCAGGGATTCGGCCTCGATCCACTTGGTAAAGTAGTCGATGGCTACCACTAGGAATCGCTTTGGCCTGTTGCTTTTGGGAAGGGGCCGACCAAGTCCATCCCCCACATGGCAAAGGGGGTCGGGTTGGCCAGAGACTGGAGGTTGGCTTGTGGAAGTCGTTTTACCGAGGAGAATCTCTGGCAAAGGCTGCATCTTTTTACGAGGTCCTGGGCATCTTTTAACATGGTTGGCCAGTAATAGCCGTGGTTTAGAGCTTTCCTAGCGAGCGACCTGCTCCCCATGTGGCATCCTCTGATCCCCTCGTGTAGCTCTTTCAGCGTGTATTTGGCCTCGTCGGGGGCCAAACAGCGGAGATAAGGTATTCTGTCCACCTTTGTGTAGCAACGTTTGAAGAGTGTCCCATCGATCATAGTGAATTTCTCTGAACGGATTCTGGTCCTTCTCACCTCAGCACGATCCTCAGGAAGTTCGCCCTCTATCCGAAACTTTCAGATGGGATACATCCAAGTGTCTGATTAAGCCTCAATAGTAAGGCAAAGGACCTCGGGGAAGTCGATGCTAGGCTTTAGGAGAACTTCATTTAAGACAGTGTGGTTGAGGCCTTCGAAGGACAATAAGGAGAACTTGGACAAAGAGTCTGTTTGAGCATTTTTCTCTCTCGGGATCCACTCAACCTGAGGCAAAGTCGAAGGCAGATAAGAGTAGCTGGACTAGTGCCAAGTATTGGACCATCCGAGTGTCACGAGCCTCATACTCCCCGGTGATCTGGTTGACCATGAGCTGGGAGTCGCTGAAGGCTCTGATTTGCTTTGCCCCTGCCTTATGTGCTAATGTGAGTGCTGCAATCATCGCTTCGTATTCCGCCTCATTGTCAGAGGGGGGGGGGGAAGTTTAGTCGTAGAGAATTCTGGAGAACGAAGTTGTCAGGACCTTTGAGTATGACACCCGCACCTCTTCTAACGTCGCAGGACGAACTGTCGACATAAACCTCCCAAATTGGCTCCCCTTCCAGAAGTTCGGATGGATCGAAAATGGTGCACTCCGTGATGAATTCGGAGAGGGCATGCCCTTTAATATCCGTTCTGGGTTGATAGCTGATGTCGTACTGGCTCAGCTCGATCGACCACTTGATTAAGCGGCCAGAATTCTCCGATTTTTGGAGGACGGCCTTGAGGGGCTAGTCCATGAGAACTTGGATCGAGTGGGCCTAAAAATACGGACGGTGCTTCTGTGTGGCCATGACCAGAGCGTAGGTGACTTTTTCCATCTTTGCCTAATGGGTCTCGACCGCGAGCAGAACTTTGCTGATGTAGTAGAGCGGCTTCTGAACCCCATCCTCCTCTCTGACTAACACAGCGCTGAGCACGTGTTCCAAGGTCGATGGGTAGAGGGATAGGGATTCTCCTCGCTCGGGCTTGCTTAGAAGAGGAGGGTTGGCGAGGTAGACTTTCAGTTGGTCGAACGCTTGCTGCTGAGAGTCCTTCCATTCGAAGCCTTTTGGCCCTCATAGGGCCTTGAAAAAAGGGACGATGGTCGCCAGTCGTCCTGTGAGCCGCTGAACTTCCTTTATATTACTAGGAGGGGCCATGTCGATTATGGTCTGAATCTTCTCGGGGTTCGCCTCTATGCCGCGCTGGCTAACAACGAACCCGAGAAATTTCCCCGATGAGATGCCGAAGGTGCACTTAGCGGGATTGAGCCTCATGTTGTGGAATCTAAGGACACCAAAAGCTTCCTCGAGGTCGGCCACATGATCCTGCCCTCGGTGACTCTTGATGAGCATGTCGTCAATGTATACCTCCATGTTCCAACCAATCTGTTTGGGGTTCTCCTGCGACCTATTCTTTTACAATCCTACACATCTAAAAAATGAGAAACAAAATTGAAAGCAGAGTGTTGGGCTGTTGGCAAGAAATGGAGGAGAGACGAAGGGGATGTTGGGCTGTTGGTGGAACTGGAGGAGGAGGACATGAGAAGAAGATGAAAAAGGCAAAGAATTTATAGCCGTTGGAGCTTTGGAGGAGGAATAAGAGGAATTCCTGATTGATTTAGTTAAGGTTTCCATTTTCTTTGAATCCTTTCCTCTTATTATCTTATTGTTGGTTGTATTGCCTCATTGTAATTTGGAGTGTAGAACTTGGGGCGTGAATTGAACTTAAAAAAATTAAAAGAGACTGTTTGTATCTTCAAGAAATGACAGTTTGTATATTCAAGAAATGAAAGAAGAATTAGATTTTTAAGAACTAATGCATAGAGGTACGATCGGTTCGGTTTTATCGGTTATTTGGAAGCCCGATCCAACAACCGAACCAGTCCAGTCGATAATTGGAGACCAAGAACAGGGCCAACCCAATCCCCCAATTAGTTCAGTTAACAACTAGTCGGTTCGAGCTAGATTGGTTTGAATTGGTCTGTTCGGATAATAGTTATCCTCCCCTAATGTCTACACATGTTAACCCCAACTCTCCTATTATAATATTAGAGATTAGAGATTATAAATTATCAACAAAGATTTACTTACTAACTCAACCAAAAACAACAACAAAGATATATTTAGTCCTATCGGATCCATCTCACTCCATACCCGAAACCACAAACCTCTTCACAAACGACAAAAATCACCGATTAAAACCCAAAGCAAAACTCACAAAACCGAAGAAGAAGCAGAAGCAGAAGCAGAAGCAAAACAGAGCTCGAACTAATCGGCAATGGCGATGGCTCTTTACCGAGGCAAGCTCCACCGAGTGCCCGACGCCCCCCGCGAATGGACGATGCCGCCCCGTGCCATCACCCTTGACCAGTTCCGCACCCTTACCCAAAGGCGATCGCGGGCGCTGGCCCGACTCGCCGCTCAAAGCAAACCAAACTCTAACTCAGATCAGATCAACGAGGAAGTTTTGGAGAAGGAGGTTACTGGAAAGGATGAGGAGATGACGGAGAGTGGTGGCGCGAATTCTGAGGAGGCTAGAGCGATCGAGGTGGAGGAAGTGGCGAAGAAGGCGGTTGAGGATGGGGAGATGGTTGACGTGAGTGAGGAGGAGAAGAAGGATACGAAGGGGAAGAAGGCGGAGGAGGTTGGAGCTGCTGATGCGAAGATGGAGGTAAAATTTTGCATTTTTGTTTTTTTGGGGTTGAATTTTGTTATCATATTGTTGATTGATGGGAATTAGGGTTTGTGATTGGTGAGTTTGAATGTAGGTGTGTGGAATTGTGGGGTTTTTTTATTTGGGGAAGATAATGTAGGTATTTTATGTTATTGGTAGTTTAGTGTGGGGAGTGACAAATTTGGGGCATGCCTGGTACTTTTGGAGCTCCTTGCCGAAAATGGTCTTTGTTTAATTGTAGGGTTTCTTGCATATGATAATTTATAGTTTGCTAGGGAGCAAAATTGGATAATTGAAGTTATTTTTGAAGTGGAGGTTTGGTAAGTTTGACAATTGAAGTTATATCTGTAGTGGAGGTATAGGTACGGTAATATGGTTATTATACATCTTCCTCCAAATTAAGAAATTTCTTTGGTCATCTTTTGTTTGTGTACAAGTACTAGGAAGCACGGATACTATCTCGGGGATGCGTATCTCATACCGGATACGTATCCGGTGGATACTCGCCAGATACTCGCTGAATACGTATCGGATATGTATCCTAGCAATTACTTTTTTAAAAAAAGAAAAAAAAGATCAGATACTCTGGGATACTCTCGGATACGTCGATATACTCTTGGATACTGTTTGGATACTCTGAGGGTATATATATACTCTGGGATACTCTCGGATACGTTGAGATACTCTTGGATACTGTTTGGATACTCGGAGGGTATATATATATATATATAGGAAAATGTTCCATTGTGCACCACCCTTCCGTGTGCACTCGGCCTTCCCGCCTTCGTACCGATGATCCGAACCGTTCACATTGATCTACACATTTAAATTAGTCTGAATATGTAAAATCAAATCATTTGAAATTTATTTGCCCATCCATCATATGACTATAAAAAACAATGATTTTTAGCCATACAATTTTGTAACACTTCAATGGATGAGCAAATAAATTTCAAATGATTTGATTTTACATATTTAGACTAATTTAGATGTGTAGATCAATGCGAACGGTTCGGATCGTCGATATGAAGGCGGAAAGGCCGAGTGCACACGTCGTGTGCACCATAGGTGGTGCACAACGGAAGACTTCCATATATATATATATATATATAGAGTCCCCTTCGGTTGCACACTACTTTTTGTGAGCACTCCGTGAGCACTCACGAACTAGAGACCCTATGAAAAATCCGAACCGCTCATATTGTTCTATATGCCTTAAATAGCCTAACAATAAAAAATCAAGTAATTTGAAGTTCATTTGCCCATCCATCAAGCTGTTAGAATTTTCAGCCATACAATTTTGTGATGATGTAAATCATGGGCAAATGAACTTCAAATTACTTGATTTTTTATTTTTAGGCTATCTAAGGCATATAGAACGATATGAGCGGTTCGGATTTTTCATAGGGTCTCTAGTTCGTGAGTGCTCACGGAGTGCTCACCAAAGTAGTGTGTAACCGAAGATTTCTCTCTCTATATATATATATATAGGGAAAGCTTCGGTTGAGCACTACTCTAGTGCTCACCGTGTGAACACTAGGCGTTCGGGCGTTCATATCGAAAATCCGAACCATTCACATTGATCTACACATCTAAATTAGTCTAAATATGTAAAATCAAAACATTTGAAATTCATTTGCCCATCCATCATGTGACTATAAAAACAATGATTTTCAGCCATACAATTTTGTAACACTTCGATGAATGGGCAAATGAATTTCAAATATTTTGATTTTACATATTTAGACTAATTTAGATGTGTAGATCAATGTGAATGGTTCGGATTTTCGATATGAACGCCCGAACGCCTAGTGTTCACACGGTGAGCACTAGAGTAGTGCTCAACCGAAGCTTTCCCTATATATATATATATATATATATATATATATTACTACTCAACCGAAGCTTTCCCTATATATATATATATACATATATATATATCTATATCTATATATACATATATATTATTATTATTATTATTATTATTATTATTATTTTCTACTAATCTCTTCGTCTTCTACTTTCAAATCATAATTTTATTTGATTAAAAGATATTATTTTGTTTCATTTGATTAAAAGACTTCGAAAAATGGTAGATGTAGGATGTAATTCTTGCTATTATTTTGGTTGATTGACTACTTGCTATTATTGTACAAGTTGTTGCATCTTTATTCGCTTTAGTGTTTAAGTGTTAGATTTCTTTAAGATGATATATGTATGACAATAGGATGTAGTATTGAAGGGTCTTGTTAGTTCATAGTTATGACTTATGAAGTTATGATAGATGTAATTATGATATTGATTTTATTGAATAGGTTTAAAACTAGCATACTTTTATTTGAATATTTCGATCATGTAATATTGGTATTGGTGTTGTTGAAAACTTGAAATGATCTATTAGTATGTTTTGTTTGATATTGGCTTGTATTAATTTTAATTACCATGTTTTTGTTTCTTATTTTTTCATGTTAGTATTGAACTGAATATTTTAGTTTACTATATATATATATATATATATATATATATATATATATATATATATATATATATATATATTATTTTTTATTTTTTTAATTTAGCGTATCCTAACGTACCCGTATCCTAGTTTTTGAGAAATCGGCGTATCCGCATACTAGATATGTACTGTATCGGATACACGTACCCGTATCCGTGCTTCATAGTACAAGTATAAAGCCCTCAACCCAGATAGATATTTTAACTCCTAAGCAATTTCTTATGTGAGATAGCTCCACAAAACATCAATTATCACAAGTGAACACCATTCCTAAACACACTTGAAACCGATAATTTATTGAGGAATGGTCTTTAGGTTAGAAGTAGGTCCACCTTATCCATCATTTCCAAATTTGAACTCAATCGTAATGTTGTCAATTAATGCTGATTTCCAATCCTAGTTAATAGCAACTTCTATTTGGTTATTATTATCTGTTTTACTTTCTAGGTGAACAACAATTCGGGTGCTGTTAGCGACAGGGAGAAAAAGAGAATGGAACTAGAGAAGAAGTTGGAGGCTATGAAACAGAAAAAGCACAACCTTGTGCAAATGCTGAAACAGGTAAATTTTGAGTGAATTCAACCTGCTTTATTTTGTAATCAATATTAATTATCTTTCAGGAGGATTTAAATGGTACGCCTACATCACGGACCTTACTATAATTAACTTAATTACCACGTTATGTCTTTTTATTAGATATAAGGACTTCTTTTATCATGAATGGTATGAAAAGAATGCTTCTCAACTTCATTCATGTGCATGCTAATTGGTTCTGGTTCAACATGTTGGATTACTGGTTTTGCTTAACCCTGACACTTTTCTTCCATTTCTTAATGTGTGCTGGAACACAATCAACTCCTAGTTTTAACAGCAAAACTTGAGACGTGGTCTAAAAAAGTCATATACTGCGTAAGCCCAGAGACAAGTTTCCAAAAAAGATAAACATCTGAGCAATAGAAGGCTTTTTTTAGCTCACAATTAAATAAATATTTAGTTGTTTCGTAATTTATAACAAGAATTGGAATGGATGTTTTACAAGTTTCTTTTTTTTTGTTGGAATGAATTATCTTCTAGAATCCATCAATTTCATGAGTGAGAGAGGAGATTACTTAATTAGGAAAGGCTTGATGAACAAATCAATTAAAGCATTAAAAAGAATAAAGTACACAATTTATTTGCTTGGTTTGAACCTCAGTTTAGTGCTGGATCAAAACTGCCCTTTAACACAGGAATGGCTCAGTCAATAGTTTATAGTTGGGCACTGTAGTTTTGTTTAAATATAAAGTTCCTCTTTTATATTACCACAAGTTTGTGAAATTTCTCAATGCATTTAAACTAATTTACACATCCTTGCTTTATTATCTTGATAATGGAGTGTTGTACTTTTTGTTTAATTTCTTTTTTTTGATCATCACTCAAATGTAATTTTTGTATATGTATTATTTGATATATGCATATATATTATATATGCCCAGTTGGAAAATTGATAGGATGGTAGTTAGGGGAGCAAAAAGGACTAGGGTAGACTTAATAAACTTTGGTTTAAGCTATTGATAAGGATTTGAAAAGTGTTAATTAGATGAAGCAGGTGGTGCTCAACTGAGTTGAGTGGCTGAGAAGTATTCATGTAGCCGACCCTAAATTTTAGGGTAAAGGCTTTTTTGTTGTCGTTGTTGTTGTTGTTGTTGTTGTTGTTGTTTATAATCTGAAATACATGTATGTTATATATCAGGAAATAGAAGAACTTGCTTACATATAGTTATTTTACTTAAAAGTTTTTAAATCATCCAATTATGAAGAAGCTTTCAAGATTCCATTCTAAATGAAAATGGAATATGAGAAACAATTGAACATATGCTTGAACCTGTTTGCTTAGCAATATATTTTTGGAAGTCTTTCTCCGGCTGAGTAGTGTGCTTGCAACTGGTCACTAATCTAAAATCTCTCAACAAAGATGGATTTCTACTTCATTTATAGCTCTTTTCCGTTTAGGAGGGTCTGTTACTCTTTTAATACATATGATGATATTATCAGAAAATATGACATTCAGTATTTTCTTAATCGCTCATTTTTATAGTAGTTTGTGATAAGCTCAGTGAACTACTTCCATCTACAGATTTTAAATGCTGAGGAAGAAATTAAGAGACGAAATGCCCAAGCTGCTGCTGCACGATCCTCAATTCCTCTGCAAGCTGAAACTGTAGATATGGCTTCTTCTACTAGGATTGTGCCAAAACTTAGTGTTGAGGTAAACTTCGGTGGGGATTTTGGTGCAGAATCAGATTCTGCTGCTAATCAAAGTGCTCATGGACGCCAGATGCATCCTATGAATAGTACATCTCCCTCTGCACTATCTGTTACTACTCGGCCATTCCAACAGACTACGGTAATTACTTACAGAAGAAGAAGAAAGATCAAATCATGATTTCGTTTTTATACATCTTTTTCAAAGTTTATTATTTCATAAATTCCCATCAGAAGACTTTTACTTCAACTTGAAGCATGCTCCTATCTCATGTGGGGTACATGTTATAACTATGGTGTGATGAAAATCTTAGCATACTTCCAAACTAAATTAAATGGCTGCAGTACCCTTACATTTTAACTTTTTAAGTTTCATTTGAAATTGATTGATTATGATTATTAGGATCTTGAGTATGAGGATGTACCATTTCCACCATTTCTCATTTTATTTATTAATATCTTAGTTGAATGAATTCTTTTGTGGTGTCATCGTTAAACAGTGAATTAAGAGTCCCAACCGTTTAAACATGGTTGCTGTAAATCTATGTTCATGTTATTGATTGTAGGAAGCAGAATATTGTTCTCTACTTGTGCTCGTGTCGTCAAATACTAATGCATACTGATCTCTAGTTGAACTAAGTGCTCATGTCGTCAATTACTAATGCTTTAAATAAAAGTATTTGGAAGTGCATCTTGGATACCCTTGGTGTAAATTAAAATAAAATAAAACAAAGGCATGTTCTCCTTGGGGTATGTGACATGTGATGTATAAACACAGCTTTTGTAACCAATTCACTGGCACAAGTTACATGTGGTTACATGGTATTTGACTGACAACATAAACCCTGATATTCATGTCATGATTCCAGGAAATGGAATGAGATACATCAATTTCATCTTTGATATACGAGATCATTTTATGTCATTTCAGAATATTACAACTTGCATAATAGTAGTACTATATGTGCGAGAGGTTGGCTTCTAATGGTAGAACTATTTAAAATAGTTCTTTTAATATGACCTATCTATCTATTTGGATTATCCGCGGCTCTACAAGAGCAATCTATGTGAATATTGGATAGAAAAACCAACCAGGAACATAGGCACTCATACAAAAACACAGCTATGCACTCATTAGGACACATAAACATGCACACATGTGCATAACAGAAGTAAAAAAAATGATGTGTTGAATATAAAGGATTACAAACTAAACGGTCATCATTTATTTGTAACACAATCAAAAAGTTGTGTGTGCATGTGTGTGTATCTTTACTGTTATAACTAGAGAGTTGGGCTTGTGGCTGTGTGGATTTTGTTTGTATAGTCTCACACTTGTATTGCACATACTTTCCTTTATATTTGACTTACTGAAAATTGAAAATTGGTGATAAACTAGGTTTTCCCATTGACACGTGCCTACGGCACGTCTTCGGAATGGTGCACCCGGTTTGATTATATAAAATAGTTTTGGAGGTCCAGTAAATTAATTGAAATAGCAAACATATATATGAGAAAGCAGTATATCTACCTTTAAGCTCAACCATCGCCGCCTTGATCATTAGCTTGAATTTACCTGGAATGCATATAGTTTGTTAGAAACACTGCATAGAGTTTTTTTTAACTTCAGCATCACTTTTAGATGCTTGTAATAGTTATGTAAAGACATTATCATATAGGTTTTATGGAGCTTAGTCTAATCTCATAACCACTATAAGCATGTCTAAATACAATAGTAACGCAAGTGCATGTGTGAAGGTATCTACAATACCAATAATCTAAACATTTGTTTGTGTGACTCGGTTTGCAAGTGAAATACCTCTTATTATTATTTCAACCAAAATGAAATACATGAAGTTCTCTAATCCAAGCTAAGTATTTTTTTTTTATCTCCACTTTGTCTCCCAATTGCACCTTTATAAAAAAAATCAAAATGGATAAATAACAAATTTACTTTAGCTGTCTTTCTTGAGTGGAGAGTTTGCACCCTTCAATGGTAAACTCCAGACATCCCAATCCTATATATCCAAACATACACTAAAAGTTTTTATATGTTATGTTATCCATGGTTTCTAATAATCAGTGAAGGAAACACTTCACGATAGTATTTTTTCTTATAGTAAAGAAATTAATGTTGCATATTTGTCAAGTTATTTTAGGTTGCTAGTCAGCTTACCTGTCCTGCTATGGTTTGGAAGCCCAAATTAAGGCCACCAAATACTCCATATCTCACTTGCGTACGCCTTAAATCAAAACCAATAAAAAAACTCATCAAATAAATCACCAAATAAAAAAAAATTAAACCAAAAAATAAAACAATCATACCTATCTGAACTAAAATCTCATGAACACTCAAAATTCGAGTCAACAAAAAATTAACTAATCCTCTGCTCACAAAAAATTAAAAATTAGAATGAGAATTCAGTTAATGAGATGAAATTAGAGTCGTCGCATCGCATATGGAGGCTCTCGATTCGGTGGAGGGGAGTCACCGATACTGAATCAGCGGCGGATCAGATATCGGCGACGACCTCTTGATTGGGGGTTCAACATTGGATTTGGATTTGCTTTGAGATTTTCAAATTTTCAAATTTTAAAATTTTTTCAAATTTTCAAAATTTAAAAAATTTAAAATTGTTCAAATTTTCAAAATTTTATAATTTTTTTTATTTTTAAATTTTTAAACATTTTTAAATTTTCAAATTTTTAAAAATTTCTAAAATTTCTAAAAGTTTAAAATCTTTATTTATTTTTTAGAATTTTAAAATTTTAATATTTAAAAAAATATATTTTTTTAAATTTTGAAATTTTTTAGTTTTTTATTTTTTAATAATTTAAAATTTTTTATTTACTTAATTTTTTGAGGAGAAGAGAGAGAGAGAGAGAGAGAGAGAGAATAATTAAATAAGTAAATGAGTTGTTTTGGGTGGGGGATTTGAATTTGAGTTTTGGGGGGAAACTTTTGGAGGGAAAAATATGTTTTGTGAGGTTAGATCTGGGCCTTTAATTTTGGGGGATTGAAGGAGAGCCACTTGATAGCTTTCTTTGTGTTTTATTATATAGATATTATGCATTAGAAAAGAAAACATGTACAATGCAGGTTCTAATCTTCTATTGTATATAGTGTGTTGATGTTGTGAACTCAAACATGGAAAGTTTTTATTTGTAGTTATATTTCAGAAGACTTGTTAGTAGGTCTCTATGTCAAACTTCTCGTATAAGTTAATTGTCTGGATGTCAGGTTTACCCCATTCAAAAATCTAAGTAGCATTTATTTAGTCTACTTTCTTATTTTACTTATGGTTGTAGAAAGTATTATTATCGAAGTGTTAATGATAATTCATTAATATTACACTTTTCTTATTGTTTCATTTCTGCATTTAGACATCTCAAGTTTGGGGACATTAGGGGTCTTAATACTTCAACTTATTCAACTATGACTAGCCACATATATAGATTAAGGTTATGGAAGTGAGGTGCTTTCTGTCAGGGGAAAAGGGAAACTTCATGTGGTTCGATTTTATGTTAAAAATGCTCTTTTGTTTATACATACATGGTTCATATACAAAGATGTAGGAATTAAATGATTCCGGTTCTGGACATGAACTCTTAGATCTAGGGTGGGAATAGCTAATTGATTAGGGACTGAACCCAACAACGGCAAGGACAACCTTTTTTCATAGATAAAACTTGAAAGGCTCGGAATTTTGTGGGTTTTTCCGTTATGAAAAATTCCAAACCCCCCCCCCTCCCCCCCCCCAACAAAAAAAAAAAAAAAAAAAAAAAAACTCAATAAGCCCCCTAACCTTGTGTTTTGTATCAAAGGGCCCCTCCTGTCATCTTAGGCTATATTTTGATAGCACCTAAGATGATTGAGTATTTTATAGAACTAATATGCCTTGCTTTAGTATTGATGTTTTATTAATTACTTTAAATACATTATTGATACACATTTGAAGAATGTAGAGAACAAACTTGAAGAAAATAGGAGCAAACACATGCGGTAGATTTGAAAACAAATCCAAGGCTGTAGAAGGGTTTTTTTTTCTTTTTTCTTTTCCCTTTCTTGGATATAGGCCGTAGCCACACATGTACACCTCTCATCCCATAATAAGTGATTGCTGCAAGTGGGGGCTTGAACCCGGACCTCTTGCTACTAGCGAAGAGGCTTATTATGGCTTGCATAACTACAGATCTGGAAATGTAATTATTACTCTTATTTTAGTGACTTCATCAGTTGTTATCAAAGCTAGAACAGATTTCGTTTGTGTTTCTATGGTTGGATTAGGCTGCACTGAATTAAAATAGTTACTGGGACACCTAGGCTTCCTACATCATCAATAACTGCTGTGTTAATTATTTTTTAAAGAAATGTTGTTTCTAAAGGTTGGGGTCTATATAATTTCATAATTGTAATAAAACCATGGTTAGATATAAGCAGGACCATAGCAAACCAAGATAAAGGACGTAGTTTGCACATATCATCTATAGGTAATGAAATCTTACAAGAATAAAGGAAAGAACACAACTTCACAACATGCAAAAAGCGACTAAAAGCCAAAAGACACATGTAGGAAAATAGCAATGTACTATAATTTATTGCATCTAACCAGTTAATCGTCGTTCGATCAACATCCTCGATGGTGTGGGTGAGATGCATTCTTCATCATTTTTGCTTTATGTTTTGTGTGTATTTCTATGTAACTGGTCCGGTGTCCTAATAAATCGATATATGTTTCAACCAAGATTTTCTCTTTCTTGTCTTCTGGTCATTCGAATGATTCATTAGTTTCTTCCTAATCTAGTTCCCACTAACAGAGAATGTCAAAGGTGCATATATTTTTAACCTAATATTGGATAGTTGTTGGACTCGTAATTCATTCTATGATGTCGACTAGATACCAAATTGGAAATTTACCTCAATCTATGCTTTAATTATGTCTTTATTGCATCTTCCTTGCCCTTGAATCATTTTAAATTTTCTATTTGCATTTTCACATAGAAATGTGTCTACTATAGACTTCTTAAGAAATTTCAATTTTTAAGAAGTATTTATTGATCTCAAATGCAAATTTGTCTAAAGAATTTTGGAAAAGAGAGACTTAGCATGATGGTACAAGACCTTTGACACCCTAGGCTAGGAAAAGGAACGTAAAAGAGGAAAAGATGATAGATTTGCCTTGCTTTCAAATGAAAATTATTATTCTAGAGATTGTTATAGGTAGATCTAAGTTTACGTATTTATATTCTTCCAAATATGACCTGGAATGTTTACTCTTGTGGATGTGTGCACTATTGGAACTTTATATATAATAAAATAAACAATCCAATAGTGCCATTAGAACATGACCTAATTATTCAACATAATCACGGAGAATTCTCCTTGATCTTGCAAATTCATGCAGACACGAAAATGTAATAACTAAAGACTACTCCTTGGTGCTCTTAAACATGGGAATATGCGTCACATATACACAATTCAGCGGAAACCTCCTTGGAGACACATTTGTCAAAAAAAGTTTTAATCATAACTCAAGCCCGCATATTCTTTTCACTCGGAGTGCATAATTTTTACATGCCTCGTATTTGTATCATGCTGGCGCATATTTTGGTTGCTAATTGAGTTTAGGTCTAAATTTTGGACTTCAAACAAATCTGACTAAATTAAGTACAACGTCATATATGCTACCATGTTATACATGTTACCATGCTAGTTGCTAGACTGTCATGGTAGTATATTAGCATAATAAAATTTTGTGCATGATGTTTCCTGATAAATTTTGTTACTTGCATTCCGACCCAAGTCACCCAATCAATTATGTGAGTCTAGAATTGTAACATTGTCATATATGCTACTATGCTGATTTCAATCTCTTTTATTTGGTATTTTGCATTATAAAGATATTTATTAATTTGCATATTCCTAGACCTTCTATGTATGTTCATTAATGTTATTGATTTTTCTCCCTAATTTTAAATCCCTATATGAAAATCATTCAATCCTTTTTACATGTGGAAATATGTTGCATATGCGGGGGGGGGGGGGGGGGGTTCGCATATCGCATTCTGGAACATTGGTGCTCTGTCGAAGTGACATGCTCATCTCGGAAATGAGCTAGTGCTCATGTGGAGAAACATGTAGCCTTTTCTTAAATGAGTAAATAAGCGCTACTCATCTTTCCACCTTCCTTTTTATGCATGTTGTGCTTTAAATATCCCCCAGCATATCCAATATGTCCCCCCTAGTATGTCATGTTTGAAGGGTCACTGCCACTAATATGCCATTTGAAATTTCTATGTCATTTTTAGGAAAATGTTATGTCGGGCTGAATCCGGTAAGTCCCTTGACATATCACCCACCATGCCTCAGGTTCTATAAGTTGCCAAATGGTAATTACAATCATTTCGGCTTTTCAAATATAAATAAGTATATAAATGGTATTATTTGAACTCAGTAGATTGTGTTTATTTCATTTTATAAATTTGAATGTTGTCTGGACACTATTAGGAGATACACTTCTAACCTGCATGACACCAGTATTTACTGTATGACATTCCACATGAAAATTCGTAGGCCAGCACAACTCCCACACCCGTCTGACATTTTGAACCTCGTACTCATCGACACTATATCATTTATGTAATACCACGAATTTTCTGGTAATTATTCGGAATTCAATATTATGACTTTCTGGATTGATTTGTAAATATCAATGATTTTAGGGTTGTGCAAATATTATTAATCTGAGGATTTAAGTGTGAAAGTGGATCTATGGGGTTTTGTGGAAAAGAAATAGGGTTTTTCCCCATGCGTTTTTTTCCTTTTGTTCTGGCCGTCAAAAACGCTAGAAAGAAAGAAAGAAAGAAAGAAAGAAAGAAAGAGAAAGAAAAGAAAGAAACACAAGACAGAGAGAGGATTGTGATGACGACGACGACGACGATGATGATGATGGTGAACCATGGTGAAGCTTTAAAAGAAAGAGTTGGTTAAGGATATCATCAATGACGACAAGTTGGATATAATCTTAGATTCCTCAATTAAGATGAGTGATGATTTATATACTTCGTTTATGATTTTATTTCCATTGATTTAATTTTTTATTTATAACTTTAGCTAGTAATTGGCTCTTCTATAATTTTATTTCATAAATGAATTGTCGATTCGAGTTTATTGAAGGTTTTTGTATAAATTACTTATGTTCTTTTTTATGTCTTTGGACGTTTTCGTGGTTGTTGTTTGTCATTATGTATTTATTGTTGAATGATTGGTTATGCGAAGAAGTCATTAGTTTGTGCAATCAAAGTATTTCTCATATAGTCGGGATGAGATGCATTCCTTTGATGAGATTATGAAAATAGATGTAAAATTATATTTTGGAATTTATAGGAAAGGTTTATTATTTGTATGCATCTCATGTCAATATGCTAGTATATGTTGTGATCTAACTAATCTATTGGCTTTCAATATGTCCACTCTATGAGTGTTGAAATTTGTGCAATTTGTTTATTCCAACCACAGACAATAGTGGGGTATGCCTTGTCAACCGGAGTATGAAGCATTGACGGCATTGAGAGGTGGATATGCTTAAATTTCATTGCATGACTATTTGTATATGATTATTTATCTATAGGGGTGTAAAATAAACAGGACGGTCCGTCGTCCGTCCGAGTCCGGCTCGAGAAATGGCTCGACTGGGGACCGTCCGAACTGTTATACGAACTGAGCTTGAACAAATTATTAGGTCCGATGTTTTACCGAGCTCGAGCCTGACATAAGTCTGTCTGAGTATTATTGCGATCTGATGCCTTACCGAACCGAGTCCGGACTATAAATTTTTTGTCCAACCTGAACCAAGCTGGACATAAGCCCGTCCGAGTAGAATTTCGGTCCAAGCTTGAACATATGGCTGTCTGATCCCGTCCGGTCCGATTTACAGTCCTATTTATGTAGTATGGGATGCGTAAATTGTTAGACAAATTGCGCAAATTATCACACTAGGCATCCTACATTGCTTGTTTTTATGATCGCCTGAATTGTTTTTAAATTTAGATGTTGTAAGAGGATGTGTATTTGAAGTTTGTTTTCTGAATTTTTATGAAGTCTCGGGTATTTTTATTTGTTTTTATGATAAATGTTGAAGTCACTAGGAGAAAGCTTACCCCCACTACAATTTCTTGCAGGATTAGGGTGTAGATCGTGGAGCCATTGATTTTTCGGATTGAAGGTTGGAAGGTTTTAGTTGGTGTTAGTATGCATTCTTGTTTATGTTTTAATAAAGACGAGAATTATGAATGATGGATATTTGATTGCTTGTCGAGTATATGTTATTTGTGGGAATAGTTGTTGGAGAGAACATTTGAGGAGATTATTTAATAAGATGATTTCTTATTATCCGTTGGCTAACCTCCTCTATTTGAGTGTTAGGGTCGGGGCGTTACAATTTAAGTTTCTAATTTGCTAGACCTAGTTGGTAGGCAGTTTGTCCGAAATAGTATTATGTTGTATCTTCCATAAGAAACAATGACAATGACCATTTCGTGGCGCACCCTGAGATAGATAGATGAAATTACACTTGCAAGTACCTTGAAAAGTATGTGCTGAGATTGTAAATTTACTCACAGAAAACCTAGGTAAATCCATCTTTGATGTACAATGACACTAAGTTATTTATGTTCTTTTGATTTATCATGATTGTCCATAACACCTTCCACAACCGATAATTTCCTTCTAACTTTATTTCCATGTTATTTCTTTGTTTTAATTTGAGATAACTCTATGAATTATACACACTAGCTGTCATATATATAATACGTGACATTTTATATATGTAGCTTTATTGTTATGGTTATTTATCTAATGGTGTATTTATATTTCAGCTCCTTCCCATCCCAAGGTCCAATTTTGCATATCCTGGACATAGCCAGTCACCATCCAATGCACTTGTGGGCAGTGGAGCAGTAACAGCTAGTCCATCCCGCTTTGCTCCTGCTGGTCATCAACCTCATCATCATCACTCTTCAAGCCTTCCGCCATTTTCTGCTCCTGGGTCCCACTTCATGGCATCCTCTCCCTCACCTGCAGCATCTGGAGGCGCTTCTTCAGTTTTCAGAGACCCTCATCTCTCTAGTTCTTCTTAAAGCCTTTTCTTGTTCTGAGCTTCAACTGTGGCATGTGTACATCAAGTGTTGTTATATACTGAAACCGCAAAATGTGGTTCCTTTTGGGTGTGAAGTTGTAGAAGGATTGAGGACCGCAGTCTGCAGTAGAGGTTTGGAGGGTTCTTGCAATACCGACTCTATAAGAGTAGCATAATTGTAATAGGTTTGAGGATCCATGTGGATTATTGAAGTTTAGGATGGTCCTTGCTTTATATTCTAAATTGTTAGAAACAAAGGAAGCTGTAAAAGGTTTGAGGATCAGACTCAGAATTATAATAGGAGAAACTTGCCTTTAAACTGGTTATCAACAACTTCTGTAAAGGCCTGGAGAATTTTAGTTTGCACAGTTAATATGTGATATGTGATCTTGGGGATTTGTTATTTATTTTACTCTGGTCTGTTGTTCTTCCGGTTTCTTCATTTTTTTGTTTCTTCAGTTCTTTGGAGAAAATATGATTCCAGGTAATTGTATGAAGGCCGTGGCCTTGTCAGTGTAGATTAAACTTGATATAAATATCCTTATTGTAGCTGTCACAGTTGTCCTAAATCTTTCCTGGTGGAGTTGATTTAACTTCTTGTACGGGAGCATCGGCTATCTCCTTGTGGTAACACTTGGATTGATTAACTATATGCTTGGGTAACAATGCTTTGATAAAAAAAAAGTTTCTTTTTCTGGTTTGGCGTTGAATTAGTAGTTTTTCACTAATTGGTTAATTTAGTTTTTCGTATTAAAGCTATTTAATACGAAGAGTGACTGCTTTAATATATCTGTGCATGTTTCCATACAGGCAAATATGATATGTTGCTATAAGTAAAATCAGGGTAGTGAATACTGATTGCTGCAGACAACTTGAATAGCTTGGATAAATGATTTAAGTCATCCGAGTTCAATCAGACAATGGCTGCATTCTTTTGGCAAACAAGATGAGAATGTACTGCACTGCTTCTGCTCAAATTCAAGTTTCCTGAGTGACATTTAAGGAATTTAATGCCTGGAAGATGGAAGCAGGGCGGTATGTTCTAATTCCTATCAAATTCTTTCCAAGACTTGCTATGGTTATGTTACCATATGATTAAGCGGAGCAACTTGAGTTTTGTTACTCCCGTATAGTTAGTGAGAGGACAGGACAGGACAGGACAGGACAGGATATGTTAGAAATAATAGAAATGTCTAAACAACAATTACTATAATAATATTAAAAGATGAGTTTAGAAAGGACCAGTCTTAGTCAAAGCACTCGAAGCCCAAGTTTGCACTATATATATATATATATATATGATATATATATGCTTGGACGCCGCTATCTTCAGCTTCACCATTGCGTACACCTCACCACCGCCGCTATCATCCCCATTTCCGATCAATCACTTCTTCCTGATTCTTTTTTTCTTTTTTTTTTTTAGTAATTCAGTTCTCACGATTATTGTGGCGTCCGGTTTTCTGTCTCGTCTTTGATCGAGATCGAGGAGCGTGCGTATGGTTATGTGTTTGAAGAAAAACATCAAGTATAGACTCGCTATCTCAAATGGCGAGTGTGTTTGTACTAAATTCACTACCTCAGATAGCGAGTTTATGATTGTATGGAAAATTCCCAAATCGACCATCGCTATCTCAGATAGCGAATGTGTTTGTACCACACTCGCTAACTGGGATAGCGAGTGTAGGGTCTTGAAGAAAAATTTCTCAATCGAAACTCGCTATCTCAGTTAGCGAGTGTTTTTCTACTAAACTCGCTAACTGAGATAGCGAGTGTCGATTGAGAAATTTTTAAAGACTTGCTGTTTCGCCCTCCCTCACTTCTCTATTTCTATTCTTTCTAAATCCAAAAGAAACCCAAAACGAACAAACCCTAGCCTCCCAAATTCATTATTTCACCAACAAAATCCGTCCAAAATCTTTTGAGATCCAAATCATCACTCACAACCCTCTCTACTCCCACTCTCAAAATCCTAAACCCATCATCGAAGATCCCGAATTGGTCAATATTCACGATCATAGATTTGAATGTATAATTTGTATTGTTGTGCGCGATACAAACTAATCAATAACCAAACCAATGCGGAATACAAAGAGAGAACCAGCGAGAAAACACAAAAACAAACCAACACAAAAGGACGCACAGATTTAATGTGGTTCGGCAAAATTCATGCCTACATCCACGGGGCGGTTGGGGTTTCTTCTTCTTCAAATTATCACCAATGGGCGAAAACAAACCCTTACAAATAATGACGGCTGCAAAACCGAATTAGGGATCTCTAATTTTCGTCACCAATTACAAAACCCTAACAAGTGTATTTATAGGGAAACTATTGGGCCTTTTCGAATTGGGCCTGATCCAGTTCAAAATACCGTCGTCAGTCGACTGGTCTTGTGCAGGACAGTCGACTGGCCAGTCGACTGCTGCTCTGCTGCTGCTTGTATCTTTAGCCTTTGAAAACTCTCTGGACAGTCGCCTGATCCTTCTATCAGTCGACTGATACTGTAACTTTTTTTTGCTGCAGATACTCCAAAACAATCTGAACCAGAATCGAGCCATTATCCTACAATCTCCACCTTGGCGAGATCTTCCACAAAGTATCCAACAATCTCCACCTTGGGGAAATCTTCCAAATAGCCCAAGCAATCTCCACAAATACTCCAAATGCTCATCATCAAATGTAACAACAAATCCAAATTCCACCTTAGTATGATATCACATACTAGGCGAACAAATAGCGAAGCACTATTCCAACCCCCCATTCCAAATCATCAAACATGCAAAATATTAGCCAGGTTCATGCAATGCTTGAACTTGGCTGCTCCAACAACTTTGGTTAACATATCAGCAGGATTATCAGCTGTCCCAATCTTCACCAAATGAATATCACCATCCTTTATCAAATCACGCACAAAATGATAACGGACATCAATATGTTTGGTCCTCGAATGATGAACTTGGTTCTTCGCTAAATGAATAGCACTCTGACTGTCACAGTGTACCTCCACCTTCTCCCGATGAATCCCCAAGCTCTTCAAAAGTCCATGAATCCAAATGGCTTCCTTCATGGCCTCAGCAACCGCCATGTATTCAGCCTCAGTAGTAGACAACGCTACAGTGGACTGCAAATTTGACCTCCAACTTATAGGTGCCCTAGCCATAGTAAACAAATAGCCTGTAGTAGACCGCCTCTTATCTAGATCACCTGCATAGTCAGAATCAACATACCCAACCAATAACCTGCTAATATTGTCATCCCTTTCAAATTTCAAACCCACATCTGTGGTGCCACTTATGTACCTCAAAATCCATTTAGCTGCTTGCCAATGCTCTTTGCCTGGATCATGCATATATCGACTAACCATACTCACCGCCTGAGAGATGTCTGGTCGAGTACAAACCATGGCATACATCAAACTGCCAACCACACTAGTGTAAGGTACATTTGCCATATACTGTCTCTCCTCATCTGAACTTGGAGACTGAGAAGCACTAATTCTGAAATGACTGGCTAAGGGTGTACTTACTGGTTTAGTCTTCTCATCTATACCAAACCGTTTCAGCACCTTCAAAAGATATTGCTTCTGTGTCAAACTCACTATGCCCTTCGCCCTGTCTCTAGCTATCTCCATCCCAAGTATCTTCTTGGCTTCACCAAGATCCTTCATCTCGAATTCAGAACTCAATTGATTCTTCAAATTTTGAATCTCCTTAGCATTCTTAGAGGCAATCAACATGTCATCCACATATAATAACAGATATATGAAAGAGCCATCCTGCAACTTCCTGAAGTAAACACAATGATCAAACTCACTTCTGGAATATCTCTGCACCTTCATAAACTGATCAAACCTCAAATATCACTGCCTTGGAGATTGCTTCAAACCATAGAGAGACTTCTTCAACCTGCAAACACAATTTTCCTTCCCAGCTGTCTTGAACCCATCTGGCTGCAACATATAAATTTCTTCATCTAGATCCCCATGTAAGAACGCAGTCTTCACATCCATCTGTGTCAACTCAAGGTCAAACTGTGCTACCAATGCCAACAAAATCCGAATAGAAGGATGCTTCACAACTGGAGAGAACACTTCATTATAGTCAATTCCTTCCTGTTGAGCATACCCCTTTGCAACTAGTCTTGCCTTGAATCGAACACTGCCTTTTGGACCTTCTTTCTTCGTATACACCCACTTGCAACCAATTGCTTTCTTCCCCTTTGGTAGTTGCACTAGATCCCAAGTCTTATTCTTATGAAGAGAGTTCATCTCTTCATCCATAGCAACTTTCCAATCTGCATTTTCTGAACTTCTAGTGGCTTCTTTGAAGTTGGAGGGCACTTCATCATCCACAATGGGAAGAGCAAATGCAACTGTGTCTGTAAAACGAGACGGTCGTTTGATATCTCTTCTTTGCCTTCTTACTGCAATTGATTCTTCCTGCTGGATAGGAACTTCTTCATCATTCTCAGTATCAACCACATCATCATCATCTTGGACAGGAACAGGATTTTCAACTGACAACTTTTCTAACTCCACCTGTTGGAGAACTCTCCTACCAGTCGACTGGTTATTGCCACCAGTCGACTGTCCCGAGCTCCCACAATTCTGCTGTTCTGGACCACCAGTCGACTGCTCCTGTTCATCAGTCGACTGTCCCGAACTTCTTCTACTCGCCTGTTGAAGAATTGTCCCACTCTTCTGCTGCTCACCAGTCGACTGTCCTATACCACCAGTCGACTGTCCCGAGCTGATCATGCTGGTCTCATCAAAAGTGACATCTCTGCTGATTACTAACTTCTTCTGTTCTGGACACCACAACCTGTAACCTTTGACACCAGTACTAAAACCAACAAATATAGCCTTTTTGGCTCTTGCATCAAGTTTAGTTTCAGTTACATGAAAATAAGCAGGACAACCAAATATATGCAAAAAACTATAATCAGATGCAGGTTTACCACTCCATACCTCAATAGGCGTCTTGCCTTCAAGTGCTGCTGATGGTAAACGGTTGACGATGTGGCTTGCATATATAACAGCTTCTGCCCAAAATGTCTTCTTCAATCCAGACTGTGCTAACATACATCTCACCTTCTCAAGTAAGGTTCTGTTCATCCTTTCTGCAACCCCATTTTGCTGTGGAGTCTTCCTAACTGTGAAGTGCCTCTGGATCCCTTCTTCTTCACACAACTTCAGAAATGGATCATTCTTGTATTCCCCTCCATTATCTGACCTCAGAACCTTAATCTTCCTACCAGTCTGATTTTCAACTTTCTTCTTCCAACTTGTGAACAATGTCAAAACTTCATCTTTGTGCTTCATGGTATATACCCAAACTCGTCTGGAGTAATCATCAACAAAAGTAACAAACCAGTGTCTACCACTCATAGAAGGTGTCTGAGTAGGGCCCCAAACATCTGTGTGCACATAATCGAGGATACCCTTTGTCTGATGTACAGCTGTACCAAATTTCACCCTAGTTTGCTTACCCAAAACACAATGTTCACAAAATTCCAACTTGCACCCTTTAGCATCCTTAAGCAACCCTTGCTTCACAAGCCCCTGCAAGGCCTTCTCTCCTGCATGCCCGAGTCGCATATGCCACAACCTAGTAGAGTCGGGAACAACCTGTTTAGGCCTTTCAGTTACACTGGCAGCCTGACCTAAATATGTTTTTTCCTGCAAGAAAAACAAGTTCCTTTTCCTTTGCCCTTTCATCACCACAAGTGATCCACTAGTCACTTTCAGAACGCCACCTTCACTAGCAAATTTCAAACCACTGGCCTCCAAAGCACCTAGTGAAATCAGATTCTTTTTCAAATCTGGAACATACCATACATCTGAAAGCTCTCTAATAAGACCATCGTGCATTAGCAATTCAATTTTCCCGATTCCTACCTTCTTACAAGGTGCATCATTTCCCATCAAAACTACACCACCATCCATATGCTCCAAAGAAGTAAACCACTCCTTTTTCCAAGACATATGATAGGAGGCTGCTGTATCAAGAAACCATACTTCTTGATAAAGTGAGGGACTAGAAGCAAGTGCAAAAGAAAAATCCTCGCCACTTTCTAAATTATCAACAGTCACATTTGCAGTCGAATTTCCCTTATTTCGTAGCTTTGGACAATCCTTTTTCCAATGCCCCCTTTCATGACAGAAAGCACATTCATCTTTGGCCGGTATTTTTCTGTCCTTAGAAACTCCTCTCGATTTGGAACAAGATTTGTTTCCCTTTTTTCCAGATTTGGACTCAGATCTTGTCTCAGTCCTGCCCCTTACAATCAACGCTTCAGAAGTTTCTCTATCAACCATCTTATCCCTTCTCCTAGTTTCATTATTCAACAAAGCATTTGCAACATCTTCATATTTCACAGTATCTTTTCCATATAATAAAGTAGTTGCTAAATGATCATAACTTTCAGGTAATGAATTCAACAGAATTAGGGCTTTATCTTCATCCTTAATTTGCTCATCCAAATTTAACAAATCAGCCAACAATTTATTAAATGATTCAACATGAGCATTCATAGACATACCTTCCGTATAGGTGAAGCGAAAAAGTCTCTTCTTCAAATACAGCCGATTCTCCAAACTTTTCCTCATGTATTTGTCTTCGAGCTTCTTCCACAACACCGCAGCAATGGTATCCCTCATCAAATCGTACTTCTGAGCCTTCTCAATAAAGAGCCGAATAGTCCCACATGCAACTCGATTCAACTTCTTCCAATCTGCTTCGGACATATCCTTAGGTTTTTCAACTTCCAAAGCAACATCTTGTTCTTGTTGAACAAGAACATCCAAAACCTCACATTGCCACATCCCAAAATTGTTTGTCCCATCAAATTTTTCAACTTCAAATTTTGCGTTGTGAATCGTTGTTCTTGACGAACTTGATCCCACAACATCCTTGGTTGCATCTGCATCACCCGCCATCTCCCTCTAGGTCGAACCAACAGCTCTGATACCACTTGTTGTGCGCGATACAAACTAATCAATAACCAAACCAATGCGGAATACAAAGAGAGAACCAGCGAGAAAACACAAAAACAAACCAACACAAAAGGACGCACAGATTTAATGTGGTTCGGCAAAATTCATGCCTACATCCACGGGGCGGTTGGGGTTTCTTCTTCTTCAAATTATCACCAATGGGCGAAAACAAACCCTTACAAATAATGACGGCTGCAAAACCGAATTAGGGATCTCTAATTTTCGTCACCAATTACAAAACCCTAACAAGTGTATTTATAGGGAAACTATTGGGCCTTTTCGAATTGGGCCTGATCCAGTTCAAAATACCGTCGTCAGTCGACTGGTCATCTACCCAGTCGACTGGTCTTGTGCAGGACAGTCGACTGGCCAGTCGACTGCTGCTCTGCTGCTGCTTGTATCTTTAGCCTTTGAAAACTCTCTGGACAGTCGCCTGATCCTTCTATCAGTCGACTGATACTGTAACTTTCTTTTGCTGCAGATACTCCAAAACAATCTGAACCAGAATCGAGCCATTATCCTACATGTATAACCTTTTATCTTGTACACTTGGGTAGATTAGATTATGTGTCTCATTTTTGTATAAATATGTATAGGTATGGATTATGATATTCCTATATGGATTTATTTAAATAAAGAAATGTGTAATAGGGAATCTAAGTAAAGTTTATATTTACCATATATTATTCCAGGAACGTTAACTCGTAACTGCACTGTGCGCATGTCTTTCTTATTTTTCCTTTTTCGTAGATTGATGGTAAAATTTTTGATGGTACAGGAACTTGCTAAGGTGATTTTCCAGTCAGCATTGTAGAACGGAGTTATTTATTGGCGAGTTGTAGATGTACACTATTTATTGGCAATGGAAGGTAATTTTATGTTGATGGAGCAAACCTCGAAATTAAGTGGATGAGATTGTTATAAGACTTTATATGCATATTGTATGTCAGTATGGTACTCTTAGGTTGACATTTTAACTATTTTGTAATTTGAATTTGACATACTTGTAATACTTTATTAATTTTTAATATGATTGAAGTTTAATATTTAATTTTGTTTCATAAACACATGTATTTATTTCATTGTGTATTTGGCTTATAATTGAATTAATATTATAAAAGAAAATATTAAATTATCATAAGCGTAATTAATAAGAAAAAAATGTGTATAGAGTGATTGGTATATATTCAAATAATTGGATGCGAAAATCATCGCTAAAACCTATAGCAATGGAGCTTCAACCGTGGGTATTAAAAAGCAAAATGTGTCTTTAAAACCTATACCAACGGATACGAAACCGTGGGTATAACACCGAGGATTTGTCCAATGGGTGAAAAAACCGTCGCTATAGGCTATAGTGACGGCATTTTGCCATGGGTATAGCTAATTAAAAACGACGGAAAAATAGGTCCGTTGGTATAGGTTTTATGGGCTATACCTACGGTTTTTCGCCTTTTACCCACGGATTTTTACTGTCACTATATGTCAAATTCCTTATAGTGATACCTGCATGCCCACCAATTGGAGTTGAATGCCATTCATGCAAAATCTCATTTTGCATACTCTTAGGAACCACAATTCTTCCTTTGTACAATAGCAACCCCTCTCTAAGGTTCATCAATAACCTGGTAGTTGGATTTTGTATCAGCCTGCACAAGTACACTACACTCCTCATCCCTTAACAATTCCTCCTTAATTCTATCCAATAGAAGTATCTTTGGCCTTGATACCACAGTCTCACATTGACACAATTCAGCATGTGGCACTCTTGATAGTCCATCTGTAGCCGAATTCAACTTACCAGGCTTGTAAACAATTTTGAAATCATACCCTGCTAGTTTATAAATCCACCTCTATTGCTCAGGTGTTTGGATCACTTGATTCACCATATGATGCAAACTTTGCTAATCAGTTTGAATAAAAAATTTCCTTCCCAACAAATATTGCCTCCATTTCTTGTTTGATTCAATGATTGCATACATCTCCCGAACGTAAGTGGAGGCAGACTGCATTCTTGGAGACATCTTTTCACTAAAAAATGCTATGGGGTGGCCCTCTTGCTGCAACACTACTCCAATTCCCTTACCCGAAGCATCAGTTTCTACTACAAATTGCTTCAAAAAATTAGGTGGAGCAAGCACTAGAGTATGCTGCATTGCAAACTTCAAACTTTGAAAGGATTTATCAACCTCATCAGTCCATATAAAAGCTTCTTTTTGCAACAAGTCAGTAAGAGCTGATGCTATAGTTGCATAACCCTTGACAAATCTCCTATAATACCCAGTTAAACCTAAAATACCCTGAGTTGCTTGACATTACTAGGTTTAGGCCATTCCTCCACAGCTTTGATCTTAGTATCACAAGCCTTGATTCCCTCTACTGAAACTATATGCCCCAAATACTCAATTGATTGCTTGCCAAATGCACACTTGCTCTTCTTCACATAAAACTGGTTTTGCTCTAGAACTCTTAAAACCACCGAAAGATGCTGCAAATGGTCCTCCCAGCTTTGGCTATAGATCAATATGTTATCGAAGAAAACTAATACATATTTTCTCAAATATGGCTTGAAAATAGCATTCATTACAGCTTGGAATGTAGATGGTACATTTGTGAGATCAAAAGGCATTACCAAAAACTCATAATGCCCCTCATGCGTTCGGAATGCAGTCTTCTCAATTTCAGCAGCTTTAACTCTGATTTGGTGATATCCAGCTCTCAAATCCAACTTAGTAAAGTATCTAGCCCAATTCAATTCAACAAAAAGCTCATCTGCAGTAGGTATAGTGAATTTGTCCTTGATAGTTATAGAATTTAGTGCTCTATAATCAATACAAAACCTCCATGTGTCGTCTTTCTTCTTCACTAATAACACTAGTGAAGAAAAAGAACTTTTGCTATGCCTAATAATTCCTTGTTCCAACATTTTGATTACCTGACTTACTATTTCGTCTTTTTGAAAATGGGGATACTTATATGGCTTCACATTTGTAGGGGCAACTCCGGGAATGATCATGTTCTTTACTAGGTGGAAGGCCAGTTACTTCATCAAACAAAGAAGCATAATGTTGCAACAATTTCTCAATGTCAGCAGGAATCACTTGCTCTCCTTCATCTTCTTGCAGTATTAAATGAAAATACTGCCCTATAGAATCAGTGTACACCTCTCTTCTTAATGCAGTTAGCTGCATTTGGGTTGGAATTTGCCCATCTCCTCCCTGCAATTTCACCTCCTTTTGTTGATGATTGAACTCCATGGTCATTTCCTTGTAATCAAACACTATTTTCCCCAATAATCTCAGCCACTGAATTCCTAACACAACATCAGAGCCATATATGGGTAAAACATAGAAATCAATAAAAAATGAGTACCCTTGAATTGTTACTGGTACCCCCTACACATTTTTCTTCACACTTAAGTGTTTCTCCATTCCCTACCATCACACTAAAGTGAGAAGATGGTTGCACTGGGATATCTAAAAATTTCACCAATCTATCTTGAATGAAATTATTAGTACTTCCTGAATCAATGAACACTTGAATAGGTGTGGTAGCAATAAATCCTGGAACTCTTAGTGTTCGTAGGGAATTCTGACCTGAAAAGGCTTGGAATGAAATCTCAGGTGCACAAGCATCACTTCCCCTTGAGTCAATGAGTTCACAGTGCTCAGTTACACACTCAAACTCCACAACATGGTCATGATGTTCCTTTTCATCCGACAGTAACAAAAGAAATTGCTTTCTACATTTATGGCCAGTATGTACTTCTCATCACAATTGAAGCACAATCCCTTTTCCTTCCTCATAGCCCAATCTGATGGTGGAATTTTCTTCACAAATAAATTTGGAGCAACAAAGCTCTATGTTTGTGTAGGTGGAGTGGGAAGCAAGGGTGGTATGTCACTAGGTGGTGGTTGCCAAGGGGGTCTGTAAGTACTACCAATCTAGTGAAACCTACTCTCCATGAACTTTTCCTCTTGCAGTCTAGCTAAGCCAATAGCATCGGCCAGCGATGCAGGTTTATGAGCCAAGACCTCCCGTCTAATATCCGGCTTCAACCCTGACACATAATTGCTCAGAATGTGTTCATCATATAGTCCTTTAGTTTTATTCATCAACACATCAAATTGATCTTGGTACTCTGTCAACGACGACGTTTGCGTCAACTTGAATAACTGCCCAGTATGATCTATATACGGTGAGACACCAAACCGCGTATCTAATTACTTAACAAACACCTCCCAATTCACAAAGTCACCATTATTAAATCTGTACTGGAACCAGGCCAATGCCTTACCATCCATATAGAAAGACACTATGTTCAATTTTTTCTCTGGGGGTGTTCGATGATATGCAAAAAATTGATTAGCTTTAAACAGCCATCCCATTGGATTACTGCCATCAAATCTAGGAAAATCTAACCTATGATTCTTGAAAGGAACATCATGATGTGGAGTTGAAGATGCATTTCTTACAATGATTGGGTTCTCCAAAGCTCCTGTGCAGTTCAATACCAGATCGAGCTTCTCATCCATGACCGTAAACCAACGGATCATCTCCGCCATTAAATTCTTCTGCGTCCCCACATCAGTGGTGAGCGTTTGCACCTGCTCACCATGGAATCGAATCGTCTCCCTCGCTTCATCCATCGAACGCCTTCCATCCACCATTACTGAAGCTCAAATCGGTGAAAGCACAAATTGATAAGAATAATCCTCTCTAATTCAATCTGAATAAGGCAACTCTCAGTTGCAGCGAGGAACTGTAGTTAAATTTTTACTAATTTGGGAAATTTACAGAGGAATTAGGGTTCAGATGAGATTAGGGAAGAACAGAGGAATTAGAGATGATAAGATCAAGAATCAGTTACAACTTCATAGCTACCCTCTCCCTCTCAATCTTAGCTCTTATTTATACCTCCCTTACAGTTGGTTACATTCAAGAAATATCTTTCCCGCCCTTTGTTCTTCAAACATTTTCTTCTAATATGTGCAAAGCCCATGCAACCTCTTACAGCATATAATCCTTCAAATGCTCAGGTGCCACTCTCATTCTCTTGCTCCTAGCTGCTTGTTCCACCCTTATACCAGTATCCGACCCTTGGAGGGGAATAACTGTTGGGTACGGTTTTGTTTATCGAGATTGATGTGGTAGATCGTTGTTGGTCGGTATGGTGTCGGTTATCTCGACATCCATCAACATTACTAAAAGGAGAGGTTTGTGGATAGCTTTTAGGGTCTTTCTTTTGCTGTCTCGCCATGGTCAAGTTCTTATTGAGGGAGACTCAAAGCTCGTCATCGATCCGACCCGTGCAATAAGTGGTCATGACCCCATTTCTCAAGATACCTTACTCATGCTTGAAGGTTTGAATATTTGTGGGATACAACTTATTTATCGAGAATGGAATGTGTGTGTTGATTGTGCTGAAAAAAAGGGACGAAATAGTGGTCGAAACTTTCTGTGGATTAACATCACCAATCAGGAGTTCCTTGTTTTGACTGAGAAAGAGGCTAGAGGAGTTTCCCGACCAAGGGACGCTCTTGTTTCGTAGTTGTTTTTTAGTTTTTTTTAATTACTTTGTCTAGCCGAAAAAGAAAGAAAAAAGATAAGAATCTTTTGTTTACTATTAAAAAAATTTTGTTATAAAAACCGGAAATAGAATATTTTGTTTGTTATTTTTTTATTTAATTATTATAAAATGAATGGTTAGGATTTTTTCTAATGACAGTCGGAAAAATAAAAACCGGCCGTTGGATCATCTAATTAAGTATCGTCTATTTTGATATGGATGGCGTAAAACATTTGAATTGATGTAGAAGTGGGAAAACTTAGAAAATCTTCATTTAAAAGATTTTACAGTAAAATGCACTTTTACAAATCATGTTTGGTTGCTTTATTAAAAAAATATTTTTCTTAAAGAATATTGAATGGATGAAATAAAAGTTTGCTGAAAAGTTAAGAAAGAAAAGAGCATAGAAGAGAGAATAAACAATAATTATTAAAAAGGTAAAAAATAAGTTTTCATAATTTTTGCTGTGTTCCTCACTTTTAATGAGAAAACATTTTAATCAAAAGATAAATGCCACGTCATATGGTGGAAACATTATATCCACCATTTTCCTTCCCCATCCAAGCACAAAAATAGACATGAAAATTTGTGTTCCACGTATTCCCAATATTTTACATCCATCCAAACAACCCCTGAATTGATATGAATCCATATTCATCAAGAGATCATTTAAAGCATATGGCAATTGGGCATGGGCCAAGCTATCCTCTTACCCGAGCCCACTTTCACAAACACAATAAAAAGATTCATATAGGGATGACAACGGGTAAGGGAAAGAGGAGGTATGAGCTTTACGCTTACCCTATCCTAAGGGGGCGTTTGGTATACGGATTGGAAAATTTCTGGAAATGAAAGGATTACCGGGAATGTGAGGGTGGGAATAAAGATTTCCGGGAATATTGCATTATCGCGTTTGGTATAGTACATTGCATACCCGGGAATCCTTTATTATTGTAATTTTTTATTCTAGTTTTTTTGGTTTTTTTTAATTGTTTGTTATGGAAATCACATGAGAATGCTCAAATCTCATGATTTTAAGGAGGAATATATTTTTTTATTCCTGTTTTTTTGGTTATTTTATTGTTTGTTATGGAAATCTCATGGGAATCCTCAAATCCCATAGTTTTTTGGGGGAATGGAAATCCTTTCCAACAATAGATTTTGATTTCCTTGGGAATCTATCATTCCTTCCAAAACTATGCTTATCACATACCAAACAAGATAATCTAGGAGGGAATATGGGATTTCCTTACACATTTCCATGCACCACCCCCTAAAGTCCAAATATTTTACTCTTACTCTAACATGTAATGTAGACAATAACCTTATCCTACCATAACGGGTAAAACAATTAATATAATTTTTTTATCAGTTAATATTAGAACTACAATCCGAAATTTTCTCTGGGAAGGGAATGATAGAAGTGGTTATTGCTTAATCTAATTAATGCGGCTACGGACAGTTAAAGAAAAAAAAAAAAAAAAAAACCACAACAAACTGGGGTGAATCACAATGACACTTGTGCAAATACCTTCGTAGTAGTTAACTTGTGTACAAAATGCCTACAGCTATATATACAAAAGTACAGTCCGATCAAAGCAACCAATAATATGCTTCGCGGTCACCACCAAAACTTGCCATACGTACTAGTACTGGAAACTACTTAACAACAACAAAAAGTTAGAGCTTTCCGATTATCACAAATTTAACCTGTTATTAAGTCAAAAATTACACAATTAGCAGTCACTTCATGTAGTCTTCAAATTTGGTCTTGCAAAGATGACTTATGATGCATATACAGTGCACGATGTACATTCTAAAATGACTCTTTATTTCACATGCATTCTTGACCATGACTAATTAACCATGCATTCAAACATGACTGGTACTTTTTTTTGATAGTAAACGGTGGGTTGAATACCCCGCATTTTATTAAAAAGAATTTAACAAAAGATACAACCAAAAATAAAGTTTATGAAATTCAGAGCCCAACAGGCTGGGTCTTAAAACTCATACATCCCAACCAATAAACAACAAATACAACGAAATTTAATCCTACTGATCGGCCGGCCTCGTCAGAGCCAATTGTTCGTACCAATTTGGGCTCATTCTCTCTCCGTCCCTTACTTGTACACCGTTTATCCCCGTCGTCGCACGCAACAACACCTCCGTCGCCCCCAGCAATGACTCATACGTCAATTTCAAACACTATATAAGTGATACCGCAGGCACTCCAACAATCTGACATCTTCCTGTACAGATTGGGTCCTCGTTCTCATTCCCTCGCTTAACCCTCAATGACTCTCACCGCTATCTCGCAACGAAGGCTGTCGTTACTCCTGCTGACTCTACTAATGCCACCACCTCCTCCAAGCCCCTTAACATGAGAGAGAGACCTTAGGCACCCCCTCACTTTGACCTGAATAGGACAAAGTAAAGCCCAAACTATAAAATTGCCGGACTACCGTCGCCCCACCGCCTAGGATACATTTCGTTGCTAATTGTCAATTAGTTGTAATTTGGATATTTAGGGAGAAGAATCATTTGGATGTAAGGGAGTGCCACCGAACACAACATAGATTTGAATTTCAAAAACAAATTTGAAATTCAAAACAACCCCCACTGCCTCATCACTCCCAATTCCAATCCCCCGAGCTACTCTCCCTACACTCCCCTATCACACCCGGCCACGACCACCGCCACCGACTTCCACACCCGTCGCGCATGCCCCGACGTCAGGCCCCAACCCCCGACCACCTAACTACACCGGCAGTCGTCGCAGACCACGCCCAAACCTCGGCCACTTTGACCCTGCCAAAAAGCCCTCTGGCGCCTACGAGCTAGCCGCGTGCAGCCTTCGCCGCCCCTAAACCATGAGCAACATTCGAGATGCCCCAAATCGCACCCAAAGTCATCCCCCTTAGCACTCGTGATCAGCGACTCCCTGTCGAAGCAATTGTTCGATCAGCCGCCTGGACGTGAACATTATCTCGAACCCCTCGAGCTGGGCTATGCAATATGATCGAAAAAGCCATGGAATCCCCAACAATAACGATCAATGGTAGTGAATAGCAAGAGAGAGAGAGAGCAGAAACTAGGGAAAGAGAAGAAGGAGGACGAGAAAGAGGGGAAGGAGAGGACAGGGCAAGGGACGGGAGGGGGGCGGCGAAACCCTCGTCGCCACCCCCCCTCCAAGTTCAGATCTTTAGTTGATTTTTTGTAGTTTTTTGGAGGGAAGCTTCGGCACGGGCGGGTGGTTGAGGTGGGGCGACGGGTGGGTGGAGGAGGAGAGGTGGCTAGGGTGGAGAGGGAGAGGCGACGCGGGGTTTGAAGGGGGAGGGAGAGGCGGAGGACGAGAGGTGTTGCTGACAGCGACGGGAGGTGAAGCGACAGGAGAAGAGGAGGCAAGTGGTGGAGGTGGAGATGAGGAGGCGGCTGAGGTGGAGATGAGGAGGCGGCTGAGGTGGAGACGGGAGGCTAGTGGATTAAGGTTTGAGGGGGAGAAGGGATTTCGAAATTTGAAATCGCTTCAGATCCGAAAATTACGGAGCTATTTTCTTTTGAAATCGCTAGAAGAGACGGCTGAGGCAGAGACGGGAGGCTGGTGGACTCATACTTTGAAAATATTTTAAATATATTTCTTACACTAATCTGCGCATACTGAGATTGGGTTATTGAGGCTGGTGGACTCATACTTTGAAAATATTTTAAATGTATTTCTTACACTAATCTGCGCATACTGAGATTGGGTTATTAGTTTTAGAAAACATCATATCAAAAATTGAAAAGAACAAAGCAATTCACTGTAGAAAGGATTGAAACAAACATCTGAATGTAAAGGTCGTTTTAGCCAAAGTGAAATAGACCATCATAACTCATTCCCGAAATTGTCTCAATAATTGACTGATATCGGTGTCAAGCACTCTGGAACATGTTACTTCTGATGCTCCATTATACGAATTTTTTCCCAAACTATCTCACTTTTGAAAGCTTTTTCCAAACTGCCCTACTATTTTTTAAAATTCCCAAAACGTTCTACTCGTTTTCTGAGAAAGTGAGTTTGGCTAAATCATCATCGCTTTTTTCAGAAAGCGAGTGTTAGGCATAGTTTTGCTCCTGCCCACACTCGCTGTCTCAAAAAGCGAGGGAATTTATCCCACAATAGCTTTTTGAAAAAGCGAGTGTCGAATGGGTCTTTAGCCCCCACAGTGTTCGTAGGAAGAAAGTGGTCCACAGACCCCCACCTCGTCCTAGAAACGATTCAGAAGAAGAAGATGAAGGGGATGAGATACAAGTTGAGGGGACACAACAACAAGAAGATGATCTGATTCCGATGTCCGGTGTGACACAGACCACTCCACAACGGGGTAAAAGGCAAAGGAGACCTCCCACCTTCTTCACCCCTGATCCGTGAAGAAGGTTTTGGTATTAATTATGTAATGTTTGTATTAGTTCATAGGAAGAAAGTTTCTTTCATTGTCGTGAACTTGTTTTCTAATGTTTTGTAATGTTACATGTATGAAGTAATGCAATTTCGTATGGGGTGTGTGAGTGTGTGAATGTTTCATTTTTTTTAAAGCTGTGAATGTGTGTGATTGAGATTGTTGCGAGTTGTGAATTGGTGAAGTTGAATATGGGGCAGCTGCATTTGTATCATGTTTTGAGATATGGTGAAGTTGAATATAGCGAGTTGAGATTTTTGCGAGTTGAGAATTGGCAAGGTTGGGATTGTTTGTGTGATTGAGAAAATTGGTATCATGTTTTGAACTTGTTGGGAGTTTTGTATATGGGGCAACTGCATTTGTAAATTGAAGTTGCATTTTGTTAGGCCTAGACTCGCTTTTTCAGAAACCGAGTCTAGTCTTCAGCTCCTCACTTTCTGAGAAAGCGAGTGTAGTTTAAACTACCTCGGTTTTTGAAAAGCGACTGTGGAGTAGAGTGTTTTCCATAGATAGCCTGATCTCTAGAAAACACTTACTCCACAGTCGCTTTTCGAAAAAACGATATAGTTTTAACTACACTCGCTTTCTCAGAAAACTCGCTTTCTCAGAAAGTGAGGAGCTCTTTATTAGACTCGCTTTCTGAAAAAGCGAGTGTAGGCTTAAAAAATGACATCTTCATATTTGCTTACAATACTCTTCAACCAAATCATACATAACCAATTCTCAACACGCAACAATCACACTCATACATAACAAATGGAGATTAACGCTTCTTCAAAATTAAACTCATACGAATTAGTAAAATTACAAAGTCCAAATTACATAGTACAATTAATTAATTCAAATAAAGTGTCATTTGGAACATAGTCATGAACCGAACTAGGTTGACGTGGCAACTCAACTTCTGTAGGATCCGGATTTATTGTATTTGTGAAGGTATCTTCATGTGGGGACAGTGGGATTACTTGTGAAGTTTGAACAGGATTAGACCTCATCTGCTGTGTCGGTACTACCCGTACGAAGCTTGAACTAGGAATATCATGTGGCTGAGCATTCAAATTTTGGATTTGCTGAATATATAACTCTAATGCAGACCAAGTATAATTGGGATCGAGTGTCCTACCAATCATTGACTTCATAGCATTATCAGTAGAAACGGGCACTGTCATAAAATACTGACCATCTGCTCTTCCTGCTACGTATCGAGCAAAAATTTTCACATTCCATTGATCTCTATCCCAATTAGTAACTTCATAAATTTTCTCAACTAATTTTGCCAATGTAATGGTACGAGATGCTCAAGCTGTTTCAGGATCCACCGCACTATAACAACAACCAATTTTTGAATCACGAATTATTTCACCACCAAAGTCTAACCAAATAGGAATATCGTAATCCATACCTACGTATATTTATACGAATATACGAGTTATTGTCTACCTAAAAACAAAACCTATGAAAATGTACAAAATAATAAGCCAATATGCATCATACCTTCACAAGCTTATTCGAAAGGATATAGCCGTAGATATTTGGGTAGAAGAGTTGAAGTTGCTATCCTCTTTAAGTTTATCAAAATTTCAAAATTTGGATCTTTCGGAAGATGCGTTTAGGATTTTCAGAGCGATTTTATGGGTTAATCGACGAATTTTTGTGGTTATTGGACGAAAATGATATGAGAGATGGGTTAGGGTTTCGGGGTTAAAAGAGGAGGAAGATAGAGTGAAAGAGAAAGTGATATCTGATTTCGAGCATAAGGGCTAAAAAGAACAAATGGACACTCACTTTTTCAAAAAGCGAGTGTGGGATAAATCCCCTGGCTTTTTGAGAAAGCAGGTGTAGGCAGGTGTAGGCAGGTGCAAAACCAAAACCTAAGACTCGCTTTCTGAAAAAGCAATGAGGATTTAGCCAAACTTGCTTTTCAGAAAGCGAGTTGGACGTTTTTGAAAAAAAATAAAAATAGTAGGTCAGTTTGGAAAAAACTTTCAAAAAGTGGGACATTTTGGGAAAAAATTCCCATTATACAGTGCATGAGTGCGAAAGAAACCCCTTGCACATCACATTGTTTTGAGAAAATTATATTAATGCTTATATTGCTCTCACAACATAGGGAGGGAAATTTTGTTTCTGCAATTCCTAATTTTGCCTAGTAAAACAAAATCACATGCTGATCACCACTGATAAAGTAAGGCCTCAGTTATTGGAAAAATACTTCGATAAATCCAAGCTCCAACTGATAACCTTACCGATAGTGATTATTAATTTGAATATGCATGCCTTGATTGGAAGAAAACGAATCACCATTTTTTCATGTTCTAACTTTCTAAGTCTTAACTTTTAATTGCTTGATTAAAAGAGTTAATTGTCATTTTATCTCAGCTTTTCCGGTATAATATTGTCTTTCATGTCGAATGCTACCCCTACTAGCCAAGGCAACTTACCCTGCTTTTTCTTCCCCTAGCTAGCTAGAATGTTCTTTAAGTAAGTCGACGTGGTGCTGGATCAATTCAATGTGAATGTACGGTGTTCCGTTGCTTCTTGTCCTACGTACAAAACAAATCGACTGTATATGGATGACCAAGAAATGAAACTAATTAAGAACCACAGCTTTGTTCATGTATGGGCCTTGAAAGCAACCTCTCCAGCATGGAGAATATTGTACGCAATCTCTGATACCAGCTCGATCGACAAGTAATATAATAATAATTCCATCTCAATCTCAAGCTATAACTAGCAATCTCTAATACCAACTCCACAAGTAATATAATAATAATTCCATCCCAATCTCAAGCTATAACTATCTCTAATCTCTAATATTATAATGGAACAAGAGAAATTGACATTCGTAAATCTTTCATCTTTGGTGCGTCCTACGCGCAACTCTAACTCTCCTATTATACACTTTAAATCTATCGACTTACGAGTATCGCACGTACAACTCTAATTTTTCCATTATGCTCTTTATTTTTATTTATATTACTTTAATATATATATATATATATATCAAAAGGTATATCACACGTGAAAAGTACTAGTTATCTATAACTACTAGTAATCTGCACGTGCGATTCACGTTCTTTATATAAATAACGAACGTGAATCGCACGTGCAGATTACTAGTAGTTATAGATAACTAGTACTTTTCACGTGTGATATACCTTTTGATATATATATATATATATATATATATATAGGGAAAGCTTCGGTTGAGCACTACTCTAATGCTCACCGCGTGAACACTAGGCCTTCGGGCGTCCATATCGAAAATCTGAACCGTTCACATTGATCTACACATCTAAATTAGTCTAAATATGTAAAATCAAATCATTTGAAATTCATTTGCCCATCCATCATGTGACTATAAAAACAATGATTTTCAGCCATACAATTTTGTAACACTTCAATGAATGGGCAAATGAATTTCAAATGATTTGATTTTACATATTTAGACTAATTTAGATGTGTAGATCAATGTGAACGGTTCGGATTTTTGATATGAACGCCCGAAGGCCTAGTGTTCACGCGGTGAGCACTAGAGTAGTGCTCAACCGAAGCTTTCCCTATATATATATATATATATATATATATATATATATATATATGTGAGTCTCCTTCGGTTGCACACTACTTTTGGTGAGCACTCCGTGAGCACTCATGAAATACAGCATCTATGACAAATCCGAACCGCTCATATTATTCTATATACCTTAGATAGCCTAACAATAAAAAACCAAATAATTTGAAGTTCATTTGCCCATCCATCATGCTGTTAGAATTTTCAGCCATACAATTTTGTAATGATGTAAATCATGGGCAAATGAATTTCAAATTACTTGATTTTTTATTGTTAGGCTATCCAATGTATATAGAACAATATGAGCGGTTCGGATTTGTCATAGGTGCTCTATTTCGTGAGTGCTCACGGAGTGCTCACCAAAGTAGTGTGCAACCGAAGATTTCTCTCTATATATATATATATGGGTAAAAGGGATATAAGCAACTTGCTCATTTAGTAAATGAGCAATTGATTATGTGGCATGCATGTAATACATTGGACAACTAAGCTTTAAGGATTTTCCAATCACATGTTTGCCACATCATCAATTGCTCATTTACTAAATGAGCAAATTGCTCATACCCCTTTTTCCCTATATATATATATATATATATATATATAGAGAGAGAGAGAGAGAGAGAGAGAGAGAGAGAGAGAGAGAGAGAGAGAGAGAGAGAGAGTAAATAATAAGAAGAGTAAATAATAAGACGTAATATGGACTCGAACGTAAGACCTCCCTTTACTCATCACATACTCTTTACAAATTACTTTTACTGGTACAAAATTTTATTTTATATGAGTGACATTTTTGTAAATAATTATGTCGTAAATAAATTTGAACTTTTAGGGTATAATGGTAACTAACAACAGTTGAGTAAATGAATGGTTAATATAACTCCCACTTAAAAATAAATGGTTGAGATTAGATAGTTGTATGTCTACAAATGATAACCCCAACTCTCACATATAATATTTGGTTTTTCACATATGGGTCACTAACAAATGTTTCAATTCCATATACCTCACTCACAAATACTTAATTCCATATAACTCACTAACAATATGAAATTCATTAACAATATGAAATGATATTTTCACTGGAAATGTGGCCTTAGATTTCATTTAACTCCCTGTCATTTTGTACAGAAATAGGATTGTGAAGTGTTTTATGGGCCATTTGATAATGATATATTCCATTAGCTAGAAATGATCAACAGGCTTTTCGCCTGTCAAAAATATTGGGTTAAACATATTACTTATTTTGCGCGTTGCTCCCACAAAATTAAAATAATTGAGTGCAAATTATGAAGAAGGAATAAAGGAAGGAAGGAAGGAAAAACAGCATGGTTTTTGTCTTATTTTATTTATTTTGAAACTAACACGATGGAGAAAACGAAAATTTTGCCCTACTGCCCCACTTTTTGAAAATATTTAGCGCTATGCCCCACTCCCCCAAATAATTAGCGATCTGTCCCTGTTTAGGACACGTCAGCATAAACCGTTATTGAAAATAATGGCATAGGTTATTTACGTGCCGTTATTTCCAATAACGGCATCTATTTTATATTTTTTTTCAAGCCATTATTTGGAGTAACGGCATCAGTATATTTCTCTTACAAGTGTGAATCTTCTAACTTTAAAAAGTTCTAAGTGTGAAAAAAATTTATAAATAATGCCGTTATCCTGAATAACGGCATTCGAATGACTGATGCCGTTATGGAGATAACGGCATCAATTATATATAAATATGAACTCTTGTCATTGTTTGGAAACAGAGAGTGAATAAAAAGTTTTTTTAAAAAAAAATTATAAAATAACGGCATCAGCTATAATATATATATATATTTTTTACTTATTCGTCAGAGAGAATGAATAATAAGTTACTTTTTTATATAAAAAAATTATAACTGATGTCGTTATTCCGAATAACGGCATCAGTATTGAGAATACCGTTATTTGAAATAACGGCATCTGTTGATAGGTTTTCACCCTTGCAATTTTTTCTCTGGGTGGAGACTACAAGCTGTCGAAAAACAAAACAACCTATGCCGTTATTCCAAATAACGGCATGACACTTTTTTTCCAAACAGATGCCGTTATTGGGAAGAACGGCAACGAAATAACCTATGCCGTTTTTTCATATAACGTTTCTTGCTGATGTGTTCTAAACAAGGACATATCGCCAATTATTTTGAGAAGTAGGGCAGAGCGCTAAATATTTTCAAAAAGTGGGGTAGTACGGCAAAATTTTTAGAGAAAACCCTTTTTTTCTTTTTAGTATGAACATAGGAAGTCAACTCTCGATCTTTTCTTCTTAACTCAGACTTTTATTGTTTTTCTCTCCGTATACTCCAAGGAGGCAGAGTGGAGCAGATCATATCTGAATATTTGCATAAATGGACCGTCAAAAATTACATGCCCTTATCTGAATTGTACAATTGGGCATGCAATTGCCAAATCACATTTGTGCAATTGGGCTTGGAAATAATTCCAAAATTTTGCAATTTCCTCGAATATTCAAACCAAACAATCCCAAGAGAAGACAACAGTTATGGAGCTCTCTACTTTTTGTTGAAACTTGTGAACCATTTACTAAAAAACGAAAGTACGTACAATTGTACTAAAATGTAAACCCTTAATGGCATCACTGCCCGAAACTAATTAACAATTCATCAATCTTTCTGTATTTCTTTCCCTCTCGGCAATTTTTGGAAGCACAGTTGCAATCTGAGCACAAAACATTTCCCTGTCATGAATTTCAGTCACCAGTATATCGGCATGACCTGATGCACAACGCAAACATGTTTGTTATACTTGTAGCTACAACTCTCAGTCTAGCTTCTTTCCTAGCATGTCATAGAGCTTCTAACTTCAGACTGAAACATTCAATTTTTCCTTATACCAATGTGAAAAGAAACAAACAAGAGACAAGAGTTTCCCCCGTCATTTACACCTTTATTTTAGATTCATCTTCGAATGTACGCACACTCTCTACTTGATTTGAACTTGTTTGTCTTCACTCACTCCCCCAATCCCTTTATAAGCAGCCCCTGCTTCCCTTCTCTCAATTCAAACCCAAAAACGTATACAATGGCTTCAACATACACCCATTTGATCCTTCTCTCCTTCTACTGCTTCTTCTCCGTCGTTGTTTTTAGGGCGAGGGCGGAGGTCGCTGCTGTTTACGTGTTTGGGGACTCATTGGTCGACGTTGGGAACAATGACTATCTGGATTTCTCTGTTTTGAAGGCAGATTTCTCTCACAATGGAGTCGATTATGCAGGTGGCATAGCTACTGGGAGGTTTAGCAATGGCAAGAACTCTGCTGATTTTCTCGGTATGTTTCTTTTTTCGACTTGTTTAGTAGTAGACTAGTAGTAAAGTGTATTAGAATTCTGGATAATTAAATTTTATCGGTACAAGAGTCAAAGAGGGGTCCAAACTTTATTGAGCTGAGACCATAATAACTGAGTACAACTATCTGATAACATCAGGTCAGGTCAGGTCAGTTAATTATTGGTGGATCCTCTACAATCTGAAACAACCCAATTTTGGAATATGGAACTGTTTTTTTTTTTTTTTTTTTTAAATCAAAGATGACTGAGGGTGACCGGTTTCATTAATGAGTTATTAAGGAAACAACAAAATAAAGTACATACATCCCATTATACTAATAATTAAGTCAAATAAAACCCACCTAGAAACAAGCCCAAAATATAAAAACAGTTATTAACAATGTAATTAGAAGAAAGAATAATGGCAAAGAAACAATGAGATTTTTTTTTATTTTTTTTTGAAAATGATCTGATTTAAACATTTTTAAAAAGGCAATGATAATAGTTTTAGTTTTATGAGAATCTCATGGTTTGTGAAGTCTGTGTTTTAAACAAATTATGGTGAGATATTCTTAAATTGAGCATGTGCGTACATGCAAGTGTTGTTGTAGCACAATAGTACAGTCTCTTTGCTACCGGTAGCAAGAGGTTTGTAAAAAAATAAATATATTAGTACATGAATTAGTGCCGGCTTGAACTAAGATAAGTGTCAGCTTTGAATATGAGGCCAAAATCAACTTTTCGACTTGGCTTTCTATAAGCACAACATGAACACAAGCTGCAACATGACTGGCCCATAAAGGCTTGTTCGAGTAAAACTCATTATGTCTATTGGTTTATCCCCTTATGAATATATTTGTCTAATACTGTCTTTCGATCGCACTACAACTGTCTACGAAAGGAAATATTAGTTTTATATGGTGTATGATCTATGTCTCTCTATGACCGCTTTCTTAACATGTATTGCACGTGCTTATAATTTAGCTCTAGAACAACATCTTAATTTCCGTTTTCCCACTGTTGCAGCGGAAAATCTTGGTGTCTCGACTCCCCCAGCTTACCTCTCTTTGCCGACAGGCTCCAACAATACCAATGCGTTCCTCAACGGCCTAAACTTTGCCTCCGGTGGTGCTGGTGTCTTAGACACCACAAATGCGGTAAGTCTCACTTTTTTTCTTCTTCTTTGAGTCACTCATAACAACTATATATCACCTTATTTCATTAAAGAGTTCCGGCAATCTCATTTCAGGGCCAGTGCCTGACACTCAACACGCAAATAGAGTACTTCACTACAGTATACACTAATTTGGTGCAACAAATGGGGAGTACAAGCACCCAATCACACCTATCCAAATCTATCTTCAGCGTTGTTATTGGAAGCAACGACATAATTCGATACTCTATGTCGAACAACAACGGTATCACCCCTCAACAGCTTGTGGATAACATGATAACGACACTAAGAGGACAATTGAAGGTAAAAACTAAAAATGAAACTATCAATATTCTGCAAATAGAATGCCTATAATAGTTAGTCAATTGCGGTTTGGGTCAGATTAGTTCAAATCCGAATCCAATTGGCCCGAACTGTGTTCAAGTTTGGTACTATAGCAGAATCAGCAAGTATTGCTCAAACAAAATGAGAATCACTGCTTCAGTCCTGTTCTGGACAGCTGGTGATAAACTGTGATGTTAATAGAAGTCAGATATGGACACCTAATTTATGTGCATTTTGAAGATAATTATTGGGTCTATTCTCTAACCCATAGCATGGTTAGGCTCCACAAGTAAGAATTGGACAAAGAATAATCACATCATCACTTTTTCAATTTTAGTCACAAAACCGATCGACGGATGTTTGATTTTGTTGTCCCTTCAATTAATGCAGACAATCTACAACCTAGGTGCACGAAAATTCGCATTTGTAGGCACCGGACTCATCGGTTGTTGTCCATCGTTCCGACTTCAAAACGGGACAGGCGACTGTGATTCAGACGCAAACAACTTGTCCAGCCTCTATGCTACCAGCACTGCCTCACTTCTCAACGAACTCAAGTCGCAACTCCCTGACATGAAGTACTCATTCTTCAACTCCTCCAATCCCCTCCGACGATACTTACAAAATCCAGCCGCCTATGGTACAAAATTTAATTTGTTTTTGCTAACAGATACTAAGAACTCAATTACAAAGATATATATAATAATCGATATGCATATATATATTATACAGGATTCACTGAAGTGAAGGCTGCCTGTTGTGGACTAGGAAATCTATATGCTAAGGTGGCTTGCCTTCCAATTTCGAGCTTATGTAGCAATAGGTCTGATCACTTATTTTGGGATTTTTTCCACCCTACACAAGCTACAGCAAAATTGCTTTCCACTGTTTTTTTCCGAGGATCACCTCCAGTTGTATATCCAATTAATTTAAAACAGTTGAGTAACCTCTGAATTTAATGAAAAGAACTCGGGCGAAAAGTAATACAGAAATTGGGAAATTAAGTGTAATGAAAAGAATTATATGTAAGTAAATCACAGTGTTCATGAGCAATGATAATTGTCGATCGAAGATATGTATCAATCAATATAGTGTTTCAAAGTCGGTTCTACCTTGTAATTGTATGTTTGTTGATTTCTCGCACAGTCGCACTTGGTTTTGGTGATAGACTTACAATGAAGTTATGGAGAGATTTGAAGTTACTTTAATTTAATTTAGTTTAAATTAATTTATATTATTATTTTACTTTTTTGAGAGAAAGCTGTAGCTTGCAAGCGAGATTTGAACCCAAGCAGGATTAACTTCGAACAAAATAAATAAATAAACGCATAAGCCAAACTGGATCTATGTGGCTGACTGGCTGTGGCCACTCGAGGAATTGCTCCTGAAACTTCATTGTGGGCCTTAATGCAAAAGCCATGTCCTTGCTACTTCACTGTTTCTTATACTATATTGGATGACTTTAATTTTCTTTGTTTTTCTTTTGTTCACGCTGCTCAGCAAAGAATGCACAACAAAGGAGTGAGCTGGAGACTACAGTGTGTATGCATAACTCTCCACTGTTGCATAGCAATGAGAATGAGAACAAAGAGAAATTAGGTTAGGTTTAATATCCCTACTACTTGCAGATATATCAGAATTTGAATAATTTCAGGCACTACCACTAGACTAGTATATATATAGGATAAGACTGGCCGGGTTTTGGGTACTGGGCTTTATGCCTGTTAGAACCTGAATATAAAATAATAAGAAATTCCAACAAAGTTGTGAAGAAATCAAATACAGAAAAGAAAACAGTAAACAATAAACTTGTACAGAGTCGAGATTTTGAAGAATCTCTGTCCTTAAAACAGAATTTGCCCCGTAGTGTGACGGTTACCGGCAAATCGCTTCCCAGGATACAACTGTACCTTCTCTGAAGATGCAGCACCCTTGCTTCAGAGACAACGAACTGCTGTCTGTGTGTACTCTCAGTTGACAGACACTGGACTCAGAGCAGAGGAAGAAGAAGATGAAGACTCAAGTGGAAAAATTTTTTGTAACTGTGTATCAGTTGATGTCTGGGTCAGGATATATAGATAAGAGATGGACTGGAGACTGTTCAGCAGCCATTACTCTGTAACAGCAGAGTAATGGGGACTCTTTAGTTTAGTAACTGGTGAGCCATTACTCTGCTGTTACAGAGTAATGGCCTCAGTTACTGAATCTGAAAAGTCTTTTCAGTTCAGTAGGGGAAGAGGCTGTCTGGGCAAAAAAGTAAAATAAAAAATTTAAGCCAGACCAGACCAAACCAAACCAAACCGAGCCGAAGCCGAAGCCGAGGCCAAGGCCAAGGCCAAGGCCGAGGCCGGGGCCGGGGCCGGAGCCGGAGCCGGGCCGGGCCGGGCCGGGCCGGGCCGGGCGCGTGCGCACGTGTGTGTTAGTCATTTTGGCTAAGTCCTCTCTCCACTACACGTTAGTGGTAACCCCCGGGCCACGCCCTCTAGTCCAGTTTTCTAGTATATATACTAGTAAAAATCTTTCCCAATTTCCGATATGGGACTATCCATTTGTTAAGTTGGTACCTTTCAAGTACCCAACTTTGGATCAACATTTCTCATTCATACGGAATTGGTTTTTGGCAAGTGAGTATACTACGGAATAGTACTCGACGAGAGGATCGCAATCCACTCATTTTCCGGCGCCGCCGGTGGCCGGAGCTCGCCGGAATCCGGCCCGGAAAACTGCAAAAACTAATTCCAACAATCCCCCACATGAATGGAATTTACCAGACCATGTAATCCAGACACGACAGAAAAACAAAAAACATGACAGAAAGACTCTGAGAGTACAATTGGAAAATCACTGCATCAGGAATGGTAGTAATTTTTCAACTTTGAACCACCCTTAGTAATTAGCTATCGGATTCACTTGACCAGGTAGTGATCATGATGTCTTGAACTACCCGGACGTTCATGTGAACCTAGACAATAACTATCACACAGTTTCATCTCCTCACAGAACCAAGTTCTCTTGTTGTGTTCATTTTGGCCTTGAACATCCCTGGTTAATCATGAGTGAACTTGGAGAATGTAGCCTCTCTTCATTCTCCTAGAAACGGCACCATTTCACACTCACAAGGTGATTTCCCATAAAGAGTATCCTGCTATACCCCACTTTTATTTCAAAGCTATGGGAATCATTAAAAGCCAAGCTTATCCTAACTATTTGCAGGCAGCACTTGTTTTATCATCCTAAGAATGGGTATGAGATGTTAATCTCTAAGTGCTTTCGTTGATTCAACAAGATTTAGTTGTCCCTTTGAACCTAGATCTTGGGATCTCCAATTTCTAAGTAGGGTTTCCATCAAGTATCCTCTTTCGTCATAGGCTTTAAACCCATTCCTCTTGATGATCTCACAACCTGCTCTCGCGACAGACCTTTAGTAAATGGATCCGCTAGGTTGTCGGCCGATTTTATATATTCTATAGAGATTACTCCATTTGAGAGCAGGTGTCTAATGGTTTTATGTCGCCTTCTGATATGACGAGACTTACCATTATACATGCAATTCAGTGCCCGTGCTATAGCCGATTGGCTGTCACAGTGTACACATAAGGCAGGCACTGGTTTTTCCCACATAGGGATATCCTCTAAAAAGTTGCGAAGCCATTCTGCTTCTTCTGCCGCTTTGTCTAAAGCAATGAATTCAGATTCCATGGTGGATCTGGCCAATAGCGTTTGTTTAGAGGATTTCCATGACACAGCTGCACCACCAAGTGTAAAGACATATCCACTTGTGGATTTTGAGTTTTTGGAGTCCGATATCCAGTTGGCATCACTGTAGCCTTCCAGTACTGCTAGATATCTGGTGTAATGCAGCGCATAACTATGAGTATGTCGCAAGTAGTTCAATACTCTAGTTATTCCTTTCCAGTGACTTCGTCCTGGATTACTCGTGTATCGGCTCAGTACGTTTACCGAATGTGCTAGGTCCGGTCTTGTACAATTTGTTAGGTACATCAGACTACCAATTACACGTGCATATTCCAGTTGTGATATGCTTTCGCCTGTATTTTTGAACAGGTGAAGACTTGGATCGACGGGACTTTTTGCTGTCCCATTGGAATAATTCTTGAATCTTTCAAGTACTTTCTCAGCATAATGAGCTTGAGACAAAGTAATTCCCTCAGATGTCCTGGAGACTTTGATTCCTAGTATGACATCTGCAACTCCCAAGTCTTTCATGTCAAACTTGCCACTAAGCATGTTCTTAGTTTGTTTGATAATGTCGTTATTGCTTCCAATAATGAGCATGTCATCTACGTATAGACAGACCAGAATGTATCCGTTTGGAGTATCTTTGATGTAGATACATTTATCACATTCATTTATTTTGAAACCATTTGACATCATAACATTGTCAAATTTTGCATGCCATTGCTTTGGAGCTTGTTTCAGGCCGTACAGTGATTTTACAAGCCTGCACACTTTATTTTCCTGTCCAGGAACTACGTAACCCTCAGGTTGTTTCATGTATATTTCTTCTTCTAAGTCCCCATTTAGAAATGCAGTTTTAACATCCATTTGATGTATTTCCAGGTTACGTAGAGCTGCAATAGCTATCAACATTCTTATGGATGTTATTCTTGTAACTGGGGAATATGTATCGAAGAAATCTAGGCCCTCTTTTTGCCTAAATCCTTGTACCACAAGTCTAGCCTTATGCTTCTCTATTGAACCATCTGGTTTCAATTTTTGTTTGAAAATCCATTTGCATCCTAGAGCTTTACATCCAGAAGGCAAATCGACTAACTCCCATGTATGATTTTGCATAATGGAGTCTATTTCACTTTTGATTGCTTCCTTCCACATAGGAGCATCACGCATAGACATGGCTTCCTTGAACATTCTGGGCTCATTTTCTAACAGAAAAGCCGTCACAAAGTCAGGACCAAATGATTTTGATGTTCTAGCCCGTTTACTTCGTCTAGGCTCATCGGTATCCTGTTCTGGTTCGTCAACTGAAGTGCTTGCATTCCCTTGTTCACGTGTACGTTTAGGGTACGTAGTATCCTTGCACGGAAATACTTGTTCAAAGAATGAAGCATTTCTTGATTCCATTATTGTATTTACATGGATATCCGGTATATCCGATTTGTATACCAAGAACCGATATGCACTACTGTTGTGTGCATAGCCTATGAATATGCAATCAATCGTCTTAGGTCCGATGGTGACCTGTTTCGAGTTAGGTACTGCCACTTTTGCTAGACACCCCCACACTTTGAGGTATTTATACGAAGGTAAGTTACCTTTCCATAATTCATATGGTGTCTTTCCGGTTTTCTTGTGAGGTATTTTGTTGAGAATGTAGTTGGCAGTCAGCAACGCTTCCCCCCACATGTTTTGGGGTAAGCCAGAATTCAACAACAAGGCATTCATCATCTCCTTTAGAGTTCGGTTTTTGCGCTCGGCAGTACCGTTTGATTCGGGTGAGTAGGGAGCAGTTGTCTGATGAACTATTCCATGTTCCGAGCAGAACATGTTAAATGGTGCATCATATTCTCCGCCTCTATCACTTCTAACGATTTTAATCGTTTTGCCAAGTTGATTCTCAACCTCAAGTTTATATTCTTTGAATTTATCCAAAGCCTCATTTTTGCTATGTAACAAATATACATAACAGAATTTTGTGCAATCGTCTATGAAAGTCACAAAGTACTTTTTGCCACCTCTGGTCTGCACGTATTTTAAGTCACACAAATCTGTGTGAATAAGACCTAGAGTTTCTGTGTTTCTTTCTACAGAACGTGATGGAGTTTTAGTGAGTTTAGCCTCCGTGCAAACTTCACATTTTTCTGAGTTATCTACCTTAAACTTTGGTAGCAGATTCATGTTAACTAATCTACGCATAGAATTTACATTAACATGGCCTAATCTTTCATGCCAAACAGAAGAAGACTCAACAACATAGGCAATAGGAGTTATTTCATTAACTTTGGGAACAGCAGGAACAATAGTTTTTGGGATGACTGTCATTACATTAAACTTGAACAGTCCATCCTTTACATATCCTTTCCCCAAGTACACCCCATTCTTGGACAGTACAAAATTATCAGAAACAAGTACAACTTTGAACCCATTCTTACTTAGCAAAGAACCTGATATCAAGTTCTTTCTAATGTCTGGGACATGCAGCACATTTGTGAGTGTTAGCTCTTTGCCTGAAGTCATCTTCAGCACTATCTTTCCTGTTCCTTCAATCTTGGAGGTGGAAGAGTTTCCCATGAACAGATGTTCATCTTTGTTGCACTTCTGGTAGGAGGTGAACATTTCCTTGTCCGAGCAGATATGCTTGGTGGCCCCAGTATCGTACCACCATTCACGAGGATTGCTCCCCACAAGATTTACCTCTGAAACAACAGCACAGAGGTCCAGGTCAGAGAGACCAGTGGACAAGTTCTCAGCTATGTGTACATGGGATTTTTCATTTCCTTTTACATGTCCTGTTTTTGAATAATTACTGTCCTTACTGCGGCACTCTGAAATTTTGTGCCCCAGTTTACCACACTTGTGGCATTTCCCTGCAAACCTCTTTGCAAGTGGCTTTTTGCTTGAGGTCTGTGGCTGAAACTTTCTCTTCTTGCCCTTCTGTTCATGCTCCACCACATTGGCCTTTTCTATGGACTGATTTCCATAGGACCTCTCAGCCTTGCGATTCTCTTCTTCGATTCGCAACCTGATAATTAGGTCTTCAAGAGACATCTCCTTTCGTTTGTGTTTGAGATAGTTCTTGAAATCTTTCCACCCAGGTGGAAGTTTTTCAATGAACGCTGCAACCTGGAATGGTTCGCACAGCGTCATGTTTTCTGCAGCAATGTCATGCATTATAACCTGCAGTTCTTGGACCTGACTCACCACAGTTTTGGAGTCAATCATCTTATAGTCCAGAAATTTGCCGACAACAAATTTCTTGGACCCGGCGTCTTCTGTTTTGTACTTCTTTTCCAGGGACCCCCACAGGAGTTTGGACGTCTTGAAGACACAATAGACGTTATACAAGGAGTCTACTAGGCCATTCAGGATGTAGTTCCTGCAAAGGTAGTCGCCCTGAGTCCACGCGTCAACTGCAGCAACAGAGTGTGCTTCCATTGGCGCCAGCATCGGGGCAGATTCATTGAGAAATCTGTCCAGCTTCAATGTGGTCAGGTAGAACTGCATCTTCCCCTGCCACTTTTTGAACCCAGTTCCATTGAACTTCTCCGGTTTTTCTCCCACGCTTATGTGCGTGGGCAGAACGACCGAATGTACCGCAACCGATTGTGCAGTCACATTCTGGGTCACCGGAGTTTGGGTACTGATAAGCCCAGCAGCAACTTCAGTTTGTGTGTTTTCCATGTTTTGATTTTGTTCTCTGAAATTGATTGAAACAGAAACTATTAGTTATTTTTCCGAACAGAACCTGTAAACAAACTTCACAAAAATTGTTAGAATCTGTGAGGAAAAATTCTGCTTTAAGATTGTTAGAACCTGAATATAAAATAATAAGAAATTCCAACAAAGTTGTGAAGAAATCAAATACAGAAAAGAAAACAGTAAACAATAAACTTGTACAGAGTCGAGATTTTGAAGAATCTCTGTCCTTAAAGCAGAATTTGCCCCGTAGTGTGACGGTTACCGGCAAATCGCTTCCCAGGATACAACTGTACCTTCTCTGAAGATGCAGCACCCTTGCTTCAGAGACAACGAACTGCTGTCTGTGTGTACTCTCAGTTGACAGACACTGGACTCAGAGCAGAGGAAGAAGAAGATGAAGACTCAAGTGGAAAAAATTTTTGTAACTGTGTATCAGTTGATGTCTGGGTCAGGATATATAGATAAGAGATGGACTGGAGACTGTTCAGCAGCCATTACTCTGTAACAGCAGAGTAATGGGGACTCTTCAGTTTAGTAACTGGTGAGCCATTACTCTGCTGTTACAGAGTAATGGCCTCAGTTACTGAATCTGAAAAGTCTTTTCAGTTCAGTAGGGGAAGAGGCTGTCTGGGCAAAAAAGTAAAATAAAAAATTTAAGCCAGACCAGACCAAACCAAACCAAACCAAGCCGAGCCGAGCCGAAGCCGAGGCCGAGGCCGAGGCCGGGGCCGGAGCCGGAGCCGGGCCGGGCCGGGCCGGGCGCGTGCGCGCGTGTGTGTTAGTCATTTTGGCTAAGTCCTCTCTCCACTACACGTTAGTGGTAACCCCCGGGCCACGCCCTCTAGTCCAGTTTTCTAGTATATATACTAGTAAAAATCTTTCCCAATTTCCGATATGGGACTATCCATTTGTTAAGTTGGTACCTTTCAAGTACCCAACTTTGGATCAACATTTCTCATTCATACGGAATTGGTTTTTTGGCAAGTGAGTATACTACGGAATAGTACTCGACGAGAGGATCGCAATCCACTCATTTTCCGGCGCCGCCGGTGGCCGGAGCTCGCCGGAATCCGGCCCGGAAAACTGCAAAAACTAATTCCAACAATGCCCACTCAAGCCGATCCAACAACTACTGGATAATACGTGCAAACATGTGTTGCCCCATATAATATTATACAAAATATTATTTTACTTATATTGATAATATACCTATATATCCAACATCTACTTCCATCACCTTTTATTGCCTTTAAAGCCCATCTCCTCACTTTGCACACACTACTTATATCAAAGAGCTAGCAATGCAACTCTTTCTCTGTATCAGGGCCGGCCCCACCCTTGAGGCGGGTGAGGCGGCCGCCTCAGGCCCCCGGAGTTTTTGCGATTTTAGGGTTCCCAAATTTGTAATTCCCTTGTAAATATAGGCACGTATTTTGCGCGTAAAAATAATACTGTTAGTAGGGGCCTCCAAAAATAATTATTTCAGGAATCCGCCTTGGACCCCCGAAAACTCATGGTCGGCCCTGCTCTGTACTCTCAATGGTATCCAAATTGCTACCTTCTCGCATAGGGTTTTTTGTAGTTCGTATATTGTGTTATAGTTTCTTGTTTGTCACGGGGCCAGCAAAGACTGTGGTTCCAGCTATATAGGTGTTTGGGGACTCGTTGGAGTATGTTGGAAACAAAGGCCACCTATAGTTTCTCAAGGCTGATTTTGATAAATCTTAATCAAGGATTTTTTTGGAGTGGGGATGAGAATGAGAGACAACACTTTTCTTCTAAACATTTTTAATTCTTATTAGCTTGATAAACAAAAGATTACAACAGACTTTATATAGGCTTAAAAAATAAAACTTTTGACTCTTGAAATTCTGACTTTCTAACTTCCAGAACATATGCCATAATAATAGACTCTTAACTTCTAAAACCCATGCCTTAATAACTTTTTACTCTTTAAGTTCTGACTTTCTAACTTCCAAAATATATGTCATAATAATAGACTCTTTAACTTCTAAAACGCATGCCATAATAACTTTTGACTCTTCCACTTCTTTCAGTTTTGGATTTGAACCAACATCACCCCCTCAAACCAAAATCGACTTCATGCCGAGCATGTCTCTTAGCCTCATGAAGGTTTCACCTGGTAATGGCTTAGTGAATATGTCTACTAGTTGTTCAGTAGTGTGACAATGTTGGAGCTCTCTATAGTGTTCTGCATCACATGATCTCGAAGAAAATGGAACCGAGTATCAATGTGCTTGGTTCTTAGATGATGCACCGGATTCTTAGCAAATTGGGTGGCTGATTTGTTGTCCACAAATATCACAGTCGGCTCTTCTTGTGGATGATCCAACTCTCTCAAAATATTTCACAACCAAATAACTTCACAAGCAGTAGATGAAGCCGCCACATACTCCGCTTCACATGAAGATAAGGCCATGTTGCAGAATCTATCAACAACTCATGTTAAGATAAATCAGAGAGAAAATGAAAACAATACTGAATATTGAATTGAGTTTAACCAAGTACAATACCACCTATATATAGGAGGTGAACAAATATCAAAATAACTCTACCACCAATATGGGACTATAATATCTAACACCCCCTCTCAAACTCACGATGGGTCAAACAATGTGAGTTTGCCTACTAAGTGTCGGAATCTTTGAACTGTATGGGATTTGGTGAAGAAGTCTGCAGTCTGCTGGGAAGAGGTAACAGAATGGAGAGAGATGGTCCCAACCTCAAAATGCTCACGAACATAATGACAATCAATCTCAATATGCTTCGTTCGCTCATGAAAGACCGGGGTGCTTGCAATATGCAATGCACTCCGGTTATCACAATAAAGTGGAGTAGCTCCTGTAAGGGTAACACCCATATCTGATAACAGCCAACGAACATGAACAATCTCTCTAGTAGTAGCTGTCATTGCTCTGTACTCAGCCTTGGTGGAAGAACATGCAACAACTTCTTGTTTCTTGCTCCGCCATGAGATCAGCGAATCACCAAGAAATAGACAGAAACCTGTGGTAGACCTTCTGGTAGTCGGATCCCCTGCCCAATCTGAATCAGAATATGCACTGAGCTCTAGTTTGGATGTAGAAGGCATGAATAATGAGCGAGTGATAGTGCCCCGAAGATATCTGAGGATCCGAAGAAGAGCACCGTAGTGAACTGATGTAGGAGCAGAAACAAACTGGCTGACAATACTAACTGCATGAGCAATATCGGGTCTGGTCATGCATAATAGACAAGCTGTCCAACAATCAGCCTGTATCTAGTGGGATCAGGAAGGAGCTCACCATCTGTGGGACGAAGCTTCACATGAAGCTCTAAGGGTGTATCAGCTGATCGACTGTCAGAGAGGCATGCAGCGGAAATAATATCTGATGTGTATTTCTGCTGAGAAATGAGTATGCCCTGAGATCCATGAGCAATCTCTAAACCCAGAAAATAACGTAGCTTACCAAGGTCTTTCATATGAAACTGCTGGTGAAGGTATTTCTTGGTGGATGCAATGCCGGCGGAGTCATCCCTAGTAATGATCATATCATCAACATATAGTAGTAGAATTACCCTCCCCTGTGGTGATGACCGCACAAACATAGAATGGTCCTGAGAACTCTGACTAAAACCAGCCTTGGTGATGACAAGGCGAAAACACTCAAACCAGGCTTGAGAGGCCTGCTTCAAACCATATATAGCCCGACGCAGCCGACAAACATGATGAGGAGGAGTAGGGAGACCAGGAGGAGGATCCATATAAACAACCTCAGATAAGGTACCATGAAGAAAAGCATTCTTCACGTCCATCTGGTATAACGGCCAGTGGCGGATGGCTGCAACAGCAAGAAGGGTGCGAACAGTAGTCATCTGTGCAACGGGAGAAAAGATCTCATCATAGTCAATGCCATGCTCCTGCGTAAACCCTTGGACTACTAAACGGGCCTTGTGCCGCTCAATAGATCCATCAGGTTGATATTTGACCTTGAAGATCCACTTGCAGCTAATAGGCTGAACGCCCTCTGGTAGAGGAACAACATCCCAAGTGACAGTCTGATCAAATGCACTGAATTCCTCTACAATGGCTTTCCTCCATTCAGGATATTGAATTGCGTCTTTATAGGTTCTGGGCTCACGTGTAGAGTGTATAGCAGTGATATGCATGAAACTGTGGTGAGTAGGAAGCTAGGGTGGCAAAACCAAATTGGTCAGAAGGACCAGTGGCATCAGGAGTGTAACGTGCCGGAGGAATACCAGAAGTGGAACGGGTAGACTGACGAAGAGGTGGTGGACTGACAGGGTGTGGGGGTGAGGACGGTGGAGTAGGTGCATGTGTCAGTGAGGAAGTAGGTGGGATGGGTGCTGGCTGCTGTGGAGATGCAGGTGGAGGTTCGGTAGGAGGAACAACAGGTGTGAGGACTGCAGGAGATGTGAATGGAGCCAGAGGAGTGGGATCAAAAGGAATGCGGGAAGATAAAGTCGGGGGGCTAGAAACAACTGGAGAATCGAGAAATCTAGTATCCTCGGGGGGGTCAGGTAGTAAGGGAAGTCTTCCACAAAGGATACATGTCAAGAAATACGAACACGACCCGCGGATGGATCAAAACAACGATAACCTTTGTGTTCAGGACTGAGTCCTAAGTGAACGCACTTAGCAGCACGAGCGGAGAGCTTCGTGCGCTCAGTAGGAGGGAGAAGGACGTAACAGGTGCATCCAAAGGTACGGAGCATACTGTAGTCTGGAGGAGAATGATAAAGAGCCTCGTAAGGCGTCGTACCAGCTAGGGAAAACGAGGGAGTAATGTTGATCAGACTAACAGAGGTCATGATAGCTTCAGCCCAGAAAGAACGAGGAGCAGAAGATAAGAGTAAAAGAGCGCGAGCCGTCTCAAGGATGTGACGATGCTTGCGTTCAGCTACACCATTCTGCTCATGTGTGTGAGGACATGATTGCTGAAACAGGGTGCCGTGAGACTGTAGGATTGTTCTCATAGTGGTAGAAGTGTACTCACGAGCACCGTCCGATCGAAAATTCTTAATGCGTATACCGAACTGAGTGTGAATCATGGTTGTAAAGACCCGGTAAATATCAGGTATCTCAGATCGCTGACACATAAGAAAAACCCATGTATGTCTAGTGAAGTCATCAATGAAGGTAACATAATAGAGATAGTCTTTCCACGATGGTACGGGAGAGGGTCCCCATATATCGAAATGAACAAGTTGAAAAGGGTGAGTGGTTTCAGAAGTTCTTTTGTGACTAAAGGGTAGGGCAATGTGTTTGGCCAAGTGACAACCCTGACAATCAGATAAATGTTTAAAAGTGAGAGAACCAAGGAGACCACTACGAGCTATAGTCTGAAGTCATGATGCGCTAATATGACCTAAACGTCTGTGCCACAGATCAGCATCAGAGGAAACAATACCGGCAAAACTAGAAGGAGAATGATGTGCACGAAGAAAATCTAGATAATATAGACGACCCTGACGACTAGCACGTCCAAACTCCTCACCGGTAGAGGAATTAGTAATAGAACAACCTAAAGAGTCAAAAGTGACAACAAGACCACTATCGCACAATGCACTAATAGAAACAAGGTTTATTGATAAATGAGGAGCATATAGAACATATGGTAATGTGAGAGTGGGAGAGTTAATTGTTCCTGGGTGTGTGATAAGAAGTGGTGAGTCATCAGCTGTGTGTAGAGATGGAGAGTGAGAGGAAAGTGTTGTGCAGGTGGTAAGTAGTGTCTGATTACTAGTGAGATGATGTGATGCACCAGAATCTAAAATCCAGAACGAATTCATACCGGGAGTGGCAGAAAGTGCAGGAGCAGAGGAGCCAGCATTGATAGACTGACCCAGGAGCTGTAGTTCCATCTGAGTGAGGCATTGCTGAGTATTAGCCCAAGCAGCAGGAGACGGCAAGGCCGGAGTGACGGGCATGGCCAAGGCTGTGAGGGAAGAAGCACTGCGAGCACTGCTATGACTGAGAGCACAATGTGGTGGGAGATGCTGCTGGTGCCTGGATCGGGGTAGGGAGTAGGGCGGTGCTACCGGTGGCGGAAGTAGAGGTGGAGTATGGTGATGAGTGATATAAGGAGAAGATAGGAGGCCGGAGGAAGACTGAAAATGGCGCTGTTGCTCGTTGAATCTGGAGGAGGAACGAGAGGTGGTTGCATCGGGGAAGTCAGTGGAGGCGGAAATATGGGGGAGCGACTGAGATGCCATAAAGGGGTAGTACCTGTATATATGTATATATATAATTATTATTATTATTATTATTATTATTTTATTTTATTTTTTTTGATTTTTTTTTTGTTTTGATTTTTCTTGTTTTGATTTTTTTTTGTTTTTGATTTTTTTTTGATTTTTTTTTTTACAATACTGAAGTAGGCAGCGGGATTTGATCACGGATTCTTCAAACAAATTTTTGTTTGAAGAAGTCTGATGCTGGATCTGATGTCGATGGGAACAGATCTGAACTGCTTGATTTTTGTTTGAAGAAGTCTGATGCCGGATCACGGATTCCTCTGATGCTTGTTCAAGGTCAGATCTGAACTGCTTGTTCAAGTTCGGATCTGATGCTGGAAGATGACTTGATGCTTGATCTGGATATGATAATGATGATGCTGGAGGAAGATTACTTGATGATGATGACTTGATGATGCTGGAGGAAGATTACTTGATGATGATGATGGAGGCCGGTTGATATTGATGGAGGATGGCTGATTCTTGATGGAGGCCGGTTGATATTGATGGAGGACGGCTGATTCTTGATGGAGGACAGCTGATGGATTTGGATACCAACTGGTCTCGGCTGAAGATAGGATTTTTTTTTTTTGAATTCTAGGGTTTGGGGAAGAACGGGAAAATTTGTATAACTTAGCTGTTGTTGGAATTGGAGAATTTTTTGTGAGGAAATTTAAGAATGGAAAATTTGGATATTTTGCTCTGATACCATGTTAAGATAAATCAGAGAGAAAATGAAAACAATACTGAATATTGAATTGAGTTTAACCAAGTACAATACCACCTATATATAGGAGGTGAACAAATATCAAAATAACTCTACCACCAATATGGGACTATAATATCTAACAACTCATAGTGCTAATATCGGAAACACACCACAAACAATAGAAACTTTTCAAGAACAAGCCACCACAATATATGCAAGATCTCACAAGAACACAATCTATATGCAGAAATAACCAATACTTCTTATTCCCCAGTAAATACAAAGATTACAAAGAGATAACAACTCTCAATCTCTCTCTCGCATTTGAAACATTCGGCACAATCCCCTGTTGAAGTTGAACAATAATAACGACTCACCTCTTAATCTCATTAGTGATACAAATCCTAGAGTCTATAGCCATATATAGCCCCCAAGTAAACCCTAAAAGATAAACACAAATCCAGTTTATTGGGCTTGAATTCCGTCAGTCCAAATAACATACAACGCCGGTGACGGTCGACCGCACCCCCAGGTTGGTCGACCGCAACATATAAAGCCAACTACTGAACTCTAGACCGTTGAACCGTACGGTCGACTGTCCTGCTCTCTATTGGACTCTGTACACTCGAAGAACCTCCTACATTCAGAGTCGGTCGACCGCAACTCTCCAGACTACACATCTTATACTTGTTGTTGTCTTCTCTTGTTGTCTTCGTCTCCTCCTCTTCTTCTCCAACTTCAAGTACTCCATGCCTACATATATTTGAGACCACAATCCTAACAGGCCACAACTCCTTGCTTCTTGGAAGTCCAACAAAAAAAAATCGACCTAAGATATAATACATAATCTGTGATGCTTCTCCTTTCATCTTGGTCACCTCCCAATCGCTATCTAAATAGCCTACTAACTCTGCATTTTCACCATAACTCTTCGTAGCTAGCCAATGTCCTTCGGTGTCACCATGTAGTGACTTACAAGTCCTACTCCATACACGATATCCGGCCTGGTGATTATCAACTACCTCAGGCGGCCAACCAAACTCTTGAAAAGAGTCGAGTCCACGGAATCTCCATTTCCTTCTCTTGATAGCTTCATTCCCGTGGCTATTGGAATGTTCATAGAGTTGCAATTACTCATCTTAAATTTCTCCAAAATCTCTTTCATGTACTTCTTTTGGGATATAAATATCCCATCTTGTTGTTGTTTCACTTCAATACCAAGGGAGTTTGACATCATTCCATTGTCTGTCATCTCAAACTCCTTAAACATTGATTCTTTGAATTCCATGAGCATTTCACCACTAGTTCATGTGTACAACAGGTCATCAACATATATGTAAATAATTAAAAAATCACCACGATGATTTTTCTTCATGTGGACAGCATGCTCATATGGATACTTGGTGAACCCATTCTGATGAAGATAACTATCGATGCGTGCATTCCAAGTTCTTGGTGCCTTCTTTAAACCATACAATGCCTTTTTTGGCGGGACACCTTGCTTTCTGCCAATTGCTGAACATACACTTCTTCAAGGATGCCATTGAGAAAGGTTGAATTGACATCAAGTTGATATATCTTCCAAATGTGATGAACGGCAAGTGCGATCAACAATCTTACTGTGCCAAGTCTTGCAACTGGTGCAAAGACCTCTTCATAGTCAATGTCGTACTACTTTTTGTAGACTTTAGCTACTAGTCTCACCTTGTATCAAGAAACTTCACCTTCTACACTACGTTTGATCTTGTACACCTACTTGACACCAATAGCATGTTGCTTTGTTGGAAGTGTTGTCAACTCCCAAGTATTATTCTTTTGTATAGCTTGTATCTCCTCCATCATTTCCGATCGCCAGCAGTCTTCTTTTACAGCTTCTTGGAATGTAAGAGGCTCATGGTCAACATACAAGCAGAAGAGATTGATATTTCCTTCTTCTTCAGCCTGGTCATAAATCTCCTTGAGGCTTCTCATTTTGATATGACCTTGGTACATGGAAGATCTGATGCGACCATTTTCTACAGAAGATGGGGAGCCTCTTGCAGGAGCGGGTGTGGTAGGTTGAGGAGACGGTGGTGTAGCTGGTGGAACTTCTGTTGAAGGCTCTTCGGGCTCTTCATGAACTTGTTTCACTTTGGCCTTCTCTTCATCACTCTAGTATCATACTTTATCTTCATCAAAGATGACATCTCGACTAACCACAAATTTCTTTGTTAGTGGATTGTAGAGTTTGTATGCCTTCGACTCTTCACTATAGTCGAGAAAAATGCATTTCTCACCACAATCATCAAGCTTCTTCCTGTTGGACTTGGGGATATGTGAATATGCAATACTCCCAAAGATTCTTAGGTGTGTAACATTTGGCTTGTAGCCGCTCCATGCCTCTTGAGGTGTCATATGTCTGACACTTTTGGTAGGACAGTGGTTAAGTACATAAGTCGAGCACGCCACAGCTTCCGCCCAGAATTGCTTCGGCAGTCCTTTCTCCTTGAGCATAGTTCTCGTCATGTTAAGAATGGTGCGATTCTTTCTTTCTATGATCCCATTTTGGTGTGGGGTGTACACAGCAGTAAACTGATGTTTTATACTTTGTTCCCTTCAATACTCATCAAATGCTTTTGAGGTGTATTCTCCACCTCGGTCAGAGCGGAGAGTTACAAGCTTGTGACCACTCTGATTTCCAACAAGAGTTTTGATGTTCTTGAATACAATTAAGGCAGCTGACTTTTCTTTAAGAAAATAAACCCAAAGTTTTCTGCTAAAGTCGTCACTGAAAGTAATGAAGTATTTATTACCTCCTAACGACATGGGCTCTATTGGCCCACATATGTCAGTGTGAAGTAGTTGCAGTGGTGTTGTTGCTCTCCAAGATTTGCTGCTGGGAAAAGGAAGTCGTGCATGCTTGCCAAGTATACATCCATCACAAGTGCTGCTCAGTGCCTCGATCATTGGTAGCCCATTCACCATGCTTGATGAAGATAGTAGCTTTAAACCATTGAAATGGAGATGCCCAAAACGAAGATGCCACTTCCATGAGTCACTTTCCTTAAGTCCATAGAAGCACTTCTCTGACTTTGTGTTAAGGTGTAGCGGGAACATGCGATTGCTGGTCATTGGAACATGGGCCATAATTCTTCCACATGTATCTCTCAAAATGAGAGAGTAGTCTTTCATATGTATGTTGTATCCCTTCTTTAGAAGTTGTCCAATGTTGAGAATATTGTTGTTCATGTTAGGCACATAATAAACACAAGAGATATACCCTTTCTTACCATCCTTTTGATAGATCTGTATTGTCCCTTTGCCTTCAACTGAGAGCTTGGAAGAGCCTCCCAAATTTACATTTCCATGAACTCCTTCCGTGAGTTCTGCGAACAGATCTTTCTTACCACACATGCGATTACTAGCACCAGAGTCGAGGTACCAATTTTCGTATTGAGTATCTGAATCAGCATGAGTGAGATGTAGGATAGAATCATTACCTACATCATTTGTTGCTTCTACAACATTTGCTTGTTCATCATTTTTTTACCAACAATCGGAGGCGTAATGTCCGAAGTTCTGGCAATTATAGTATTGGATATTCCTAGTAGCTCCACCTCCGTAGGATTTTCCTTTACCCCGGTTGCCTACTCGTCCCTGACCTCTAAGGCTTGGATTCTCCTGCTGATTAAAGCTAGGTCGTTGAAGAGTACCATGCCCCCGGCCTCTACCACGACCATGGTTGGGAGCTGGATTTTCTTTGATCATTTAGAGTCAGCTTTGACTCTAGTGTTTGTTCCAATACAGCAGGATTAGCAGTCTTCTGCATCCTTTGCTCGTGTACTTGAAGTAAACTCAATAATTCCTCAATTGTAAGCTTCTCCAAGTCCTTAGACTCTTTGATAGCTACAATTATATGCTCAAATTTGGATGAAAGGGATTGAAGTACCTTTTCGATGACACGAATGTCATCTACCTTCTCAATGTTCCTCTTCAAGCCATTCACGATTACTAGAAATCGTGAGAAATAATTAGATACCGATCCTCCATCCTTCATGTGAAGTACTTCAAACTCGCCTCGTAGTGCTTGGAGATGAACCCGCTCCACCCGATCATATCCTTTGAAGATGGAAACTAGAATCTCCCATGCTTGTTTGCTTGTCGTTGCTTCGGCAACTTTTTCAAATGTAGCCTCGTCCAACCCTTGATAGAGTAAGAACAAAGCCTTTTTATCCTTCTTCCTCTGCTTCCTAAGAGCCTTCTTCTCGACCTCTGTGTATTCAGCCGCCTTCTCAGCAGTGGGTTCCTAAAGGCCAGCAGTAATGGTTTTGCACAGATCTTGTGACCCAAACAAGACTCTAATTTGGATAAACCATGAACCATAGTTATCCTGTGATAATCTAGGAATTTGTTATTGCACTAGGTTAGAACTCATTTTTGGCTCTCATACAAGTGATGGATCTTAATTAAGGGCCTTTTTGGAGTGGGAAGGAGAATGGGATACAACTCTTTTCTTCTAAACTTTCTTATTCTTATTAGCTTGATAAACAAAGGATTACAACAGCCTTTATATAGGCTTGAAAAATAAACTCCTGACTCTTGAAATTATGACTTTCTAACTTCCAAAACATATGCAATAATAATACTCTTTAACTTCTAAAACTCATGCCTTAATGACTTTTGACTCTTTAACTTCTGGCTTATTAACTTCCAAAAGATATGCCATAATAATAGACTCTTCAACTCCTAAAACTCATGACTTTTGACTCGTCCAGTTTTGGGTTTGAGCCAACAGATTTTCCGCATATGGGGGGGGGGGGACTGGCCGCTTTTTTCGGTAGAGTGCTTTCTCTATCTTTGCATATGTCAATTTCTTTCGTACTAGTTTCACTCAGTTACTAGTTTAATGAAATTCGGTCCTGAATATGCGTGATGTTTAAATCAGGGAAGGTTGCATCAGTAATTGACTTACTGGTTCACCATGAAAAAAGCCTGCGATTAGTCCCATATGTGCAAAGATCGATCTGTATGGTTAAATAAATCCAAACTCAAGGTTTTTATTGTTGGCAGATTAGTCTCTTATACATGTCAAATTCCTTACCATTTAGAGATTGTAAATTTAACTTACTCAAGATTCTGTTAGGAAAAAACTCGATCAAGGAATTCAGTCATGGTTCATTTTGAGTACGGCAACCACCTTGAGTACGATTAATATCACTCTTCCTGTAAACTTCCATGAGTGTATGATTGCATAGATTACATGAACGGACAAGAAACTCTCTGTTAGACTTGTAATTCAGTACCATAAATTACTGTATTGGTGTATCCCAACTCATCCAAGTTACTTCTTCAATTATGTAGCGGAAAACCTTGGTATACCATCTCCTCTACCTTACCTCTCAATCTCTAAAAACCCTTAACAACACGGAAGCATTTCTCAAGGGTATCAGCTTTGCCTCCGATGGTGCTGGTGCCTTAAGACTCCACAAAATCCGGAAGTTCTTTAACATGTCATATAAATTTCAGATAAAGCATTACATTACTTACTATTCGACAAGTGATTGCATAATCTATATTTCAGGGTCAGGGTCAATGCCTCAGTTTAAGCATGTTAGAAAATGGGTGTTCTATACACCATTTACGAACCAGTTTTCGAGTAATTTTTTGAGTAAGATCCTCAATGAATTATTGAGAGATCTTGATTGATTTGTGTTTTCCTTTGCGAGTAGATCAAAGTCATATATTAATTTGCTAAAAACGGTTAAGGGATGAATGAGAAATTATCTCTCAAAGTTAGACGTTTTCATTCTTGAAAAAGGGTTTAGTGGACATAGTCCCACATCGGAAAAATCAAGGAAATTAGAAGAGGATATATATAGTAACCTTCTTCTAAGCATTGTAAGATAGCTAGAAGATAGGCTCTCTATCGCGCGCGCAAGGGGATGCAAATCTCGGACCGGATTACATGTGGCTTGTGTGTGCGCGCCCGCACGTCTTGCGGACACGAATGCCGGACAGACATAACCCCACCCCGTGTACGCATTCAAGTCTCTGTTTGCCGTGTATGCATTCAATATATTGTCTGCCGTTACAAGCTCTAACCCTGACTTTATATATAGAGCCCCCCCCCTCTCTCTCTTTCTTCCCTGTACCAAAAATCGTCTTCTTTCTTTTCTATTTAATTTTACTCTTACTCTTTTCCGTTCCTCGATCCTGCTATTAGGTAAGTCGGTGATAAGAGTTCTCACGCTGATGGTCGGTTCGAAGGTGTTACGTGGTGCCTACATGAACAATCTAGTCGTTGCATCCTAGGAGACAGACGCCTTAACACAATCCAGCAACCTGAAGAGGCGAAATCTGTTTTAAGGATGTTGTGTGATACACAGGCCTCGACTGCTCTACCTTGTTGCATATTATTCGGTTTGTTTCTAAGTTGTTATTTATTTAGTTTTATTTTCTTGTTGGATTTTCTTCCTCTCCTATTCTCTTCTCTGTTTTCGGTGGCTCTCAATCAATTGAGTTTATTGTAAAAGAAAGTTTATAAAGAATTTTAATAACAAAGCATGCAGATAGACTACTACTCCACGCTATATATTGATCTCGTGCAGGATTTGGGAAGTGCCCCAACATAAGATCACCTATCCAACTCCATATTCGCTCTTATAATTGGAAGCAATGACATACTGAATTATGTCTAGAAGAAGAGTTCATCTAATTCACTCACCGAGGAACAGCTTGTAGATTCCATGATTTCTTCCTTGAAAGGACAATTAAAGGCAAGCATTATATTGTGAATTGTTAGACCTAACAGCCTTACCTTCGACGACTTCTGGGTTATTAACTTAGTTTTTCTTTATTACAGAGGACATACAACTTTGGTGCTCATAAATTTGCATTTGTGGGTACAGGGCCAATAGGTTGCTGCCCACAACAGAGGAAAAATAATTGCGTAAGAGAGTGCAATGACCAAACAAATAACATCTCTCTTCAATTTGTCGACAGGGCTACTTCACTAATGCAAGAATTGAAATCGTAATTTGGTGATTCAACACACCTTGTTGGCTTTGTTAGGATACATCCAAAACCCAGAAACCTACGGTATCAGTATGAATACTTGATATATATATATATATATATATATATATATATATATATATATATATATATATATATATATATATATATATATATATATATATATGGGATATGCTCAGTTGAAAACGGGTTTGTTTTCACGGGTTTGGAAAACAGCGATCTGAGCCATCGGATCGATCATGATCGTGATCGATGGCTCAGATCTGCCTCCCCATAACCCGTTTCAATTGTTGAGCGAAGGGTTATTTTGGAAATTTCGTCCCAAATAACTCTTCGCTGAACAGATTCTAAAAAAAAATAATATAACCTAGGCCGTTGTTGGGAACAACGGCCTAGGTTATAAATATTGAAATCAAGGTTGTTGTTCCAAACAACGGCCTATGATTCAATTTTTTATAACCTAGGCCGTTGTTCTTAACAACGGCCTAGGTTATATCATTTTTTGCAAAACGAATCAGGCGAAGAGTTATTTGGGACGAAATTCCCAAAATAACCCTCCGCCACTTAAGTCATATAGGGTGATGGGCGGGCTCGATCTGAGCCGCTGATCGCGATCATAATCGATCCGATGGCTCAGATTCGTGTTTTCCAACCCGTGAAAACAAACTCGTTTTCAACTGAGCATATCCCTATATATATATATATATATATATATATATGTTACAAATTCTTTGCAGTAAAACCAATCACGATTGAAAGGCACAAAATACGAAGAAGCAGAAGAAGAAGGAGGGAGGAAACCAACAAATAAAAGAAAAGAAAAGAAAAGGAATAGAAATAACAAAATTACAAAACAAAGTTGGTTACGTTGAGGCTTGTGTACCACACAATCTCCTTAAAACAGATTTTGCTTTTTCCGGGTGCTGGAAGTTGCGTAGGCGTCTGTCTCCCAGGACGCAAAGACTCATGCTCTCGAACTGGGCAGTGTCTGAAATCTATCACCGAACGACTAAGGATGGAACCTGAATATGAAGCATGTCTTGTGGACACGAATGCCGGACAGACATAACCCCACCCCGTGTACGCATTCAAGTGTCTGTCTACCATTACATTGTGTCATTTAGGACGTTAATTGCTGTCTGCCGTTACAGTGTACGCATTCAATATATTGTCTGCCGTTACAAGCTCTAACCCTGACTTTATATATAGAGCCCCCCCCCCTTCTTTCTTTCTTCCCTGCACCAAAATTCGTCTTCTTTCTTTTCTATTTAATTTTACTCTTACTCTTTTTCGTTCCTCGATCCTGCTGTTTGGTAAGTCGGTGATAAGAGTTCTCACGCTGTTGGTCGGTTCGAGGGTATTACGTGGTGCCTACATGAACACTCTAGTCGTTGCATCCTGGGAGACAGACGCCTTAACACAATCCAGCAACCTGAAGAGGCAAAATCTGTTTTAAGGATGTTGTGTGATACACAGGCCTCGGCTGCTCTACGTTGTTGCATATTATTCGGTTTGTTTGTAAGTTGTTATTTATTTACTTTTATTTTCTTGTTGGATTTTCTTCCTCTCCTATTCTCTTCTCTGTTTTCGGTGTCTCTCAATCAATTGAGTTTATTGTAAAAGAAAATTTATAAAGAATTTTAATAACAAAGCATGCAGATAGACTACTACTCCACGCTATATATTGATCTCGAGCAGGATTTGGGAAGTGCCCCAACAAAAGATCACCTATCCAACTCCATATTCACTCTTATAATTGGAAGCAACGACATACTGAATTATGTCTAGAAGAAGAGTTCATCTAATTCATTCACCGAGGAACAGCTTGTAGATTCCAAGATTTCTTCCTTGAAAGGACAATTAAAGGCAAGCATTATATTGTGAATTGTTAGACCTAACAGCCTTACCTTCGACGACTTCTGGGTTATTAACTTAGTTTTTCTTTATTACAGAGGACATACAACTTTGGTGCTCATAAATTTGCATTTGTGGGTACAGGGCCAATAGGTTGCTACCCACAACAGAGGAAAAATAATTGCGTAGGAAAGTGCAAGGACCAAACAAATAACATCTCTCTTCAATTTGTCGACAGGGCTGCTTCACTAATGCAAGAATTGAAATCGTAATTTGGTGATTCAACACCTTGTTGGCTTTGTTAGGATACATCCAAAACCCAGAAACCTACGGTATCAGTATGAATACTTGATATATATATATATATATATATATATATATATATATATATATATATGTTATAGATTCTTTGCAGTAAAACCAATCACGATTGAGAGGCAAAAAATATGAAGAAGCAGAAGAAGGAGGGAGGAAACCAACAAATAATAGAAAAGAAAATAAAAGGAATAGAAATATACTTTATATATGTATATATATATGTTACAAATTCTTTGCAGTAAAACCAATCACGATTGAGAGGCACAAAATACGAAGAAGCAGAAGAAGAAGGAGGGAGGAAACCAACAAATAAAAGAAAAGAAAAGAAAAGGAATAGAAATAACAAAATTACAAAACAAAGTTGGTTACGTTGAGGCTTGTGTACCACACAATCTCCTTAAAACAGATTTCACTTTTTCCGGGTGCTGGAAGCTGCGTAGGCGTCTGTCTCCCAGGACGCAACGACTCACGCTCTTGAACTGGGCAGTGTCTGAAATCTATCACCGAACGACTAAGGATGGAACCTGACTATGAAGCACAGAACAGAGGGGGAAGAGAAGAGTTCTTGGTCTGATCATTCAGGGAAGAGTGGCCTCTATTTATAGGAACAGGGTGAGAATTGTAACTGCAGACAATGCATTGACTGCATCCACTGTAACAACAGACAACTCCTTAATGCACCGGCTATAATGACAGATAGAGGTTTGAATACAGTACTGTAACGACAGAAAAAATCATTACGTGAATAAATGGCAGATAAAACCGTTTTAGCGTTTAATTCAACCGTTACAGAACGGGAAAAAAATTGTTGTAAAAAATGGCTCTGCACGGGGTGGGTACACGTCGGTCCGGCATTCGCGTCCGTCGAACGTGTGGGCGTACACAAGTCGCATGTAATTCGGCCCGAGATTTGCATCCCCCCTCCAAGTAATTCAGAACTCTTGTAATTGCTTGCCGATGCTCGCTTCCAGGATTACTCGTATATCAACTTAATTTACTCATTGCATAGGCTGTGTCAGGTATTGTACAACTCATTAAGTATATTAGACTGCCTATGATTCTAGAGTATTCTACTTGAGAAATACTCTCACCTTTATTCTTAGATAAATGTAAAATTATATCTATTGGAGTTCTGGCAATTCCAGAATTATCTTTATCAAATTTTCTAAGAATATTGTCAATATAATGTGACTGGCTTAAAACAAGCTCGTTTGATGTTCTTGTGATTTAATTCACAATATAACATCAACTAGTCTCATATCTTTAATGTCAAACCTTGAGTTCAACATGTTTTTAGTAGATTTAATCATCTTATCATTGCTTCCAACAATAAGCATATCATTTACATACAAGCATATTATGACACATCCACTTTCAGTGTCTTTGACATATACATATTTATCACATTCATTGATCTTGAAACTATTCGTCATCATGACATTGTCAAAATTTTCATATCATTGCTTTGATGCTTGTTTTAAGCCATATAATGACTTCACCAGTTTACAAAAAAAAAAAAAAAAACTTTGTCCTGAAGCTGAAAAATCCTTAGGTTGCTCCATATAGATTTCTTCATCTAAATCTTCATTAAGTAATGCTGTTTTCACATCCATTTAATATACTTCAAGATTGCACAAGGCTGCTATTACAAGTACCATCCTAATGGAGTTTATTCTCTTCACAAGAGAATATGTATCAAAGTAGTCCATATCTTCTTTTTGTCTATAACCTCTTACTACAAGTCTTGCCTTGTATTTATCAATTGATCCACCAGGTTTCATGTTCTCTTGAAAATTTACTTGGAACCTAAAGGTTTACTACCTGGTGGAAGATCCACTAGTTCCTAAGTATGATTTTGCAAGATAGAATCAATTTTGCTCTTAATGTCTTCTTTCTATAGAGGACCATCACTAGAGCTCACCGCTTCTTTGAAAGTTTGGGATTCACCTTCAAACATAAAAGTTAAAAAATTTGGACCAAAACATTTTTCGGTTCTTGTTCTTTTACTACGTCTAGGTTCTCCTCAACTTCATCATCTTGGTTTTCACTATTGTCACTGACAGTCTCATATGTTCGTTTGGAAGAATTTGGTTCTTTTTTAGACTTAAATGGAAATACATCTTCAAAGAACGATGCATTTCTAGACTCCATTATTGTGTTCTTTGGTATCTCAAAGATATCGGATTTGTACACCAAGAACCGATAAGCACTACTATTATGTGCTTAGTCGATGAAAATGCAATCAACCGTTTTGGGTCATATTTTCACTTTCTTAGGTGGAGGTACTGCCACCTTAGCAAGACATCCCCACATTTCCAAATAATTATAGGATGGCTTTCTTTCTTTCCATAATTCATATGCTATTTTTTCTTCTTTATTTTTGGGCACCTTATTCAAAAGATAGTTAGCTGAAAGAATAGCTTCTCCCCACAAGTTAGGTGGCAAACCAAAACTTATTAACATTGCATTCATCATTTTCTTCAAGGTACGATTCTTTCGCTCAGCAACACCGTTGGACTAAGGAGAATAAAACGTTGTGGTTTCATGTATAATCCTATGCTTAGCACAAGTTTCAGCAAATGGCGATTCATACTCTCCACCTCGGTCACTTCTTAGTGCCTTAATTTTCTTGTTGAGTTGATTTTCAACTTCATTTTTATAGAGAACAAATTTCTCTATAGCTTCGTCCTTGCTTTTAAGCAAATACACATAACAATATTTTGTGCCATCGTCAATAAAGGTAATAAAATATTTATTACCATATCTTGTTTGTATCATTTTCAGATCACAAATATCCATGTGAATTAAATCAAGAGGTTCAATGTTTCTTTTAACACTTTAAAATGATGATCTTGTCAATTTTGCCTCAACACAAGTTTCACACATATGTTTGGAATCAATTTGGAATGTTGGAATATGATTCAAGTTAATTAATTTATGCAAAGTATCATAATTAACATGTCCTAGTCTACCATGCGATAAATTGGAAGACTCAAACATATAAATAGAAGAGCTAGCTTTATTGATATTTTTGACCATGGTCATTATATTGAGTTTAAACATTCTACCACTCATGTATCCTCTACCAACATACATTCCACTCTTTGACAAAACAAATTTGTTTGACTCAAACACTAAATAAAATCCATGATTATTAGGCAACGAACCAGATACCAGGTTCTTACGGCTTTCGGGAACATATGCAATATTGTTCAGAGTCGGTTCCTTTCCATAAGTCATCTTTAAGATCACCTTGCATTGGCTCTTGATTTCTGAAGTAGCTGAGTTCCCCATAAATATCTTCTCCCCATTCTTTAATGGTTCGAAAGTGGATAATATACTTCCGTTGAAGCACACGTGTCGAGTAGCTCCAGTGTCAATCCACCATTCTTTGGGATTTGAACCCATCATGTACCTCCGAGAACACAGCTGAGAGGTTGATATCAGAAACTTTTTGAGCAATGCCTTCAACAATATGTGCTTCTCTGTTCATGTTCTTCCTGGATAGTCTGCAATCAGTAGACTTGTGACCTATCTTGTCACAGTTGAAGCACTTGCTCTGAAACTTCGGCTTCTTGGAGATTCCTCCCTTAGGTCCCAACTTGGACCCCTTGTTGTTGTGCTTTTTAAAACGTTGACTATGTTCCACAGCATTAGTCTCGACAGCCTGACTGATGGCTCCAACCTTTTCAGAACCTCTATTGTCTTCTTCAATACGATGTCTGACAATGAGATCCTCAATGCCCATTTGCTTTCGCTTATGTTTCAAGTAATTTTTGAAGTCTTTTCAACCTACTGGTAATTTTTCAATAATACAAGAAACTTGAAAGCTGTCACTTAGGTTCATACCTTCAACATGTATTTCATGCAAGATCAGTTGAATTTCTTGAACCTGAATGATCACCATTTTGGAATCCACCATTTTATAGTCTAGGAAGCGGCCTACAATGAATTTCTTGGCACCGACATCTTTAGTTTTATATTTATGATCTAGGGATTTCCAAAGTTCTTTAGCTGTTCTTATATCAATATAAACATTGTATAAAGAATCAGCTAATTTGTTCATTAAATAGTTCTTACATAAGTAATCAACATTTTTCCAAGCATCCACAACGGCGATGACTTGGTTATCTTGCTCATCTTCTTTAAGATTTGGAGATTCTTCGTTCAAGAATCTTACGAGATTCAAGGTGGTCAAGTAGAACTTGGTTATCTTGCTCATCATTTTCAGTTGCCACCTTCTTGAAATTTTGCCTATTGAACTTCTCAAGTTTCTCTCCATGGGAGACTGAGATAGGTACAGCGGTCGGCATTGGCACTCTTGCCACAACAACAGTCAACACTTGTGCCGCATCAACAACAACAGCATTCTCTAATGCATTTGTCATTGTTAATATGAGAATACACAACACGAGTGTAAAATTTTCAGAACGAAAAAGAAAACAAAAGGAGTGCCTCAAAACAAAGGAAATATAAATGAAAGAAATGAAAATTTGTTTTAAGTTTGTTAAAATTCTTTGCAGTAAAATCCTTCACGATTGACAGGCACAAAATATGAAGAAACAGAAGAGGGAGAAAACCGACAAATAAAATAAAAGGAACAATAACAAGTCGGTCCGACATTCGTTCTTGGAGATTCCTCCCTTAGGTCCCAACTTGGACCCCTTGTTGTTGTGCTTTTTGGAACATTGACTATGTTCCACCACATTAGCCTTGGCAGCCTGACTGATGACTCCAACCTTTTCAGTACCACTATTGCCTTTTTCAATACGAAGTCTGACAATGAGATCCTCAATGCTCATTTCATTTTGCTTATGCTTCAAGAAATTTTTGAAGTCTTTCCAACCTGCTGGCAATTTTTCAATAATACAAGCAACTTGCAAGCTTTCACATAGGTTCATACCTTCAGCATGTATTTCATGCAAGATCAGTTGAATTTCTTGAACCTGAATGATCACCATTTTGGAATCCACCATTTTATAGTCTAGGAAGCGGCCTACAATGAATTTCTTGGCACCGACATCCTCAGTTTTATATTTATGATCTAGGGATTCCCAAAAATTTTTAGCTATTCTTTTGTCAATATAAACATTATAAAAAAGAATCGGATAATCCGTTCATTATGTAATTCCTACATAAGTAATCAGAATTTTTCCAAGTATGCACAGCGGCGATGACTTGGTTATCTTGCTCATCTTCTTTAAGATTTGGAGATACTTCGTTCAAGAATCTTGCGAGATTCAAGGTGGTCAAGTAGAACTTGGTTATCTTGCTCACTATTTTCAGTTGCCACCTTCTTGAAATTTTGCCTATTGAACTCCGCAGGTTTCTCCCCATGGAAGACTGAGACTAGTACAGTGGTCGGCATTAGCACTCTTGCCACAGCAACAGTCGACACTTGTGCCGCATCAGCAACAACAGCATTCTCCAATGCATTTGTCATTGTTAATCTGAAAATACACAACACGAGTGTAAATTTTTCAGAACGAAAAGAAAACAAAAAGAGTGCTTCAAAACAAAGGAAATATAAATGAAAGAAATGAAAATCTGTTTTAAGTTTGTTACAAATTCTTTGCAGTAAAACCAATCACGATTGGGAGGCACAAAATATGAAGAAGCAGATGAAGGAGAAGACCGACCAATAAAATTAAAGGAAGAATATCAAGTTGGTCCGACATTCGTGTCCGCACGACGTGCGGGCGCCCACAAGTCGCATATAATTCGAGATTTGCACACAATGTCTCATTTTGGAAGACAATTTTTCATTCACCCAATAACCGTTTTGAGCAAAAAAATATATGATTTTGATCTACTCACGAAGGAGAACACAAATCCATTAAGATCTCTCAATAATTCATAGAGGATCATACTCAAAAAATTGTTCAAAAACTGGTTGTATAAAATACTCATTTTTAACAATACATACACAGTAACCTATGAATGTATACGCTCTGCCGATCTCTTCAGCTTATTTTATACTGCTATGTACATGATTTGCCGAAGTCAAGGCTGCATGTTGTGGACTACTTGGTAAACTCAGTGCTGGATTCGCTTGCCTTCCAATCTTGAAATGGTGTGCCAATAGATCAAACCATATAGTTTGGGTTCTCTTCCATCCAACTGAAACCACAGCTAGATTGCTAACGTCGACATTTTTCTGTGGATTGTCACCCTATGTTTTTTCCACTCAATGTAAAACAGCTGAGTAATCTCTGAAATGACAGTGCAATTCTTTTCTGGCTTACTTCGAATTCTGATCGGATATTTAGATGCTTTTAGTATGGATACTGGAATAATCACTTTTAAAAGGTTACATACCTAAGGGCATCTGTAGTAGTTGGCTATTTTGAAAATATTGGCTTTTTGGTGCTTTGGTGCTGCAGTAATTGACTATAAACTCAAAAAATGGGTTTTAGATGAACAGTCGTCTGCCAAATTTGACAGACGAAATAGAAATTTAGAAAAAATAGCCGACGAAAAATGATTTTTCGTCCGTTCGATCGAATGAAAGATCATTTTTCGTTGCTTGATTTTTGTTTTTTTAACCCCATCAACCGGAAAATCATTTCCCATCCCAAAATATTTTATAAAAAAAAACGTCGGACGGGGATGATTCCCCGTCCCAATTTTTTTTATAATAAAAACGACGATCATTTCCCGTCCAATCAATTATATATATATATATATATATATATATATATATATATATATATATATATATATATATATATATACGTCTCGCAATTTTTTTAAAAAAAAATATCGTCGGACTCGTTCCTTGATTTTTTAATAAAAAAAAATTTAGCATATAATGACTACAGCGCAAATTCAAATTTCTGTTTTCTATATGTCAAATACCTAAAATTTATCCTTATCTCCCTCAATCCAATTCATTTTCGAAGTTTGTGAATTCATATATGATTTTTAAAAAATCAAGAATAAAGAGGAAGAAGATGATGTTGGAAAAGATTGCCTCCCAAATCCTACTTAAGGGTTGCAATCAAAAGGCAAAGCGGATGCTGTCAAACATACAACCATCATTATTTGAAACATTTTGCCGAAATGCCCTTTTTTTAAAAAATAATTAGTGACCTGCCCTACTTTTCAAAATAATTAGCGAGATGCCCTTGTCTGTGACACGTCAGCAACAAACATTTTTGGAAAAAACGGCATCAGCTATTTGTATGCCGTTCTTCCCAATAACTGTATCTCTTTTAGAAAAAATTATTATGCCGTTATTGGGAATAACGGCATTGCTTAAGATCTCTAAAGTATCAATCGTGACTTTAGAGAGAAATGCAAAAATTGAAATAACTGATGTCGTTCTCTAAGAGAACGGCATAGATAATACTAATGCAATTTTTCACAATAACGGCATCAGTTATTATCGTTTTGCATAGGTTCCTATAATCGAAAATCCCATCTTCTTCCCCTTTTCACTTGCGATTCTTTCCTTCCCCACTTCGACTCCGAAAACCCTAAACCCTTTAAAAAAAATCCTAAAATCTTCGGCTGTGTAATCGATTAGTATTTGGGAGTCTACTCATCAATCTTTCATTAAGAGTGCCAAATCATTCCGAATCTGAAATTATTGTAAGTATCCAAAAACCCTAATTTGTATTTTGTAAAGTTGATTTTGATAGTATGATAGATGTGTGCATTGGTAGTATAGTACAAGTAATGTACATATGCTGTTATTGAAGTAGTAATTTTGGGAATAACTTTATGTATTGTTAGTGATGTAGGGTTTACAAAATATTGAATTGTTGAGAAAGGTGGAATTGTTCATTTTGATAGGAAAACAATGAATTTGGAGGGATATTTTGTTGGGGGGGTAGGGGGTTACGTTGTCATTATGATGATTGCAAGTAGTTCAAAATTCATACTTAGGTTATAAAAGAACCATTTTTTTACAATCTTATGAACGATTCGGATATGAGGAATAACGCATTTGTGATGAATTATACTTAGTTTATTTTGAAAATTCTTTTACTAAAATTGTTGTTGATTACTGTTTGTTATTGTTGACAGGCCAATAGATCCTACACAACCATCTTCTTCGCATGGTGCTGGTGCTTCTTCTACTTCTTCATTTGGACCACAGGAACATCTGGGTCCATTAGATCCTACTGTTCTATATCTGCAACCAGACCACAGATCACTGGCCGTTTGGACCGGGGATGTAGAGAAGATGAGTTTCCGGATGCACAACATTATGCCGGTGATCCCCAGTATTGAAAATTACTTGGTCAGCAGCGGATTCTATGGGATGTCGAAGCTGGCGAAAATCAAGTGTGACCATGCTCTACTTACCGCACTTGTGGAGCGGTGGAGGCCGGAGACACACACGTTTCACTTGCCGGTTGGAGAGATGACGGTCACCCTATAGGATGTAGCTGTGATTGCGGGTCTTCCGATTGATGGGGTGGCCATCACCGGCAATTTGATGTTCAACAAGGTTGCATTGGTACTAAACTATCTCGGCTTGGAGGTGCCTGAAGAGGACCACGGCATATTCGTTGGGGAATCCATTAGACGTTCATACCTTGACGATCAGTTCACTAATCGATTGCCACCTGTGCCGACGGACATCCAACTCCGGAACTATACGCGCGCATATCTACTGTCGTTGATTGGAAGGATCCTATTCCCTAACCCTTCAGGTGACGTAGTCCACCTCATGTACCTTCCTCTCATAGCTGACCTGCAGACGGCCGGCCGATATAGTTGGGAAAGTGCGGCTCTATCCTCCCTCTACCGTGCACTCTGTAACTGTTCTATGGGGTCGATTCAAATGACCGGGCTGATGTCCATCTTGCAATTGTTGGGAAAGAATACACCTCGGCCGATCCCGTGTCACGGTACTATCAGAGAGTTGGAGAATACTACAGGATAATCCTGTGCTGAGAGCTCCTCTCGGTGCCTACTGGGCGGGGAAGCGTACATGGAGGGATAATCCACGTGGTGTCCTCACCTATTACAGGGACGAACTCGATCAGTTGAGGGAAGAGTTCGTCAATTGGATCCCGTACACAGACGATAGGCTGCAACGTCTACCACCCATTTGCACCGCCAACAATCAGTTGTGGTTGACCTTAGCTCCACTTGTGAACTTCTAAGTTGTGGAGTTTTATTACCCTGGACGTGTCCTTCGCCAATTCAATGCACAACAACCCGTCCCGGCGAATTCATTGTACGATCGTAGGCTACACAACATCACGGGTCAAGGTCGTTTACCAAACATGGTTTGGCCGATCTCCACTGTGCTTATGTTGGAGCTTGGAATGAGCGGAGGTACGAGTTGGTAGTTGAGGGTATTGTACAGCCGTATGACGGATCGATGCACACAGCTTATATGGCATGGTACAGACACATCACAAGATTGTATGTCGCGCCAAAAAGGGATCTTCCCTCAGGTATCCAACAACCAATACCCGCGCACCAGGTTGAACCACCACCTGCACATTCATCATCACAACCCATGTATCAACCGAAAGCATCATCATACCGTCTAATGGTAAATAAGATTGTTTGTTCAATTTCAATTATTTCGATTAATTTTACTTATGCTTCTTTAATTATGTCATATATGGTTTACTATTGTAGATTGACAACACATGGGCCATGGCAAGAAAATGTGCGGGTGTCTTGAAGAGCAACGCCAATAAGGCATGCAAAGAATTGGCAAGAGACCTCCTCTGCAAATGTCGTAGCTCTCTTGAAGAGGTTGGAGATGGTCCACGCTTCAATGAACTAATGCGGTCAACCGAAGAGCAACGCCAACAAGTACGACCTACCGCAAGCCAAGCTCCACCACCACCACAACAAGCATTGGAATTGGGAGATCCCCTCGCACCTCAAACTCAACCTCAAACTTCATCCCATCGTCCACGAAGGGGTAAGACCGTTCGATTCCCTCCTCCACAAAGCGAATTGGCAAATCCGGAGATTGAAGAAGGAGGAGGTGATGAAGAAGGAGGAGTTGGTCCTAGTGCACCCGCAACGCAAGAGACACGGGAACGTAGGCGGAAAGTCCCCGCTCGCAGGAGAAGATCACCCCAACACTTCACGCCGAGTTAAACCGAAGAAGTATTTATGTATTATTGGTCTTTCTAGTTTTTTTGTAATTGTACACTTTATTTAGTGCATGTATTGAAAGATTTCAGTTGTGCATTTTGTGGAACTTGATGTGCATTTAGTATTTGAAGTCTGCGAAACTTGATGAACTTAATGAAAATTTGATGAACTTGGAGTATATGTGCATGTCTGTGTAGTATCTGTGCAGTATCTATTTTGCAAAATTTAAAGTTTGTGAACTTGATGAATTTGAAGTATCTGTGCATGTCTAAATTTGAAGTATCTGATTTGCAATATCTGATTTGCAAAATTCATCAAGTTTGTGAACTTGATGAATTTGAAGTATCTGTGTAGTATCTGATTTGCAAAATTCATCAAGTCTGTATGTGAAGTTTGTGTATCTGTGTAGTATCTGTGTAGTTTGTGAACTTGATGAGTTTGTGAACTTGATGATACTTAATACTTGATGGTTTGTGAAAATTTAAGATGAATTTGTTTTGAATTGATGAAGTCTGCATGTCTATGTAGTAAAAACCATGGATAAAAGTTGACGTTATTGAAAGTAACGGCATCTTAATCCTGTAACGTTCTTGCGAATAACGGCATAAGTATGGATGGAAAATTATGAGATATGGAGTTTGCTGCCAATATATCTGGGTCAACAGTCGTTATCCACTTTAACGGTATCCTAAACCGATGCCGTTATTTAAGATAACGGCATCTTTGTATATTTCACCTGACTTCCAAGTTAACGGCATATTTGAAGATGGTCACAAGTATGTCGTTATCCTAGATAACGGCATCTTCAATTTATGCCGTTTTCCAAAATAACGGCATCTACTAACTGTGCCGTTGTTCAGAATCACGGCATCAGTTAAACATCAGAATTCCAAAATTTGAGATTTCTGCCAAACTTTCTGTCTCCACAGTCGTTCTTGAGAATAACGGCATAGATAGAAGATGTCGTTATTCACAACAACGGCATCTGTTGTTTGAATAGTTGTGCATGTTTCTGTGCATGTTTTGTTGTGATTTTGTATATACAACTAATTTAACTATATCCACCACCGATTCAAACCACAAATCTTATTCCAAAGAATTTAAACTTAAATTACTCAACATTCAAAAACAACTTTATAATTTCATACTAACACTTACAAAGGAAAATATATAACTAACATCCAATAACAAGGAAAATATTCAAGTGCGGGTAGATTGTGAAGTCCCCACACTTTGTACATTCTTACAACTGCGTCTATTGTGCCCGCTCACACCACATTTTGAACATACTTTTCTACTACTCTCCCCTTCTCGAGCGTCCAAGTCATTGCGGATGCGAGTACTCTTGGCCTCCCCTTCACCCGACAAAGACTAGAATCAACTATTAGTACCGGTGTGCTTTGGGTAGGCCAATAAGATTCGTCTGGGATAGGATTGAAAGATGGTGCCTATGTTTTTGCTAACGAGTCTGTAGAGTAGAAGGGATCTATGTACGGTTGATAATCAAGCGCACGTGAAGCACATGCCGCTAACACATGAGAACATGGAACGTGGAACAGTTGAAATTTGCCACATGTACAAGTTCGGCCTTCTAGGTCCACCATATGCCAATGGCCACCCTTTTGATATCCACCGTCCATTCTAATGCCCGTTTTCACCCCAAAAACACCATCGCGATTATTAAACATTATGGCCTCATGTAAATTGGATTTTTCTCGGCGGACATCAATAAGGTCCTGAATCCGGGGTGTCCATAGTTTACCTTCAGCGATAAGTGTCTGTGCGACCTCACGGCGGTCGATGAAGTACATGTTGAGACGGAAAAATATATGTTCTACAATTGCGGTGACAGGTAAGATACGAACACCTTTTAGAACCGAGCTGAAAACTTCAGACAGATTTGTTGTCATAATACCATATCTACACCCACCATCAGCAGTAAGTGCCCACTTCTCAATTGCTTTTTCCTTTATCCAATTAGCCGCATCAGCATTGCTAGCTTCAAGTTGTGCCATCTTTTTCTCGTACTTTTTCCACTGATTTTGACATGCAATTACCTTCAATTTATTCATCAAAAATTTCTAACCAAATTTTTTATGAAAATTGCTAGCAAAATGCCGCATACAGTACCGATGATATGGAAATGGTTCCCTCCACGTGCCAAAATCATTTCCCATTGCTGATAAAATACCGGCATGTCGGTCAGAAATGACACAAAGACCTTCACAATCTGTAACAAAGCACCGAATACAGTTCATGAACCATGTCCACGTTTCTATGCTTTCACCTTCAGCCAGTGCAAATGCAAACGGAAACAACCTCCCGTTTGCATCTGGTGAAACCGCAATCAACAAACAGCCTTTTTTATTATCATTGTTATATTTATTTTTATTATTATTGTTATTATTACTCTATTAATATTGATATTGTTATTATTGATATTGTTGTTGCTATTATTTCTGTTAAAACCATTAGTCTTAATCTGTATTATATCTTTTAATTATGAACATTAAAGCTCAAACCTTATATTCACCTTGTATTATTGCTTGCCTCTATTGGGAGCCCATACCCTTTGTGATTCCTGTGTCTTAATTTTTTTTCTCCCTGCTCGGTTCGTCGATCAGTGCCATGTGGTCTACAACAACAAGTCTGCAACTTGGAACGTCGCCGTCAAAGCAGCGCAGCGGAAGCGTGGTGGGCCCATAGCCCATAGGTCTCAGAATTGTCTTATTGTTTCCCTTCATTGCACTACTTGCTCTTCCTTCATACATTTGCATTGTCTTCGTTCGTTGAATCTCTATTGGACATCATTCTAGATCACCCCATTATTATCTATGATTCTCTTATTCTGGTATTGCCACATTCTTGACATTTCTTTGAATCCCTTGTTTTGTTTTTCCCCAGAAGTGTTGTTTTGCCTTATCCTATATACCGCCTAAGCAAATTTCGAGGACGAAATTTTTGTGTAAGGTGGGTAGGATTTGTAACCCCTGTTTTCCCAAATACGTATTTTCTGTATATTTTCCTGTATTTAAAATTTGTTATCAATTAATATTTATTTATTTTATTTTATTTTCCGTTTCAAATTCACTGTTAAAATGTATTATTGATCTTTTGCTAAAATCTACTTTCAACAAATTACTTTATTTGTAACTAGTTCCCATGATTCTTATATTATATTACAATTATTATTATTATCATTATTGCCTTGATTATTAAGGAAAATATGATTATTATTATTATTGCTACTTGATTAATTATTAAAAACCTAGTTTTATGTATTAATCACATTTGTACTCATTTCAAATAACTTCTACATTTTAATACAAATTACATCTTGTTTATAAACCCTATTTTCCCCACTGGATTTTACCCATTACCCATTTGCCCCTATTGTATTTTAATTATATAAATTGGTTTGTAAATCATACCCATCTCTCACCCAAACCCAATAACCCAATCAACCCCCCAATCTCTCTCTAACGGATTAATCTATCAATCCCCCCTAATCACTCCCATCACTCTCCAAATCAGTAACTTCTAATTATTAGGTAAATAAATCCCTAATAATTAGCCCTCTAATCTCTCCCCCTATCTTGTAACTCCCCTAATATCTCTCTCCCGTACTCTCTCCCTCTCCCTCTCCTCTGATTATAACAAACCAAACAGATCAAAAACAAACCAATCAAAAACCCACATCTTCTCTCTTCCTCCCCGCTCACCTTCTCCTGTCGAACCCATCAAACCCACCACCACCTTCACCTCGTCTTCTCCACCTCAACCACCGTCACCTTCGTCTCGCCATCACCGTCCCCACAGAGCACCTTCGTCATCCCCCCATCGACGACTTCGCCTCCTCCATCACCCAAGCACTCCCGAACCCATTTTCACCATCATCGACGCCTTCCCCTCGCTGCAGTGACTGTCCCGTCACCGCGTCGCGCCGCCACGACCCTCGTGACCTCCGACGTGTCGCAGGCCAGACCCCGCATCGCCTCGCACAGCCATCATCGCCTTCCTCTATTTTTGAAGCGCACGAACAGAGCTGTCGCCGTCTCGATTGTTGTGTCGCTTCCCGACCAACGTCGTTGATAGCCGTCGCAGCCCCGCCGTGGTGTCGCGCCGTCGCCGAAGCCTCGTGCCGCCACTCTCCCTCGCTCTCAGCTTCGAAGAAGAAGACGCTGATTTGAGCGGGATTCAATCGCAGACATTGGATCGCATCAAGATCCGTGCTCTCTTGGTCCGATCAGATCCGTGTTTGGTGTTCCCCCGCAGCAGATCCGAAGTCCGTGTTCTGTGTTTGGCCCAGATCTGGTGTGAGAGTTGTTCCTGATTGGCTGTTAATTGCTGTCCCGTGTTCTGCCGCGCCGGATCCAGATCGCTGTTTTGCTGTTTTGGCTGATCGGGTGTGGGAGAATTATTGCTATCTACTAGCTTTCTTCACACGGTCTTCGCACGCACTCTTGGGATCGATCCCCGGGATACTGATCCCGTTATTCCTAAATATTTCGAACCGTCTACAAAGTAAAAGGCAAGTCACTTCTATCGAATGTATTTTTTTTGTATCATATTCGATAAATATTGTTGAAATTCCGCAAGTGGATCTTATTTAAAAATCATAAAAATGTTATTGTATCAATCGTCGAGATGCCACGGATTTACACGAGCGAATCCAAGTGGTAGTCTCGACATCGTGCCATCTTTTTGCCTCTAAAAGTATAGAGATGTTCATACACCATATAGTTATAGTTATTGATTATAAAAATAGGGAATTGTAGACACATTTCATATCATGAAATTGAATGACAAATAGCTATGGTAGATTGTAGAAATTGTTGATCGTTAATGTGATTGTTATTGCTAAATTGTTGAATGGTAATTATTAAAATGTTAGACATCACCTATAATAATACCATGTTCACCTAAGGTTGATTCGTTGCGATTAAGATTAATTAAACTCCAATTTACTATCATTTTATTTTATTTTTACCATTTTACTTAAAGTGGACATATAGACTTTAAGTATGCGTTGGAACCGGGCGGGAGTCTAGTTTCTAGACCACCTGACGGATCCATATTTGCTGCCCTGTAGCAACGGGAATACTGATTTTGGTACAGCAACCTACTGCTGTCCAGAATTGGGATTCTATATTTTATAATGTACAATTGTGTTTATAATGTTATATTTAGTGTATTTAATTGTATATAGTATATTGCATGATCTTAGGATTGTTTTGACACCTTCTCTAGCGTCCCTTATTAATTGCATTATTGTATGATAATTGAGTAAAGAAAGTAAAGCAAGCCGGGGTTAAGGGTTGATTATGGTAGTTGACAATATAGTAAGTGTACTCGGATGATGGCCAGTGTTTTATCGTTATCGGCAGTGTAAGAAATTACACGTGTCCAGTGTTTATCGGCAGTGTAAGAAATTACACGTGTCCAGTGTTTATCGGCAGTGTAAGAAATTACACGTGTCCAGTGTTTATCGGCAGTGTAAGAAATTACACGTGTCCAGTGTTTATCGTTATCGTCATCATACCCAGTACATGAACTACAGAGTCCACCACCTTAATCTAAACGAAATTGATTGTATGCATCGAACCTGTGGTACGGCACACATGGGACACAGTAGTACGTGCATTAGCTAGGATTTAAAAATGAATAATAGACTTAAGGCCCCATCACATTATCATTGCATACTGTTATCTCAATGAACAGTGTACTCATTATTATTGCCCTTATTGGTATTGTTTATCGTTATCGTGGTAAATCGTATTTAATGCATATTATATCGTTATCTCTTTTACACTGTTCAACACTATTGACTTCATCGTTTATTGAATTCATTGTTATACCACTACTGCCATTGTTTCTCTGTTTCCCCACTTGCATGTCCACGACTTGCTCTAAGGACAAATTATTCTTTCTTTTTAGATGAACAAGTAACAGGTGTACAAGAAGAATTTTCAGAAGGCATTGGTGAGCAGTTCTCTACGATTGGAGCTGGAGCCTATCGAGCTATCTGGTAAGTTCTTGTATTTCAGATTTGGTTATTTAATTTCATTATCGTTTATGTGATTATGTTTTTCTGCGTGGTTGTGATTTATTTTTCTTATATTGTTGAGTTAAGACTTGTACAGCTTATGAATGATATGAGTTGGCGTACTTATATCATTCGCTGGGCCTCAGTTGCGTGCCTGTGTTCCCGGACTACGGGAAGCGGGGCGTGACAAGGTTTTTAGTGGTATCAGAGCCAGGTTTGGGCTAATGTGTTAGTTGACTAATACATTAGACAGACTTGACTCAACCAAGCTGACTCAACAATATGTACACCACGTTGATCACATGGATAATGAATAACCAACATAATCTGGATACTCCTCTGATTTGATTCCTCTTTGAATCCTTCGCATTCAGTCCTTTCATTTCTCAGTTGTTTCGTCCCTTTCATTCATTTACATTTATTAATTTCTTATTGGGTATAGAATCTTTCTTTTGTACCCATATTATTTTGATTCTGGTGCAAACAATCTCTGATTTTCTGTTTGCCTCGCTGATTCCTTCTTATTTCAACTCGTGTGTCGTTCATTGTTTTCCCTGCCTTGCATTCATTTTTAATTGTTGATTCATATTGAATATCGTGTTAGTTATTTCTTCTCTGCTATATTCTCTTCAATTCCGATTTTGCCCCTCGTCCTTCTTCCTTCGTATTCAATTCCTTAATTTTCTTCTGTCCCTTCTAGTCATCATCCTCTTCAACTCTTCATTGGGTATAGCTTCATTTTTCTCCTACCTATTTTCTCCTTATAATTATTTTTCTCGAATACTTTGTATATTTTGATTATTAATTGTTATATTTATTTTCGATCTTCTATAAAAATATTTCTCAACAAAGACTTTGTTATTTCTAACAATGGTATATTTTAACTTCACTTTTCATTTTTGATCAACTATATATTTCTACTGAATTATCTTGATAAAACAAATTCTTATTCTGTTGTATAATGCTGTTATTACTACTATTATTATTACTGCCATTATTTTCGTTATCACCACTAGTATTATTATTATTGTTACTACTATTCTTATTGTGGTTTCATTATTTTATTGTTATTGTTGATATTAAATTACTTCCACAAAAATATTGGACCCAAACTATATTTTGTCTTACATTATTACTTTTTCAAGTGTTGTTAATATTTCAATATTATTGTTATTATTATTATTATTGTTATCATTTTTTTTTTTTGCGATTTCTATTATTATTACAGTTATGATCATTGCTATTATCATTGTTATTCTTAACGTTATTAGTATCGATATTTTATTATTTTTATTGTTATTGGTACTATTATTTTTATCATTACTAGTATTATTATTATTAAATTGTTTTGAGCCTAAGCATGCTCAATTTTATATACATTTCACAATTTCGTTGCAACCTAATGCGAGATGGCAAATATGCAACTCGATGTCAATGGAGGCAAATTGCAACTGGATCCCGGCGAGGCAAAATGTGCAGCCGAATATTTGGATGGCAATTTGAAACCTGATGTCGTGAAGGCAAATATGCAACTTGATGTTAAGGAGGCAAGATTTTCTACCTATTACTAATTGATATTTCAAGACTCGTTACTTATATAATGAAACTGATGGTAAAAGAATAATTTCGTTATTATTGGTATTATTATTATTATTGTCAATTCAATTGATGTTATTATTATTGTTTTCGTTACCTTCAGTACTCTTATTATATTTTTTTTATTATTACTGTTACTTTATTGATGTTATTGTTATTAATGCTATTATCATTATTATTATTGACATTATTTTTAATGTTATCATTATTATTATTATTTCATTATTTTCATGAATGTGTTGAATTTTATTCTGTCATGAATGTATTATCATTATTATCAGTATTATTGATATTTTTATTGCTTATTTGATTATGACGATTTTAATTACTATTACTATTATTGTTGTTATTTTTTTTTATTATTATTATTTTTTTTATTATGGTCATTGTTACTTGTGTCATTGTTGTTATTAATATTTTAACTTTATTTTGTTATTATTAATACTATTTTTATTATTATCATTGTTATATTTATTTTTATTATTATTGTTATTATTACTCTATTAATATTGATATTGTTATTATTGATATTGTTGTTGCTATTATTTCTGTTAAAACCATTAGTCTTAATCTGTATTATATCTTTCAATTATGAACATTAAAGCTCAAACCTTATATTCACCTTGTATTATTGCTTGCCTCTATTGGGAGCCCATACCCTTTGTGATTCCTGTGTCTTAATTTTTTTTCTCCCTGCTCGGTTCGTCGATCAGTGCCATGTGGTCTACAACAACAAGTCTGCAACTTGAAACGTCGCCGTCAAAGCAGCGCAGCGGAAGCGTGGTGGGCCCATAGCCCATAGGTCTCAGAATTGTCTTATTGTTTCCCTTCATTGCACTACTTGCTCTTCCTTCATACATTTGCATTGTCTTCGTTCGTTGAATCTCTATTGGACATCATTCTAGATCACCCCATTATTATCTATGATTCTCTTATTCTGGTATTGCCACATTCTTGACATTTCTTTGAATCCCTTGTTTTGTTTTTCCCCAGAAGTGTTGTTTTGCCTTATCCTATATACCGCCTAAGCAAATTTCGAGGACGAAATTTTTGTGTAAGGTGGGTAGGATTTGTAACCCCTGTTTTCCCAAATACGTATTTTCTGTATATTTTCCTGTATTTAAAATTTGTTATCAATTAATATTTATTTATTTTATTTTATTTTCCGTTTCAAATTCACTGTTAAAATGTATTATTGATCTTTTGCTAAAATCTACTTTCAACAAATTACTTTATTTGTAACTAGTTCCCATGATTCTTATATTATATTACAATTATTATTATTATCATTATTGCCTTGATTATTAAGGAAAATATGATTATTATTATTATTGCTACTTGATTAATTATTAAAAACCTAGTTTTATGTATTAATCACATTTGTACTCATTTCAAATAACTTCTACATTTTAATACAAATTACATCTTGTTTATAAACCCTATTTTCCCCACTGGATTTTACCCATTACCCATTTGCCCCTATTGGATTTTAATTATATAAATTGGTTTGTAAATCATACCCATCTCTCACCCAAACCCAATAACCCAATCAACCCCCCAATCTCTCCCTAACGGATTAATCTATCAATCCCCCCTAATCACTCCCATCACTCTCCAAATCAGTAACTTCTAATTATTAGGTAAATAAATCCCTAATAATTAGCCCTCTAATCTCTCCCCCTATCTTGTAACTCCCCTAATATCTCTCTCCCGTACTCTCTCCCTCTCCCTCTCCTCTGATTATAACAAACCAAACAGATCAAAAACAAACCAATCAAAAACCCACATCTTCTCTCTTCCTCCCCGCTCACCTTCTCCTGTCGAACCCATCAAACCCACCACCACCTTCACCTCGTCTTCTCCACCTCAACCACCGTCACCTTCGTCTCGCCATCACCGTCCCCACAGAGCACCTTCGTCATCCCCCCATCGACGACTTCGCCTCCTCCATCACCCAAGCACTCCCGAACCCATTTTCACCATCATCGACGCCTTCCCCTCGCTGCAGTGACTGTCCCGTCACCGCGTCGCGCCGCCACGACCCTCGTGACCTCCGACGTGTCCCAGGCCAGACCCCGCATCGCCTCGTACAGCCATCATCGCCTTCCTCTATTTTTGAAGCGCACGAACAGAGCTGTCGCCGTCTCGATTGTTGTGTCGCTTCCCGACCAACGTCGTTGATAGCCGTCGCAGCCCCGCCGTGGTGTCGCGCCGTCGCCGAAGCCTCGTGCCGCCACTCTCCCTCGCTCTCAGCTTCGAAGAAGAAGACGCTGATTTGAGCGGGATTCAATCGCAGACATTGGATCGCATCAAGATCCGTGCTCTCTTGGTCCGATCAGATCCGTGTTTGGTGTTCCCCCGCAGCAGATCCGAAGTCCGTGTTCTGTGTTTGGCCCAGATCTGGTGTGAGAGTTGTTCCTGATTGGCTGTTAATTGCTGTCCCGTGTTCTGCCGCGCCGGATCCAGATCGCTGTTTTGCTGTTTTGGCTGATCGGGTGTGGGAGAATTATTGCTATCTACTAGCTTTCTTCACACGGTCTTCGCACGCACTCTTGGGATCGATCCCCGGGATACTGATCCCGTTATTCCTAAATATTTCGAACCGTCTAAAAAGTAAAAGGCAAGTCACTTCTATCGAATGTATTTTTTTTGTATCATATTCGATAAATATTGTTGAAATTCCGCAAGTGGATCTTATTTAAAAATCATAAAAATGTTATTGTATCAATCGTCGAGATGCCACGGATTTACACGAGCGAATCCAAGTGGTAGTCTCGACATCGTGCCATCTTTTTGCCTCTAAAAGTATAGAGATGTTCATACACCATATAGTTATAGTTATTGATTATAAAAATAGGGAATTGTAGACACATTTCATATCATGAAATTGAATGACAAATAGCTATGGTAGATTGTAGAAATTGTTGATCGTTAATGTGATTGTTATTGCTAAATTGTTGAATGGTAATTATTAAAATGTTAGACATCACCTATAATAATACCATGTTCACCTAAGGTTGATTCGTTGCGATTAAGATTAATTAAACTCCAATTTACTATCATTTTATTTTATTTTTACCATTTTACTTAAAGTGGACATATAGACTTTAAGTATGCGTTGGAACCGGGCGGGAGTCTAGTTTCTAGACCACCTGACGGATCCATATTTGCTGCCCTGTAGCAACGGGAATACTGATTTTGGTACAGCAACCTACTGCTGTCCAGAATTGGGATTCTATATTTTATAATGTACAATTGTGTTTATAATGTTATATTTAGTGTATTTAATTGTATATAGTATATTGCATGATCTTAGGATTGTTTTGACACCTTCTCTAGCGTCCCTTATTAATTGCATTATTGTATGATAATTGAGTAAAGAAAGTAAAGCAAGCCGGGGTTAAGGGTTGATTATGGTAGTTGACAATATAGTAAGTGTACTCGGATGATGGCCAGTGTTTTATCGTTATCGGCAGTGTAAGAAATTACACGTGTCCAGTGTTTATCGGCAGTGTAAGAAATTACACGTGTCCAGTGTTTATCGGCAGTGTAAGAAATTACACGTGTCCAGTGTTTATCGGCAGTGTAAGAAATTACACGTGTCCAGTGTTTATCGTTATCGTCATCATACCCAGTACATGAACTACAGAGTCCACCACCTTAATCTAAACGAAATTGATTGTATGCATCGAACCTGTGGTACGGCACACATGGGACACAGTAGTACGTGCATTAGCTAGGATTTAAAAATGAATAATAGACTTAAGGCCCCATCACATTATCATTGCATACTGTTATCTCAATGAACAGTGTACTCATTATTATTGCCCTTATTGGTATTGTTTATCGTTATCGTGGTAAATCGTATTTAATGCATATTATATCGTTATCTCTTTTACACTGTTCAACACTATTGACTTCATCGTTTATTGAATTCATTGTTATACCACTACTGCCATTGTTTCTCTGTTTCCCCACTTGCATGTCCACGACTTGCTCTAAGGACAAATTATTCTTTCTTTTTAGATGAACAAGTAACAGGTGTACAAGAAGAATTTTCAGAAGGCATTGGTGAGCAGTTCTCTACGATTGGAGCTGGAGCCTATCGAGCTATCTGGTAAGTTCTTGTATTTCAGATTTGGTTATTTAATTTCATTATCGTTTATGTGATTATGTTTTTCTGCGTGGTTGTGATTTATTTTTCTTATATTGTTGAGTTAAGACTTGTACAGCTTATGAATGATATGAGTTGGCGTACTTATATCATTCGCTGGGCCTCAGTTGCGTGCCTGTGTTCCCGGACTACGGGAAGCGGGGCGTGACAAGGTTTTTAGTGGTATCAGAGCCAGGTTTGGGCTAATGTGTTAGTTGACTAATACATTAGACAGACTTGACTCAACCAAGCTGACTCAACAATATGTACACCACGTTGATCACATGGATAATGAATAACCAACATAATCTGGATACTCCTCTGATTTGATTCCTCTTTGAATCCTTCGCATTCAGTCCTTTCATTTCTCAGTTGTTTCGTCCCTTTCATTCATTTACATTTATTAATTTCTTATTGGGTATAGAATCTTTCTTTTGTACCCATATTATTTTGATTCTGGTGCAAACAATCTCTGATTTTCTGTTTGCCTCGCTGATTCCTTCTTATTTCAACTCGTGTGTCGTTCATTGTTTTCCCTGCCTTGCATTCATTTTTAATTGTTGATTCATATTGAATATCGTGTTAGTTATTTCTTCTCTGCTATATTCTCTTCAATTCCGATTTTGCCCCTCGTCCTTCTTCCTTCGTATTCAATTCCTTAATTTTCTTCTGTCCCTTCTAGTCATCATCCTCTTCAACTCTTCATTGGGTATAGCTTCATTTTTCTCCTACCTATTTTCTCCTTATAATTATTTTTCTCGAATACTTTGTATATTTTGATTATTAATTGTTATATTTATTTTCGATCTTCTATAAAAATATTTCTCAACAAAGACTTTGTTATTTCTAACAATGGTATATTTTAACTTCACTTTTCATTTTTGATCAACTATATATTTCTACTGAATTATCTTGATAAAACAAATTCTTATTCTGTTGTATAATGCTGTTATTACTACTATTATTATTACTGCCATTATTTTCGTTATCACCACTAGTATTATTATTATTGTTACTACTATTCTTATTGTGGTTTCATTATTTTATTGTTATTGTTGATATTAAATTACTTCCACAAAAATATTGGACCCAAACTATATTTTGTCTTACATTATTACTTTTTCAAGTGTTGTTAATATTTCAATATTATTGTTATTATTATTATTATTGTTATCATTTTTTTTTTTTGCGATTTCTATTATTATTACAGTTATGATCATTGCTATTATCATTGTTATTCTTAACGTTATTAGTATCGATATTTTATTATTTTTATTGTTATTGGTACTATTATTTTTATCATTACTAGTATTATTATTATTAAATTGTTTTGAGCCTAAGCATGCTCAATTTTATATACATTTCACAATTTCGTTGCAACCTAATGCGAGATGGCAAATATGCAACTCGATGTCAATGGAGGCAAATTGCAACTGGATCCCGGCGAGGCAAAATGTGCAGCCGAATATTTGGATGGCAATTTGAAACCTGATGTCGTGAAGGCAAATATGCAACTTGATGTTAAGGAGGCAAGATTTTCTACCTATTACTAATTGATATTTCAAGACTCGTTACTTATATAATGAAACTGATGGTAAAAGAATAATTTCGTTATTATTGGTATTATTATTATTATTGTCAATTCAATTGATGTTATTATTATTGTTTTCGTTACCTTCAGTACTCTTATTATATTTTTTTTATTATTACTGTTACTTTATTGATGTTATTGTTATTAATGCTATTATCATTATTATTATTGACATTATTTTTAATGTTATCATTATTATTATTATTTCATTATTTTCATGAATGTGTTGAATTTTATTCTGTCATGAATGTATTATCATTATTATCAGTATTATTGATATTTTTATTGCTTATTTGATTATGACGATTTTAATTACTATTACTATTATTGTTGTTATTTTTTTTTATTATTATTATTTTTTTTATTATGGTCATTGTTACTTGTGTCATTGTTGTTATTAATATTTTAACTTTATTTTGTTATTATTAATACTATTTTTATTATTATCATTGTTATATTTATTTTTATTATTATTGTTATTATTACTCTATTAATATTGATATTGTTATTATTGATATTGTTGTTGCTATTATTTCTGTTAAAACCATTAGTCTTAATCTGTATTATATCTTTCAATTATGAACATTAAAGCTCAAACCTTATATTCACCTTGTATTATTGCTTGCCTCTATTGGGAGCCCATACCCTTTGTGATTCCTGTGTCTTAATTTTTTTTCTCCCTGCTCGGTTCGTCGATCAGTGCCATGTGGTCTACAACAACAAGTCTGCAACTTGAAACGTCGCCGTCAAAGCAGCGCAGCGGAAGCGTGGTGGGCCCATAGCCCATAGGTCTCAGAATTGTCTTATTGTTTCCCTTCATTGCACTACTTGCTCTTCCTTCATACATTTGCATTGTCTTCGTTCGTTGAATCTCTATTGGACATCATTCTAGATCACCCCATTATTATCTATGATTCTCTTATTCTGGTATTGCCACATTCTTGACATTTCTTTGAATCCCTTGTTTTGTTTTTCCCCAGAAGTGTTGTTTTGCCTTATGCTATATACCGCCTAAGCAAATTTCGAGGACGAAATTTTTGTGTAAGGTGGGTAGGATTTGTAACCCCTGTTTTCCCAAATACGTATTTTCTGTATATTTTCCTGTATTTAAAATTTGTTATCAATTAATATTTATTTATTTTATTTTATTTTCCGTTTCAAATTCACTGTTAAAATGTATTATTGATCTTTTGCTAAAATCTACTTTCAACAAATTACTTTATTTGTAACTAGTTCCCATGATTCTTATATTATATTACAATTATTATTATTATCATTATTGCCTTGATTATTAAGGAAAATATGATTATTATTATTATTGCTACTTGATTAATTATTAAAAACCTAGTTTTATGTATTAATCACATTTGTACTCATTTCAAATAACTTCTACATTTTAATACAAATTACATCTTGTTTATAAACCCTATTTTCCCCACTGGATTTTACCCATTACCCATTTGCCCCTATTGGATTTTAATTATATAAATTGGTTTGTAAATCATACCCATCTCTCACCCAAACCCAATAACCCAATCAACCCCCCAATCTCTCCCTAACGGATTAATCTATCAATCCCCCCTAATCACTCCCATCACTCTCCAAATCAGTAACTTCTAATTATTAGGTAAATAAATCCCTAATAATTAGCCCTCTAATCTCTCCCCCTATCTTGTAACTCCCCTAATATCTCTCTCCCGTACTCTCTCCCTCTCCCTCTCCTCTGATTATAACAAACCAAACAGATCAAAAACAAACCAATCAAAAACCCACATCTTCTCTCTTCCTCCCCGCTCACCTTCTCCTGTCGAACCCATCAAACCCACCACCACCTTCACCTCGTCTTCTCCACCTCAACCACCGTCACCTTCGTCTCGCCATCACCGTCCCCACAGAGCACCTTCGTCATCCCCCCATCGACGACTTCGCCTCCTCCATCACCCAAGCACTCCCGAACCCATTTTCACCATCATCGACGCCTTCCCCTCGCTGCAGTGACTGTCCCGTCACCGCGTCGCGCCGCCACGACCCTCGTGACCTCCGACGTGTCCCAGGCCAGACCCCGCATCGCCTCGTACAGCCATCATCGCCTTCCTCTATTTTTGAAGTGCACGAACAGAGCTGTCGCCGTCTCGATTGTTGTGTCGCTTCCCGACCAACGTCGTTGATAGCCGTCGCAGCCCCGCCGTGGTGTCGCGCCGTCGCCGAAGCCTCGTGCCGCCACTCTCCCTCGCTCTCAGCTTCGAAGAAGAAGACGCTGATTTGAGCGGGATTCAATCGCAGACATTGGATCGCATCAAGATCCGTGCTCTCTTGGTCCGATCAGATCCGTGTTTGGTGTTCCCCCGCAGCAGATCCGAAGTCCGTGTTCTGTGTTTGGCCCAGATCTGGTGTGAGAGTTGTTCCTGATTGGCTGTTAATTGCTGTCCCGTGTTCTGCCGCGCCGGATCCAGATCGCTGTTTTGCTGTTTTGGCTGATCGGGTGTGGGAGAATTATTGCTATCTACTAGCTTTCTTCACACGGTCTTCGCACGCACTCTTGGGATCGATCCCCGGGATACTGATCCCGTTATTCCTAAATATTTCGAACCGTCTAAAAAGTAAAAGGCAAGTCACTTCTATCGAATGTATTTTTTTTGTATCATATTCGATAAATATTGTTGAAATTCCGCAAGTGGATCTTATTTAAAAATCATAAAAATGTTATTGTATCAATCGTCGAGATGCCACGGATTTACACGAGCGAATCCAAGTGGTAGTCTCGACATCGTGCCATCTTTTTGCCTCTAAAAGTATAGAGATGTTCATACACCATATAGTTATAGTTATTGATTATAAAAATAGGGAATTGTAGACACATTTCATATCATGAAATTGAATGACAAATAGCTATGGTAGATTGTAGAAATTGTTGATCGTTAATGTGATTGTTATTGCTAAATTGTTGAATGGTAATTATTAAAATGTTAGACATCACCTATAATAATACCATGTTCACCTAAGGTTGATTCGTTGCGATTAAGATTAATTAAACTCCAATTTACTATCATTTTATTTTATTTTTACCATTTTACTTAAAGTGGACATATAGACTTTAAGTATGCGTTGGAACCGGGCGGGAGTCTAGTTTCTAGACCACCTGACGGATCCATATTTGCTGCCCTGTAGCAACGGGAATACTGATTTTGGTACAGCAACCTACTGCTGTCCAGAATTGGGATTCTATATTTTATAATGTACAATTGTGTTTATAATGTTATATTTAGTGTATTTAATTGTATATAGTATATTGCATGATCTTAGGATTGTTTTGACACCTTCTCTAGCGTCCCTTATTAATTGCATTATTGTATGATAATTGAGTAAAGAAAGTAAAGCAAGCCGGGGTTAAGGGTTGATTATGGTAGTTGACAATATAGTAAGTGTACTCGGATGATGGCCAGTGTTTTATCGTTATCGGCAGTGTAAGAAATTACACGTGTCCAGTGTTTATCGGCAGTGTAAGAAATTACACGTGTCCAGTGTTTATCGGCAGTGTAAGAAATTACACGTGTCCAGTGTTTATCGGCAGTGTAAGAAATTACACGTGTCCAGTGTTTATCGTTATCGTCATCATACCCAGTACATGAACTACAGAGTCCACCACCTTAATCTAAACGAAATTGATTGTATGCATCGAACCTGTGGTACGGCACACATGGGACACAGTAGTACGTGCATTAGCTAGGATTTAAAAATGAATAATAGACTTAAGGCCCCATCACATTATCATTGCATACTGTTATCTCAATGAACAGTGTACTCATTATTATTGCCCTTATTGGTATTGTTTATCGTTATCGTGGTAAATCGTATTTAATGCATATTATATCGTTATCTCTTTTACACTGTTCAACACTATTGACTTCATCGTTTATTGAATTCATTGTTATACCACTACTGCCATTGTTTCTCTGTTTCCCCACTTGCATGTCCACGACTTGCTCTAAGGACAAATTATTCTTTCTTTTTAGATGAACAAGTAACAGGTGTACAAGAAGAATTTTCAGAAGGCATTGGTGAGCAGTTCTCTACGATTGGAGCTGGAGCCTATCGAGCTATCTGGTAAGTTCTTGTATTTCAGATTTGGTTATTTAATTTCATTATCGTTTATGTGATTATGTTTTTCTGCGTGGTTGTGATTTATTTTTCTTATATTGTTGAGTTAAGACTTGTACAGCTTATGAATGATATGAGTTGGCGTACTTATATCATTCGCTGGGCCTCAGTTGCGTGCCTGTGTTCCCGGACTACGGGAAGCGGGGCGTGACAAGGTTTTTAGTGGTATCAGAGCCAGGTTTGGGCTAATGTGTTAGTTGACTAATACATTAGACAGACTTGACTCAACCAAGCTGACTCAACAATATGTACACCACGTTGATCACATGGATAATGAATAACCAACATAATCTGGATACTCCTCTGATTTGATTCCTCTTTGAATCCTTCGCATTCAGTCCTTTCATTTCTCAGTTGTTTCGTCCCTTTCATTCATTTACATTTATTAATTTCTTATTGGGTATAGAATCTTTCTTTTGTACCCATATTATTTTGATTCTGGTGCAAACAATCTCTGATTTTCTGTTTGCCTCGCTGATTCCTTCTTATTTCAACTCGTGTGTCGTTCATTGTTTTCCCTGCCTTGCATTCATTTTTAATTGTTGATTCATATTGAATATCGTGTTAGTTATTTCTTCTCTGCTATATTCTCTTCAATTCCGATTTTGCCCCTCGTCCTTCTTCCTTCGTATTCAATTCCTTAATTTTCTTCTGTCCCTTCTAGTCATCATCCTCTTCAACTCTTCATTGGGTATAGCTTCATTTTTCTCCTACCTATTTTCTCCTTATAATTATTTTTCTCGAATACTTTGTATATTTTGATTATTAATTGTTATATTTATTTTCGATCTTCTATAAAAATATTTCTCAACAAAGACTTTGTTATTTCTAACAATGGTATATTTTAACTTCACTTTTCATTTTTGATCAACTATATATTTCTACTGAATTATCTTGATAAAACAAATTCTTATTCTGTTGTATAATGCTGTTATTACTACTATTATTATTACTGCCATTATTTTCGTTATCACCACTAGTATTATTATTATTGTTACTACTATTCTTATTGTGGTTTCATTATTTTATTGTTATTGTTGATATTAAATTACTTCCACAAAAATATTGGACCCAAACTATATTTTGTCTTACATTATTACTTTTTCAAGTGTTGTTAATATTTCAATATTATTGTTATTATTATTATTATTGTTATCATTTTTTTTTTTTGCGATTTCTATTATTATTACAGTTATGATCATTGCTATTATCATTGTTATTCTTAACGTTATTAGTATCGATATTTTATTATTTTTATTGTTATTGGTACTATTATTTTTATCATTACTAGTATTATTATTATTAAATTGTTTTGAGCCTAAGCATGCTCAATTTTATATACATTTCACAATTTCGTTGCAACCTAATGCGAGATGGCAAATATGCAACTCGATGTCAATGGAGGCAAATTGCAACTGGATCCCGGCGAGGCAAAATGTGCAGCCGAATATTTGGATGGCAATTTGAAACCTGATGTCGTGAAGGCAAATATGCAACTTGATGTTAAGGAGGCAAGATTTTCTACCTATTACTAATTGATATTTCAAGACTCGTTACTTATATAATGAAACTGATGGTAAAAGAATAATTTCGTTATTATTGGTATTATTATTATTATTGTCAATTCAATTGATGTTATTATTATTGTTTTCGTTACCTTCAGTACTCTTATTATATTTTTTTTATTATTACTGTTACTTTATTGATGTTATTGTTATTAATGCTATTATCATTATTATTATTGACATTATTTTTAATGTTATCATTATTATTATTATTTCATTATTTTCATGAATGTGTTGAATTTTATTCTGTCATGAATGTATTATCATTATTATCAGTATTATTGATATTTTTATTGCTTATTTGATTATGACGATTTTAATTACTATTACTATTATTGTTGTTATTTTTTTTTATTATTATTATTTTTTTTATTATGGTCATTGTTACTTGTGTCATTGTTGTTATTAATATTTTAACTTTATTTTGTTATTATTAATACTATTTTTATTATTATCATTGTTATATTTATTTTTATTATTATTGTTATTATTACTCTATTAATATTGATATTGTTATTATTGATATTGTTGTTGCTATTATTTCTGTTAAAACCATTAGTCTTAATCTGTATTATATCTTTCAATTATGAACATTAAAGCTCAAACCTTATATTCACCTTGTATTATTGCTTGCCTCTATTGGGAGCCCATACCCTTTGTGATTCCTGTGTCTTAATTTTTTTTCTCCCTGCTCGGTTCGTCGATCAGTGCCATGTGGTCTACAACAACAAGTCTGCAACTTGAAACGTCGCCGTCAAAGCAGCGCAGCGGAAGCGTGGTGGGCCCATAGCCCATAGGTCTCAGAATTGTCTTATTGTTTCCCTTCATTGCACTACTTGCTCTTCCTTCATACATTTGCATTGTCTTCGTTCGTTGAATCTCTATTGGACATCATTCTAGATCACCCCATTATTATCTATGATTCTCTTATTCTGGTATTGCCACATTCTTGACATTTCTTTGAATCCCTTGTTTTGTTTTTCCCCAGAAGTGTTGTTTTGCCTTATCCTATATACCGCCTAAGCAAATTTCGAGGACGAAATTTTTGTGTAAGGTGGGTAGGATTTGTAACCCCTGTTTTCCCAAATACGTATTTTCTGTATATTTTCCTGTATTTAAAATTTGTTATCAATTAATATTTATTTATTTTATTTTATTTTCCGTTTCAAATTCACTGTTAAAATGTATTATTGATCTTTTGCTAAAATCTACTTTCAACAAATTACTTTATTTGTAACTAGTTCCCATGATTCTTATATTATATTACAATTATTATTATTATCATTATTGCCTTGATTATTAAGGAAAATATGATTATTATTATTATTGCTACTTGATTAATTATTAAAAACCTAGTTTTATGTATTAATCACATTTGTACTCATTTCAAATAACTTCTACATTTTAATACAAATTACATCTTGTTTATAAACCCTATTTTCCCCACTGGATTTTACCCATTACCCATTTGCCCCTATTGGATTTTAATTATATAAATTGGTTTGTAAATCATACCCATCTCTCACCCAAACCCAATAACCCAATCAACCCCCCAATCTCTCCCTAACGGATTAATCTATCAATCCCCCCTAATCACTCCCATCACTCTCCAAATCAGTAACTTCTAATTATTAGGTAAATAAATCCCTAATAATTAGCCCTCTAATCTCTCCCCCTATCTTGTAACTCCCCTAATATCTCTCTCCCGTACTCTCTCCCTCTCCCTCTCCTCTGATTATAACAAACCAAACAGATCAAAAACAAACCAATCAAAAACCCACATCTTCTCTCTTCCTCCCCGCTCACCTTCTCCTGTCGAACCCATCAAACCCACCACCACCTTCACCTCGTCTTCTCCACCTCAACCACCGTCACCTTCGTCTCGCCATCACCGTCCCCACAGAGCACCTTCGTCATCCCCCCATCGACGACTTCGCCTCCTCCATCACCCAAGCACTCCCGAACCCATTTTCACCATCATCGACGCCTTCCCCTCGCTGCAGTGACTGTCCCGTCACCGCGTCGCGCCGCCACGACCCTCGTGACCTCCGACGTGTCGCAGGCCAGACCCCGCATCGCCTCGCACAGCCATCATCGCCTTCCTCTATTTTTGAAGCGCACGAACAGAGCTATCGCCGTCTCGATTGTTGTGTCGCTTCCCGACCAACGTCGTTGATAGCCGTCGCAGCCCCGCCGTGGTGTCGCGCCGTCGCCGAAGCCTCGTGCCGCCACTCTCCCTCGCTCTCAGCTTCGAAGAAGAAGACGCTGATTTGAGCGGGATTCAATCGCAGACATTGGATCGCATCAAGATCCGTGCTCTCTTGGTCCGATCAGATCCGTGTTTGGTGTTCCCCCGCAGCAGATCCGAAGTCCGTGTTCTGTGTTTGGCCCAGATCTGGTGTGAGAGTTGTTCCTGATTGGCTGTTAATTGCTGTCCCGTGTTCTGCCGCGCCGGATCCAGATCGCTGTTTTGCTGTTTTGGCTGATCGGGTGTGGGAGAATTATTGCTATCTACTAGCTTTCTTCACACGGTCTTCGCACGCACTCTTGGGATCGATCCCCGGGATACTGATCCCGTTATTCCTAAATATTTCGAACCGTCTACAAAGTAAAAGGCAAGTCACTTCTATCGAATGTATTTTTTTTGTATCATATTCGATAAATATTGTTGAAATTCCGCAAGTGGATCTTATTTAAAAATCATAAAAATGTTATTGTATCAATCGTCGAGATGCCACGGATTTACACGAGCGAATCCAAGTGGTAGTCTCGACATCGTGCCATCTTTTTGCCTCTAAAAGTATAGAGATGTTCATACACCATATAGTTATAGTTATTGATTATAAAAATAGGGAATTGTAGACACATTTCATATCATGAAATTGAATGACAAATAGCTATGGTAGATTGTAGAAATTGTTGATCGTTAATGTGATTGTTATTGCTAAATTGTTGAATGGTAATTATTAAAATGTTAGACATCACCTATAATAATACCATGTTCACCTAAGGTTGATTCGTTGCGATTAAGATTAATTAAACTCCAATTTACTATCATTTTATTTTATTTTTACCATTTTACTTAAAGTGGACATATAGACTTTAAGTATGCGTTGGAACCGGGCGGGAGTCTAGTTTCTAGACCACCTGACGGATCCATATTTGCTGCCCTGTAGCAACGGGAATACTGATTTTGGTACAGCAACCTACTGCTGTCCAGAATTGGGATTCTATATTTTATAATGTACAATTGTGTTTATAATGTTATATTTAGTGTATTTAATTGTATATAGTATATTGCATGATCTTAGGATTGTTTTGACACCTTCTCTAGCGTCCCTTATTAATTGCATTATTGTATGATAATTGAGTAAAGAAAGTAAAGCAAGCCGGGGTTAAGGGTTGATTATGGTAGTTGACAATATAGTAAGTGTACTCGGATGATGGCCAGTGTTTTATCGTTATCGGCAGTGTAAGAAATTACACGTGTCCAGTGTTTATCGGCAGTGTAAGAAATTACACGTGTCCAGTGTTTATCGGCAGTGTAAGAAATTACACGTGTCCAGTGTTTATCGGCAGTGTAAGAAATTACACGTGTCCAGTGTTTATCGTTATCGTCATCATACCCAGTACATGAACTACAGAGTCCACCACCTTAATCTAAACGAAATTGATTGTATGCATCGAACCTGTGGTACGGCACACATGGGACACAGTAGTACGTGCATTAGCTAGGATTTAAAAATGAATAATAGACTTAAGGCCCCATCACATTATCATTGCATACTGTTATCTCAATGAACAGTGTACTCATTATTATTGCCCTTATTGGTATTGTTTATCGTTATCGTGGTAAATCGTATTTAATGCATATTATATCGTTATCTCTTTTACACTGTTCAACACTATTAACTTCATCGTTTATTGAATTCATTGTTATACCACTACTGCCATTGTTTCTCTGTTTCCTCACTTGCATGTCCACGACTTGCTCTAAGGACAAATTATTCTTTCTTTTTAGATGAACAAGTAACAGGTGTACAAGAAGAATTTTCAGAAGGCATTGGTGAGCAGTTCTCTACGATTGGAGCTGGAGCCTATCGAGCTATCTGGTAAGTTCTTGTATTTCAGATTTGGTTATTTAATTTCATTATCGTTTATGTGATTATGTTTTTCTGCGTGGTTGTGATTTATTTTTCTTATATTGTTGAGTTAAGACTTGTACAGCTTATGAATGATATGAGTTGGCGTACTTATATCATTCGCTGGGCCTCAGTTGCGTGCCTGTGTTCCCGGACTACGGGAAGCGGGGCGTGACAAGGTTTTTAGTGGTATCAGAGCCAGGTTTGGGCTAATGTGTTAGTTGACTAATACATTAGACAGACTTGACTCAACCAAGCTGACTCAACAATATGTACACCACGTTGATCACATGGATAATGAATAACCAACATAATCTGGATACTCCTCTGATTTGATTCCTCTTTGAATCCTTCGCATTCAGTCCTTTCATTTCTCAGTTGTTTCGTCCCTTTCATTCATTTACATTTATTAATTTCTTATTGGGTATAGAATCTTTCTTTTGTACCCATATTATTTTGATTCTGGTGCAAACAATCTCTGATTTTCTGTTTGCCTCGCTGATTCCTTCTTATTTCAACTCGTGTGTCGTTCATTGTTTTCCCTGCCTTGCATTCATTTTTAATTGTTGATTCATATTGAATATCGTGTTAGTTATTTCTTCTCTGCTATATTCTCTTCAATTCCGATTTTGCCCCTCGTCCTTCTTCCTTCGTATTCAATTCCTTAATTTTCTTCTGTCCCTTCTAGTCATCATCCTCTTCAACTCTTCATTGGGTATAGCTTCATTTTTCTCCTACCTATTTTCTCCTTATAATTATTTTTCTCGAATACTTTGTATATTTTGATTATTAATTGTTATATTTATTTTCGATCTTCTATAAAAATATTTCTCAACAAAGACTTTGTTATTTCTAACAATGGTATATTTTAACTTCACTTTTCATTTTTGATCAACTATATATTTCTACTGAATTATCTTGATAAAACAAATTCTTATTCTGTTGTATAATGCTGTTATTACTACTATTATTATTACTGCCATTATTTTCGTTATCACCACTAGTATTATTATTATTGTTACTACTATTCTTATTGTGGTTTCATTATTTTATTGTTATTGTTGATATTAAATTACTTCCACAAAAATATTGGACCCAAACTATATTTTGTCTTACATTATTACTTTTTCAAGTGTTGTTAATATTTCAATATTATTGTTATTATTATTATTATTGTTATCATTTTTTTTTTTTGCGATTTCTATTATTATTACAGTTATGATCATTGCTATTATCATTGTTATTCTTAACGTTATTAGTATCGATATTTTATTATTTTTATTGTTATTGGTACTATTATTTTTATCATTACTAGTATTATTATTATTAAATTGTTTTGAGCCTAAGCATGCTCAATTTTATATACATTTCACAATTTCGTTGCAACCTAATGCGAGATGGCAAATATGCAACTCGATGTCAATGGAGGCAAATTGCAACTGGATCCCGGCGAGGCAAAATGTGCAGCCGAATATTTGGATGGCAATTTGAAACCTGATGTCGTGAAGGCAAATATGCAACTTGATGTTAAGGAGGCAAGATTTTCTACCTATTACTAATTGATATTTCAAGACTCGTTACTTATATAATGAAACTGATGGTAAAAGAATAATTTCGTTATTATTGGTATTATTATTATTATTGTCAATTCAATTGATGTTATTATTATTGTTTTCGTTACCTTCAGTACTCTTATTATATTTTTTTTATTATTACTGTTACTTTATTGATGTTATTGTTATTAATGCTATTATCATTATTATTATTGACATTATTTTTAATGTTATCATTATTATTATTATTTCATTATTTTCATGAATGTGTTGAATTTTATTCTGTCATGAATGTATTATCATTATTATCAGTATTATTGATATTTTTATTGCTTATTTGATTATGACGATTTTAATTACTATTACTATTATTGTTGTTATTTTTTTTTATTATTATTATTTTTTTTATTATGGTCATTGTTACTTGTGTCATTGTTGTTATTAATATTTTAACTTTATTTTGTTATTATTAATACTATTTTTATTATTATCATTGTTATATTTATTTTTATTATTATTGTTATTATTACTCTATTAATATTGATATTGTTATTATTGATATTGTTGTTGCTATTATTTCTGTTAAAACCATTAGTCTTAATCTGTATTATATCTTTTAATTATGAACATTAAAGCTCAAACCTTATATTCACCTTGTATTATTGCTTGCCTCTATTGGGAGCCCATACCCTTTGTGATTCCTGTGTCTTAATTTTTTTTCTCCCTGCTCGGTTCGTCGATCAGTGCCATGTGGTCTACAACAACAAGTCTGCAACTTGGAACGTCGCCGTCAAAGCAGCGCAGCGGAAGCGTGGTGGGCCCATAGCCCATAGGTCTCAGAATTGTCTTATTGTTTCCCTTCATTGCACTACTTGCTCTTCCTTCATACATTTGCATTGTCTTCGTTCGTTGAATCTCTATTGGACATCATTCTAGATCACCCCATTATTATCTATGATTCTCTTATTCTGGTATTGCCACATTCTTGACATTTCTTTGAATCCCTTGTTTTGTTTTTCCCCAGAAGTGTTGTTTTGCCTTATCCTATATACCGCCTAAGCAAATGTCGAGGACGAAATTTTTGTGTAAGGTGGGTAGGATTTGTAACCCCTGTTTTCCCAAATACGTATTTTCTGTATATTTTCCTGTATTTAAAATTTGTTATCAATTAATATTTATTTATTTTATTTTATTTTCCGTTTCAAATTCACTGTTAAAATGTATTATTGATCTTTTGCTAAAATCTACTTTCAACAAATTACTTTATTTGTAACTAGTTCCCATGATTCTTATATTATATTACAATTATTATTATTATCATTATTGCCTTGATTATTAAGGAAAATATGATTATTATTATTATTGCTACTTGATTAATTATTAAAAACCTAGTTTTATGTATTAATCACATTTGTACTCATTTCAAATAACTTCTACATTTTAATACAAATTACATCTTGTTTATAAATCCTATTTTCCCCACTGGATTTTACCCATTACCCATTTGCCCCTATTGGATTTTAATTATATAAATTGGTTTGTAAATCATACCCATCTCTCACCCAAACCCAATAACCCAATCAACCCCCCAATCTCTCCCTAACGGATTAATCTATCAATCCCCCCTAATCACTCCCATCACTCTCCAAATCAGTAACTTCTAATTATTAGGTAAATAAATCCCTAATAATTAGCCCTCTAATCTCTCCCCCTATCTTGTAACTCCCCTAATATCTCTCTCCCGTACTCTCTCCCTCTCCCTCTCCTCTGATTATAACAAACCAAACAGATCAAAAACAAACCAATCAAAAACCCACATCTTCTCTCTTCCTCCCCGCTCACCTTCTCCTGTCGAACCCATCAAACCCACCACCACCTTCACCTCGTCTTCTCCACCTCAACCACCGTCACCTTCGTCTCGCCATCACCGTCCCCACAGAGCACCTTCGTCATCCCCCATCGACGACTTCGCCTCCTCCATCACCCAAGCACTCCCGAACCCATTTTCACCATCATCGACGCCTTCCCCTCGCTGCAGTGACTGTCCCGTCACCGCGTCGCACCGCCACGACCCTCGTGACCTCCGACGTGTCGCAGGCCAGACCCCGCATCGCCTCGCACAGCCATCATCGCCTTCCTCTGTTTTTGAAGCGCACGAACAGAGCTGTCGCCGTCTCGATTGTTGCGTCGCTTCCCGACCAACGTCGTTGATAGCCGTCGCAGCCCCGCCGTGGTGTCGCGCCGTCGCCGAAGCCTCGTGCCGCCACTCTCCCTCGCTCTCAGCTTCGAAGAAGAAGACGCTGATTTGAGCGGGATTCAATCGCAGACATTGGATCGCATCAAGATCCGTGCTCTCTTGGTCCGATCAGATCCGTGTTTGGTGTTCCCCCGCAGCAGATCCGAAGTCCGTGTTCTGTGTTTGGCCCAGATCTGGTGTGAGAGTTGTTCCTGATTGGCTGTTAATTGCTGTCCCGTGTTCTGCCGCGCCGGATCCAGATCGCTGTTTTGCTGTTTTGGCTGATCGGGTGTGGGAGAATTATTGCTATCTACTAGCTTTCTTCACACGGTCTTCGCACGCACTCTTGGGATCGATCCCCGGGATACTGATCCCGTTATTCCTAAATATTTCGAACCGTCTACAAAGTAAAAGGCAAGTCACTTCTATCGAATGTATTTTTTTTGTATCATATTCGATAAATATTGTTGAAATTCCGCAAGTGGATCTTATTTAAAAATCATAAAAATGTTATTGTATCAATCGTCGAGATGCCACGGATTTACACGAGCGAATCCAAGTGGTAGTCTCGACATCGTGCCATCTTTTTGCCTCTAAAAGTATAGAGATGTTCATACACCATATAGTTATAGTTATTGATTATAAAAATAGGGAATTGTAGACACATTTCATATCATGAAATTGAATGACAAATAGCTATGGTAGATTGTAGAAATTGTTGATCGTTAATGTGATTGTTATTGCTAAATTGTTGAATGGTAATTATTAAAATGTTAGACATCACCTATAATAATACCATGTTCACCTAAGGTTGATTCGTTGCGATTAAGATTAATTAAACTCCAATTTACTATCATTTTATTTTATTTTTACCATTTTACTTAAAGTGGACATATAGACTTTAAGTATGCGTTGGAACCGGGCGGGAGTCTAGTTTCTAGACCACCTGACGGATCCATATTTGCTGCCTTGTAGCAACGGGAATACTGATTTTGGTACAGCAACCTACTGCTGTCCAGAATTGGGATTCTATATTTTATAATGTACAATTGTGTTTATAATGTTATATTTAGTGTATTTAATTGTATATAGTATATTGCATGATCTTAGGATTGTTTTGACACCTTCTCTAGCGTCCCTTATTAATTGCATTATTGTATGATAATTGAGTAAAGAAAGTAAAGCAAGCCGGGGTTAAGGGTTGATTATGGTAGTTGACAATATAGTAAGTGTACTCGGATGATGGCCAGTGTTTTATCGTTATCGGCAGTGTAAGAAATTACACGTGTCCAGTGTTTATCGGCAGTGTAAGAAATTACACGTGTCCAGTGTTTATCGGCAGTGTAAGAAATTACACGTGTCCAGTGTTTATCGGCAGTGTAAGAAATTATACGTGTCCAGTGTTTATCGGCAGTGTAAGAAATTACACGTGTCCAGTGTTTATCGGCGGTGTAAGAAATTACACGTGTCCAGTGTTTATCGTTATCGTCATCATACCCAGTACATGAACTACAGAGTCCACCACCTTAATCTAAACGAAATTGATTGTATGCATCGAACCTGTGGTACGGCACACATGGGACACAGTAATACGTGCATTAGCTAGGATTTAAAAATGAATAATAGACTTAAGGCCCCATCACATTATCATTGCATACTGTTATCTCAATGAACAGTGTACTCATTATTATTGCCCTTATTGGTATTGTTTATCGTTATCGTGGTAAATCGTATTTAATGCATATTATATCGTTATCTCTTTTACACTGTTCAACACTATTGACTTCATCGTTTATTGAATTCATTGTTATACCACTACTGCCATTGTTTCTCTGTTTCCCCACTTGCATGTCCACGACTTGCTCTAAGGAAAAATTATTCTTTCTTTTTAGATGAACAAGTAACAGGTGTACAAGAAGAATTTTCAGAAGGCATTGGTGAGCAGTTCTCTACGATTGGAGCTGGAGCCTATCGAGCTATCTGGTAAGTTCTTGTATTTCAGATTTGGTTATTTAATTTCATTATCGTTTATGTGATTATGTTTTTCTACGTGGTTGTGATTTATTTTTCTTATATTGTTGAGTTAAGACTGGTACAGCTTATGAATGATATGAGTTGGCGTACTTATATCATTCGCTGGGCCTCAGTTGCGTGCCTGTGTTCCCGGACTACGGGAAGCGGGGCGTGACATTGCAGGTGAACGGCGGGAGTCAGCGGTCAAACTCTGGCGGAACAAGTTCAGGTTTGCTATTCAGGTTTTCCAAGAATCCACAAATACCATCTGTTTGCCCCTACACCAGATTCAGTGGTAACAGATTAGCGCCGTCTGTGGGAAACAAACGAGTAGCAGCCTCCCCTCTTCCCGTTGGTCAGATCTTCTCCAGCCATGCCTCCTAGGAAAGTAAGATCCAGAGGGTCCAACCGTGGTCCCAACCCCCCTGATCAGCAACAGGAAGTCCCCATCCAACCAGCTTAGCAGCAGGGGCAACTTCCTCCTCAAGCCGAGGACCCTCTCCAACAGGACCAGCCTCCTCTTCCGAATCAGCAACCTCCTAAGGGTCCCCCCGATCCTCAAAATGCCGGTGCAGGGGTCTCGCGTCACAACCCGCAGATCCAACCTCTCCATCAGGACCATGTCTCAATACACAATGCATCCACGGATTCTATGGCCTCCCACAATCCCCGAGCTTTCGACCTTCGCAATACCATCCTCAATCGGCAGAAGGATGAGGATCTTCGCCGCTGTCTGGATGAGAAGCGGGCCCGAGAGGGAGTCTCTCGCCAACAACGTCCAGATGAGCGATCTCCTCACCGCCGAGACTACAGAAGGTCCCCTACCCGAAGAGGGCGGAGAGAGTCCCCCGAGCATCACAGGAGAAGACCCCACTTCCCTGACAGTCGGTAATATCCGAGGAACGATGAGGCACCCATCACTCGTGCCGAGTTCTAGCAATTCCAAGCAACCATCCTACAAGCTCCCAATCTCCGTCCTAACAACACCAATGCTCCAAGGATTCCTACTCCTCCTCCGGTCTGAAGTCCTCGCCGACGGTCCCTAACTCCTCCCCCAGCTCCTAGCAACCTCTAGCACATTCCTAGTCCTCGCCGCTCCAGGAGCAACCGTCGTCGTAGTCCCCGCTCCTCGTACGAAGACGAGTCTAGAGGCTCGGTTGATTACCGTCGAAGGGATGATGCTGTCTACCACCGTCTCCACGAAATGGAGAGACGCTTGGGTCAGTTAGACAAAGAAGAAGAGCTTAGAGGAAGGACCCTTCGTCCGAGTCGACCTCCTTTTTCCCGAACCATAATGGAGGCACCCGTACCAATTGGCTTCAAACCTCCTCAATTCGAGACTTATTCCGGGGAGTCTGACCCCATCGACCACATCGAAAGCTTTAAGACCCTCATGCTCATCTATCAAGCTTCCGATGCTCTGCTGTGTAAGACCTTCCCCGCTACTCTCAAGGGTCCGGCTCGAGAATGGTACTCTCGTCTTGCCCCATCCTCAATATTCTCCTTCGAGCAATTTGAGACCCTCTTCGTCACCTACTTCATGAGTAGCCGCCGAACTGAGAAGACCAGCATTTCGCTACTCTACCTCAACCAGAAGAAGGGTGAGAAGTTGAAAGACTATGTAAAAAGGTGTAACCCCCATTTCCGATAATTAGTATTTTTCGTGTATTTTCTATAATTCGATTTTTATAAATTTATTTTTGTGCTAAATTCTTTTCGGATATTTTATTAAAGTGGTTTCTAATCGAAAATTTTATTCATTTCGGATAATGGTATATTTTGATCTTAATTCTATGCCTTATTGATCAACTATTTTTTTTATTTGAGCCTAGAACAAATATATTATTATTATTAGGTGATTTCAATAAAAAAAATTGTGAAACACGAATATTATTTTATTGTATGGTTTTATTATTATTATGAATATAATTACTAATTGTTATTCCTTGATTTCTTTAATTAAAAAAAAAAATCATCTATCGAAATATTTTATTTTTATACCCGATCTGATTTTTCTCGGCGAGTTCCAATTTGTTTTAAGCCCAATCTTTATTATTTCATTTGTGTTATTTATTTATCTAATTGGGTTGGAATTTTCGTTCATGAACTATCTTTCTCTTTTATTGAGTTATATATATTGTGGATTTTGTTTATTTGAATTATGGGTATTTTTATTTGAATCGTGTTGATTTTGATCTATCTCCTAATTGAACCCTAATTGTAACCTATAAATGCAACGCTACTGTAACCCTAATTTCTGCATACAAATCGAAACCCTAGACGCCCTCTCTCTCTCCTCCCGTTCTCTATCTCTCCTCCGGCTCTGTTCCCGCTTGAAACCCCAAGAACCCATCCTGTGCTTCGTCTTCTCCGGCGAACCACCACTCCGGCGACCCCCCAACTTCCGTCGACTACTTCCCGTCACCTTCCCCCGACACCCACGAACCCAAACGCCATCCCCGTACACCCTTTCCCCCGTTCTCACCATTACCCAAGCTTCAAAACCCATTGAAACCCCAAATCCCGATAACCTCTTTCCTCCCTGTTCGATCGCCGGTGAAGCCTCCTAGCGCCGCCCTGCCCCTCACCCCTCATCGTTGCGCCGCCCCCTGGTCGCCGGCACGCCTCCCTTGGCCGGCCATCGACTGGTTGCTGCTGTCTCTCTCTTTGGCTGATTGCCATTGTTGCTGTCTCTTTTGTGTGATGTTGAATTTAATTGCACGTGTATTGCACGTGCTGCTTGGGGATTTGCTAGTTCGTTGCTTCGGTACACTTATCCTGTATTCTTGGTAATCGTTTTCACCGTCTAACAGGCAAGTCACCGTCCACTTGAATTGCTATTCGTTTCAAATTCAAGTTTTATTGAAAATTCTTGCAAGTAGATCTTTTTGTTATCGTATTGCTCTTTGTTATCCCTTTCGTTGGGTTTATTGTGGGTTTACACGAGCTAACCCCAATATTCTTGACATCGTGCCAATTTGACTCTAAAGTTAGATCTTTAATGAATGCATATAGAATTGTTAATAGGGTTATTCATACAAGTCACAACACAAATAATTTATTGTAGAGACATTCGTTAGGTTGTATGTCGTTTGATGATTGATTGATGTTGGATTTGTATATGTGTGTGTTCTAATCCTTATTTATCATGTTTGGACACCTATCATACTAGTTACACAAATTATTGACTATAGAATCGAAATCCATCATGTTTAACTAATTTTTATTTCAAGAAAAATACCCTAAGAACTATACATGTTGCTGACCTGAACTTGATTGCGGTTTTCGAAGCAGTAAATGACCTTAAAATAAAATAATTTCTGAATATGAAATGTAGCCCCGAATGTCTAGATATCAATAGCATCCAAAATTTTCGAATTCTGGGTTTTGTAGCAAGAGTTAGGCCCGTTTTACTGCAGCTGTGTTTTATCTTTTTCATTCCAGATTTTCAGATTCTCGTACCCTTCATGTTTGAACAGTAAAAAGGTTGATCAAATGATAGTATTTTGCTATGAAAATTTCCAGATTGATGTTTAACATGTTTAGGAGTCTAGATTATATTTTTACTGATTTTAATACCGAGTTTTTGCTGATTCAACAATTAAAATAACAAGATGTCACTTTTCTGCCTGAGCATAAGACCTGAAAAGAAATATGTGTTTGACCTAGCTAATGTTGTCGGAATGTGAACTTTAAGTATGCGTTGGAACCGTATGGAAGTCTAGTTTCCATATCTTTTGACGGGTTTAACTTTCGATTTCTGAGTCAGCGGGAAACTGCACTTTTGTACAGACTGCGCATGCTGTCCAAAATTTTGGATACTACTTTTTAATAGATTAATTATTCCTATGTTGTACTATTGCATGATTTAATGAATGCATGTTGCACTGCATGTTCCCAATGAGTTATTGTCACTATTGTAACCGTCTTATCCATGTTATCAACCGATTATTTCCTTATAGATACTATTGTTCATCCCTTGTCCTTTAATTGCATATTGTATTGTTGCATTGATAAATAATTAACAAGCCGGGGTTTAAGGGTTGACTTTTCGTAGTGGACAATATAGGGACTGTACTTGGAGGAGGGGCCCGTGTTTCCCTAAATAATGTTTCGGCTATTGTTTTATCGGTGATTGTGGTTATGGACGTAACCCAATCTATCGTGTATTGTATCGTTGCCGATGACCGTACCGTACACCGAAAGGTGATTAATGTTTAATGTTGAAGAGTACATGAACTATAGAACCCACTACAAAGTCTAAAGCGAAATTGTTTGTATGTAGCAACCATGTAGTAAAAGGATGGATGCATGAAGTGCTACATTAGCTAGGATTAAAATAATTATAGACTTAAGAATCACACTACATCGATACTGCATATTGTTCCTATTGATATCAAATATTGGCTAAGTATTACCGTTATTGATCATTGATTATTGTTATTTAATGTTGCATCATTATTATAGCCATTTCATCGACTATCATGATTAATGTCCCATTTTATTGATTCCTATTGATTCATTGTTTCATTGTTATACCATTATTCCATTGTTCCCTGCTTTCTCTACTTGCTGTCCATGACTTGCTCTAAGGACAAATTTTTTTTTTCTTTTTAGATGAAATATTTACAGGTAATGAAGGAGAATTGCCTGCTGGAGTTGGAGAACAAACATTTTGAAGATTTCTGTTTCTAATTTACTTATCACTTTAAATGACTTAATGTATTGAGAACTTGTATTTATTTTTTGATTGGATTATTATTGTTTGGGCCTATGTCCCGGATTTTTAGTATTGTTTCCAGATGTTGGATTATTATTATTGTATTTGGACATTTATATTGCTTCATTCCAAGTATTTTGTTCGTGAGATCATTATTATTGCCTGCGCAATTGTTCTGTATTGTTTATGTTGTTGAGTTAATCGATTAAACAGCTTATGGGTGATGTTAGTCATTCGCTGGGCTTTTGTCATGTGCTCGTATTCCGTATTTTTGGGAAGCGGGGCGTGACAAAAGGTTCACAGCAGAAGCCAGGTCCATAGCATCCCTCGACCAGTCTGTCGCTGCAGCAGCCTTCCAATCCAATGTCCTCAACTCTAGCCTCCGCTCCTCCCTCGCCAAGAAGCCCCCACAGAACTTCTCTGACCTCCTCCTTCGGAGCGAAAAGTATATTCGGGCTGAGGAAGCTGAGCACCGTCGCAACTTTGAGGGACCTTCCTCCGGGTCCAAGAGAAAGGGAGCAGAAGAAGAAGGAGCCAAGAAGCTCCAGAAGGATAATGGCGGACAGCGCCGACCTCCCCCCAGATTTGAAAAGTTTACTCCCCTTAATGCCAACATCTCCACAATTCTCATGGAAGTTGAGAAGGAGGGGGTGATACCTCCTGCACCAAAAATGAATACCCCTGACAAGAAGAGGGACAAAGAGAAGTGGTGTCGATACCACCAGGACCATGGCCACGACACCAACGATTGTCGGGCCCTGAAGAACAAGATAGAAGCCCTCATCCAGAGAGGGCAGCTGACCAGGTTCGTGAGAAAGGACCGAACCGATCTTCCTCCTCCGCCTCGGGGGGCTAAGAAGCGTCCTGAACGCGATGAAACGCCCGAATTCAAAGAGGAGCGTGTCCTACACCTCATTCATGGGGGCCCAATAGGGGGCTCCTCCAACTTCTCTCGAAAGGCGTTTATTAGGGAAGTTAATTCGATCCGCGCCACACCTCCTCCTAAAGGCCTCGAAGTGCCCGTCACATTCTCAGATGAAGGCCTTGAGGGTGTCCGAATCCCCCATTGTGATGCACTCGTCATCAACCTCCATATGGCGAACTTTAAAGTGGAAATGATCCTGGTGGACAATGGCAGCTCCGTTAACATCCTCTTCCTCGCCGCTTTCAAAGGCCTCAAACTATCCCGGGACAGACTTAAGCCCGCCGGCTACACTCTCCATGGGTTCACGGGAGTGCCAGTGACTATTGAAGGGGTTATCACCCTCGACGTAACCGCTGGCGAAACTCCTACTACCCGAACGGAGTTGATGGACTTTTTGGTCGTGGATGTCCCTGCAGCCAACAATGTCATTTTGGGTCGGCCCGGCTTAGCCGCTCTCGAAGCCGTCCCTTCCGCCTATCACCTCAAGATGAAATTCCCCACCCGGGCAGGAGTAGGGAAAGTAAAAGGCAATCAGGAAACGGCCCGCAAATGCTACATGACCTCTACTATGGGTCCAGTCCTCTCCCTCGAAACTCTTGAAATTCCCCAAGATGTAGTCCGACCAATGTCCGAGCTGGTGGATGAGTTGGAGGAAGTGCTCTTCTCTAAGCAGGATCCGAGCCGAAAGTTCTTTGTTAGAAAGACCTTCCCATCTGCCTTATGCTCCGACATAGTCCAGTGCATCTGAAGGAACCGCGACCTCTTTGCTTGGTCGACCGCAGACATGTCCGGAATTTCCGAAGAGCTTTTAGTCCACCACCTCAGCGTCGCTCTGGGGTCCAAACCGGTCCAACGGAAAAGGCGCAAGTTCGTTTCCGAGCGCCAGCAAGCTATAAAAGAGGAGGTGGACAAGCTCTTGAAGGCTCGGTTCATACAGGAGGTAAACTATCCCGAATGGCTCTCGAATGTAGTAATGGTGAAGAAGTCCAATGGGACCTGGAAGATTTGAATCGACTTTACCGACCTCAATAAGGCATGCCCCAAAGATCTATTTCCTCTTCCAAGCATCGATACTTTGATTGATGCCACTTCAGGCCATGAACTCCTCAGCTTCATGGACGCCTTCTCAGGCTACAATCAGATTTGTATGTTTCCTCCGGATATCTCGAAGACCTCCTTTGTAACCGATCAGGGCCTCTACTGCTACAGAGTAATGCATTTCGGGTTGAAGAACGCAGATGCCACCTATCAACGTCTCATCAACAAGGTATTCCAAAACCAGATCGACCGTAATATGGAGGTTTATGTTGATAACATGCTTGTGAAGAGCATCCGTGGAGCCGACCACGTCACTGACCTATAGGAGACGTTCGATGTACTAAGGAAACATGAAATGAGGCTCAACCCGAACAAGTGTGCGTTCGGGGTCTCGTCGGGGAAATTCCTAGGCTTCATGGTCAGCCAAAGAGGAATCGAGACCAACCCCGAGAAGATCAAAGCCATATTGGACATGGCTCCCTCGAAGAATGTTAAAGAGGTTCAGAAGCTAACGGGTCGCCTGGCAGCCATTGGGCGCTTCCTTTCCAAGTCAGGGGAGAAGTGTCTTCCCTTCTTCAAGGCTCTCAGGGGGGCTAAAGGCTTCGAGTGGGGTCAACAGCAACAAGATTCATTCGATCAGCTGAAGGCTTACCTAGTCAATCCTCCTCTCCTCAGCAAACCTGTTCCCGGGGAAACCCTCTACCTCTACTTAGCCGCCTCCGAACAGACCCTCAGCGCCGTCCTCGTAAGGGAGGAAGATAAGACCCAAAATCCCATCTATTACGTGAGCAAGGTACTTCGGGATGCCGAGCTCCGCTACCCAAGGATAGAGAATATGGCATACGCCTTAGTCATGGCCGCAAGAAAGCTTCGCCCATATTTCCAATCCCACTCGGTGGTCGTTCTTACCGACCAACCGCTGAAGCAAGTTCTCCACAAACCAGAGACCTCCGGTCGCCTCATGAAGTGGTCTATCGAGTTGAGCCAGCATGATATAACGTATCAACCGCGGACCGCGATCAAGGCTCAGGCCTTAGCTGAATTCATAGTTGAAAGTACCATCCCCGAGGTCAGCCAAGCAATGAAGGGACCGCCTGTCTGGTCGGTTTATATAGACGGATCCTCTTGTAACGAGGAAAGCGGAACCGGGGTCATCCTGGCCGGCCCGGATGATTTCATCCTCCAATACTCCCTCCGCATCAACTTCAAGGCCTCTAACAATGAAGCAGAATATGAAGCACTCATAGCCGGCCTAGGACTAGCTCGCAATGCAGGGGCGCAGCGCCTCCGGATCTTTAGCGACTCTCAGCTGGTCGTAAATCAGGTCCTAGGTGAGTACGAGGCAAGAGATGACCGAATGGCTAAGTACTTAGCCAAGGTCCAGAATCTCATGGCCCTATTCGAAGAAGCTCTCATCCAGCGAATCCCCCGAGAAGAGAATTCCCAGGCCGATGCCCTCTCCAAACTTGCCTCCTCCTCCCTCCAAGGTTTCGAGCAGACCGTCTTGATTGAGGTGCTCCCGAAGCAAAGTATAGAAGATGAAACTTCCGACTCAATGGAGTCACTACCTGTCCTGCTTCAAGATAATTGGATGAAACCCCTAGTAGAATTCCTAAGGGATGGGCTCCTCCCCGAAGACCCTAAGGAAGCTCGCCGAGTGAGAACCCGAGCAGAGCGATACACTCCTATTGAGGGCATCCTATACAAGCGCTCCTTCACACAGGTGGACGGCAGGCCTTATTTGAGATGCCTCTCCTCGGAACAAGCCGATTACGCCCTGCAAGAGCTCCACGAAGGCATCGGCGGGGCACATTCAGGGTCCAGGTCCCTAGCCCGGAAAGTGTTGAATTATGGATATTTCTGGCCCACTCTCCTTCAAGACGCCGAACTGCACGTTCGGCAATGCAGTTCTTGTCAGAAATACTCCAACGTCTGTCGCCTCCCACAAGCTCCACTCACCTCCCTATCAAGTCCTATCCCTTTCGCAATGTGGGGGATGAATTTACTAGGGCCATTCCCACCTGCTCCCGGCCAGTTCAAATTCTTAGTCGTGGCAATCGACTACCTCTCGAAGTGGATAGAGGCCAAACCTTTGGCCACAATCACCGAGAACAAATTTCTTCAGTTCTTTTGGAAGAACGTTATCTGCCGATTTGGTGTCCCTCGAGTCCTCATAACCGACAACGGAACCCAATTTACCGGGGCTGCCTTCCGAGCTCTATGTGAAGACCTCGCCATCCAACAGCGTTTCTCCTCCGTCTCCCATCCACAGTCGAATGGTCAAGTGGAGAATGCTAACCGACAGATCCTCTCTGGTATAAGTGCTCTAAAGACTTATGGGTCGATCAGCTCCCCAACTTACTGTGGAACTACCGCACCACGAAACGGACCCCCACAGGAGAGTCGCCATTCAACCTCACCTATGGATCCGAGGCTGTGATCCCATTGGAAGTCGGCATACATTCACCTCGCCTTCTTGCCTACAAAGAAGAATAAATAGCAAGAGAACTTCGGGCAAACTTAGACTTAATCGACGAGCTACGGGAAAGAGCATCAATCCGCCAACAGAGTTATCGGAGGAGGATCGAGTTGGCGTACAATAAGAGAGTCCGTCCTACCGACCTTAAAGAAGGGGACTTGGTCCTCAGAAAGTTAGCAATCTCTTTTCCTGGTCAGAAGAGTAAACTGGCTCCAAATTGGGAAGGACCCTACAAGATCTCCAAAGTAGTTCAGCCCAAGACATATCGACTAGAAGCCCTCGAAGGCAGAGAGATCCCCAGGACTTGGAATGCCGACCATCTTTTGAAATACCAAGAAAGAGCATTAACGCCTCTCTAAGTATTCTGGGATGTCAAACCGTTCCTCTCCTTTTACTTGTATTTTTTCCTTTATTTCTCTTATGTAATAACGGCTCGCAACTTAGAAGCAGCCAACTATTAGTCATCAATAAAGAAAGTTTTTTCATATTTTACTTGTACAATTGCTTGCATCTCTCTGCTTTTACTCTTCACCCTAACGACGAGTTCGGAGTCCAACACTTGGCTCGATTCCTCTCTGCAAGCTCGTTCTTAAGCGAGCTAGGAGTGGTTCGCCATTCGGAATTGCTCCCACAGCCGTTGAACAAATTCTAACGACGAGTTCGGAGTCCAACACTTGGTTCGACTCCTCTTCGCATGCTCGCTCTTAAGCGAGCTAGAAGGGATTCGCCATTCGGAATTGCTCCCACAACCGTTGAACAAACTCTAACGACGAGTTCGGAGTCCAACACTTGGCTCGACTCCTCTTCGCAAGCTCGCTCTTAAGTGAGCTAGAAGGGGTTCGCCATTCGGAATTGCTCCCACAACCGTTGAACAAACTTCTTTGAGCTCAACTCTAACGACCAGTTTGGGGTTCAACACTTGGTTCGACCGAGCTACTTAGGGCAGAGGCAGAGCTACCGAGTCGCCGAACCGAGCGGACGAGGTACCGACCTCCACATATGGAGAAAAAAGCCGCCGAGCCAGCTTCACTGTCTGATTACCTCAAAATTTGTGCTAAAACGTGATGAACGGCTCAGATCGCGCCACGTCTCCACAAAACGACAAGATAACGTTTTCTCAAAATTTGAGCCTCTTGTCTCGTGATTCGCGCCTTGATCATGATCCGCCGTCAGATTAAGCCACGTAGTTCGGCCGTAAATTCGAGCTACCTAATTGCCGAAGTGCAAAAAGACCTCGGCACACCCCGAGTAAGAACAAAAATTCTACAGCTAGAACGAATAAAAGGAGCTAACTATTGGTTCTTATGGTTCGTTTCAAAAGTAACTACGGCACAACAACGAGCAGACGAACTCCAATTTTATTAAAACAACTTAATAATTTTACAATGCAAGGTTAATACAAAAAGGCGTTACAAAAACTCGAGAGCCCAGTACAACTTTATCAACGCCTCTTCGGAACGGAGACATTCCGATTCAGAGACACTCGGGGTCGGCGCCGCTTAACCTCCGAGCTCGTCTCTAGGCCAACGAACCGAGACGCCTCTTCGCCACTAACTCTAACGGTGGCTCCAACTGAGGCTCCGCTCGAGAAAACTGCAATGCCGCTTTGGGCATCACCCGCGGTCCGACCTGTGACGGGGGGACGAGTCGCGAGCTCGTAGAAGGAGATCCCTCGCTCGCACTCCTCGCGGGTACACAAGGTGCTGCGGACGTTAATCCTCACGGGCTAAGGTTTTAGACGTGCGACCTCCTCCTTGAGCTCGACGATCCTATCTTTCAAGGTGTCGTCCTTCACCGATATCTTGAGCCGAGGAAGTTTTGCCGAGCCCGGGTACTCAGCGCTATCAGATATGATACGATGCAAGTTGGTCACCTCGATGCTCTTGTCGACTGTAACCCTCTGCAACTGCTCAACCTTTGTTGCGAGCTCGTCTCGCTTGGCTAGCGCCGAGGCCAACTCTTCTTATTTAGCTGAGAGTTCTTCCTCGACTATCCGCAAGTGATGCACCTCGACCAGTAATTCGCTGTTTTTCTTCTCCACGTTGAACAGCACTCTTCAAATCAGGTCGATCTCCCCCTCGAGACGAGCTTCGCGAGACTGCTTGAACAGTTCCGCACGACGCCGAGCTGCTACGATGTCCGAATCAAGTTCGACGATCTGAAAGACGAAGGCATCACATTGAAAGACTATAGCCGAGCCAGACACTTAGACAAATTCAAGACAAAATTCTCAAAAAGAAGCCTCTTCATTCACATCAAAAGAGTGGTGGCCAGTCCGCTATAAGGCTTACACAAAAAGAAAAAATTACAAAAATAAAGGAATCAGGGGTCCACCTGGGGCGGCAGCTCAGATACCGGCGCCTCGCCAGATGGCCTTTCACCCCTCGACACCTCGGTTCGAGGATCGGCCAACGCAGTCTTGGGGTCGGCTGGCGCCTTCCCATCCCGAGGTTCATCCTCCTTTTCCCATTCGTCGTCTTCTCCGACCTCTTCGCCTTCATCCTCGACGACAGGCCACAGCCGGTACCCGACCCTCTGAAAGCCGGGGACCCGAGCCCCGACATGGTTGAGCGCCCTGGTATAAGACTTCTCCATATTCCCAGCCATATGCTTCTTCGCCTCGGCTTCGACCTCCGCCCTTATCACTGCTGCCACGGCGTCCTTCTCCGCCTTCGCCGCCTCCAGGGCCTTCGCCAACTCTGCCAACTCCTCGGCAGCCTTAGCAGCTTTGACGACCTCCGCGGCGAGCTGCTGCTTCGTTCGGTCCAAGTCTGTCTCGAGGTCGACGAATCGAACCTCCAAGCCTTCCGAGCGGCGTTGCTCCGCCTCGAGCTGCCTAACCGCCCTCGCCTTCTCCGCCCTGTCCTTGTCACAGGCGGCCTTCAGTTCCCGCTCCTGCTCGGCGAACTCTTGAATCAGATGGTCGAAGTGACAGGTGGCCTGTGGTAAGAAGGAGTTAGAGCCGAGCTGTGAACTTAGGCGAAATTCTTAAAGAAAGAAAAATCAAGACTTACCGACATAAGCTACCGGGTGACCTCGTAGGTGTCGTCGCCGGTCGTCCGCGCCTTCAAGGCAGCTCGATCCTTGGGGGTCACGAGATGCTTCACGGCCTGCATACACATCTGCGAGTCTCCGAGGAAGCCGTCATGGTTCTTCACCCGCCAGTCGGGGACGAACAGCTTCTTGTGCTGCTCGGTTAGATACTCCCCGGCCTGAGTCGTCAGGGGAGGTGCCTCGAGCGACAGCACCGCCGAAACAGAGAAGGCCTCACCGGCCGCGGCAAACGAAGCCGAAGCCGAAGGGTCGGCGGGAACAGCCACCACCAACGATGGAGCTTGAGTAGCTAGGGCAGGGTCGGCGACTACCGAAGTAGCCTTGGTAGGGCGGCCGGACGAAGGACCCATGCCCGTCCTTATCCTCTTCCTACCGTCAGCAACCTTGCCTCGTTCATTCATCATCCCCAGGAAATCCATCTTCGGTGCTTCTGTTCCGAACAACCAAACAAACAACAAATTAGAAAAACGAGCAAGAAACTTAAAGAAAAAAAATTTTTGCTACAAGATGTCAGGGGCATACTCGGGTCGATTGGACTAAGGCCCGGCCCGTGTAGCACCTCCTCGGTCATTTCTCACCAACTCAACATGGGGAGAGCAATGAGCTTCGCCGCCACCTCCTCCTCGGCCGCAGTCAGCACCGGGTCGACCCTTGCGAACTTCGGCACCTCTACCTTCCACCGCTTCGGAAAGTCCAACGTCGAGGGCCCCTTCAACAGAAAAAACTTCTCCTTCCAACCTTTTATCGAATCCGGATTCTCTATGAGCCTAACGCCTTTTCGAGGTGATAGGTAGTAGCGAGGCTCAGCCTTATTCATCCGGTGGATTCGATACAGGCTCCGGAGGACCACCAAGTCAGGCTCGACCTCGGCGATGCGGCACTGCAACAAGAAGGCGAGCACGTGGCGCCAGGAGTTCGGCATAAACTGGGTCGGTGCCAGGCAATACCACTGAAGTACCTCCAACACGAAGGGATGCAGGGGGAAGCACAAGCCAGCGCTCAAAGAGTCGACGTCAAACATACACGTATCCGGCAACAGTTCGGAGTTTGCCCGCATCCCATGGCCGGGGAGGATCAGCTTGTACTCCAGAGGGATGGAGAACCCCTTTCTAATCCGGAGCAGGTCCTTCTCAGATAATACCGAGGCAATTTCGTCCACCTCGATAGTCTGCCTCGGGTTGCTTTCCTCGTAAACTGCCGACCTACCAACGATCGCTTTCTTCAAAAGATCACCCTCGTACTGCCTGATTTCGACGTGGCCGGACAGCACACTAGGGTACCGGCCCGACTCAGGGGCTCGCCTCTCAGTCTCCATGATCTCCTCGACTACAGGAGACCGGGCCACTACCTTCTTCCTCTTCTCCTTGGCCATGGAAGGTCCTACCACCTCCTTCCCCTTTCTCCGGCTCGCCACTTGCCTCCTCGCCTCGTCACCACTATCGTCCGAGGACGAGGCCTCACTTCCCGAGTTTACCCTTGACATCTCTAAAAAAGTATAAGGCAAACACACTGACCTTGAGATGACGTACCCTTGAAGTGATGTTCACGACCGGAATTAGATTACCGAAAATCGCCTGGCCTACGCGACAGCTAGCGCAACCACCTTAGAGCACAAATCGTCGCTAGCAGAGCAAACTGAGAGTAAAAGTAAAAACTAGAGAGTAAAAGTGAGAATGAACCAAGGGGTGAAGGGGGTGAGAATTTATAACCTCAAAGCGACGTTTGGGCTTCCTTGGGGATTTAAAGGCCCACTAAGAGAAGGCAAAACGCCAAAACGGAGAGTTACGACGTTTCGAAACCAGGACTCTTCAAAACGCTTAACTCCATCACTCGGCTACCGGAGTGCATAGCCGAGCTACCCAACAGCTTGGCTAAGCAACCGAGCTACTGAGTGGAAGAACGATCCGCCGAACCCAGGGTAGGCCTCGCCTGGCTACCGAGCCGAGGTGCCAAGGTACCAACCTCCACATATGGAGAAAAATTCTGCTGAGGCCGAATCACCGTCAGATCGTTCCAAAATTCGTGCCAAAACTTGATGGACGGTTCAGATAGCGACACGCTCACAAAATGACAAGATAATGTTTTCTCGTGATCTGAACCCCGTCCTCGTGATTCACACCGTGATGATCGCTCCAGATCTAGCCACGCGTTCCTCCCGAGTTGCCGGCCACCGGTGTGCATAGCCGAGCTACCGAACAGCTTGGCTAAGCAACCGAGATACTGGGTCGGAGGATGGTGACGGTTCAAGACAAGGACTCTTCAAAACACCTAACTCCATCCCTCGGCAATCAACACCTCGACGGGCCACCGAACCGCCGTTCTAACCGAACCGAGGTGCCGAGGAACCGACCTCCACATATGGAGAAAAATTCTGCCGAACCAAATTCACCATCGGATCGTTCCAAAATTCGCGCCGGATCTTGATGAACGGATCAGATCGCACCATGCCCACAAAACGACAAAATAACGTTTTCTCGTGATCTAAACCCCGTCCTCGTGATTCGCACCGTGATGGATGCTCAGGATCGTGCCACGTAGCTCGGCAGGTCGTGAGGCTCGAGCCGAGCTGCAGAAGGAGCCGAACCGAGGTGCCGAGGAACCGACCTCCACGTATGGAGAAAAATTCTGCCGAGGCCGAATCACTGTCGGATCGTTCCAAAATTTGTGTCAAAATTTGATGGACGGCTCAGATCGCACCACAACCACAAAACGACAAAATAACATTTTCTCGTGATCTGAACCCCGTCCTCGTGATTCGCGCCGTGATGGACGCTCAGGATCATGCCACGTAGCTCGGCAGATCGTGAAGCTCCGAGCCGAGGTGCCGAGGCACCGAGCCTCTCATACGAAGAAACTACTTGCCGAGCAACTTGGATCGTCCGATCCCCCAGAAAATCGCGCTCGAAGCTGATGGAGGGCCCAGATCGCGACACGCCATAAATCGGTATTAGAAATTAGTTTTTATTTATTTTAATCGTTTTATTTATTTAAAAATTGCGAAAAAAATGTTGAAAATTTGGGGAAATTAACTAAAAATTCTAGGAAATAATTATAAATTCGGGGGTGTATTTTCGAGCCCCTGAGTGAACCATTGTTCCCTAGAACGGTTCGTTAAACCCCCGAACGACAGATTAACACTTCGCAAAATTAAATGAATAATCCGAAAAAATAGATAAAAATCATCAAATGTCCAGAAGAGCTCAAGAACAACTCAGAGCGCACATCCAACTCGAAAAATTACCATACTGCCTCATACAAAGATTCGAAACTCCCCGTTAGACTCCGATACAACCCCGTAAGCCATGAAAACAGTAAAACTATTCCTCAAAGGCTGATCAAACTCAGTCTTCGGGAGTGGGGGCTCGTGATATGGCTAAAAATAAGGTTAAATCGGGATCGTCCAAATCGGACACGAATCTCAAGGCTTAGGGGTAAAATGGTAATTTCACATACAAATGGGTCCGAAGCGGGTACTAGATCTCCTTCTAAGAGATCCATTAACCCGCGAACGGATCCATCTCCAACCGGGTGCGGGTTCCAATCCGCGGTGAACCCGGTCCAGCAGGATAAAATCTAGGTCTCTGATTAACCCTAATCAACGGCCCTGATTCACATCTATCTTTTCACTGGGGATTAGGGATTACATTCCTAATCTGATCACAGGGATTACATTTCTAATCTGATCACAGGGATTACATTCCTAATCTGGTCCCTAAGGCTGCTATAAATACCCCCCACCCATCTTCATTAAGAGGTAATCAATCTTTTGTCAATTTACGCTCTTTCATAATCTTCCTGGTTATTGACTTGAGCGTCGGAGGGTGCGTCGCCGGGATCAACCCCGGTGTCTCGCACTTTTTGCAGGTGAACGGCGGGAGTCAGCGGTCAAACTCCGGCGGAACAGGTTCAGGTTTGCTATTCAGGTTTTTCAAGAATCTACAAATACTATCTGTTTGCCCCCACACCAGATTCAGCGGTAACATTTACTAAAATATCATTCTGTAAATTACGAAAATATTATTTAAATTTTTTTTAAAAATTTTAGTTTGGACGGAAGAAGATCTATTGTTCGGCCAAAAAATAGCTTTAAACAATTACAATACTCTCCTCTAAATACTATTTGCTAAATGCTAAATATGCAAATTTGAACACCAACGAATAGTGGATGCTCTTATGGCATGGCATGGAAATCTCATAATCCAAGCCCATTAAAATGTCATCGGAACAACCTAATGAATTCTTTCATTGTCCAAGAAATTTGGAATATGAATTCTCTTTTCATTGAACTAAAAGTCATGCAGTTACAGAGTTGGAGCGACACTAACCTTTACATACCTCCATATCTGATTATGAATATCTCGTTAATATTGGAGATCAAGATCCAATTTTTTCTAAAGAAAATTTTTCTTTGATTAACTCTGCTTTTTCTAATTAAGATGGACCCATTGATTGATTGCGAGTCCACTTAGCCCTCCGAGAAGGGCGCAGGATTATTGGAGTGTTAATGGACCCGGTATGGCCCGTTGTATTATTGTTAATGGAATTGATATTGGATGCACCCTCATTATTTATTATCGTTATCATTGGTTGGTAGTTGTTCACTTGTTCTAACCAACGAAATTGTCCTCATAAAATTATTGTTGCTTAAATAGGAACAATAATAATAACACCCTTTAAGAAATTGGAACGCGATCAGAGATCAAAAAGTTCGGGTTTAAAAATAGATCCAACTCAATAGAAGCCGGGTTTGGTTTATTTCCATGATTCAACCCGTTCATCATTTGTTTCGTTACTATTATGCGATTGACTCATTGGTGTTCTAAACAAATCATCGAGCAAGTCAGTAGGTTCCAGGTAGCACTTTAATGTGAAGAGCACCCTTCACCCACTGGCATGAGCCAAACTAGTTAAGCACGGGAAAGCTTCACCGGCCTCTTCTGGCTCGAGCTCGCAGACCTCTTTAAGTAAATTCCAAATTGAACTAAAATATTTCCCTTTTCGAATGATTCTTTAGGGCTTCCCTTTCTCTGATCTTTAATGGTACCATCAAGACGATGTTGTGACATCAACTTTGTTCTTTCTTGACTTTCATTAAGTCTCCAACAAAATGGTTGTTGAATAATGTGGATGGCAACTAATTTGTCTGAGAAACTTAGTGTCAAACTTAGCGACACCAACCTAAATATAAATGGATCCCTCCTCCCTCCTCTTCCTTCTTCCTCATGTTGTAGAATCTGTCACAACTCATAATGCTAATAGTGGAACACACACACCACAAGCGATAGAAACTTCCCATGAATTAGATGAACCAAGAATAAGACACCACAATAATCGTATGTTCTCACAAGAACACAATAATATGTATAGATAACCAATACTTCTTTATCCCCAAAAAATATAAAGATTACAAAGATATTACAACTTTCAATCTCTCTCTCTCACTTTTGAAACACTCGGCACATACCCCTTTTGAAGTTTAACAATGATAACGGCTCATCTTTGATCTCCAATGTCATTAGATTTCTCAGATGGATTAACCATAGAGTTCACAGCTACTGCTATATATATATCCTCAACTAAAGTCTAAAAGATAAACACAAATACAGCTTATCGGACCTCAAACCCGAAAGCCCAAATAACATACACTTGATGTCGGTCGACCGCACCAAGTTGCGGTCGCTATACTTGGTCTTGCCAACACCTGAAGCGTGACCGGTCGACTATCCTGCTCTTTGTTGAACCATGTACTCTCGAAGAATGCCAACAGCCTAGTTGCTGTTGGGTGGTCGGTCGACCGCACCCCAGGAAAGTCGACCGCAACTCTTCCAGATGCCCTTCTTCTAGCTATTGTTGTCTTCTCTTGCTGTCTTCGTCTTCTCCTCTTCTTTTCCAATTTCAAGAACTTCTGTGCTTGCGTATATTTGAGGCCACGATCCTAACAATCTTTCACTTAAACCAAATATACAACTCTCCAAAGTTATTGTAATCTTACCTCGCATTATCTCTGACAGTCTCCCACTCTCACAAAAGACCCAAGTACTCTCCATTCTCATGAAGAGCACCTCCGCAACTCCAACACGTGGAGTGCACCAACCGCCCTCATAGGCTCATGAATGATGTGCTTCACCAATCGCATAGAGCACAAATAACGGAGAAACAAACCTCCTGTGTCAGATTCAGTGTTACATGACTCCCCAACTCGTAGAATCTCTATTAACACCGAACATGGTTCAAAGCCTCTCAATGCACCCTCTGTACTATAAGTCTTCGTGGACGACACCTTCACAATATCTGCAGAATGCTCAACCCCCACAGCCTCATTTCGATTACCCTCATCGACATCACCCCGCATATCGATAACAGTGCTCTCTACCTCAGTAGGGCGACTTGAAGCTTCCACTGCCATATCGCAAAGTACCCTCACTGCAACGTCTTGCTCTCTAGGGTTACTCTCATGGCCTGCAACTCCTGCTAAATTAGTAACCTCCTCTGAATTCCCACAACTGAAAGAACTCGGTTGCATCCCACAGAACCTACTACTCGATTTCGGCTGAGAGCCAAATACAGGAGAAACTCCCTAACGTCTCTAAGCAAATACAACGTTCCCTCATGCTTTCTTTTTACAATCACCCTTCAACCTACAGCTATACACCACTTCCCACTACCAACTAAAGTAGACAATCCCTCTTTGTCTAGTCTTTCAATCGAGATAAGATTTTCCTTCAAGTTTGGAACATATTTTGTTTCTCGCAAGATAATACTCTGACCATCATTGGATTTCACGCGAACAATACCAACTCCTCGTACAGGACACATTTGACCGTCAATACACCAATCTTGCGTGTCTCACTCCTCCCTAGCTGATAAGCATAACTCTTCAATTTTATCGAACACCACATTGGCATCCTTTGATTTTGCTTCGTACGATTTTCTTGCTTAGTTTTCAAATAGGTCTTACAACTGCACATCATGTGACTCCTCTTGTGAGAATAGCAACACTCAGGTTCATGTGCCATATCGCTATTATCAGACCCACTCTCAGATAAATTACTCTGATCCTTTCTTCTTTGACTGCTCTTAGATCTCCCACGTCTCTTCTCAACCAACATAGCGAAATCCTCAGAAGATGATGATGAAAATCCTCTGTTTCTCACATTTCTCACCTCCTCGTTCAGAATGCTACTCACCACATTCTGTAGAATCGTCGAATCTGTCATAGTGCTTGTAATAGTCTGTTCCACCGTACCATAACTATCGGCTAAAGTAGATAGAAGTAACAATGACTATCCCTTCTCTGAAAACATCAATCCTGGAACTTCCATCTGGTTGTAAATCATAAAGTAATTGTTCACATGTTCTGCTATCGAACCCCCTTCCCTCATCTTCATATTAGCCAATTTCTGTAGATAAAGAATTTGATTAGATGCGACGATTTCTCATACATATCTGTGAGAATCTCTATAGCCTCCTTTGTGGTCTTCGCCTTCGAGATATGAAATAACGTCTTCCTATTCTGTCTCAACTGAATATGCCCTAGCGCCTTCTGGTCCAAACAATTCCAATCCGCCAAGATCTTCGCATCTTTGTCCGCACCTTCTGGCTTCTCATCAAACAATGGACCATCTACATCATTCTGACGAAGATACGCTATAATTTGAATCTTCCACATCGCAAAGTCACTCCCATCGAACCTATCGATCTTCGACTTGCTATCGCCATCCCAAACATAGTGCTCTGATATCACTTGTTGTAGAATTTGCCAAAACTCATAGTGCTAATAGTGGAACACACACACCACAAGCAATAAAAACTTGCCAAGAACTAGATGAACCAAGGACAAGCCATCACAATAATCACAAGATCTCACAAGAACACAATAATATGCAGAGATAACCAATATTTCTTATTCCTCAAGAAATACACAAATTACAAAGAGATTACAGAAGTTCTCTCTAATCTCCAATCTCATTAAATTTCTCAGATGGATTAACCCTCTAGAGTTCACATCTACTGCTATATATAGCCACCAAGTAAACTCTAAAAGATAAACACATGATATAGTTTATTGGACCTTAAACTTGAAAGCCCAAATAATATACAACCGCTGTCGGTCGACCGCACCAAGTTGCGGTCGACTGCACTTGGTCTCGCCAACACTTGAAGCATGACCGATCGACTGTATGGTCAAATGGCCCGCTCTCTGTTGAACCCTGTACTCTTGAAGAATGGCAGAAGCCTAGTTGCGGTCGGGTGGTTGGTCGACCGCACTCCAGGACAGTCGATCACTACTCCTCCAGCTGCCTTTCTTCTGACTGTTCTTGCTTTCTCTTATTGTCTTCGTCTTCTCCTCTTCTTCTCCAACTTCATGAATTCCCGCGCCTACGTGTATGTGAGGCCACAATCCTAACACCTCCAGATCCGACTCAACCCCTCCCCACCCGAACCCTCCTCCCTTTTCCTCAGGATCCTCCACTAAGTGCTTATTTGGGGAGGGGAGGAGACTGTTGGCTCCTCCCTTCCCTCACTAAAATGTCTCCCCTCATATCTAAATGACAACCAATATCATACAATAATCAAGAAAACCATACTTGCTTGTTGTGCGGCGACGATAGATGGTGGACAAGCTAGTAAATAAATGACTCAATTTTGATATTTCAGGTCAGATAGGGTGGATGGTGGGGGTTTCTCTCGTCTGTGAGTTTAGATATGGCGCTTGTGTTACTGTTAGGGGCAATGACAGTTGCAGTTGCAGTTGGAGGTGACAGTGGACAGTGGATTGTGTGTCAGTTAAGTGCTGAGAGAAATGACTCAATTTTAACTTGTTCAAGTCATATTGGGTGAGTGCCTAGGGTTCTTTTGTATCAATGGGCTTGGAGGTGGTGTTTGTATTATCGTTGTAGGCTACAACAACTGTGGTTGCGGATGGCAGTGACAGTGGATGGTGGACAAGCTAGGGGATGATAAAAATGACTCAACTTTGACATATTCAGGTCAGATTGGGTGGGTGGTTGGGATTTCTCTCATGTCAATGGGCTTGGAGGTCACGTCTGTGTTACCGTTGGGGGCGACGGTAGTTGCAGTTGCCGTTGGGGGTAACATTGGACAATGGACAAGTTAGGTGATAAGAGAAATGACTCAATTTTGACATATTCATGTCATACTGGGTAGGTATTTGGGGTTTATCTTGTATCAATGATCTTGGAGGTGGCATTTGTGTTATCCGGGGGGGCGGGGGAGGGGGGGGGGGGAGCAACAACAACTGTGGTTGTGGATGACGGTGATGGTGGATAAGTTAGGGGATGAGAGAACGTACTCAATTTTGACATATTCTAGTTAGATTGGGTGGGTGGCTGGGGTTTCTTTTGTGTTAATGGGCTTGAAGGTGTCGTTAATGTTATAGTTGGTGGACAAATAGAATTGTGCTTTGTTGTATTATATGTGTGTAGGTTGTTATTATTTTTTGGCAGAGAACTCTCTTGTTTGAGCTGAGTTCTCGTTTTTTGCTGAGGATGAGTATCATGACCCAGTCTGCTGGGTTTCATGAACCTCATACTCCATCTTTTGGTTATATATTTTATTATATATTTTTTTAATAGAACAAAGAAAAATTTTGACCCATCATTAACGAATATATATATACATTCGTTAATATATATTTTTGGGATGTGCTGTGAGTTTCGAGATTTTTTGGTCGCTAGGGTTTTCATAATTGAAGTCGAAGAAGGCGTGAGAGGTGAGGAGGTGTGAGAGGAGAGGAGAGGAGAGGAGAAGGGGATTTGGGGATGAAGGGGGTATGCCCCCCCCCCCCCCCCCAGCGGGAGCTCCACGAACCGTTGGATGGCGATCATAATCAAAATCTCAGATCGGACAGTCTACTACGAGTGCACCCGGCTGTGTATATATATATATATATATATATATATATATATATATATATATATATATATATATATATATATATATATATATATATATATATATATATATGGAAACTTTCGGTTGTGCACCGCCCAGTGCACACAGCCGGGTGCACTCGTAGTATATATATATATGTGTGTGTGTGTGTGTATATATATATATATATATATATATATATATATATATATATTCTTTTTTTTTCCTTACGCTACAAAGCAACTTTATGAGGTTGAGTTCACAACCCTTCATTAAAATTTTCACTCAAATAAAGGTAATCACTAAATATGGGGGGGAATATGCTTGGAAAATCGGCAAATTAACAAAATGTACTTATTGAATTCCTTATTTTTTTGAAGGGAGAAGACCCGTAAGGAAAATAATTCATAGAGGGTGATTGAAATTTAGCACGAGTGAGCAGAATATGAGATCGTCTTAAAGAGTATAACAGAAACCATCTGGTAGTTTTAAAATCATGCTATCCTGGAAGAAATAAGACTTACCAAGTCACCACATATCATATTCAAAAAAATAAAAAATAAATAAAAAAAATAAAAAAAAATTCATACCTAATTTATACAAAAACCAAGAAGGGTAATTAATAAAAAAAAAGGACAAGCATTGGGAGTTAATTGTTTTTTTAGGACAAAATTTGAAAATATTTCAAAAAGATGACAATGACCAAACTATCTGTAACTAAGGGATAGTTTTTAATTAATATTTTATACTTCCTATCTTATAGATTTTCTATAGGATGTGTGATCTTTCTGTAAATTTAAAATTTGTTTTTTTAATATTTTCTATTTATCTTATTTAATCAATTTTTTAACTACTTAAATTGTACTAAATATTTTGAGAAAACCAGATGAGAATTACTTATTTAGAAATAAGGCTTTGATACCAACTGGGGTTGCGAATCGTGAAATCACCTGAAAAATAGAATTAAACAAAGTATCAAAAAACTTCAAAGATGATAGTTTTCTGTAAAATAATATTCTTCGAAATAATGTACATTGTCTATCTCAAAAATATTATAGTAATCAAGCATAAGTTCAAGATCTCTCATAGATTTTGATTCTGTCTCAGATATTTCACTACAACTATCATATGGGGATTCTTCGAGTTCTTTCATATGACTATTTCCTTCTTCAATATGTTCGTTTTCTTCTAGAAATTGTCTATACACTGTTGTAGGACTCTAGATATAACTACTAAATTCACCATTTTCATAAAATAATAAAGATTTTTCATAAAAAGTTAGCTCATCAATTATTTGGATATTTATATTGTTAGTTTCTCCAGGATTTATTTGATTTATTGTTATAATTATTTCTCGTTGTACACTAAAGAAAAATAATTTGAAATCATAAAAATCATTCATGCTTGTTACTCTATGAGGATAATAAACGTAAAAAACTAACATTCTATCACTTTCTTGATAGTTAGTCATTAATTCATAAATTTCTGAGGCAAAACAGAAACTATTATTATACATTATATTTTTTTAGCGTTTTTGGGATTTAAAACAACAAGTATAAAATCAGGAGCGGAGAGAGATTTCTAAGGATACCATAAGAATCAAAACGAAAATGGCCCATTATGCTTCTGACCTAGTTAAACTTTTTTGAGCTGCTGTGTACCAGCTACTACTAGTGGATAAAATACATATGGTATGCACCCCGATTTCAGTGCTTCTTTTATGATCCTCTCATCTCAGGAATACTATGCTCTTCAAGAGAGCTTCATCCAAGAGATACGTTTAGAACAACTAGTAGCACTTCAATACATGCAACCACAACCTAGCTCGTTTCCTGCTACTAGGTGTACATCTTAACTATAGAATGTTACAAATGAGTCTTTTTGTAAGATCCTTCAGGCAGAGCCTTACAAAACCCTCTCTAAGGGTAAGAAACTAATTATTCCTACCTTATAATCTACAAGAGCTTAATGAGAAAGATAGTCTTTATTTACTCCAACTTTTTTACAGACTCTCCTTACAAAATTATATGGAATTTTTTTCCTTCTAGGTGTTCTACCTTCTCCATTACTTAGCTTCCCCTTTTATAGACCAAGGGATCAGCTTACAATAAATTTTTATGCTTCACTGCTTACATCATATGTTCAATAATTGTTACAAATACGTATCTGCTTGTATCAGCTTGTAATAATTATTCTGATTACATTGTAGACTATTTTAGAAGAAGATATTCCTCCTGGTCGACATCTTCACATGCTCCCACATTTGTGTTGATGTTCTGTCTTCATCAAGCTACAGTAGTGTCCAGCAGTCTATTCTGTCATTGTCATTGCTCCTGTAGATAATATCTGGTACCAACTGTAAAATAGCTCATGCTTATCTTGTGGCTGTTTTATTTTTACTATACTGTACATTATTATTTTATTTGGGTCTGGGTTGTCATAAATCCATATGTTGCTGTCTCTTAGTTTTATGTCTTTTAGCTCGCAATACATGTTTCTGAATCTTATTGCTCTTCTTTCCGGGATTATTTTTTTCAAATTCCTCAGCCTTATATGGTACAATGTTAGATGCTTCATAGATCACTTGGTTAGTCATTCATATTTTTATAACGTGTTCTGCTAGAAGCTTTTCATTTTCTTCAAGATACTCAGGGATTGCTGAATACATTCTGACATATATTTTTGAGGCCTTTGTGAAGCCAAAATAACTCTTGGCTACTTTGTAAATTTCTCTTGGCAAGTGGACCAATTCTTCACATTTTCTGGATGGATGGATATAATGAATAAGCCCTCTTTCGAACAATGCCCTAGTTGTTCTTAGATTAGCTCCTGGTAGGATGATGGCCTTGTTCATATATTGCTGTGATATTATTTTGACGAACTGGTTCACCTCGGTTACTTGGCATAATTTTTCAATATATTGTAAAAATAATATTTTCTTTGATACTTTGGTAGGAGTTTTCTCAGTAAGAAGTGTCTCTTTATATGTGGTCTTATTTGAGGATGTAATTGCTTCTTTTTTTAGCGAATGAGTAGGTTCGCCCATTTCACTCATTTTTTCACTAGTATTGTCCATCATATTTTCTGTAGTTGCATGCTGGATTACATGCTGGTAGAACAGACATTGGAGTCCGCATATTTATAGCTGTAATTGATTAAATGCTCATTTTATTTGTTCCATGGTTCCCTTGAGACAAATTATATCATGTTCTATTTGCTAGACTCTAGTTTTCATTCTGCAATAAATGAAATAGTTAATTTCTTGATAGAAAATCAGCTAAAATATTGTCCTTTCCATTTATGTTTTCAATTGTAAAGTCATAATTTGCTAGTTCCATTTGTCATCTTATCAATCTTTTATTTTCTATAGTTGGATCTATTATTTTGTTAATCCAACTCTTTGCTTGTGTATTAGCTGTCCTTACTGTGAATTTTATATGTATTATGAATAATTTAAACTTTTTTATAGCTTTTAATATTGCTAATAGTTCTTTTTCATTTATGTGGTAATTTTGTTGGGTTTGTGTGAATGATCCACTGGTGTATCTGGCTAGTCTTTACTTTTTTTACCCTATTCCAACGAATTTTAATATTGCTCCCCAGTTATTTTCACATGCATCTGTTTCTATTTATCCATGAACATTCTTTAACATGTAGTCTTAGTTTATTTAATCTTGAAGTTTGTTGTTTTAATATTTTAAATTTTTCTTCATCCTCTCGTATCCATTCCTATTTTTTAAACTTTTTTAATTTTTGTTGTAACCTATTTGTTTTTGCTGATAGATTTCGTATATATCCTCTTGTCTGATTTAATAATCCAATTATGACTTGTACTTCTCTTTTTTCTTTTAGGACATTAGGAAATGTCTTTATTTTTTCTGCTATATGTGGTTGTAGTTATATTCCTTCATGTGATAATTTTGTTCCTAAGAATTCTATCTCAGTTTTGAACAATTCTATTTTCTTTTTAATAGTATAATACCTGTATTTTTCACTATTTCTATGAATTTTAGTAAATGTTCTTTATGTTGCTCTTCGTTTTCGGATCCTATTAGAATGTCATCTACATATACTAGTATGAAATTATTGTGTTTTTTCAAATATCTTATCCATATATTCTTGAAATACTCCTGGGCTATTTTTATATCCGAATAGTAATACATTCCATTCATAGAACCCTTGTAGTATACTAAATGCTGTCAACTATTTTGAGTCTTCTGTTAATTTTATGTGGTAGAATCTTGATTTACAGTCGAATTTTGAATATATTTTTCTTATTCTTACTATGTTAAGTAGTATCTGTATATGTGGTAGTGGATATCCAAATCTCCTAGAATTTTTATTTAATTCTTTATAATTTACTATCATTCAAGATTTACCTTTTTTTCTTCCGAATGTTTTCACACTATAAATGCTGGTGATAAATGTGGACTTTGTGATTTTCTTATGTAATTATTTTCCATTAGTTCTTTTATATGTATTTTGAACTCTTCTAAATCTATTGGAGTGTGTCTTATAGGTTTAATTTTTATTATTTTATTCTTACCTATTAATTCTATATGTGTTGTGGGTTTACTTAAGTCCCATTTTGCTAAATGGTCATCTCCGCGCAGATCTTCTAATTGTTTTTATAAAATTTCTTTTGTAGTTATTTCTTGTTGTATTCTAGTTTTGTTTGGTAAATATTGATATTCACCACACTGGGTTGAAGAAACTCTGATATGCGGCAAGTCGGTCCTAGAATAAGGTAGTGTTATTCTAATGGCTATTACTTGGTGATGACAAGGTGTTGTAAATATAACAGATTTATGTGATACAATTATAAGATAGTCTTGTTGGAAAAAGTCATTTTCTAATAGTACATCATTATTCATATTATCAAATTGGTATATTATTGGTATTTTTAGTACATAATTTCCTATTTATATATTAACATTTTGTTAATATCTATCAAGTATAACGGTTTACCCAGTTAATCCGGTTGTCGCCTTTTTATTATATCCATATTGTTTCTATCTTGGTAGTATATTTTCGCGGCTTAAGCTAGTATCTGCTATGGTGTCTATGAGACTATGATAGTTTTTTGATTTGTATCCTTCGTAGACAAATTCTGTTAATATGTATAATGTGTTTTTTGTTGCTCTTAATAGATTAATTTAAAATTTACACAATACTCTATTTGCTGTTATTGTGATTTTTTCTTCTTGAACTGAGTACGGTTGTACTGATGTAAAGAAGTCAGTTCCTAATAACATTTCATTAACAATATGTTTTGGATCTACATGTAAATGTAATGGCATTTCATTTCTAACATTTATCCTTAGTGGCAGTATTATTTTGTGTACAATTGGGTGTCTATTATTGTAATAGTCTAGGTAGTAATATGGATTTTCTAATGATATTAATTCTATTGTCTTTATATTTATTTGTTTAATATGTGAATTAGTAGCTTTTGTATCTACCAGGGCTACTTGTTTATTCCATTTTCACTATCATAATATTCTATTTCTATTTTAAATTGGTTATTATTTTGATTGTCTAATGTATTTATTATTGGTATTAATTCCAATGCTTGTTGTTTGTATCTTGTTGGTAGTGATATCTTTTCGAACATTATTTGTGGTGCTTTTCCTTTTGTTATTTCTTTTGCTTTATCAAAGTCAAATTCTATATAATTTGGTATAGTCATTTCAGGGTTTTCTCTAGCTGGATTTGCCATTAAATCTTCTATTTCTAAAATATTTATATTAAGCTTTGTTATAGCTTCTAACTCCTTCATACCTTCTTCCGTTATGCTTAGTTTCTCTTCTGTGTCTTCGGTTATATATCTACCTAGTTCTTTTATGTTGTTATTTATGATTTTTAAATCTTTTCTTAAAGTTCCTACAAATTCTGGACCATTGTAATCTTCTTCCAACTCTTATATGTTTATCATATAAATTTCTGGTTCTATTTTCACTTTATTAGCCATACTTAGCCTAATATTTTATATGTTAGCAGGTGTTGGTAATACCAACTTGCTTATTCGTTTGTATAATATAATACCTTGTATGCTATATCTTTTTTGTATTTTCTTGGGTAGTTTTTTAGTTATTTACTTGTTATTAACAAACATTCTAATGTTTTCCTATCAGTTATATGCTTTCTTTCTGTTAATCTTCTATCAATGTATCTAATTTTAAATTTTGAGAGATTTTTTAATCTTAATTTCTTTATTTTTCGTGAAATATCTAGTTTTTAAATAAGATAGTGAGATATGCAAATTTTTAGTTTTAATGTTGTGTAAATATCTCCAAAGATAAGGTATTTCTTAGAAAATTATTTTCAACTGTCCTATTTTTATAAATAGTTTTGGGAGTGTCTTATATTTGCAAATATTTTCTAAAAAAATCATATTTCTGAAATTGACTCAAGCGTAGCTACCTTAAGAGCATCTACAGTCGTTTGCTATAAATGCCAATTTGTCATTTTTTAGCAAACGAATGGCTGCAACGGTTTCTCATTTTGCTATTTTATAGCAAAGTTTCTATTCTTGTTTCTCAAATATGAGAAACGAAAGTGAGAATTCTCAAACTATAAAGGACGGGGAATGATTCCCCGGACGGGGAATGATTCCCCGTCTCTCAAATTTTAATATATTTTATTATCAACAGACGGGGTATCTTATACCGTCTGGTAAATTTTATTTATTTTTTTTAAAAAAAAAGGGTCAGACGGGATATCATATCCCGTCGTTCACCTTTATTATTTTTTATTTTTTTATTTTTAAAATAAACGGCCATGATTGGCCGATTAGAAGAAAAAAAAATATCCAAATGGTGGGACGGGGAATGATTCCCCGGACAGGGAATGATTCCCCGTCCATGAAATCAAGATGAAAAAGTGGGTAGGTTTAGGTAGTTAATTAGGTTTAGGTAGTTGTTTAATTAGGTTTAGTTATTATTATATTATTTAATTTATTTAATTAATATAGTTTAATAGTTAATAAGTAATTAACTTTTTTAATTTAATTTTAAAAGTTGAGACGGTATATGATATACCGTCCTACTCAATTTTTGGCGAACAATATAGCAAATGACCATTGCAGCAATCGAGTATATTTGCTATTACTGTAGCTGCCATTTTTTAGCATATGAGAAAAACGACTATGGATGCTCTAAGAGTATATGTTATTGGACAGTACAAAGACAGTACACCTTATCAATCCTTCAAGAAATTGAAGAAGAGTATGCTTCCCTTAGAGCATCCACTATAGTCTTTGCCAAATTTTGTATTTTTAGCAATTGGCAAATAGTAATGAGAGGAAAAGTCTGCTGTTGTTGATACTAAATCTGCCCAAAAAAAGAATAAAAAATTCAGACGAAGCATCTTCTTCCGTCCATCTTTTTTTAATAAAAATTTTTAAATGACATTTTTGTAATTATCTCATGATATTTTCGTAATAATTAAATGAAGCAAATTGGCAGAAGTGCTCGGGTTTTATTTTTTTATTTCAAAAGATGGAAATCTCACAATTAATTTATGACATTTTCGTAATATGTTAATGATATTTTCGTAATTTTTGGGAAAAGAAATTTGAATACCAAAAAAAAAAAGACGGAGCTTCTTCATCCGTCTCTCATCTTTTTCCATTTTTTTTTGTTTTTTGTTTTTGGTCAAATTAATTGATGGACGGAACATCATCCTCCATCCATCCGGTTTTTTTTTTCAAACGAATCATCTTCTTTCGTTTTTTATATTTAGCATTTTTTTTATTGGCTTCATCTTTAGCGAACAAGTGTTAACTCATATTTTAAATTTTGAATTTTTAGCGAATGGCAGTGGAGATTTTTTTCAATTCAAATTGTAACTTTTGAGTTTAAAAAAAAACGATAGTGGATGCTTTTATTCAAACAAAACCTCTTAGTCCTATCAACCATTCTACTACAATTTTGCGACGTTATGAATTACACCTACTTATATTTGAAAATTTTGCCGTACTAGGCTACTTTTTGATAGTATTTGCATTTTTAGGCCAAGTCCCAAACTATTAGCGTTGGTGGGCTAGCCTCTGCCACGTCACCAACGGCCGCTATTGGGAATAGCGGCCTCTTCATAGATAGGAATTTTGTGCCCCCACACTTGGCTGTGTACGAAGGGGATTAAGGCTGAAGAGTTAATGAAGTGGTCGCTAGTGCCACTAGCGACCTCTTCTAACTGAGGTCGCTAGTGGCAATCGCGACCTCAGGTGGGTCCCCCGAACGCTTCTAACTTAAGACTACCCACTGTTTCCTTATTTCCTTTATCAGTCTATCTCTTCTTCTTCCCTTCTTCCCCAATAGCGGCCCATCGCATCTCCCCAAAACCCTAAACCCTAAACCCTAGTTTCTCTCCCAAAAATCAATTAATCCAAGTATCCTTCTTCCCCACCCGATCTCCCTCCCCACAGATCGTCTAATCGCCAAATCTCCGCCATTCGTAAAGAATTTGGAAATCTCCATATCAACTCCAAACTCCAAACCCTAACGAGGTATGCCTAGTATAGTATTGTGATGGTTGATTGTTGGTGTTGATTACAATTTTTTTGCACTTGTTGTTAATAATGTTACCCAAATAGGTTGTTTGTTTATTGAGATATTTTTGAGGAATTGGATATCTTTTTAGGAATACTTAGTGTTGGATAGTAAGTTAGGAAAATTTGTGTTGTATTCATAGTAGCAATTCATGGAATTAATTTATGCTTAAAAGAAGAATTTAAGAGCATACAGGATAAAATTCCGGAAATAGTTTGATATCAATGTCAATGTCCATGCTCAAGTGTTGTGGTATTTATTAGTTTTGATTCTGCACTTGGGAATAAGAACTGTTTTGTTCATATTTTAAGAGAAGTGTGCAAATCAATATGTATTGAAACAGATCCATATCTTATAAATACGTGTCTGTGAATTTATGAGTAAGAAATCTTATACATAGAGTATGAAACATTTTACTCAATTAATCACACCTCAAATTTGATTAGTTAGTAAAAGATGATCTTATTTATGCCATGCATTATAATTGTTTTGAAATTAACTTTTTCTGTCGAACTAAAGTGAATAAAAATCTAGAGAGAACATAATGAAACAAAAACATAGAACACACAGTATAGAACCATCATAATCAAATTTAGTTCTTTGTGTTAAGTGAGTACCTATCATACTTGTTCGCTTATACTTTGATAGGTGATCTACTCAAATATGGTCAGAACGATGGGAGCGGGATCAAGGAGTGCTAGGCCTGGGGTATGAACTATTATTTTGTAATGTTTAAATAGTACATGCCAACATATGGAGTGTTCACTAAACATCGTATATTTTATCCTCAGGGTAGCCAAGGCAATGTCCCGTCTACGTCTGCACTGTCCGGTGAAGCTAGTTCTTCTCGTGCTGCACTTGTGGGACCAGGCCCCCATGACCCGACGTTGTTGACGTTGCAGCGGACACATAGATCCCAACGGGTGTGGGACGGTACATCCCGAGAGTGTAGTTTCCGCACGCATGAGACATTACCTATGCATCCACTGACACACCAACTCCTTGTTCAGGCCGGCTTCTATGGTTTAGGTCTAATAGAAAAAACCAAGCTCAACAGACAACTACTAACAGCCTTACTCGAGCGATGGAGGCCGGAAACACATACGTTTCATCTTGGCGTTGGAGAGATGACCGTCACACTTCAGGATATCGCGGTTATATCCGGACTACCAGTTGATGGATTCGCGGTCACGGGCACAATGGCTTTCAATAAGGAACAACTTGTGGAGGACTTCCTTGGTCGGGTGCCGGATGACAGCACATTTGATGGGGCCTCAATGCGACTATGTTGGTTGAAGAGAACATTTAAAAATTTCCTAACCAACGATTCCAGTGATTATGATATAGAATGCTACACTAGGGCTTATCTAATGACAGTATTCGGAGGTGTTCTCTTTTCCAACTCCACGGGTGACGTTGTGCCTATAATGTATTTGCCGCTTATTGGTGATTTGATGAGAGTTCGGCAATACAGCTGGGGTAGTGCAGCGCTTGCCTCCTTATACAGAAGTCTTTGTAGCGGGGCATTGATGGCGAAAGAGATGACTGGTCCGATGCTGCTGCTCCAGATATGGTGTTGGGAACATTTACACTTAGGCAGACCTCGCATCACCCGGCAATCAGGTGGGTGGATGAGGGACGCAGCGAATGCCGACATGCTGCCTCCCATCGCAGTATATTGGTTCGGGGGGCATACGTGGAGAGATAACCCACGTGGGGTGGTAACCTACTATAGAGATGAGCTGGATATGTTGAGAGAGGAGTTTGTTGTTTGGGAACCATACTCCAACAACCGATTGGAAAGGTTACCTCCCATCTGCACCGAACATTCTAATCTTTGGTTGACCAGGTCACCGCTTATCAATTTCAATATTGTGGAGATGTACTTCCCCGACCGCGTGCTTCGTCAATTTGGACTACAACAAGACATCCCCCCACCGCGATCATACGACACTCTCCTGCACAAAGTGAAAGGGGTTGGTTGTGTCCCCGACCATGATTGGGCTGCACATCATCAAGTCCATGTGAACTCTTGGAATGAGCAGAGGCATGCTACTGTTATAACGGGTATTCCACCATATGACGGATCACTCCAAGCTGCGTACCTATCTTGGTATCAACGGATCACCCGTTTGTATGTGGCGCCCCGTACATCAATGCCCACCGGTGTCCAATTGCCTATACCAAGTGCCGAGGCCGAACCCGCACCCGCCCATTCCTCTTTGCAAGCCATGTACCAACCGAATGCCTCTTCGAGTCGAAAATTTGTATGATAGATCGTTTATCTTTTTCTTGATTCACATAATTTTGTTGTTGTCAAGTTTGCTTATTTAGTACTTGTTTAATTTAATAGTCCATAGTAGATTATTAATCTTTTTTGTATTTCTTTTTGCAAATTGACCAAGTCTGGGTGGTAGCACGTAAATGTACACAAGTACTTGGTAGCAATGTCGCTCAAGCCGCAAAGGATCTTGCATGCGAGATTCTCGCACCGTGTCGTACGGCTATTGAGGAGGTTGGTGAGGTGGCGAGATTTGACGCAATGCTAAGCTCCCCCATTCACAGCACATCGACTCGTAAGCAAAGGAAGAAGAAGATGGCAACACGATCAAGCAAACGTCTCGAAAGACGTGTCGAAGAACGGGAAGAAGAACATAGTGATGAGCAAACGGATGAACCACAATGAACGGTGGATGCACTAGTTATCCGTGAACAAGAAACAGAACCTGAGCGGCCGCCTACTGAGCAAGGACAACCTTCACATGAAATTGAGGAAGAAGTTCCAGACGAGATGCTAATTTTCCAAGTTACACAAGTGACTCGTAGACGGGTGCCCGTGCGTAAGAGAACCAAGCCCAATTACTATACCCCGTCGTAGCCTTGTAGTCTCATTGAAGAATTGAATCTAATATTAGTCTATTTTGCCGTTTCAAGTTTGTAACCACGTTTATGCTACTTGTTGTTATATTCTTAATGTGTTAGTGGTGGACGACTGTTATGGTGTGAGTAAGATATGTTTAAATGTTTGTTTAAATGTTTATGTTTTTGTGGTGTTGAAATGTTGGGTACACTCCCATTGTTTGTGAGGGAAGTGTACGTTCAAATGTTGGGGTAGCAAGATGATTATATTAAATGTGGTGTTGAAATGTAGCAATTGAAGTAGCAAAACCATATTTGTATTGAGGAAGTGATCAACTACTGTGGTTTGTAGGCTAATTATGTCACTATTGTGGTCGCTAATGCCAATCGCGACCACAGCTAATATAGGTCGCGAATGGCATCAGCGATTATGCTGTAGCCATAAGGAATATGGCTCAAAATGGGTCTCTACTGTGGCCGCGAGTGCCATTAGCGACCTCAGTTAACTGTGGTCGCTAATGGCACTCGCGGCCACAGTAGAGACCCAATTTGAGTCATCTTCACAGAGAAGAGGTAGCTCTCGACCTCTTCTCTGTAAATATGCCTCAAATTGGGTCTCTACTGTGGCCGCGAGTGCCATTAGCGACCTCAGTTAACTGTGGTCGCTAATGGCACTCGCGGCCACAGTAGAGACCCATTTAGAGTCATCTTCACAGAGAAGAGGTAGCTCTCGACCTTTTCTCTATAAATATGACTCAAAATGGGTCTCTACTGTGGCCGCGAGTGCCATTAGCGACCACAGTTAACTGTGGTCGCTAATGGCACTCGCGGCCACAGTAGAGACCCATTTTGAGTCATCTTCACAGAGAAGAGGTAGCTCTCGACCTCTTCTCTGTAAATATGACTCAAATTGGGTCTCAATTGTGGCCGCGAGTGCCATTAGCGACCACAGTTAACTGAGGTCGCTAATGGCACTCGCGGCCACAGTAGAGACCCAATTTTGAGTCATCTTCACAGAGAAGAGGTCGAGAGCTACAGCATAATCGCTGATGCCAATCGCGACCCATATTAGCTGTGGTCGCGATTGGCATTAGCGACCACAGTATAAACATAATTAGCCTACAGCCCACAGTAGTTCATCACTTCCTCAATACAAATTTTGTAATTCAGTTGCTCCATTTCAACACAACATTTAAGATAATCATCTCGCTACCCCAACATTTGAACAATCACTTCCCTCACAACAATGAGAGTCTACCCGACATTTGAACACCACATAAACATTTAAATCAAAAATGTACACATACCACAACCAAATATGAATCTTAGACAACGAAACATACCATTGGGATACACAAAACCATTGAAAACTATATATTACAAGCATTCTATACAACAAGGTCAGCAGCTTATAATTTATATGATTGGAGAAACTTCAAAATATATAAGATTGGAGAAAATCAGTCGACTACCAAAATCTATACATCAAAATCCGACTACCAAAATCTGTACATCAACATTCGACTACCAAAAACTGTGCATCAAAATTCAACTATCTGCAGTGCTCCTCGGATTTTGTGCAAGACGACCCCGTGCAGCCCCTCCTCTTCCGCGTCTACTGGTTGTATTCAAGATTTCATCCTGCATTACAACCAAATATGAATAATTTAAATGTACAATTAATTAACAATTCAAACAACATTACATGTTGGTTAATATGATAAAATGCTGCACCATATATTCGATAATACCTGCGACGTACGAGTCCCACCAGAGATTTTCCTCTTCGTACATCGGCGCTTATTATGTCCTGTTTGATTGCATTCTGAACAGGTTATCCTTGTAGCAACTCCGTCTGTAACATCCATGTCATTCCGAATTCGCGTAGATCTAGGTCCACCTTTCCGACATCTTCTGAGTGTGTCATCCGCTTTCAGTATTGGTCCCAATTGCGCAGGCCAGTAAGCTTCATCTTGGATTGGATTGAAAGTTGGTTGCCAAGTGCGAAATAAGCAGTCGGTAGAATAGAAAGGGTCAACATAAGGCCGGTAATCCAAAGCCCTGGATGCACAAGCGGCTAACACATGAGAACAAGGCAAATGGTAAAGTTGGAATTTATGACAGGTACAAGTACGGGCTCCTAAGTCGACCGTATGCAGGTTCCCACCATTTTGTCGATTTCTTTCAAATCTAATACCTTTTTTAACTTGAAATACACCGGGGCTATGATGGAACATTATAGCTTCGTGTGAGTTAGCTCTCTCTCAGCGTTTATCAAGCAGAGCTTCAACATGTGGAGACCACTCTTTCCCATCAATTATCATTTTCTGTGCGGCTTGACGACGTTCAGTGAAGTAACTATTAAGACGATAGAATATCATCTCAACAATAGCTGTAACGGGCAAGCTTCGTACCCCCTTCAACACAGAATTAAAACATTCACTACTATTTGTGGTCATGATGCCGTACCTACGACCTCCATCTGCGGCTAATGCCCATTTCTCTATTGGTTTATCCTTTAGCCAATTGCACGCCTCGACCTTCACCGACTCAATCTCCGCCATTCCTTTTTGGAGCTTTTTGGGTTGTTTTTGACACGAAATAACCTTCATCTTGTTCCTCAACTCTTTGTTACCAAATTTTGAAAAAAAATTCGTAGCAAAATGACGCATGCAGTAACGGTGATAAGCATGTGGCTCATTCCAAACTCTGTTTTGCAACTCCATGCATGAGAGAATACCGGCATGACGATCGGAGATTATGCATAGCCCTTGACGGTCCGTGACGTAGTATCAAATACAGCTCATGAACCAAGTTCAACTTTCTATACTTTCTGCATCGACTACGGCGAAGGCGAATGGAAATAGCCGATCACTAGCATCAGGGGCCACCGCTATCAGTAAACATCCCTTATATTTATCGTACAAATGTGTACCATCAATACTTATTACCGGTCTGCAGGACTTGAATCCTTCTATTGAAGCTGCAAAACTCCAGAAAACTCTCTTAAATGTCTCCTCACCTGGTCCGGACGGAACTTTATCCCATTTTACATATGTACCCGGATTTGAAGCTTGCAGTGCTGACAATAGAAGAGGCAACTTCGTATATGCTTCGGCGAACCCACCATAGAGCCTCTCAATCGCTCTTTGTTTCCCCCGCCATGCCTTGTTGTAAGAAGTCTTATAATTGACGTCTTTCAACACCATCTCAATGATCGTCTTTGGAGTTATACTTATTTGTGCCTTTACAACATGCAAAATTATATTTGAAACTAATTTGGAGTCAACTTTCCTGTGATCCTGTGTCAATGTTGGATTAATGCAGGTATGAGAACCTCCTAATTTCGTCACAACAAAGTGAGTCTGTCTAGTTGGAATCATTGCACGAAATCTCCAAGGACAGCCTGGATGCACCACATTGGGATGTGTTCTTTGTTCCGATATTGTTCTAACCCTTGGTGCCATTTTACATTTAACATCAAATATGGTTTTGTTTGATCTGACCGTAACATACTCTCGATGTTCCTTGATGTTGAAAATTTTCACTGCATTTATCACGGCATCTTTGCTTGTGAATTTCTGACCAATATACAAGTCACGTTGGTCAGATGATGTGGATGACTCTTCCCCAAAGTGGTATACTCTAGCAATATTACCCAATTTAACCTGGAAAATTTTGCCGAAATGCCCTTGTTTTTGAAAATAATTAGCGAACTGCCCTTGTTTCGAAAACATTTAGCCATCTGCCCTTGTCTGTGACATGTCAGCAACAAACATTATTGGGAATCACGGCATCAGCTAATTGCATGCCGTGATTCCCAATAACGGCATCTCTATTTGAGAAAATTGCCATGCCGTTATTCCCAATAACGGCATTGGTTAATTTGAGTTTCGATCTATATTGTATCAACAATGGTTCGAGATTTGGCAGCCAAAAAATAAATGAACTGATGCCGTTATTCCGGAGAACGGCATCGTTTGTACTGATGCCGTTCTTCAGAATGACGGCATCAGTTATTTACTTTTTGCACAAATCCCTATAAGCGAAACCCCCTTTCTTCTCCCCTTTTCTTCCCCTTCTGGTTTGTAAAACGCATCTCTCTCACATCACCCCTTTTACCCACAAACCCTAGATCTCATAATCAAAAATTTTCAACCATTTGAGTCCTATAAAATTGCATACATCCTAACTCCTCACTCCCACTCTCATTTTCAGTCTTCCGCATCAACGAAAATTTTGCCGGTGGTTTTTTTGGTATCATTTGAAAGGTATTATCATACTAACCTTATGTTTGATTTTTATTTCAAAGATTCATCACATTTTGAGTAGTGAATGATTTGAATATGTTTTAATTTTTATGCATAGGAATGGAATTTGATATCCCTATATGGTTATATTTTGGGGGTGAAGTAATTAAGGATCCAAAAATTGGATATTCTTATAGTGATGTTGAACCGGTAATTATTTGGGCTACCCCCAATTTTGGTTACTCAGAATTAACAGATAAGATATATGAAGTAACCAATTGGGACAGAAGTGAAATGACTCTGAGATTGAGAGCCCGTTATTCTGCTGGTAAAGGGGATGGGCAGTACTTCATGTTGGTACCCATAGACAGTGACAGTTCTCTGAGGTCTGTCCTGCTTAGGACACTTCATCCAAGTTGTGGTTGGAATATAGTTGAGTTATATATTGATCAAACGAGGCTTCCAAATACTACAAGAGTTGTTATCGACGGTCCAAGGCCAACTAGGATTCTGAGACCATCTGAAGAGTCACACGCAAGGATTTCTAATACTGTTGGAGAAACTAGCACAACTCCAACGGAACCTGTTTCCTCCGAATACGAGCCGCTCCATCCGACCCCATTGCCACAAAATTTTCTGGTAGCTGGCATTGCTTTGACAGACTTTGATAACGCCGTTGTAAATAACGACTTGGTAGAAGAGGAAGAAGATGAGGTACGCGGTCTCGAGGATGATGATGAGGAGATCGCCCTTGAAGCTCCAGTTGTTGATGCCAATGTTCAAGTGTCGGTTGTTGATGCCAATGTTCATGTGCCGGTTAACAATGCCCGTGTGTTGCCAAGTCAAGACACAGGTCCAGCTATGCGTGGATCGCAGTCAAGCGAATGGATGTCCCGTGCCACCGTACATGAACAGATCCAGTCTTCCATTGGGTCTTCCAACTTGGATGAACTCTTCATAGGTCAAAGATTTCCATCCAAAGATGCTCTACAACATCAAGTCAAGATGTATGCCGTGAAGAACCACAGGGAATTCGTGACGGTAAAATCAGATCGTTGTCTGTACCATGTGAAATGTAAATACGCTCCCATCAACCATTCAGCCGAGCAGATTGCAGAAAATCCATCACTTCAAAATGTCGTCGGTTGTCCATGGCGCTTGCGTGCAATTATTCCCAAAGGTCGTGATTATTTTGTGGTGAAACAACTTGAAGGTGTACACACATGTGTGAATCCTACATTGACTCAGGATCACAGCAAAATTGACTCGACGGTTGTATCGATGCTGATAATAGATACTCTGAGGGAACAACTCACAGTAACACCAAGAGCCATAATTGGGCAGGTGAAGGGTAGGCTCCAATACACAATATCGTATTGGAAAGCTTGGAAGGCAAAACATAAAGCAATTGAGAAACTATATGGTTCTTTTGAAACAGCGTACACTAAATTACCATACCTATTCAATGCAATTCAAGCTTCGAATCCGGGTACGGTTGTACAGTGGGCGAAAACTACGACTGGGCCGGGTATAGAAACATTTAAGAGTGTTTTTTGGTCATTCGGTCCCTCGATTGAAGGATTCAAATCATGTAGACCAGTTATAAGTGTTGACGGTACTCATTTGTACGGAAAATACAAAGGCTGTTTGTTGATTGCGGTTTCACCAGACGCAAACGGTAGGTTGTTTCCGTTTGCATTTGCACTTGTTGACGGCGAAAGTATAGAAACATGGACATGGTTCATGAACTGTATTCGGTGCTATGTGACAGAACGTGAAGGTCTTTGCGTCATCTCGGATCGACATGCCGGTATTTTATCAGCAATGGGAAATGAGTTTGGCACGTGGAGGGAACCTTTTGCATATCATCTGTATTGTATGCGGCACTTTGCTAGCAATTTTCATAAAAAATTTGGTTCGAAATTTTTGATGAATAAATTAAAGGTAATTGCTAGTGAAAATCAGTGGAGAAAGTATGAGGAAAAGATGGCACAACTTGAAGCTAGCAATGCTGATGCGGCTAATTGGGTTAAGGAGAAAGCAATTGAGAAGTGGGCACTTACTGCTGATGGTAGGCGTAGATATGGTATTATGACAACAAATCTGTCCGAAGTGTTCAACTCGGTTCTAAAAGGTGTTCGTAGCTTACCTGTCACCGCAATTGTGGAGCAGATATTTTTCCGTCTGAACATGTATTTCACCGACCGTCGTGAGGCCGCACAGACACTTATCGCTGAAGGTAAACTATGGGCACCACGAATCCAGGATCTTATTGATGCCCGGCGTGAAAAATCAAATTTACATGAAGCCATAATGTTCAATAATCGCGATGGTGTCTTTGGGGTGAAAACGGGCATTAGAATGGACGGTGGATATCAAAAGGGTGGGCATTGGCATACGGTGGACCTAGAAGGCCGAACTTGTACGTGTGGGAAATTTCAATTGTTCCACGTTCCATGCTCTCATGTGTTAGCGGCATGTGCTTCCCGGGCACTTGATTATCAACCATACATAGATCCTTTCTACTCTACAGACGCGTTAGCAAAAACATGGGTACCATCTTTCAATCCTTTCCCTGACGAATCTTATTGGCCTACCCAAAGCGCACCGGTACTAATTGTTGATCCTAGTCTTCGCCGGGTCAAAGGGAGGCCTAAGAGTACTCGTATCCGCAATGACATGGACGCTCGAGAAGGAGGGACTAGTGGAAAAGTATGTTCAAAATGTGGTGTGAGCGGACACAATAGACGCAGTTGTAAGAATGTACAAAGTGTGGGGACTTCACAATCTACCCGCACTTGAATATTTTGCTTAGTTGTCATATGTTAGTTGAATGTTTTCATGTTGTCTGTTGTTTGTTGAGTAATGTACGTTTGAATTATCTGGATTATTTTTATGTTCTCTGTTAATGTTGAGTAATTTACGTTTGGATTATTTGTATTATTTTCATGTTGTTTGTTAATGTTGAGTAATTATTTTCATGTTTGAATTATTTGAATTATTTTCATGGTGGACATATTTATAATTGTTTGTATGAGCTAATCTAGATGTTTATTTGTGTCGTCCCTCCCTTTAATTTTTTATTTTTTGGAATGATAAGTTTTGTGTGATTTCTATGTTTAAATTGGTATGAAAGTGTTAATGAGTGGTGGGTATGGTTAGATTTGTTCCAAACTACCATTCGCAAAAAAAACATGCACAGAAAACATGCACAGATGTTTTAACTGATGCCGTGTTCCTGAATAACGACATCTTATTTACATGCCGTTATTCTGAAGAACGTCTGTGTAGACAGAATGTTTGGTAGAATGCTCAAAATTTGTAAGTTTGTTCTTTCACGAATGCCGTTATTCTGAATAACGGCATACATAAGTAATGCCGTGCTTCAGAATAACGGCATCGTTTACAGATGCCGTTATTCTGAACGACGTCTGTGGAGACAGAAAGATTTGGCAGCAACTACAAATTTTCTAAATTTCCCTACATGAAGATGCCGTTTTTTGCAATAACGTTACAGGATTAATATGCCGTTATTGCGAATAACGGCATCGTTTATTCTCTTTTTTTGACTTAGCACAGATTATAAATGCACAGATGAAATCAAATTCTTCAAATTCTTCAAAAATGCATCATTCAAATATGCACAGATTATCAACTTCAAATTCTTCAAAAATTTTCACAGATTATACATGCACAGATCATATACACAGATATGCACAGTAGGGTAAACACAAATTTAAGCTTCAAATTCACAGATCATATTCACAGATCAAGTTCACAGAGATATGCACAGATCATATACATGCACAGATCAAATTGGCTTTCAAGTTCACAGAGATCAAATTCACAGATCATATACATGCACAGATCATATACATGCACAGATCCCCATATGCACAGATCATATACATGCACAGATCAAATTCACAGATCATATACACAGATATACACAGATTTCAAGTTCACAGAGATATGCACAGATTTAAGCTTCAAATTCACATAGATATAAACACAAATAACTTCAAATTCACAGATCAAGTCCCCATACCACTTTGAACTCCACATACATTCGACTTCAAATTTAAATACTACATCAAGTTCACTAAGACTTATTCCACATATCAGAATTGATTAAGTTCACTTTGCCACTCCCACATACCAACTTCACAGACACTACAAAATTCAAATATTTCCTGTGTTAATCTTCATCAAAATCAAATACTTCAACAATTTGCACACCCATGCATAACAACCTGCATACAAACATATACAATTAATAAATGCATAAAATGATGTGTTACAAAACGACAATTAGTTTGTTTCTACCAATTATCCTGGAGTGTAATGTTTGGATGCTTTCCTCATCCGAGCCGGGACTTTCCGCCTACGTTCCCGTTGTTCTTGCGTTGGGGGTCCACTTGGACCAGCTCCTCCTTCTTCGCCACCTCCTCCTTCTTCAATCTCCGGATTTGCCAATTGGCTTTGCGGTGGAGGATCACGAACGGTCTTGTGTCTTCGACGCTCTGATGGGGGTCCCAATTGCAAAGCTGGTTGTGGTGGAGGTGAAGCTTGGCTAGCGGTAGGCCGTTCTTGTTGGCGTGGAGCTTCAGTTGAACGCATAAGTTCATTGAAACGAGGACCATCTCCAACCTCTTCAAGAGAGGTACGACAATTGCACAGGAGGTCTCGTGCCAATTCTTTGCATGCCTTATTGGCATTGCTCTTCAACACATTCGCACATTTTCTAGCCATGTCCCATGTGCTTTCTATCTATAATAGTAAACGATATATATTGTAAGTGAAGATGCATAAGTAGAACGGAACGAAATAATTCAAATTCAACAAACAATCTAACTTACCATTATACGGTATGATGAGGCCTTCGGTTGGTACATCGGCTGTGATGATGAAAATGCCGGTGGTGGTTCAACATGAATCGCTGGTATAGGTTCTTGGATGCCCGCTGGAAAATCCGTTTTGGGTTGGATATAAACTCGCGTTATGCGACGGTACCAGGCCATATAAGTAGTTTGCATTGATCCATCGTACGGATACTCAACACCCTCGACTACCAACTCATACCTCCGCTCATTCCATGCTCCTACATACGCGCGGTGGTGGTCGGCCCAATCCATGTTCGGTAAACGACCTTGGCCCGTGATGTTGTGTAGTCTACGATCGTATAATGTGTTCACGGGGACGGGTTGTTGTGCATTGAATTGCCGAAGAACACGGCCGGGATAATAAAACTCCACAACTGAGAAATTCACTAGCGGAGCTAAGGTCAACCACAACTGCGCATGAGCAGTGCAAATAGGTGGTAGACGAGCCAGTCTCTCATCCGTGTATGGGGTCCAATTGACGAGCTCTTCCCTCAATTGATCTAGCTCGTCCCTGTAATAAGTTAGGACACCACGTGGGTTATCCCTCCACGTACGCTTCCCCGCCCAGTATGCACCGAGAGGAGCTTTCATCACGGGATTATCATGTACATCCCTCCAACTCTCTGATAGTACCGTCACACGGGGTCGGCCGAGATGTATTCTTTCCCAACACCAAATCTGCAGGATGGACATCGGCCCGGTCATCTGAATCGAACCCAACGAACAGTTGTAGAGTGCACGATAAAGGGAGGCTAGAGCTGCACTTCCCCAACTATACCTGCCGGCTGTCTGTAGGTCAGCTATCAATGGAAGATACATGAGGTGGACTACGTCACCTGAAGAGTTAGGGAATAGGATCCCTCCAATCATCGACAGTACGTATGCCCGCGTGTAGTTCTGGATCTCGATGTCCGTATGCACAGGTGCGACTCGAATGTGAGTGAAACTATCTTCTAGGAATGAGCGCCTAATGGATTCCCCAACCCATATGCCGTGGTCAACTTCATCAACATCCAACCCCAAATAATCTCGTGCTAGTGCAACCTTGTTGAACATCAGATTGCCTGTGACGGCCACCCCGTCAATTGGAAGACCCGAAATCACCGCTACATCTTGTAGGGTGACCGTCATCTCACCACACGGTAAGTGGAAGGTGTGTGTCTCCGGCCTCCATCGCTCTACCAGTGCGGTAAGCAAGGCGTGATCACACTTTATGTTGGTCAGCTTTGACATACCGCTGAACCCACTGCTAACTAAATAACGTTGCATAGCAATACAGTTCTTGAGGACAGGCATGACCTTGTGCGTCCTAAAACTCATCTTCTCCACATCCCCGGTCCAAACGGCCTGTGATCTGTGGTCTTCTTGGAGAAACAGAACTGTAGGATCTAATGGACCCGGATGTCCCCGTGGTCCAAATGAAGGCGTAGAAGAAGCACCAACACCATGCGAAGAAGATGGTTGTGCAGGATCCATTGGCCTGTACACATTAACGAAGACTAATTAACAACATTTTCAGTAGAAAAATTGAGTGCATGAGCAGAGATCTGCTGGTGAATTAGGATTTTCAATAAGCAAGAAGCACCAAAGATTAGTGTATTAGGATATCCCCGTGAATTAGGATAATTGAGTGCATGAGCAACAAGCACCAAAATTAAGTGTATCAGGATCTTCATAACCCCGACTTCAAACGTAAATCACTTGAATATTTAAGAAATTGAGCATCTAAAAAACTCAACATTTAGTAAACCCTAACCTACAATACTTGAAGTACTTCCAAAATTACTACTTCAATAACCCTAACCTACAATATTTGTACTATACTACATAATAAAACAGTCAAAATCAACTATACAAAAAACAAATTAGGGTTTTTAGTTACTTACAAAGATTTCGGAATCGGAATGAGAATGAACTCTGGATGAAGGATTGAGGAGTACACTCCGAAATAGAAGTCAACAACACACCAAAAGATCTAGTGGATTTTTTTTCTTCAGATCGTCTAGGGTTTTCGTCTAGGGTTTTCTGTTTGGAAATGAGGAAGGCACGAGCGGAAGAGAAAAGGGGGAAGAGGAAGGGTTTTTCGAGTATATTACTGCAAAAAGTAAATAACTGATGCCATTATTCTGAAGAACGGCATCAGTTATAAACGATGCCGTTCTCCAGAATAACGGCATCAATTTATTTCATATTTGGAATTAATCTCGAGTCAAGATTAATAAAGTAGAGCTCTATTTTTTAAAAATAACCAATGCCGTTATTGGGAATAACGGCATGGCAATTTTCTCAAATAGAGATGCCGTTATTGGGAATCACGGCATGCAATTAGCTGATGCCGTGATTCCCAATAACGTTTGTTGCTGACGTGTCACAGACAAGGGCAGATGGCTAAATATTTTCGAAACAAGGGCAGTTCGCTAATTATTTTCAAAAACAGGGGCATTTCGGCAAAATTTTCTCCAATATCATGAACAGTTGATGAAACCAATTGGGTCATCGGGACTACGTGTTCCACATTTGGTTGCAAATCATTAACTACGTTAGCTACATTAACGTGAGAATTCGCACCATGGACGTCCACATTTTCTTCTTCTTCATCTTCACCGTCCACTACATCTTCAACCTCTTCTTCATGTTCTTCATCTTCTATGAGGTCATTGTTAACCAAAGCATGCTCGAAGGTTTCAATAATATTCTCATTTTCAACGAGATTGCGTATAAAATTGGAAGGAATTGGGATTTCATCTTCTGCAAGCCTATATGTATTTTGAGTTGTCAACATTTCACCATGTGGAGGAGACAAACTGACAGTCAAATGTATTAGATCATTAAGATTCATTTGAGAGGTCTGTACTTCGGCTATTGGAGTTGAAACATGACCAACATCTGCACTACGTGTGTGAATCTTGGCTTGCTCTATATATAATTCCATTGCAGACCAACTACTATATGGATCAAGCGACCTAGCTATCATTGTAACTAATGAGTCATCATCAACTATAGGTACTGACATAAAAATGGGGCCTCCTTTGCCTCTTCCAGCTGCATACCTAGCTTTAATATGAACACTCCATTCACTCTTATCCCATTTAGTAACTTCGTATACCTTGTCTACCAATTCTTGCATTTTTATATCCCGATTGGCCCAAACTATCACCGGTTGTACACCTTTATAGCAAAATCCTACAGTTCGGTCTTCAACTATTTTCCCCCCATAATACAACCAAATTGGAATTTTATAGTCCATACCTATACATTAGTACACAAATTTGTTTTCAATATACAATCGTGTAAAAAAATATTTAAGACCGAACTAAACAAATATGAAGCAAGGCATTTAGCCATTTCATATAAATATGTGTCTGTGCGTGTGTGTGCGCGTGTGTGTGTCTGTGTGTTTGTGCGTGTGTGCGTGTGTGCGTGTGTTATATTCATAATAGCATGGTCAAAGCGAACACACTTGTTATGCGCATCACCCTTACATAGTCACAGGCACAAGCTAACTTCATACTAGAGACACAAATAACCGAAGATGATAATCTTGAGAGGAGAGAAATGTATATAAGTATGTGGCTATGCACAAGATATCTCCTAACACTTCGTCTACTCACACAATTGTCAAGTGTTTTTCACAAAAACAGTAGAATCCATCTCCAACAAGTACATCTTTATTTCAATTGTGCATGTTACTATGTATCATCATTTATATTCATTTCAATCTCGACACAATTCATCTTTATTTCAAATGTGACGTGTCACATCATAGAATGAGTCCTAATTGTAACCAACACCCACAGTCAACTCTTCAACAATCAATTTGATGTTGATACTTTTCGGTCTACTTGTAACCCTAATACATTCAAAACTAAGTATTCCTCAATATGTATCCAATTCCTCAATATATTCTCCATCAAGGAACAATCAATTTGGGTCACATTAGTAACAACAAGTGCAAAAAAAAGTAACCAACACCAACAATAAAACATCAAAATACTATACTAGGGATACCTCGAATAGTCTTTGGGAGTTGGATATGAATTGGGGATTACAAAAAACCGTCGTGGGGAGAGTGATTTGGATGAAGAGGAAGTGTGAGGAGAGAGGTCGGGTGGAGCAAATTATAACTTGGAATAATGGGGATTTGGGTGAGAACTAAGGGAATTAGGGTTTTGGGTGAGAAATGAGGGAGTTAGGGTTTTGAGTAAGAAATAAGGGAGTTAGGGTTTTGAGAAATCGCCAGTTATTTGGGGAAGAGGGTTCCAATAAAAGAAATAAGGAAACAGTGGGTAGTCTTAAGTTAGAAGCGTTCGGGGGACCCACCTGAGGTCGCGATTGCCACTAGCGACCTCAGTTAGAAGAGGTCGCTAGTGGCACTAGTGACCACTTCCTTAACTCTTCAGCCTTAATCCCCTTCGTACACAGCCAAGTGTGGGGGCACAAAATTCCTATCTATGAAGAGGCCGCTATTCCCAATAGCGGCCGTTGCTGACGTGGCAGAGGCTAGCCCACCAATGCTAATAGTTTGGAACTTGGCCTAAAAACGCAAATACTATCAAAAAGTGGCCTAGTACGGCAAAATTTTCCTTATATTTGGAGGGAAAAAAAAGGAGAGAAGAAGATTGGGTGTAATACGGGTCGGATCCTCGTATCTTTGTTCTTACAACCCAATCTCAAATCTGCCGCCTCAATCTATCCACTTATCCGGTTCCGACGGGACAGCACAAACTTCGCCATTCTCATGACTCATCCCATTCAAAGACCAAACCCCAGAAGTGGCCCCCACTTTCCCTCTCCTTTTGTTCGCTCCAATTAATTAACCAAATTAAAAAGATAAAAAAATATGCCCATTAAGCAAAAAGTCACTAAAGACGAAAGAGATAGAGAGAGAGAGGAGAGAGAAAACCCCCAAACCAAAGAAAAGTTGGTAGAGAGAGAAACAGCGAAGAAGAAGAAGAAGAAGTAGAGGAGAGAGAAAGTCGAGATGACAGCCGCGACGGCCAAGTACAGCGGCAACATCAAGAAGAAGCGGACGGATCCGACCCGACTTCGCCGACCCGACCCGACTCCTCCCTCACGTGATCTCCGCCCTCACCGCCGCCGCTTCATCGACGACTACGACGAAGATAACGATCTAGAAGAATCGGAAGCTCGGGATTCCAGGAAGCTGAAGCTCGTCTTGAAACTACCTCCTCCGACCACTGACCGCCACGTGTCGCGGCCGTCGACGTCGTCCTCGTCGAGCTCCGCCACGTCAGCATCAGATGATGATGACGACGACGTGAAGCCGCTGAAGAAGAGGAGGATCGGGCGAGGTCAGGATTCGGATGGATCTGGTCGCCGCTTGGTAACTTTATTAGCTTTAGTAGTCAATTAGGGTTAAAGTAAGTTGATGATTAGTGAGTACTAATTGGTTTGGGATTAGGAGAGGAAGAGGCGGAATGTGGTGCAGAGGCCGATTCGGGCGGTTTCAGGTGGGATTTGAGTGTATTTGTTGCTAGATTTGGTGGAAAAGTTGGGATCTTGATTTGACATGTTTGTGTGTTGTGTTGGTTTAGGAATAGGAACTCCATTGCCGGAGAGGAGAGTGCTGGAGCCGATCCTCGATAAGCTTCAGAAGTGAGTAATTTGAACTCATTCATTGTTTAGTAGTTTGGTTGTTTTTGTGCTGAATTTGGTGTGGGATTTTGTAGGAGGGATACTTATGGAGTGTTTGCAGAGCCGGTTGATCCAAATGAGGTTAGGAGATGTTTTGAATGGATTGAGATTTGAGGAAGGTGGGGGTTTTGGTTTGATTGGGAGCTTATGTGGTTTGTTGGTTGGTTTGTTTTTGTTTGCATGCAGCTGCCGGATTATCATGACGTGATAGAGCATCCGATGGACTTTGGCACGGTGCGGAGGAAGCTTACGAGTGGGCGGTATCGTTTGTTTCAACAATTTGAGGTTGGTTGTTAGTTTGAAGACTTTTCTGTGGTTGAATAACATTACTTTTCTATGTATGGGGAGTCAGTTTTCTATAGATGGAAGTGTTTATCACATTGCATTTATTTCACCGAACCTTGCAAAATGTCATTCATTTACTGTATAGAAGGCTGTCATAATAGTTGATATGAACATGGAACATAAATTGCGGAAAGCTGTGATGCATGGATGCTATTTGGAAATCGTGTTGTGCTGTGTGCCAGACACATCTGTCGTGACATTGGCTATTGCAATCTAGTTCCCTACACGCTGTGTTGTATCGCACCGAATCTATGTCTGCATCTACCTTTCTGTAATTCTTTGGAAAATTTTGATTAGAAAAAGAGGGGTATAGGTATGCTTGACCTGCTTACAAGGACATTATCCTGAGGTTAATTGATTTTTTCCAATTTTCTGTTCACAGAGTGATGTAAGATGTAAGGAGACACAAACCAGCATTGTTTATTAAATGGATTGCAAAGTTCTGCATTTAATCCTTGTCTTAGCTTTCTGAAGCACTGTAGCTGCACTATCCTTTCAGTCGAAGGCAATTTCAAATTTTAACAATATAAATGAATACAAAAGGATAATATTGCATACTTTATTTAATTGTTTAGTTAGGAGCCTTTGCTACTTCTCATGAAATCTATGCAATGCCTTGCAATAGCGAAACCATATAAATTATTATCCATTGAGCCATAATATTATGATTGCATGATTTTGGTTTTATATAAATGTATTACGCCTAATTCTCTTCCGCTCGATTGCTACGTTCGTTATGGTTTTATTCATGTATAGCCCATGAAGTAGATCCCTGAGAGATGGGGAAAAAACCCTTGTCTGAAGCTGGAGACCCCGGACTTGTCTCCTATCAATTAAGGAGCTTAAGATGCCGGGTTGAGACCACCCGAAGTGTGGAGACGTCAACAACCTAGCCAGGCTTTGCCGCCCTCACCTCAAATATCATTATAACTCACCTTAAGGTATCCTTATCCCCCAGCCACCTTTCATGCCAATCCTTATTATGACATAATGCCAATCCCTTGTTTTGAGTCATATTCTTAACTTCCAGTGACTAATGCAATTGCCATGTAGCTAACCTAGACATATTGTTCGCATGGATGGACACGCGACTTTCGCCAAGTTTTTACTTGGACTCGGATTTGACATCTTCGATAGCTGTCGAAATAGTATCCATCAGAAAGGTGTAGTGTCAGCACAACACTAATATAACGTGTTTTTGACTTTTGCCTGGTTTCATTCTAGATTGGTTGCAATTTATGAAACGTCGAATAAAAATCATTTAGAATAAAAGGCACTATTTGGGTAATAATTTATCTTCTCAATAGATATTAAAAATATATTTTGCAATGAAACATATATATAACTGTGTAGATAATAATAAATATGCATGTATAACACACATAGGTTGCCTTTGTATTAGTGTTGAGTTGTTGGTCATGCTATTATATTCGATAGACATTTATGGCAAATGGAAAATCCTCAGACAATTAGCAGTATTCATGGAGAAAACATGACAATAATTAACAGATTATTTTAGTATATCACTCTGTATGTGCTTGCACTAAAACTAAAATTCCCCTTTGTCACTTTTCTCTCCAATGTAAAATTGGCTCTTTCACAATAAGTAGTTTTGCCCTGAAAGATTTCAGTCAACGAGAAAAAACAAATCATAATACAAAAATCAATATGGCAATGAGACCCAAGCCTCTCTTTGAGTTGGGTGAAATAAAGTGCATGAATCTCATATACGTATAGGATTATACAAACTTGATCATGTATAAGCTTTAGGATGATCGCAGTTCACTATGACCTTGAAACAATGTTCTTGTTTACAAAAAAACTCTTTTAGTATTTTATCTATCAATTTGCAAGTAATTTCCAAAAATACCTTGACGTGCCTTCTGCAAAGATAATCTTCTTCCTATTTGTGCCCCTTTTGGTTTGTGTATGAGTTTCATCTTCATTTTAGGTTATAGGATTGACTCAATCAGAACAAAAGTTGAAAAAAATTGTGCTATATAGAGTAGCACGAGAGGCAGCAGCTGAAAGCCCTAAAAATAGCAGAAATGATGCTTAGCTGTCCTTTATTTTTGTTTTAATAAGTGCTAAATATACTATGTTTGTCACACTAATTTAAATCACTAACAATGCTAGAAATTGTTACTTCTCCTCAATTATCACAGTTATTTCTCTCCTAGGGAAATAAAGCTCCTTGCAGTTGCCTTCAACAATAACCTCGATAATCCCTCCTTTGGAGTTTTTTCTTACTGGGTGGCTCACACAAATAATCTCGACAGTTGCTGAGGAGGGATTTAGTTAATCTGTATATTTGCCGCCTCTCATCTTTGTTGGAGAGTTTGAACTATGTCGTAGTTGTTTTACCCTTCATTATAATCTTTTGTCTTGTGATTGGTCCTTCTTCAATGTCTCTCATTGCCGAATCTGTCGCCAATTATGTTACTCCCTTCTCTCTCACATTTCACATAGTAAACATGGTGGCAAGTGCTAAACTATGACTTTTTTTGTATAAATAAAATTAATTTAAAATCATTTTTAATTTTTAAATATATTTTAATCATTTATTTCGTTATATCTTCTTTTCAATGCTATATTAAAAATGGTCATGTAGGTTTATGCTACTCTGTTTATGTTTTGTGTCACGAGGAGGTGGAACACTATCTTTGCTTTTCCCGACCCGAGTAAGAATGTAAGAATATTGAGAATGGTTCAAAGTGCACCTTCACAATATTGCTCTGTCGAAATGTTCTGACTTCACTACTTTAAACTAAGTTCCCATTTTGAAATGCTGCTGTCCAAAAAGCAACCATCTTTACTAATGTTGTTAACTATTATGAGGAATAAAAGAACGAAGAATTAGGGTTAGGTTTAATATATTTACTGTATATTTATTGCTTGAGATATTATACCATGATTATCTAAATTGGAATAATCATACTACTATCACAAGACCCGTATATCTAGGATATTACGAGTTTTTTGGTACTAGGCTCTAGGCCCACTCAACCATGTTCCAATATCCATACAAGTAGTACGTGCAACACATGTGTTACCCGTACATATTATACTAAATAATATTATGCATATAGTGAAAATATACCAATATTTCTAACAATCTCCTCCTCAAGGCAGTTAAAATCGGTTTTTGGAACTAACCGGTCTAGAAGCAATTAGTGATTAATTGGTTATCGGAAAATAATCGGGGACTAAATCAGAAAAATCGTGTGTGTGTATATATATATATGAATCTTCCATTACAAACACACTGGAAGTGCAAACGGTGCGTCTATTTATTCTATGGATGATCCGAACCGTTTATATTGTTTAACTTGACCAGATTAGTCTACAAATATTAAATCAGATCATTTGAAATTCATTTGTCATGTATCATGTCATTATAAAAAATAACAAATTTTCAGCCATACAATTTGTAATACTTCAATGCATGGGCAAACGGATCTCAAACGACTTGATTTCTCATCCATAAACTAATTTGGCCATGTTAAATACTGTGAAACGTTCAGATTATCCATATGATAGATAGACACACCGTTTGCAGTTCTATTGCGTTTGCAATAGAAGACTTATATATATATATATATATATATATATATATATATATATATATATATATAGATAGATAGATAGATAGATAGATAGATAGATAGATAGATAGAAACCTTCCGTTGTGCACTCGCCATGGCGTGCACTCGACCTTCGGACCATTGCATGGATGATCCAAATCGTTCACATTGATCTACACGTCTAAATTAGTCTAAATATGTAAAATCAAGTCATTTGAAATTCATTTGTCCATCCATCATGTCATTATAAAAAAGATATTCAGCCATACAATTTTGTAACACTTCAATGCATGGGCAGATAAATTTTAAATGACTTGATTTTATATATTTAGACTAATTTAGACGTGTAGATCAATGCGAAAGGTTTAGATCATCCGTGTGATGGCCTGAAGGCCGAGTGCACACCATGGTGAGTGCACAACATAAGGGAACTATATATATTTAGGGCGGTGATCAGGTGCAACCAGTTCACACCTAATCACATGCGAACTCGTGCTCGCAGCCGTCCGATCATGATCATGATCATGCAAGATCGGATGGCTGCACGGCGAGTTCGCACGTTCACACATGATCAATGTGCTATATATATAGGGAAATGCTCAATTGAAAACACAAATATTGTGAAAACCCGTGAAAACAACCTAGGACGTTGTTGGGAATAACGGCCAAACAACGGCCTAGGGTTGTTTTCACGTTTTCCACTCTACCGTACATTTTCAATGGAGCATTTTCCATATATATATATATATATATATTAAAAATGATCTATCCTTATTATGTAACAACCTTAAACCCTAACATAAAACTATTAATAGAGAAAAAGAAGAGAGTACTTGTTTTGAGTTGTGCTTGGATTCTAGATGTGAGTTTGGGTCAGGTTTGCTAGTCGGTTCCAAATAACGAACACAATTGGGGAGGAGCAGCACAAGCAACAAGAGGAGATGCAACAAATACGGGTCGGATCAAGTTTGCGATGGCGCAGGGGAGCGACGGTGGGTCGGATTTGGGTTTGCTAGCTCGAGGAAGAAGAGAATCGGTTTGGATTTGTGTATGCACAGGTGAGTTAGAGACAAAGTTAGAAAAGATTAAATCTTTGATGATTCCAAAAGCGGCGGAGGGTCGGGTTTCGGGTTGCACGAGGAAGAAGTAGAGAGCGGCGACAGGTCAGATTTAGGTTGGCGCAAGGACCAGAAGGATTTTGGATTTTGGTTATGGATTTTGGGCTAGATTTAGCCCAAATAATGCAAACGAGCTTGAGAATTAAAGGAGAGGATTTAATCGGTTAATCAGCCACTTAAAATCGAAAGATAATACCTGATTAAATTGCTAACTATTGTGTTGGATCCTGTAGGCAAGGCAAGAAACACTAGGGGGGTGAATAGTGTTTTATAAAAATTAAATTGTGGAATTAAACTTTTCTTCTGATCAGTCGACTTGAAGAGATAAACCGGTCGACTGAAGCGACAGTTAAGAAGAGTATTTTTAACGTGAGTCTGATTAGTCGACTTATAGAAGAGCCAGTCGACTTATCACACAAGTTTTCAGAGATAAAGTAGTACAAGTCTGACCAGTTGACTTACAAAAGTATACAGTCGACTGTCCAGACAAGTTTCACAGAAAGCTATAAAGTAAGAAAATGAAATGCAAGTTCAAAGAGATACAACCACAAAGTACACACGATGTATCTTGGTTCGGTCCTCCCAACCTACATCCAGTCCCCAAGCAACTCACTTGAGATTTTCCACTATTCTTGAAATAATTACAAGAACACCCTATGGCGTTAGACAACAATCTTGTCCAACCCGTAGTCTTTTCTCACAACTAGAGAAAGCAACCCACTCTTCCACCAAGAGTGACAAACCCGACTCTACACCCTAGAGCCCTACTTTCCAACCGAGAGGAAACCACTCTCACATCCCGAGAGTGAAGAACAACAACAAAAAGTTTACAATCAACCTATAGCCTTGTTGTGGATGTGATTTTATGTGTGGCTATTAGGTCAACTTTCAAAATCAGTCTCAAACGAAATCACTGTTAAGCAAGACTGATTTTAGAGAACCAAGACTTAGAAAGAGAATGCTTTAGAGTGCTTCTTTTTGTTTTAGAACCAAAAGCTTGAAAACTTTGAAAAAAAAGCTTGGAAAGTTGTTAACTTTTTCACAGTGATTTCTATTCTCTATTTATAAAGTTAGAAACACTGGACGTTGGGAGGCAGTTGTACCAACTGTCAACCAACGGAAATAACCTTTTGAATTCAAAAAAATCAAAATTTGAAATCAGCAAACTGTCGAAACGACTTGAACAGTCGACTGGGTTGCTGTTATGAGTTGACTGATCAGAGTTTGAATAAGTTCAGTTAGTTTCGTACTAAAACAGTCGACTGGTGCCTTATGGCAGTCGACTGGTACTTAACAACTGAGCTTTTTCAATCTTTGTTTCAATCTTTTTAAGTTTTTAAAAAAACTCAATTATTTTAAAGATAATGTGTGAGTGTGTGTGACAAGACTTTTACAGATTTTCTAAGACTCAATGAAAACAAAAAAGATTACAATTGTTACAAGACACTTAATACAATAAATTGAAGCATATGTCTTGTTCTTGAGTCTTGAGTCTTGAGATAGCTTTTAGCCTTCGTCTTTATCTGGTAAGCCGGCAACCTTGTAGATTTCTTGATCAATTAGCAACAAGAACTTTGTTCGTAGTTGTGCTTGATCAACTTGCTATAAGAAGCTTGTTAGAACATTTCGCCTTTGTATATCCTGTAATATATAGGAAGTAGAACAACAACTTTGCATTGTGTTGTAATCATCAAAATCAAGAATCAACATATTGAAATATTGAAAATCACTAAAAAATAATCGCTAACTTCAGATTAGCCATTTATCAGGGGATTAATTGGATTTTAACTGCTTAGCTCCTATATTCTCATTATATAGAGCAATACCGGATGATCTCATCAATTCAACATAAAGCAGACTGGATAGCAGTTTTCAATAGAAAAATTGAATTGCACAGTATAGTTCATAAGGACTAAATCAATTATAGATATGAATAGTTCAAATAAGACTAAACCAAAATAATTAAATAGTTCCTAAACCATATCAAAACAGAGTTCATAAAGACTAAAACAAATGGAGAAAACTGTCATAGTTTGAAAATCAACCATACAAATGAACTTCAAAAACCAAAATAAGAGTTTTAAGCTCAATGAATACAAAAGTCTAATACTCTAAAGAAGATTCGCTAAGCAAGTGACTAATTTATTCTTAAAAAAATAAAATGATACTCTATCCTTGCAAGTTGCATTATGTTTACTTATCCATTTCGAGTAAATCATTATTTAAAAATCTATATTGACGGATTCGTCTACTCTATCTTTGCTAGCACATTTCAAACAAGAATATTATGAGACGTCTCCTAGGCAGTTAAAATCGTCTAGAAGCGATTAGTGACTAATCTGTTAATCGGAAAATAATCGGGGATTAAATCGGAAAAATCATTATATATATATATATATATATATATATATATATATATATATATTCTCATTATGTAGCAACCTTAAATTTTAACATAAAACTATTATGAGATTGTCAAATAGGAACATATAGTTATAGAGAAAAATGAGAATACTTGATTTGAGCTGAGTTTGGATTCTGGATGTGGGTCAGGTTTGTTGAACGGTTTTATCAAACTAAAACAATCGGGGAGGAGCAGCGCGAGCATCAAGAGGAGGATGTGCAATAGATGCGAGTCGGGTCTAGTATGCGACTGCACAGAGGGAACGACGACAGATTGGGTTTGAGTTTGCTCGAGGAAGAAGAAGAGAATCAGTTTGGGTTTGGGTTTGAAGAGAATTAGTTTGGGTTTGGGTCGAGCCGGGTCAAGTATGCGACTGCACAGATGGAACGATGATGGATTGGGTTTGGGTTTGCTCGAGGAAGAAGAGAATTAGTTTGGGTTTGGGTTTGCGCGAGGAAGAAGAGAGTGACGACATGTTGGGTTTGAGTTTGTGCGAGGATCAGAAGGGTTTGGATTTGAGTTTGGGCCGGATTGATCTCAAATAATGCAAACGAGTATGAAAATTAGAGGAGATTTAATCGATTAATCAACCACTTAAAATCGGCCGATGAACCACTAATTTGCCGATTATACTCGATTAAAGTACTAACGATTGAAATATTATAAATCGCTAAAAAAATTAATTGCTTAGCCTCCGATTAGCGATTAATCTGGTGTGATCAGGGATTTAACTGCTTAGGACGTCTTTAAGAATTCTAGCAAATTTCATAAAGGTATCTAGTTTTGCAAAAGAACTTGGTACGATTCAAAATTAACTTAGCAAAAAGGTATCACATGCATCACAATCGAGTTTCTTTAACAAAATAAAGAATAAGAACTATTATAGTTTCTACACGAACCAAACTATGTTTCATATTGGAATGATAAAATTGTCATATCAATCATGGCTAAATACTGGATCAACAAAATTGGAATGAAACATGTATTCATAAAAGTCATATCATCAAATTAGAATGATATGAAGATAATTTTAATCATCAGAAACACATCGAAAAATTTTCATGCTTCATATTAGAATAATGAGATGATTCTAAGTAAGTTATGAGAATGTATAGTATTATCAAATTGGAATGATATTATATATTAACAAAATTTACATGAACTTTTCAAATTATCTAAAACATGCCAACTGCTAATTGATGCTTAAGTTTGAACTTCTCTATGTCTTTAATTGGATTCTAACTTTCAAAACTAATTAAGGTGTTAAAAATTTGATTTAATAACTTTTAACCCTATTTTCCCCCGAGTTTTGATAATTTGATATTTTCAATCTCTTTGAAAGTGTTTACCATACTTTGTTTCAATTGCACATAATCTATGAGAAAGTTCACCTAGGCTTATTTAGGCCTTAATATTCTCCACTTACCATTGAAGAGTGAATTATGAGCTATTGTGCATTGTAGCTTTGATAATCGCAAAACAGATTTAGAGAGTTCACTTTAAACTTCTCAGTGGAAGATTAGCACCAAGTCTTTTAATCCATTCAGCATCTTCCCCTGCAGAGGTTACACAGATGTCTGATTTCATGGATGAGAGTGCAATGCCTGGTTGCCTTTTAATTTCCATGATGTTAGGGAATCCTTCCCTCTAGAGGATCTTGTTGACTCTTCGACACGATCAACACACATCACCAAGCACATACTAAATCACACCAATCATACAAGCACACAAGAATTGTCCCGGTTGGGGCTTTCTCCTTAATCCGGGAGAGGATATAAGAATATTACATTTCTCACCACGATCCTCTCTCAAGCCTAACTGGAACTTGCTTGCTGTTTACAATTGAGAAATCTTTCACCTCTCAGATGAAGTATTGTCTTCACCTATTCGGCACTCGATAAAAGCATATCGTTCTTAGAGTCGTTACAATGAATATGTAGATCTAGAGAAACCCTAGTTTAGATATCTTGATACAATAACCATTCGATGTATACTGAAGAGATAAACATACAATTAGAGCCATACGATCTAACCAGAAGACGAAGTGGGCTTCAAACGAATCAGTCAGACTCGGCTAAAAAATCCATCAGCGCAGTGGTCGGTCGACCACTCAGTGCAGTTGACTGTCCGCCTCTATTCTGCTGCTGACTGCTTTTCTTCGATCATTCGCTTTGAACCCGTGTACTTGTATCGCCATTTTTTCTTCACACCAAATAAGTATGCAAGACATTAAACCCAACACATGATATGTCTGCTCATTCTAGTGTAAACACATATCCACTAGTTGATTGACTTTCACTAAATTCTAAGCACCATAATGCATCAGATCATCCCTTCAATCCTGAAGGATAGTTGGAGCAGCACAAAGCAAACTCTTGAGTACATTTTAGGTATCTCATTTGCCTTTTAAGAGCATTCCAATGTGTATTATTATGATTACAAGTAACCTGCTTATCATGTCTATCTCAAAGGCTATGTCTGGTGTCTTAGTGCAAATCGTTGTATACATGAGGCTTCTAGTAAGTTTAGAATAATTGTCTCACAGTTGCACCATCATTAGGTGTCAACATTTTATTATAATTATAATAGGGTTGGCAATGGGCCGGGTTTGGGCTGGACCCATATAGGCCTGAGCCCGAGCCTAAGCCCGAAGTTGAAAACATAGGCTCGAACCCGACCCAATTTTACTTCGGGCTTAAAAAATTAGGCCCGAAAATAGGTTCGGGCCTAGGCCCAAACTATTTATGCATGTTCTAATATATAACTTTCCCATAAAATAAAACTAAATCAAGAATAATATACGATAAAAAAAACAATAATAGGAATACTATAAACTTTAGAGTAATTAACATCTGATTTGTTTATTTTCATTTAATTTTATATACAAAACATAATTTTTCTATCCATAAATTTTAACACTCATTTCAACTTACATGAATATTTTCAAAACATATCATCCTTAAATATGCATGATGTATATGAAAACATACACATGCACATATAAAAGTTTGATTTGGGCCTAAGCATTTGGGCCCGAACCTGACCCGAATTTTCCTCGGGACTAAAAAATTGAGCCCGAGCCCAGCCCAGCCCGAAATGAGAATAATTAGCCCAAGCCCGCTAATTATCGGGTCGGACCTAGGCGGGCTCCATTCGGGTACGAGCCAATTGCCACACTTAATTATAAGGTGTTTCATATCACTTTCAATCACTATATCCCCACTTTTGACACATTATTGATTTAATGAGCTTGACTAGGGATTATCCCTTACCTATCAGAACTCACCCTTGTAATTATTATGGTGTCCAAAACACCTAAATGTTTCATGCTGAATTCTTTGGATAACACAGTTTGTACTTTATTTATAAATAGAGATGTTCCAACAACAAGCATACCAACAATACATGTAAATAATAGCAATTATATTTGACTTATCATATAATTAATGACATTCATTTGAATTACTTAATTTAAATCCTAAGTTCTTTAAACTTTTGTCAAATTATTTATGCCTTATTTGTAATACATGTTTTAAAGTATACAATGATTTTACTAAATTGTATTGTACAGTAAACCTTTTAGTCCAAAACTTTTCAGTACAGAACTTTCAAATCTTTACGAAACTTTTCAGTACACAACTATTTAAAACTTTCAATAGATGTAAGGGCAAGAAAAATCCTTATTGTAGCAACATGACAAACATGTAAGTAGACATCAACTAATCTACCCCCACTCACTTGAGTTAACCCTGTAGCTACTCAACGTGCATTAAACATGCTACTGAACAATCAAAATTTAAGATTCTTTTTCAAAATCTCACTTACTATATTGTGTAACAATAAATTCATTGATCATCTACTAAAGAGTTTTCTTGGCATATGACTTGGCTCATATGCCATTGAAGTTTCAGTGTCATTAAAGCTTGGCCTTGATTCTAACTGTGAATCATTGACCGCATCCATATGACCAGATAACTTCATGCCTTTTATCTTTTGATGAGCACATCCTAAAAAACTGTGCATGTTTAAATTCTATTATCACATATTAGATTGATCCAAAAGCTATCCAGAACACTACATTATGCACTTTTCATGTACGCGCAAATATCTGTTCTAGGTCAATACTTTCGGCCTTTTAGGGTCAGGTATTCTAACAAATGCAGTATATACCCATATTCTTACTTTAACAAATTATGTGTTTTTATGCCACAGTCCACAAGGTGTAGATTATTTAGAGTAGTAACATATTAAGAATATTATCAAATTCACCCACAATGACACGAAGTCAAACTACCAGTTAATAACATAGAATTCAACATTTCACCAAGTATTTGCTTCTAACTTTTAGTAATATCGTTTGACTTCGGTTAGTGTAGTGCACTAACTTCAGAGATTGTACCAAGAGCAGAATTCTCTAAAAATTATTAAGACATTCACTACTTCTATCAAATTTAAACTCTTTTGATTTTAACATTTAACTAGATTTCAAATTCTTTAAATTAACAAGGGCTTCATCCTTCATATATATGACAAAATTTACAGTATTCATTTATGTGAGTCATTAAATACTTCTGACCAACTATAGCCTCATATAGTCACAAAAATACTGAGATCACAAATAACAGTATATATTAACTCAAGTTGTGTACTCCTAGAAACCATACTAAAAGGTTTTCTAGTGATCATAATCTGAGCGCAAATATAATTTTTGTCATATTATGAGGAATTGTCATTTAGTAGGATTATGAGTTTTAACCAGAGCAAGCAATTTGATATACAGTTCACATGTCCTAGCCTATTATGCCATGTTCAAAGGACTGAACGAATTTGAATTAACATGATCGATTACTTTGTTTATTGAACTCAACCTACACACGCCATTGACTATATAAGCACGTTATTAAACAATAGTAAGAGTTAACACGGAATTACTCTACCAAAATAAATAATTAAAACACATTTCACAAAATAATGTGCTTTCTCTCATGGTTTTATATCTATGGTTTCAACAATGTTCAAGTGCTCAGTTGCCTTTAATCATAGAGTTCATACATTTATTCATTCTTCATCATCTTCGAATCGCTAAACGATATAATGACCAACACGTTGTATTTACAACTTTTCACTCATTATGAGGGACACAATACAATGAACGAAAAAGGATTAGAGCATAACTAATGGAAGACACATCTACCATTACATGATGCTTGCACCTAAGTTACAGATATGTGTCGCATAACATATACATCAATCTATATTAAGATGGAACCATTAGAGCAGCACACACTCAATTTCACACAAACTGCAAAACAAAGGTTAGCCAATACACGTATACACAATACGCTAAGGCACTCTTTAAGAACCCTAAAATGCTAGTTATAAAACGAGATTTATTATGATCTAAAATTTCCAAACATGCGATCAATCCCACAAAGCATCACAGATTATTTAATCTAAGTTGGGATACCCCAATCATCACATGAAAAAATACTAATAGGGATTAGTTAGAGTAGATCATATCGACACTGCACGTTAGAAGTGTCATCAAAATTTAATGGAGAAGCCCGCGAAGTGCAGACTTATTTGACCTTAGCACACAGACATGCAATTTGTAGGTAATTTTAAAATTCCTACAAACATCAAAATTGTTAAAGATTAACCAATTAAACAAATGATTGGCACTATTAAATTCTAACAACAATTTAATTGGAGATTAAAATTTATAGTCAAAACTATAATTTAACTTGTCAAAATACATATTTGATCTTTAGCACATAGCTAAAACAATTATTCAAAATAAAAGCAACTAATAGACTTATCTTTACATTTAAGTTTTAATAGTCCACAACTAATTACATAAACTTTTGTGCCAATTGTTTATAAACATCTGTACTTTAGCACACAACAAGATAATTGAATTCATAAACAAACAATGGTTAACATATATTTATGTAGCACGTGAAACAGAGAATTTAAACAAATAATTACAATATATATAGGTGAAGAACTTATCTTTAATTTAGGATATGATCCATTCCAATAAATGTTCAGATCCAGTCCAATCAGATTTGGATCTACTCCAACATGTATGGATCTGGTCCAACATCAAATACCAAATACTAGATAAAACACCAAACACCAGATCCAGCTCCGAAATACCAAACACTAGATCTAAACTCCAAACATCAAATCCATCCCACACCAAATCCAACCTCCAAAACTCCAAATACCATATCTAACCCCACACCAAATCTAATCCCAAACATCAAATCCAACAACAACATCAGCATGGGGTATTGGGTTTTGGGTTCGAGCGTGTTCGGGAATGGATCAAACACGTGTGCAACACATGAGAGGAAAAGGGTGAGTTGCGGGTTTTTGACGAACAAAACCAGGAACAAAATAGATCGAGAAAGCGTGATTGGAGTGCGGCGCTAGGGGACTTCACCCGCAGGTGACTGCGGTGGAGAGCAACGGCAGGCAGTGGCGACCGGCGGCGACGCCCGACATACCATGGGCGGAGATGGCGGTAGAGATCCCGACAAACGACAATCATTCGTCGGTCAACTCTTTTTTCTTAATCTCACAATTAAAAAATTAATATTATTATCTCAAGATTGTTAACTATTGTGAGGAATAAGAGAGAAGAATTAGGGTTAGGGTTAATATCCTTACTGCTTGAGATATTATAACCTGATTATCTAAATTGGAATAATCAGACTACTATCACAAGATCAGTATATATAGGATATTCTGGGTTTTGGGTACTGGGCTCTAAGTACACTCAACCATGTTTCAATATCCATACAAGTAGTACGTGCAACACATGGGTTACCCATACACATGTGTTGCCCATACAATATTATACTAACTAATATTATGCATATAGTGAGAATATATCTATACATCCAATAATTATAACCCTACTTTCCTTGATGACAGCCTCCGTGGCTCCTTATCTCTTTGAAGCCAACCTTTTGAAGCCAACATCTTTAAGTCATTATAAGATTTTGTTAATGAGTGTATCCTATACATCTATATCAAACTATTGATTATATCTTTCTTCGACTTCCAACGATATATTTGAAAACTATTTTTTATTGTTGATCCACTAGAAGTCTACCATCCATGAATTTCTTTATTTACCTAAGAGACCCTCCTACAGTTACCACTCAATAAATTGCCGGTACTATAAGTAAACCATAAATTTATTTTAATAAAGACAATCTGCATGATAAAATTTAAAAATATAGTCATGTATGGCACGGGCTATTTGTTAGTCAAGGGTAAAGGATCCACTAAGTTACAAGATCCGACCCAAATTCTGCTGGTTTCTTTCCGTTGGCTCTAAATCTTCAGCTTCTCTTTCTCTTCCGTCTGCTCTTCCATAAAACTAGGGTTTCAAACCAAGCCCTAAGCAAGCAACGAGACCTCCAATTGGTGACACCCCGACAAGTGTGCTCCGCTCCAATTAGGAAATTTTGCTATTTAGAGAGCAAAAATTGCCTTAAATTGGTGGAGTAATTAGCAAAAACAATAACAAGGAAAATATAAGACTAGTTCTAGCACTTCTGATTTTTCTTTAAATCCTAACTATTTGCTTCACTCCTATGTGACATGAATGATGTGATTTTCTTTCAAGATAAAACAACATTATTTGCGTGTTTAGTTTATGTTTTTTCCTAGAAATTTATTATAGCACTTTTATTGGGTTGGTGGATTTTATGTTTGGGATGTATTTTTTTGGGTTAACTCTTGTATCGTCATTTCTCATTAATGAAACTAGGTGGCATCTTGATATATACATACATATATGTATATATAGAGAGGTCTTTAAGAGAGCTCGCCATGGTGGGGTTATCCTATGAACGATTTGAACCGTTGATATTGTTCTAATTACCTCACATAGTCTGGTCATGTGAGATCGAGTTATTTGACCGTTGTTCGCCCTTGCATTATATCATAATAAAAACTTGGGATTCTTAACGTTTTAGTTGCAAGGGCAAACAGATTTCAAATGACTTGATTCTGCATTCTTGGACTAGTTTAGTCACGGTTCGAATTGGTCATAAGATGTCTCCATGATGAAGGAAATCCCATTTTATCGGTAGCTCATAGCTCTCTTGAATATTTCCCAATATATATAAATTAGAGCAGTTCAATCTTACATATCACCACAGAGTGAAAAAGATTGGTACATTCTATAAGTATGTCAGCTATAAAATATTATCCATTACATGTGGCACATATCTTGAGACACGATTGTTGTCTTAATCCTAAATATGATTAGAAGCAAAGAAAGCGATATTCAGGAATTGAAAATCAGGGTGTACAGTATTAAGTGCCATCTGATCTGCATTCGATTACTAAGATTTCATTAAAATTTTAATAAATAGTCATGAGAATTCGAACTCGTAATCTCTCTCAACTCTGGTTCCCTATTAATACAACCAAGCTTCACACGCTTGTTGGCAATATTAGACTTGAACAAATAATAGAGTTTATATAAGCTCAAGTAAATTTAATAATTGAAATCCGCTTTCGTACATTAATGTATGTATAAATAAGAACCCCATTGGCAATGTTCAGGGCTAGCCCTGAGTTCCCGGGGGCCCAAGGCAAAAAGCCCAAATAATTATTTTTGGGGGCCGCTAATTGCAATATAATTTTTTTATGCGCAAAATATGTGTATATTTACAAGGGAAATACAAATTTGGAGGCACCTAAAATTGCAAAAAATTCGGGGGCCCGAGGCAGCCGCCTCACCTGCCTTAAGGTGGGGTGATGAGGACATCAGTTCTATTTTGTTTTATTTTGAGATTTAGCCCTATGTAGTAGTTTTGCAATTTGCACCCTTTATTTTATGCATTAGAATATTTTGGAGATTTGTTTTGAGCCTATATATATTTTTTGAGAATAATGAGAGAGTATGCTATTATTGATTAAAAAAAATTACTATATTGGGTTGTTGCTCTGCATTATTTTCTTGTGTGTGTGATACCATAAGAAATTATTAGGGTTTGTGAGAAATTCTAAGAAAGTATTAGAGTTTGTGAGAAGCTCTAATTACACCCCAAATTTCTAATTAATCAAAACTCTAATACCCCCTCTTTCTCCATCTTCTTCCTCTTTCTTTTCCTTCCCAAAACCCAACCCAACCCAACAACCCCTATCGAAGCCCCGGCCGTTCTCCACCCCATCGACTCCCTAGCCATCGTCGAACCCCCCCTCCCCCCAAGCATCGCACCACCTCCGAAACCCTACCGTAGCCCCCTCTCTACTCTTCACCTCGATCAACACCCTGCCACCCCGATCCCCAGCAATCCCCGACCATTATCGATTCCGGTGCCTAATTGATCCTGCCACCGTCGACTACCTTCACTACCTGACGCCAACCCCACCCTAAATTCACTTCAAATCCGAACCCTAATCCCCAAATCCACTTCAAATCCAAACACTAAACTCCAAATCCACTCAAATCCGAAACCCATATTCCCAAATCCAATTCAAATTTGAGACCTAAATTCTTACATGAAGAAGATAATTCTCGGAGGAGTACCACGCCGTTGACGTCAACGATAAGCATACTATTCCTCTCCATTCTTTGGTAACTTCTTTCCAATCTCATTTGTTTGTGATACTATCTATCGTCTCTAGAATATTATTTGATTTATCTGTCGTCCATAAATATTGAGTGTGTGCGCTTCTACTTGCTAATTAGAGTATAAATTCGGGGGCCCGATTAAGTTAGAAATTAAAACTACTAATTGATTTGATGGATTTTCAAGAATTGAAATAAGTTTAATAAGCCCAATTAATGATTCCAACCTAACAATCAATAATTATATCTAAATATTTTTAGCAAGTAAAATATTCAATAATGATTCATACTCTAATTAGCAAGTAAAAACACACTAAATATTTGTGAACGACTGTTAATGCAGATAATATGCTAGAGATGATTGGCAGTATCACACATAATTGAAGAGTGGAAAGAAATTATCAGGGTTCGAAGAAACGTCGTGCCACTGATGGAGAAGAAACAGAAGTCAATTGACGCCATCAATAACATTGTACTCCTCTGCAAATCATTCTCTTGATATGAAGATTAGGATTAAGATTTGAATTGGAGATTTGGGAATTAGGGTTAGGGATTTTGAAGTGGATTTAGGGTTTCAGATGTGAGTTGAAATTGGGGGTTGGGAGTACGCAGGATGTCAGGTGCAGTGGTGTTGCGGGTGGTCGTTGCTAGTAGTCAGGGATGCTGCGAGGGGTGAGGTGGCGCGGCTACAGGGTGGCCGGAGATGGCCGCAGTGTCGTCGAGGAGGTTGAGGGTTGGTGGTGGCTGTGGGGCTTTGGGAAGAGGGGCAAGAGGAAGGGGAAGGTTGTCGGAGCTGTAGGTGGACGTGGATACGGTGAGGTGAGGCCGGGACGGGGGCATGAGCCGAGTGAGGGGAAAGTAAGGGTTTCGGGATGAGAAGAAATAGGAGGGGGGAGATGACGGCTGTGAAAATTGGGTGCTTGGGTTTGTGATTTGTATTGGATTTGGGTGTAGTTGTAGAGTTTATCACAAACCCTAAAATTTTATCTCAATATCTCACTCAAAAAGATGAATGGAGAGCAAAACTCACAATATTTTTTTTAGTCAATCAAAAGCATTATTATTTCATTAATCTAGATGCCTATATATAGGCTTAAAACAATCTCAATACAAATCTTCAAAATATTCCAATACAGAAAATAAAGGGTGCAAATTGTAAAACTACTATATATAGCTAAAATTGTCAGAAACAAATATGAATGCTGAAATAAAAATACTAGACTAATATAACAGCCATCCTAGATGATGCCTGCGCTGATAGAAGCGTCCGAATCGTCTCGAACCGAAGTCCTCATCACAAATTCTTTCTCCATATATGGGCTTAAAGTCTAAAAACTTCATCTAATAAATCAAATAATTACAAACTAAAGATATAACAATTCCATACATTTCCCAAATAAATCATAAGTGCTTCAGATTACTCTCAAATACTTAAATGCACCCTTTAGAAAAGACTTGCAAAAGAAAAAAACAAAAACAAAAACTTTGTTATATCTTTTAAACTACTTACCTTCACTTTAATTGTGTTTCTTGTTCCGGATATCTGTGCTATGTCATATTATAGTCCTCAGATCACCAAACCAAAGCTTCACACTAAAGAAAAGCTATCACACTTCTTAACTTCCCATTACTTCTCATAAAGCTATTATCTTCCGTGCAGGATGATGTCTTCTTAATTTGCAGCAATGCCATGCATTACAACGCGCCTGATACCATCTACTTTAGACAGGTACCTTAACAACTACGTTAGGTTTATCCTTACGGATTAATTTGTTTATATTAATTTAGGCTACCTTCTTAATTAATGCTTGATCCCCCTTTCAAAAAAGGCACATTCTATACAAGAAATGGCAAGAAAAAACTTCCAGGAAATAAGAGCAGGTCGTATATTCAGTGAATCTGAAAGGAAGTCTGAAGAGAAGATCGTGCTTGCCTCCACTGTGAAAAAAGTAAGGAAACTCCATGGTGGAACTACTCTGATACCACTAAGCACTGAAATTTCACTCAGAGAGAAGGCCCCAATGCAGCCGCAGTATAGAAATGCACTTGGATCACCGGGCTTTGGAATTTCCTCCTCGGAAAAGAAGACAGTGAAGAAGCCACAGTTTAGGACTGAATTGCCACAACTAGGCTCTGATATTGTCTCCAGGGAAATGAAGATGCTAAAGAAACCTCAGTATAGAACCACACCTGAACCACTGGGTTCTGATATTTCCTCAATAGAAAAGAAGATGGTAAAGAGGCCTCAGTATAGAGCCGAACATAAACCAAGCAGGTCTGATGTTTCCACCATGGAAAAGAAGGCTCTGCAGAAGCCTCAGTATACGGATGCACATGAAACGACCTCATCGAATATTTCCTCAATGGAAAAGAAGACACTACAGAAGCCTCAGTATAAAGCTGCACATGAACCACCCAGGTCCGATGTTTCTTCTATGGAAAAGAAGATGAAAAAGAAGCCCCAGCATAGAGCTACAGATGAACGACCTGGTTCTGATACGTTCTCGAAGGAAAAGAAGACACTAAGGAAGCCCCAGTATAGAACTTTACTTGAACCACTTAGCTCAGACATTTCCTCCATGGAAAAGATAACAGTAAAAAAGTCTCTGACTAGAAGTGAACCTGAACCACTTGGCTCGAATACATCCTCCCAGGAAGAGAGAAAAGTAAGGAAGCTGCAGAATGTAAATTTACCTGAATCACTTAGCTCAGATATATCCTCCATGGAAAATATAACAGTAAAAAAGTCTCTGACTAGATGTGAACCTGAACCACTTGGCTCGAATACATTCTCGCAGGAAAAGAAAACAGTAAGGAAGCCCCAGAATGTAAATTTACCTGAATCACTTAGCTCAGATGTATCCTCCATGGAAAATATAACAGTAAAGAAGCCTCTATGCAGTAGCGAACCTGAACCACTTGGCTCAAATACTTCCTCTCAGGAAAAGGACCAAAACGAACATCGAAGTAGAACTGCACCAAAGCCACTTGGTTCTGATATATCCTTTGATGCTACACTTGTCTCAGCTTCAGATACATTTGCTGGTATTTTCAGCAAAGCACCAGCTGATGGTGATGCCTCAGCTACAAAACCGAGCATCAGTTTGAACACCGAAGAAGCATGTGCTACTCTATTGACAGAAGATACTTGCGCTGGTTTAAATACAGTACAGGCCAGCGATGCTGAGAGGTCTGGTACCGTTAATGATTCCATGGACGGAAGTTCTTCCCTTGATGAGTGCAACTTGGAAAAAACAGAGGAAGTTCTAGGTATATATATATTATGGCTTTAAACCTTGCAATTGAGTTATTTAGTTTATGTGTATCATTATGTTGGATGGATGTTTTCAATATGTGTTTGGTATTTCAAATGCATACTGGTGGATACTCTTTCTAATGCAATCTAAAATTTCTAACATACTCTTATTCATAACATGATTAAAAAGGTTAGTGATCTAAAACATGACTGATACTGGTAAGTTTACCAAGTATTTAGTGTAATATACTCAGATCCATGATGCAGCTATTATTTCTTTTAGGGTTTGTCAAGTTTGCAAACATGTGTGCCATATCCGTACCACTGGACTGTACACTATTATTTATGTGTATCATGTAGAGTCACAAAGTTCTCATATACACCCAGCATAATTGGATCTCTTGGTTAAGTCAGATTCAGATAACTGAAGACTTAAAAATGACCGCAATCATATCCATGAATGACCTTACTAATTGGATATGCATCACTAAGTTGTCGGCACTGGATTTTCCTTCTAAACACTACTTCCTACCAGCCAATTGCATAACTACTTTTGCTATCTGTCCAAATGAAAGGTCAGTCCATGCCCATGCAAACCTGTAGCCAAATCAAGTTTTGACTGAGAGGTCTGTTCTGGATTTAGGCATTTGTGATCTTTATTTTCTTTTTGTTGGATTGAAGGATATATAAATTTTGTTGGAGCTGGGTCTTGTGTGCACTAGATGCACTCCACATCACGGGCGTTAACTCTAACTATGCAAGGGCAGGGTTTCTGATTCTGGGATTATTTTATTCAGAATAATGTGTTCCTGTAAGATGCTCGTTAAAGAGTATAGCTGAAATAAAAGTTGATAAAATCATTCATTTAGTGTTTTATCTTGGTTTCTCTCCTTTTATTTTTTGGTTTTCTAGAGTGCCCAATTCTTCACTCAGTAAATTTTAACAATGTCTATTTTTTCCTTTTGCCAGCAAAATGCTCATCCTCCAAGATTGATCTGAAGTCCTTTGTGGTTGATGTAAAACGTCGAGAGACTTACAATACATTGGACCAACAACCCCAAGTTGAGGCTGACTTGGAGCTTGATGTCTTTGATGACGAGCCAAAACAGCTGGTTACTGTATGTGCACACACTAACTTCTGCCAAAACTTTGATATTTCTATAATTTTCTGAGCCCATTTCTTTAATCAGGTGGGCCTTCACTCAGAGCATGCCTATGCCAGAAGCCTTTCTCGGTTTGCTGCTACTCTTGGGCCAATTGCTTGGGATGTTGCATCCAAAAAACTTGAGCAAGCCTTGCCTTCTGGAGTGAAGTTTGGCGCTGGATGGGTTGGAGAGTATGAGCCGCTTCCAACTCCTGTTCTCTCACTAGCAAAGAGCACTCAGAAGCAGCCAACACTAACAAGAAAAGATAAAAAAATTGAAATGAAGTCAGAAGCGAATTCAAGAGGATCAAGAAATGTCAAGGCAAACAGAATAATGCCTGAAGTTTCTAAAAGTGGCCAATGCAAGGACATGCCATTTGGTCTCAGGAGTCAGATGACGACTGGAATACCTCCCAATATAACTTTCAGTAATGTGAATGAGGGAAGAGGACCTTCTAATATAGCATTCAATAATGTGAATGAGAGAAGAATACCTCCTGATGTAGCATTTAATGATGTGAATGAGGGAAGAATGAGGAATACTCGAGAACAGAAACCAGAGCTCTTTGGTGTTAATCATATGACAATGCAGAAGCAGAATAATCAACCAGCTATCAATTTCATCAAGTCTTATGCTAATGAAACAGCACCAAATGCTACTTTTTCAGCAGTAGGCGCTAATGAAAGGAATCAAGCAACTGGTAATCTTGCCAAGGTTTATACCAATGAAACAGCTGTAAATTATATGGGAACGATCCAAGTGCAGAGTGAACTACCAAAACAACATGAAGCAGTTACAGCACAAAGAAGGAATGATGGTCTAGGTACGATGACTGGAAGCTTAAATAATTGGAGGAGCTGCGACAATAATAATGCTAGACCAAATACGCCATTTGGAATCATCTCCAATCATCCAGGTGGCCCTGGAAGTTGTGATCAGAATAATGCTAGGCCAAATACACCCTTTGGAATAACCTCCAATCATTCGGGTGACCCTGGATTCATCACTAATCATCAGGGTCACCCTGGAATCATTGCTAATCATCATGGTGGCCCACAGAACTGGCTTCCTCGGGGCAGCCAAGAACAGGCTATCAATGATCCTTTAAGATGGATGAGCTCATCAGTGAAGATTTCTGACCAGCCAAACACATTAAATACATGCAGTAATAATCTTCAGCAAAGTATGGCTACTGTTCCTATTCCAAAAAGAGAGAATCCAAATGCTTCTGCTGCTGCTGCTCAAGCTTGGATGTCTGTCGGAGCTTCTCCAAGATGGATATCAGTTGAAAATGGTGTTCCTAACAAACAAGTTGGATCTGCTACCTTCAGATCAAATCCGCCTTCAAGGATTAACGAAGTGAGTAAGATAAAACCTGAACCTGTTCATGGTGTCAGCAACAATTCCCTGTCACAAGCGAAAGGCTTGGTTATATTCCCTCAATTGATGACAACTGATGTGCCCAGACTGCAATCTCCTTGGCAAAATAGGCAGAAAGATACACTCCCACCAGACTTGAATATCAGTTTCCAACCCCTTGAATCTCCTGCTAGGTCATCTTCGGGTGTTTTTATTGACTCCCAGCAGCCAGACTTAGCCTTGCAACTGTGAAAAACCAATGCAGTGGTTATCCTGTTATAGGGCCTTTGAGAAGATGCTGACATCACACAAATTTTCTGGTGTGTGGATTAGTCGGATTCAATGATTTTGGTGTAAAGCTACTTCAATTTAGTGTTTGAATCATGACGAATGCTACAGTTGGAAGTGTAAAGGAATTGTGGTCGCCAGTTAAGGAATTCCAAGGAGGGAAACTTAAAGAGGAAATGGTCGTGGGAATGAAATCTGGATGACAACGGGCATATCTAATGTTAGTACATATTTTTAGTGCTAGTTAGGTCCCACGAATTTGATTTATTTTGGTCCATCAATAGAAAGTATTTGTACATCAGATTAGGATGACTAGTCTTTATTTGTTATCTCATGTGTATCTGCATAGATTGCAGCATGTTCCAAATTTATGTATAATGCGGCATGCATGTATGTAGCTGTAAATTGTTCAATAGATCGAAGCGGCTGCTATCATTGAAGGGTGGTGGGGGAATGACATAATTACCATGCGGAACAGGGTTTTCTGTTTTGACAAGTCAGGTCTGTCAATAGCTACGGGTCCTTGCGCCAAATGGTATGTTCCTACTCAGTTTGGTATTGGCACAAAACAGGACTTGCTCTTTTATAATACAATAAGCTGAAAATGAACTTGCTCTTTTATATAATATAATAAGCAGAAATACTGTACGTTGTTGAATTCCCATTTCTCCGAATGTTGTTGGAAGAAGGGTGCTTATATCTGAATGTGTGTACATGTGCTTATATCTGAATGCTTATATCTGTACGTTGTTGAATTCCCATTTCTCCGAATTTTAGTTTTGGAGTCGTCCGTGCATGCTGCCAAATTGTCACCACCTGTGCAAGTTTTCATTTATTTTATTGTTGACAGATAAAGCCCATGGTGTGCATGCTGCCAAATTGTCACCACCTGTGCAAGTTTTCATTTATTTTATTGTTGACAGATAAAGCCCATGGTGTTTTCACTGAAAATGCTGGCGTGTTATCATGATATGATAAGAGTGCGGGTTTCATGATCTTCAATACTACAGGCCAGTTTACTTGGTGTAACAGTCAGTCGGAGTGGAGCAGCAGCTCGTATATGGGAAAGAATAGGTCGTTGTCTTATTTTCGGAGATTGGCTAGAGAAATTCTCGAATGCATCGCGTCCAGGGTCGGTCTTGAGTTCCCCGGGGTCCAAGGCGAAATGCCCAAATAATTATTTTTGGGAGCTTCTAATTACAATAATTTTTTTTACGCGCAGAATACGTGCCTATATTTACAAGGGAAATATAAATTTGGAGGCTCCTAAAATTGTAAAAAATTCGGCGGCCTGAGGCGGCCACCTTACCCGCCTCATGGTGGGGGCCGACCCTGATTGCGTCAGAAATAGGCTCGATGTTACACATCAAAGAGGGCTTAATGCTGAGAGTGAAGCATCGAAGCTACAGGTTGAAGAAGAGTAGGTTGAGAATGTATCAGTGTGCAAGTGAGCGTTTCAGTCCTTGGCTTCAGGGGTCCAAGTGCAAAATAACCAACAAGTAACGGTTCGAGTAGGGCCAGGTTTAATGAAGGGCAATTGTAACCATAGGATCTGAATAAATGTATGGTTGGATTTAGTTGAGTAGGGCCCATTGATTGTAACGGCCTAACGGCTTGGGTAAAGTACATGTAAAGTACGTAATTGAGTTCTATAAATAGAACGGCAACTGCTCCTCAGAGCCTGTCTGATTTGTGTGTTCAATTCTTTCGTTCTTGATTCTAATCTCAATTCTTGATAGCTTCGTTCTAATTCTTCTCTTCTTCCACTACCCATCCCAAATATCTTCTACCATGGCCAAGAAAAGCTCTAAGGTTGCTTCAATGGCGGCAACTGAAGAAGAACTGCATCAATTGGTATTAGAGCACTCAGATCCAAGCGGAAATCAAGTTGTTGGCCATCAAGATTATCAAGAACCAGATCCACCTGATCTAAAAGGAATGTTAGGTGGAGTTCCTGAGTTGGATTTGTGGCAGCGACAACAAATCTGGGAGTCGAGACTGTGTGGAGTTGAACAACAGATTAAAGACTTATCGAAGGAAGTGACAAGTCAGTCCTCCTTGATATTTGCACAGATGCAGGCTATGGCAACACAGTCATCAATGATGATGGAGCAGTTGAACTCCCTTGTGGCTGATAGGAAGTTATAAAAGGTGCATCAGGGTTCAATTGGGCCAGTTTTGACCCCAATTTTTTCTCCCAATCCATCAGGTAATCTCAACTCTGATAGATTTTCTATGGATGTGAATGGGGTTCTTTTAGAGATGGCAAGAATCTTGATCAATTTGCAATCAAGAGTTCATTTCCAAAGCCTCCAAAGTTAGATGTTCCTTTTTCGGGTACAGGGGATGTGCTCAATTGGTTGTTTCAAATTGATCATTATTTTGAAGTGTATAACATAGCTGGAGATGAGAAAGTTAGAGTGGCTTATTTCTTCTTGAAAGAGGAGGCAATTCATTGGTGTAGGTGGTTCCTTAAAAATAATGATGGGGTAGTAACACGGAAACAATTTAAAGAAGGTATCTGCACTCGGTATGGGTCAGAGATGTATGAAAATGCTGCACGAACATTGTGTCTCTTGGAGCAAACATCAATAGTGCTTGATTATCAAAGGAAGTTTGAAAAATTAAATTGTTTGGTAGAGGGGGTGAGTGAATCCTACTTGGTACAACAATTTATTAGTGGACTCAAAATTGAGATTCAGCATGATGTATCACTCACAGAGCCACAGTCTTTAACAGAAGCCTTTAGGGTAGCTCTCAAGTTTGAGAAGAAGAATGAAGCTCTGTGGGGAGGAAGTAAGAGTACATTCAAACCCTATTACAAAAATTCCTTTACTCAAGGTTCTAGTTCCGCTTCAAATGAGCAAATCCTACCTAAATCTTCAACTACAACAGGTCATGTTCTGAGGAAGCTGACTCCTAATGAAATTTGGGAACGGAGGAAAAAGAATTTGTGTTTTCATTGTGAAGAAAAGTTTATACCAGGTCATGTTTGCAAGTCCAAGGTTTATATGTGCATTGAAGGAGATTGGGATCTATTTAGCATCCAAAATGAAGAAGATTTGAATTAGCTGTTGACTGCCGATAGATTTACACATGAGTCTGATAATCCGGATAATTTTGCTGCCTTGAACATAGGTACTAATACTGAATGTTTAATACTAAAAGGTGAGCTTAATGGTAAGATAGTGCACATTCTGATAGATAGTGGAGCAACTCACAATTACATTGACCCATATATTGTTGAGAGAGCTGGGTTGCAACTGTCTATTAAGCAAAAATTTAATATGAGGGTGGCTGGTGGCAAAGAAGTAGAAGGCAATGGGTTGTGTTTGGGTGTAGAAATCAACTGCCAGGATTACAGAATTGCTAATAACTTCTTGGTCTTTCCTATCAGGGGTCATGATGTGGTTTTGGGTGCAAGGTGGATGAAACAAGTCAAGGAAGTAACTGTTGACATGTTAGAGAAGAGATTGAAGTTCTTCCACAGAAATAGAAGTTGGAATTTGGCAGGTTTAAGGCCTAGCTCAAATCAACTTATCAGTGAAAAAGAGGTTAACAAAATATCTTTGCAAACACATGGAGGATTCATTTTGTACCTGATTAATTCAGCTGTGGGACAAAAGATACAACCTGAGTTGCCAGAGGAAATGGTTGAGTTATTAGAGGAATTTCAAGAATTATTTGAAGAGCCACAAGGGTTACCACCCAATAGAATGGCTGATCATCAAATACCCTTGGTGCAAGGTTCTAAGCCTGTTTGTATCAGGCCATATAGGCATTCTTTTGAACAGAAAAATGCTATAGAAGAACTCATATCAGACATGTTGAAGCAAGGAGTTATTCGACCAAGTACTAGTTCTTACTCATCTCCAATGGTGGTGGTAAAGAAGCATGATGGGTCTTGGAGGATGTGTGTTGATTATAGAGCCCTTAAACAACAAACGGTGAAAGATAAATATCCTATTCCCATGATTGATGACTTGCTGGATGAATTGCATGGTTCTAAATTTTTTACAAAACTTGATTTGAGATCAGGTTATTATCAAATTAGGATACACAATAGTGACATTTCAAAGACTGCATTTCACACTCACAGTGGACATTATGAATTTCTAGTGATGCCATTTGGGTTAAGCAATGCACCGTCCACTTTTCAAAGTCTAATGAATGACATATTTAGACAACACTTGAGGAAGTTTGTCTTGGTATTTTTTGATGATATATTAGTATTCAGTGCTTCTTGGGAAGATCATTTGAGACATTTAAGAGTGGTGTTGTCAATTTTACAAGATAACAAGTTATTTGTTAAGAAAATAACTTGTTAAGAAATCAAAGTGTGACTTTGGGCAGAATCAGGTGGAGTACTTGGGTCATGTCGTATCTGACAAAGGGATGGCAGTCGGTCCTAGTAAAGTGGTTGCCATTAAGAAATGGCCAGTACCAACAATTGTGAAGGCCTTGAGGGGGTTCTTGGGTCTCACAGGGTATTATAGGAAGTTTATACGTGGCTATGGAACTATAGCAGCCCCTCTAACTGCATTAACAAAGAAGGAAGGTTTTTCTTGGTCATAAACAGCAACAGATGCTTTTGAAAAACTGAAACAAGCCTTGCTGACAGCTCCAGTGCTTCAAATGCCAAATTTTAATGAAACATTTGTGGTTGAATGTGATGCTTGCAAAGAAGGAGTGGGTGCAGTTTTGATGCAGAGAGACCATCTAGTAGCTTTCATCAGTCAAGCATTAAAAGGAAGAAGTCAACATTTTTCAGCCTATGAGAAAGAAATGTTAGCAATATTACTTGTAGTGAAGAAGTGGAAACAATTCTTGTTTGGCAGAAAATTTATAATCAGAATCGATCATCAACCACTTAAATATCTCTTAGATCAGAGGTTATCTACTGAGGCACAACACTCTTGGCTAATTAAACTGTATTGTTTTAATTTTGAGGTGGAATATAAAAAGGGAAGAGATAATATTCCTGCGGATAGGCTCTCACGTAGGGATGGGGATTGATTCATGGTGCAAATGTCTCTTTTGGTAGCAGATTGGTGGAAGCAAGTGGTTCATATGACTGCAACAGATGATTACTTCAAGAAGTTAGCAAATAAGCAGAACAATAAGTCTACAAGTAATAGCAAATATTTGTTAGATAAGGGAGTATGGTATAAGTTTGGGAGAGTTGTGATAAGTCCTACATTTTCTTTTCGACATTTATTAATTGGGGAACACCATGATTCACTTATTAGAGGGCACTCTGGCTATGATAGAACACTGCAAAGGATTAAGCAATCTTTTTGGTGGAAGGGGATGAAGGGTGATGTGAAGACTTATATCAAAGAGTGTGTGACTTGCCAAACTAGCAAATATGTTTGTCATGCAACCTATACCCATTCCTGATAGAGTATGTGAACATGCTAGTATGGATTTTATAGAGGGGTTACCTCAAAGTGCCAAATATTCAGCTATATTGGTTATAGTTGATAGGTTGAGCAAGTATGCCCATTTCTTTCCAATGCATCATCCTTTCTCTGCTAAAGATGTTATAGAGATACTAATGGAAGGGGTTTTTAAGCTGTATGGTATGACAATTTCTATCATTTGTGATCGAGGGTCAGTGTTTACAAGTGCTCTGATGAGAGAATGTCTCAAATTGCAAGGCACTCAACTGAAATACTCAACAGCTTATCATCCCTAATCTGATGGTCAAACAGAGGTCATAAACAGGTGTTTAGAAACTATGTGAGATGTTTTTGTCATCACAAACCTAAGGAGTGGAGTAGGTGGATAGCTTGGGCACAGTATTGGTATAATGTTACATGGCATGGTTCAACTAAGATGACACCTTATCAAGCTTTATATGGAAAACCTCCACCCACATTAGTATCTTACATTCCACACACTGCGAAGAGCTTACAAGTAGAAGAAACACTGTTAAATAGGGATGTTCATTTGCAGATTCTAAAAGATTAGCTTAAGAAGGCACAAGAGAGAATGAAGAAGTTGGCTGACAGAAGGAGGGTGGATGTGGAATTCAATACTGGGGATTTGGTTTATCTCAAACTTCAGCCTTATAGACAAACTCGTGTTGCATCTAGATTTGTTCAGAAGCTGGCTCCTCTTTACTATGGGCCGTATACTGTTCTTGAAAGGATTGGCAAGGTTGCTTATAAGTTGAATTGACCTAAAGGAGCTAAAATACACCCAGTGTTTCATATTTCTCAACTTAAAGCATTTGGGTTCATTTGGGTTCATCTGCAGTAGTTCAAAGAGAAATTCCAACAAGCATTTCAAAATCTATGCTAGAGCCTGCGAAGATCATGGATAGGAGATCTGTTGTTAAAGGGAAGAGGTTGGTATCTAAAGTCCTAATTAAGTGGAAAGATCAATCGCAGGAAGACGCAACATGGGAAAGTTATTGGGAATTGGTGAAGCGATTTCCCTCATTTGACCTCGCGGAAAGGTCTCAAAGAATGGGAGGAGGAGTTGTTACACATCAAAGAGGCTTAATGCTGAGAGTGAAGCATCGAAGCTACAGGTTGAAGAAGAGTAGGTTGAGAATGTATCAGTGTGCAAGTGAGTGTTTCAGTCCTTGGCTTCAGGGGTCTAAGTGCAAAATAACCAACAAGTAACGGTTCGAGTAGGGCCAGGTTTAATGAAGGGCAATTGTAACCCTAGCATCTGAACAAGTGTACGGTTGGATTTAGTTGAGTAGGGCCCATTGATTGTAACGGCCTAACGGCCTTGGTAAAGTACATGTAAAGCACGTAATTGAGTTCTATAAATAGAACGGTAGCTGCTCTTCAGAGCCTGTCTGATTTGTGTATGTTCAATTCTTTCGTTCATGATTCTAATCTCGTTCTAATTCTTCTCTTCTTCCACTACCCATCCCAAATATCTTCTACCATGGCCAAGAAAAGCTCTAAGGTTGCTCCAATGGCGGCAACTGAAGAAGAACTGCATCACTCGAGTAGCATCTGATCATTGCCCGCTCTTGCTAGGTACACGTGCATCAGATATGAGTGGAGGTGAGTAGCATCTGATCAACCTACTCGAGATTGACAGATGTTGAGTCTCAAAACCTCAATTTGTTAACATGTTCATTGCACGAACTCTCCAAGAAAACCTCTGGTCGTAAAAAAATCAAGCGTGAATTGGAATTGTGATGGAGATCAAAACACCGCATTCTTTCATCATACTACAATAGTTCGACATTCCAGAAATTCAAAAGTTATGATTTGCATTGTGGCAGGAGAAGAATTTGTGGGGAGAGAAAATGTGGCTAGATGTTTTCTTGATTATTTCAAGTCTTGGTGGGATTCGCCCGTGGAATCCTGTAGCAATATTGATGTTTCTTGTATTAACCGTGTAATATCAAGTGAGTTGAATACAGAGCTTATTAAACCTTTTTTGCGTGATGAGATCTATGCAGTATTGAGATCAATGCCATCAGGAAAGGAAAATCTCCAGGCCCACACGGTTCTCCGTATATTTTTAACAACTTTATTGGAATATTATTGGTCAAGATGTGACATATTCTATCATGGAGTTCGGTAGGACTTGTTCTATGCCCGTGCAGTGGAAGACTACTTTTCTTACTCCTATTCCCAAGTTATGAACCCCTCTCAACCCATGGAATTCAAACCGATTAGCTTGTGCAATTTTGTGTACAAAATGGTCAAAGACATCTTGGCACTTTAATTTCTGAAGAACAAGGAGCTTTTATCTCGGGTAGTTCTATCTCAGAACATATATTTTTGGCACTAGAGGTATTCCACTCTATGAAGAAGAAATGTAAGTGCTCCCGTTTTGTAGTCCTTAAGCTCGATATGGAGAGAGCTTACGATAGAATTCATTGGAATTTTAGATGGGATTTCAAGAAATTTATGTTCGATGGGTAATGGCATGTGTAGTTGTTCCAAGGTTTTCTATTCTAGTTAACGGTTCTTCAACCGAGTGTTTCTCTTCATCACTGGGTCTCAGACAAGGATGTCCGCCGTCCATCTTTTCATTCTTTGTTTAGAAGTTCTATCATGTCTCATTAATCAGCAAATTCAGCTGCAACGTCTATTCGGTATTAATGTAGATGGTGCAAACTCGTATTTAAGTTATCTCCTTTATGTGGATGACTGCATTCTATTTGTAAATGCAAATCATTCTGAGTGTAAAATTTGTTTTATAAAAAAATGAAAGAAAAAGTAGTGATGGACCCTTTTTTGTGTGCGTGTGCGCGCGCGCGTGAGATTTGTAAGCGAATGAGGGTTAGCTGCCATTTAAGCTTAGACATGGTACCTACGTCGGAATATGATGGTTTGTTGGAAAAGGTTCGTCTGCGGTTGTCAGTTGGAAGGCTAATACACTATCTTTTGTTGGAAAGGTGGTTCTTATCAAAAGCGTGGTTCAGCCGATGCCATGCTATTCGATGATGCATTGTTGGGTAACACGCAGTGTAGTGGATTGTATTGACATTGATTGTCGAGCTTTTCTTTGGAAAAAGCAGGATGGGAGGCCATGATATGAGTATGGTTGCATGGGAGACATTATGTCGGCCTGTGCACCTTGGAGGTGTAGGGTTGAGGAACTTCAGTCATCTTCAAACTGTCATTCGAGGTGAGTACATATCTTGTATATATGGTAACCCAAACTCTACAATTTATAAGTTCCACAGTTAAAAGTACAAGCTCCTAACATCATTATGGGACTTACAGGGGAGGAGAGGGGCTTCATGGAATTGGAAATTCATTTTGTGGTGGTAGTGATTTGCTCGTCTTAAGTGGTGTAAGTGATGGACGAAGTATTAGCGTATTTCATGATCAATGGTTGTCTAATACTAGGGGTGGCAACTGGGCCTGACGGTCTGAGCCGGGCCGAAACACGACAGGTCAGAGCCGGGTTCGAGTCATGGTGGGTCGGGCTGAGCCAGAGGTTGCATATCCCCAACTCGGACCTGAACCCTAACCCTAACCCTTCAAGTGAGGTTCGTGCCGGGCCGGGCCAGGGCGGATTTGTTTTTTTTTTTTTTTTTGATTTTTTTTTTTTAATATAGTAAAAAAATATTAAAAAATATAGACAATAATTTAAAGACCATATAGAATAAATGAAAAGATTCATATATTAGTTTTTGGCAATGAATTACAAACTTAAAAGTTGAATCAAATAAAATTGCAATAATTCATACAAAGATAGAATTTAAAATTACAAGTTGAGGGGATATTTAGAGTTCGAGATGGCCCATAGTTAGATTGAAGAGAAGGCATTGGACTACTATCGTACACTTCTGCTTGACCAATCTAGAATCTTATTGCCCTAAATTTTCCCTGTATTTGAACTAATTGATTGGTTTGGTATTCAATCTTCATTCGTTACTACTTGATTCGTTTTGTTCCATTTGAAGTAAATCTTGAGTCCTTTCTTCCGCTTTTATCCAGTCTTCAGTGCATACGAGCATCTCCAAATTCTTTGATAGCAAGCGATTTCTGTCTTGTGATAGTTCGGGTCAACATCTATCCAAGTGTCGCTTAAGTGTACTCGTCCCTCCACCCAATTTAAACTTTTAAACAGTTTTACACTTATTACATACCTTAAGTCATTCTTTACGATCGGCTTGAGAAGGGACATAAGTAAAATATTTGTGGACTTCGGAAGTGGGTCCTCTATATTTACGGGATTGAGAAGAGGGTTGTTTATTGTCATGTGATTAAATGTCTTCTACTAGTATTATTTCATTTATGTGAGTCAGGATTATCATTAAAACCGGATATACTATCAAAATTTCTAAAAGTTTCTTCACTATCTAGTTGTGGAATAAAAGGAGTGTGACAAGATGAGGTGGATTCTTGGCTACGCCTGCTACCGTGTGATTGGTTTGATACCATCTAATTATGAGCTAATGTATGTATGTTAATTTTAAAAATCTAAAAAGAAGAAAAGAGAGTTTAAAAAAAAAGAAACAAATTATGAACTAGTGTATGATAATAAAAAAAAATCTACAAAAGAAGAAGAGAGGGTTCAAAATAACACAAATAACAAATTATCAACTAGTGTATGTTCATAAAAAAAATCTAAAAAAGAAGAAGAGTGAGTTCAAGAAAACACCAACAACAAATTATGAACTAGTGTATGTTAATAAAAAAAAAAATCTAAAACGAAGAAGAGAGAGTTAAATAAAAAACACGAACAAGAAATTATGAACTAGTAAATTATGAACAGTACAATCTAAAAATGTCACGCCCCGCTTCCCAAAACACGGAAATACGGGCACGAGACTAAGGCCTAGCGAATGGTGCGAACACACCATCCATAAGCTGTACAAGTAAACTCAACAACAATATAACTGAACAATCCACGCAGGCATATAAATCACAATATGATAATGAAGTACAAGACATAGTCCATAAATAACCAGCAACTGGGAGATACAAATTATTACGGGTCAAACAAGCCCGAATTACAATAAAGAGTTTTATGAAATAAACACAGACTAATACGATAACATGAAAATAAATAACTAGAACACTTGGTCAGCGACACCTTCTGGTAACTCTCCATTTGGGCCTGCAAGTATATTATGACAAAAGAAAAGGAAAGGGAAACAAGAAGACCCGTTAATACAAGTTACGGGCCGCAAGGGGAGTACAAGCTAAGGGAAACAGGAACAAAATAAAACAAAGGAAAAAAAAACAGGAAAAGAGCAGGGAATCAATAATTACGAAGTAGGAACAAAATGCAACAGGTAAACATGATATGAACATGGCGTTACGAAACAAGTGCATGTAAAACAAATAATCAAGTATCGAGTCAACATGAACATGTAACATATGGTTGGATCATGAAAATGCACGTGTTATTCTTATGTCTAATGTCTTGATTCTATCTAGGTAGCACTTCATGCACCCCATATTTTTATTATATGGTTGCTACAGTCAATACAATGTCGTTTAGATTTAGTGGTGGGTTTTATAGGTCACGTACTTGGAAAAAACATGTACATTCAATATTGTATCAAGATACGTGCAAACTTGTAACGTGAAACATGTAGAGTGTAAACTTGTAACGTGAAACATGTAAACTTGTCATTTGCAATCTTGCAACTTGTAATTGCAACTTGCGTCGGGAAACCACGAGCTCCCGTCCGAGTACGCTCTCTATATTGCCCACTACTTAAATCTTTCCCTTATACCCCGGCTTGTTACTTTTATTTAAATTGTTAACACAACATAATGCAATGAGGCGAAGTCAAGATATGGACATGGAACATCCAGGAATATGGCATACAATATGTTCTAAGTAAGGAGATGTGAAACATGTAGTTTAATGTCATAATTGGGTATAATTTATTAATATATATATATAGGTCTATTTTATTATTTCATATATGGGTCCATAATATTTTAGGGTAATCTAAAATAACATTTGCAACTATAAGTGACTAATTACATGTATAAAACCAAATCAAAAATTAAGGGATAAAATAAACAAAACTTAAATTATTAACAAAGGTAAAATAGTCAATCACATCAATATGTATAATCTCTAAAATTACATATATTTGTATTTATTTTTGTGTTTGTGTCATGCGTAGGGTAGCAAAATATTCACGATCATATGTGAATATAGGATCGACGGATAAACAGGTATCAATTCGACTTATGAATGCGAATTGGAGTCCAAGAAATAATATACTTGCGGTATTTTGTCAAATGGCTTGTACTAGAAAAATAAAGTGGTACAAGAGATACTTGCCTTGATGACGGTGAATCCGAACACGAACCAATATGGGATGCGGATCCCGAGAGACGAGGCACGAGCACGGACACAGATAACGCACGCACGTGCGGAACACGTACAAACGCCCACATAAGATCGGATCCGGAGCGGATCTTGATGGAAGATCAAGATCGAGACGGTCGGACGGCTGGATCTGCTTCGATCTGAGCTGATGATCACGATCGGATTGGACGGATGAGATCCGATCTGGCTGAAAAGATCAGATCTGATCAAGATCAGATCTTGATCAAATCCAATGGTTGAGATTGAATCTCCCACCATACACTGTTTTCCTCCTGCTCTTCAAAACAGAGCACGAGATAGAGAGGATCGGAGGCGGCTTGCGGCGCGGCGACAGCGGAGGACCACAGGGGGCGGTGTCCATGGCGAAAACGGCCAGGGGCGCGACTGGGGGAGGCGCCGGAGTTGAGGCAGCGCTGCACACGATCGCTGCTGCTGCTATGCCTGAGGGTGACAGCACCGGGGACCGGCGTAGGCTGCGTCGCGAGTGATCGCGACAAGGAGGCAGCGAACCAAGGCTGACGGGGTCGCGGTTGTCGCGGCGGTTGCTGCTGCTGTGCGGGGACAGCGCCGAGGGAGTCGACAGCGGGCTCTGGCTGTGCTGCGGGCGCGTCGCAGAGGAGGTGCCGCAGGTGGCTGCAGCGGACAGGGAGTGAGGCGGAGACTGGGCAGGGCGGAGGATGCGGAAGAGACTAGGTCGGCTGCGCGATGGCGGCGCAGGCGAGGAGGAGAGCGGACGGGAGAATGGGAGAGAGGGAAACGAAGGTCGAGGCTTGGGGGGTGCAGCGTCGACTGCGGGAGAGGAGGAGGTGCGGGTTGCGGTCGCGAGGCTGTGGTCGCGCCTGCAGTCGCGCGGCTATCGTTGCGCGACCGGGAGGAGATGGAGGGAGACGATGGAAGACGAATGAGGAGGAAGGAGGAGATGGAAGAAGATGGGTTTTGTTGGGTTTTTGTTTATGGGTTTGTTCTGTTTGGTTTTGGTTTGTTTGTTTCGTTTGGTTTTTGTTTGTTGGTTTTAACAGAGAAGGTGGGGGAGAGAGAGAGTACGGGAGAGAGAGACGGTGAGATATTATAATATATGTATAGAAATAATGTTAACTTAAGGGGTAGAGAGGTTATAGGGGAGGGGGTTACGGAATCACACAATGAGGGCAACCAATAGGCTAATAATTAGGAATAGTAATTGGGCAATTACAAGAGAAATTTTGGGATTGATTAGGAATAGATGATTGGTCAACACCCAATTGGTAGGGAAATTGGGTTAATGGGTCAAGACCCAATAGGAGGCGGGTTTGGTCCATGGGCTCAAAACAAAAAAATAGAATTGGGCCCCAAAATAAATAATTTGGCAATTGAGTTTAATTCAAACAATTGGCTTGGCTCATACAAAATAATTTAAATTACTGGACTTATAATAGAATTTGGGTTCAAAAATATTTCACATAATAAAATAGTTGAATAATCAATTATTGGGCTTCACAAAAATAGTTTGAATAACTTATTAAATTATAAGAGGATAGTTAAATTTAAATACGGGAAAAATACTTGAAAATATAAATTAGCGGAAACAGGGGTTACAAAAAAGAAGAAGAGATAATATGAAAATTGAACAATTAAAATGATACCGAACGAATGTAAGAGACGAATGAGAGTTGAGAGAGTTGATCGAGTCGGTCTTGCAAGATTGAGATAGAATGAGAGACTTGAGAGAGTTGATGTTGATCACTTCCACAAATTGCAAGATAATAGCCTTAAAGAGTGAATGAATATGAAGAGTTGTGAAGAAAATTGAATGCCTTGGGTGTGTATTTATAGATTTTGTTTATTTTTGAATTTCCCATTTTACCCTAAAGAACTAGTCAGTATATAGCTGTTAAGGGGGTAGAAAAGTAATTCAATAAATAATTTTTTGAAAACCCGATAAAAAAAGTCCAAAAACAGAAGAAAAAAATTCCTTGTTACCGTTCGGCCCAAACGGTTGGCCCTGTCGGGCCGGCCTGGATCAAACCGAACGGTTCGGGTTGGGTCGGGTTTTGATCAGGCCGGGCTACTTGCAGGCCGGGCCTACCTAGGCTTTTCTTCCACACATTGCAGCCAGAACCAGCCCCACAATTAGAGCTGGTTCGATTTCAACCCGGACCAGGCACATGGCGGGTCGGGCCGAATAGACTCCGGGTTGGCTCGGCAGGCCCGGCCCATGGGTAAGCCCAACAAGCCAATGGGCTTGGGCAACCCTCTTTCAATGGGGCAACAAAATTTAAAAAAAAAATTCAATATATATATTTATATAGTAAAATTAAATTTATAAAGGGTCTATATGTAAAGTTTAATTTTTTTTTAATAAAAAATGGCATCTCTCTTTCTTCTCTTCCTCTTCCAGTTTCGATTTTCGATTCCCTTTTCTTTTCGTTCTCTTTCTCCATCCCCGATTTGAAACCCAAAATCTTCCACGCTTCACCGCTCCTCCGCTCCTCTGATCGTACTCCTTCTCCACCCAGGCTCCGACGGGCGACGGGCCGAAGGCATCCTTTCCATCAAACCCTAAACCTAATTCTAGCCCTAATTGAAACCTAAGTCCATAATCTCCGTTGATACACACCTAAATAGAGGAAGTGAAGATGAAGAGTGAAATGTATCAGTTGAGATGTAAATAGTGGTAGTGTAGGGACTTATGTGTAAGAGTGTTATATACGTAGTAAGCACGTGTAATAGAATCTTATAAATAGAAGGGGATAGCTCAGTTATGAGCTATGTCTGAATTGAGATTAATTCCATCTTCTCTGTTGTTCTTCCTCTTCCTTCTTGATTTCACTGAGCTCTAGGATTCCTTCTCTCTAATCCTAGCTCTCTTCTTCCTCGTTCCCTCTCTAATTCACCGTTCTTGAGTTCTATTTGAGTTCTTTAATGGCGATGCGAAATCGAGCGCATCATCCATCATTCCTCTCCGGCCTCCATCAAAAGGTATTATATCTACTCTTCTTCTCTTCATCTTCTTCTTTCAATTTAATGTGATTAACTATGAATTTTGATTATATGAATGTGATTTACTGAATTACTGTGAAGGTTAATGACAATGGGTTTACTTAGTTTAACACTCCTAAATTTACTGGAACTCGATTTATTATGAAGGTTATGCATCTTATGTCTCTTACATCAATTATGCTAGTAGGACATTATGTGAAGATGAACTCTGATTGATCATTGTAAATATTTGTCAAGCTTCAACGGCTCATTGGATGATTTTGTGTATTGAATTGTTTATGCATGATCAAGGATATTTAGTATCACTGTTTTTATTTTCTTGAGGTTTTGAGGTTGTTTAGTTAATTAGTTATTAATGAAATGCCGAGTGGTTTTTACCTCACTCTTTTTATCTTAAAAACAATCAAGATACTGACTATGTAAGAATCTAGTATCACTTGTTCCTAATCAATGCATTATTAATAAAGTAAAAATGATAAATAAATCAGAAAGTGATGTGGGTCAATCTGACAAGCCAAGCTAGAGGCATGCATTTCTGAACAGTTAGCTAGGTCTCCATAATTTCCATACTATAACATGCGTATCATCTTTGCCACTTGTTATATATCTTCCATATTCCAATTCATTTGCAGATATGCTCTTGGAACTCTCATCCTACCTTACATTGCATCCTGATATAGATTCAACTAGAATTTACTATAACAACATCAATGAACTAAGTTTGCTCATCTTAAATTCCCTGTCAGAATTCCCTTTGACAATTGAGCATAAGTACAAAACATGGAACCTCAAATTTGACTTTGGTTGATGAAAATGAGTTGACCTTCATCTCTGTAATCAGCTCATCATCCTTATTCTGTGTGCTCTGTTAGTTCTTGGGAATAACAGATACATACCTCTTCTTTGATCTTTCTTTCTTAATTTCTTTCTTGTTATTTCCCACAGCCTGGAAATGAATGATGTATGTGAATCGCTAGGGCAGCAAACCTTAAGAAGTTGGTTAATTTATGAAGTTTACATTGTTCTTAGAGTGAAACATACTAAGAACAATAAAATATTTTCTGGGAGTCTCAAGATTGAAGTCCAGATAACACATCTAGAGTTAATACCAAGCTGAAATCACATATGGTATGCAAAATTTTATAACTAACAAGGCAGTAATAACTACAGGTAATAAATTAATAATCTACTGTAATGGTAATAATCTACTGTAATGTATAGTATAATTAATAAAAGCCTACAACATGATGTACATTTTGACAACAATTAGTAGCTAAAAGTTATGACACATATCAATCGAGTCATGTAGTGACCACCAATAATGAATACGAAGAAAGTGGCATGAGATTTGGATTTTAACCTCACTGACATTCCTAGCACCCAAAAAAACTTAAACCATTCTATGAGGTGGAAAGCTAGTGTTCAAGTTTGAAACTGAATTCCTAGGTTGCAACTATATTAGCCAATATATTTAAAACCAAAAGAAACCTTGAATATGCCACCCTGCTTATTTCAGTTAACCATAAGACCACCACACCATTAGACGAGGAACAAATAGACTTCAATCATTAACTTGTCTACAATATTTCTCAAAACAAAGCACACAACAATACCAGAGTTCAAGTGCAAAGTGAAGGATCAAACTCCTACCAGATTTCAAATGTACACATACTTATCTTGCACTAAATCTAAAAGAAACCCAATTCTACAAAATTAGTACCAATCAAACTCATAGAACTCTGTATCCTTAACCATTTACTCCAAATCTAAAAGAAACCCAATTCTACAAAAATTAGTACCAATCAAACCCAATTCATATAATCTTCTAAAAATAGCAAATCAGCACATCTTACACCCAATTCTAAGGTTATGATTGTAGCTATTTAATATCCACTATATTTGATTCGTCAATTCTGTGTAAATTGAGGATATATACTGGATTGAATAGGCACTTTCAGTTCCTACTGTTGTTGTGACTGAAGGAGCTGCACTCAGAGGTGGGCTAGAAATGGTTCTTTTCTGTGATCTTCGAGTATGTAGTGTGATGTTTGTTTTAAGTTGAATCTGCTTGAATTGCCATGGCTATATCAAAAATTGAATGCCATCTAGGATTATAACAAGTCCTTAGAGTAGAGTAGCTAGTGAAAGCAACTAATATTTGTTTTAGGGATATTACTTATTTTACTACACTTTTCAAGTTTTAAAAAATGACAAGATCCGAGTGAGGTTTAATTCTTATTGCGATATTTTATAGGTACTATGACAAAGGATGAAAATGACAAGAACCGAGTGATGTTTCGGAAACAAAATTCCGGATCTCATAATAGGAAGGTCAACCAACGCAAAGATATAATTGCACAATCACTAGTGAGCTCAATTTCTAAATTATTTGATGCAAAATCTCAAAAATCTCTACAAAATTTTCAGTTTCTAGATTGATTTTTATTTTAAATCAAGAAATATTTTTGCATAAATTGCTTTTCATGGCTTTGCGTAAATTTATTTTATTTGTTTTGACTTTTACTTTTTGTTGTTAGTATTAAAAAAAATTTACTAAGGAAACAACAAAACATGAGTTTGGCTAGGACAATCCGGATCTCCGAGCCGGCCCTGTGGCCCGGACCTGTTGCCACCCTTATCTAATACCTCATAGATAGATTGCCAACTATGATAAATGTGAATGGTGTACATGCAAACATGCATGTATATGAGCTTATATCCCCTAGTCGTGACTGTCTTAGTGGTAAGTTGATTTAGTTTCTTATGGCCTCATTAGGGAGATAAGCTATTCCGATTCTAGTTAGACACAACATATTCTCTTATATGTTTTGACTGGCCTATCAATGAGGTCCCTTTGAAAGTTCTGTATAGAGAGGCTTTCCTTATGACTTCAGTTATGGAATGCCGTGTTCCTCATGGACGTTGGAAATTAAGGGCAACACCGCATATTATTGCGTGGCTTTGGAAGGTGTTTGTGGACGGTATTCCTACATAAGTCTTTTTGGCTAGACGAGGTGTATCAAATTCAACGATGTGTGCTTGATGTGATGCAACGGAAGAGACGAGAGTACACTTATAATTTCAGTGTGAGCTAGCGGTCAGCACTGTCACAAAAATTCGTTACCCGGAACCGATCTGAACTTTACCCGGACCTGATACTGGACCGAAACCGACCAGGTCTATTGCGGGTAGGGTCCGGGTCTGTTGAATGGACATGACCCGGACACGGACCTGTAACAAGACCGTCAGAAGTTCAAGCCATCCGCTTGGATGAGTGTGTACGGGTCCAATGTTTTTTTTCTAAAAACAACTAATTGTTTTCTAGATCTTAGTGCATACAATAACAGCGCATTTGAGGCCGCTGTTCTACGGCAGGATGGAACTTTTCTGTTCATTAACAAATCATACGATCGCCAAATCTACTCAATCACACAATCAACCATCCAAACACTAACCACCAAACACCCCACTCTTAAGAGCATCGGTTATTTGGCTTTTAGAAATAGAAATTTTGAGTTATACTTGTAGTCGTTGAAACCCAAAATTTGGTTAAACGGTGGATGATCGTTTTAATTTTAAATCTCAGCCGTTGGTTAGAAAAAAATTCAGTCCAAAACATTTATATAAAAAAAATTTGTACGCATACGAACATATAGTAATTCATATAGGCCTATTCCATCTCATCCCTTGATAAAAAAATCAAACAAATCCCTAATTAACTCTATATGCATATATAATCCTATAGGCTCTATTTCATAGAAATTAAAAATAAAAAATAGGGGAAAAATCTCAGGTCCGTCCTCCCCCCCTCTTTTTAATTTAAATTTCGCTTTGACTGAAGATCATCTTGCATCTGATTTCTTTAGCGGAATTTTTTTAATTTTTTTAGTCAGACGCAAAATGATTTTGCGTCCGACACATTAATTTTTTTTTTTTTGATCGGACACAATATCATCTTGCGTCCGATCAGTTTATTTATTTATTTTTTAATTCTTCAAACGCAAGATCATCTTGCGTCCGAGATAGTTTTTTTTAGAACAGACGCAAGATGATCTTTCGATTCCTATATTTGAGAATTTTCTATATCTTCTCTCAAATATAGACGGCTATTGTTCATTTTTTTTTTCAAAATTGGAAAAATAGGGAACGACTCGTTCCCTATGTTTTCAAAATTTTTAAAATATAGGGAACGACTACAGACGCTATAACTCTCCCCCAGAAACTCCACCACCCAATTTGCATATGTCAATCATCAGAGTCATCCCTGAGCTCATGGGGGCACGAGACGAACTTCCATAAAAATTAAATTTGGGAGCCCTAAAAAATGTACAAATTGTAATTTGACTTCACGCGCAAAATACATATATATATATAGGTATAAGGAAAAAAAATTTGAGGGCCTTAAAAATGCGCAAAAATCCGGGGACCAAGGTGGCCGCCTTTCCGGCCTCCACCTCAGGGCCGACCCTGTTAATCATCCAGCCATGTTGCACCCACCCCCATCCAATCCCTTCCACACCAACCCCAAACCCAAGCAGAAAGACCCAACATTAATCTGTCTTCCTTATCTCCACTCATTCTGTCTTTTCTCTTCCCTTCAAAATGCCCTCCAAATTACTAAATTCCATCTATGTCCTCGTCTCCTTCCTCTCAAGCTCTGACAGCTCCATCCCCTCCAAAGTCTCCTTGAAATATGCCATGACCGTTGTTTCCGTCTCCTTCCCCGTCTTCCTCCTCTTCAACTCCTCCCTTACCCTCCCATCCCCACCGCCTTCTCCACCAGCTTCCTCCCCTCTCCTAGCCCCACTTTCATCATGACCCAGACCCAGACTCGGACCCGGTTCTCATGGGTAGGGTATGGGTCCAATATTTGGAGTCAATGAGGAGCAAGTTCTGGTAGTGCATGACCCGACCCAATCCAACTCAATATCAATACTGATAGCAGCTCAATTGGGGTGGGCCTGTCTTGAAAATGATCTCAAAATCAATGTGAGCTAATGATATAAGCTCTTGGCGGTCCCAGTTTGGAGACAAGTCCTTTGGGAGAGGTGATATAAGACTACTGCTTCAAAGTTTTATAGTCACAAATGCTTGGTTTATTTGGAAAGCAAGATGCAACGATATATTTGACTTGAGTTAGTTGATACTTCAGCCATGACTACTGACTGTTTCACAAATCCGTCATGCAAGTGGTTGAGTTGTGGAAGGTACGAGGTTGGTCTACTCAGTTTGGGGAGTCAGCACAATAATTGGCGTAGTTGGGCTTGACTTCACCTTCAATGGTTTTTGTGAGACATTCTGTTGTGGTTAAGTGAGAACTGCCAAAACAGGGCATTCTGAAAGTCAATTTTGATGGATCCTTAGATCATGTCTCTGTCGGATACAATTTTGTTTTGAGGAATAATATGGGAAGACATGCATTGTTGGTGGCGGTCCCGTCTAGTCAAGATCAATTAATGTAGCCAAATGAAGAGGATTATGGGTGGCATTGAAGGCATTGTTATTTATCGGAAACCAATGTCCAATTTGTGTAGAAGAAGATTCTCAGATTATTTTGAATCAAGTTGTTGAGCAGTATCGGGGTGATCCTATACATCGCAATATTTTGTGCTTATTGCATGATTATCATGTAGTATGTTAGACATGTTTATCGTGAGTAAGGTACTGTTCTTTTTTTGCCTCTTATAAGAGAGATTTACAGTAAGAGCCTCTTTTTAAGGTGTTCTTTTTATATAAAAGTAACCTCTTATAAGAACCTCTTATAAGCGATTTCTGTTCTTTTTTCATCTCTTACAAGAGCCTATATTACTCCAAAGTCTATATTACCCTCAAAGTATAAAAATAATGAGAGGAAGGACAAGAAAAGATATGTTCAAATTACTAATATATAAACTAGTTTAATGGCAAGTTAAATTCACAAATCAGTGTAAAGCATCAATTAAGTAACCTTCTTTTCCTCTAACCAATTAAACTTCTCGTAATCAATAACTATCAGTACGTAAAGTGAAGTTAAAAGCTTATTTCTACGAACAACTGTCTATAGTACTAGTAAAGGAAACATGCGCATCGAGGTTAGAAAAGAGAGCTAAAAAAAGAAAGTGTTGGGGGTAATATAAGAAGGAGATGAATACTTTTGCATTGCATGAAGGAGATGAATACTTCATGCATGCAATACAAGAAGGAGATGAATACTTTTAAGAATTAGCCATGGATTAGAAAGAATTAGCCACAACTCAAGTAATGTACTTACTGGACGTATATATATATATATATATATATATATATACACATATAGAGAACTGATCAGGTGAGAACCAATTCCCACCTTATCACCAGCAAACTTTGTTATCAGCCATTGGATCTGGAGTTTGATCATGGATGAGATCCATTGGTCCCTATTTCTTCCGCTACTATCACTTAGGGTTGGGGGTAATTTCGTCAAATTCCAGCCCGTTCCTTTCTTCAACTTCTCCTCTCTCTCTGTTCCATTTCAGATCTATCTCTCTCTCTCTCATTGAAGAACCCTCAACCCAATTCCGTAGCACTCCTGTCTCCTCTCTCTCTCATTGAAGCCCCGCCCTCTCCACCCCCAATCGATAGAAGAAATCTACATCACACCTCGCTCTCTCCAGCTCCAATCGACCATCGAAACCCTAATCCTAACTTTCCATCTACTACCTCCAATCTGAAGAGGCGGAATCCCGTCGCCCCTACACGCCTCGCTCTCTGTCTAGCCACCGCAGATCGAAATCCCCAAGACGCGTCTCTCTCTCCATCCCCACTCGACCTTCAATACCCTAACCGATCTCCATCTTGGATTGAGGTAAAATTTCAACTTCAATTTTTTTAAAAATTTGTTTACATACATCCAAAATCAGTAAAGTTTACATCTTTGCGATAATTGCCCTTTTCGCTCGACCTCAGAAGGACCAATGCTGCATCTTAATTTTGGCATGTAGAGTCTTTATTGTTTTGAATCTTTGTAGAATCCTCATTAGAAATAAATGTTGTTTACATCTTTATTTATTTAGTTTTATGTTGTTTGTAGGTATGGAAGGCCAAGAAGGAAGTGCTAGTGTCATGGATAATCCTATAATTGAGCCACAAAGTTCCCTTGTCCCAATTGTTAATGACCGCCAAGAAGGAAGTGCTAGTGCCATGGATAATCCTATAATTGAGCCACAAAGTTCCCTTGTCCCAATTGTTGATGACCATGTGAAGCCCCACGTTGGTATGACTTTCAACTCTTTAGAAGAGGCTGAGGAATTTTATAGAACTTATGGTAGGGTTGGACTGTTTGAGTCCGTAATAGCTCAACAAAATATGTGAAAGGAGAGCTTGTTAGTAAATACTTTGTTTGTTCAAAAGCGGGGGAGCAAAAGAAGCAGTTAGATGAAGTTGAAGATATATTTAAATAAATCAGTGTTTCGACAACATCCCTAACATAATTGTTCGAGATTGTGAAGAATGAATTCCCACACTTTTTCTAGGATAGCATATTACAGTCAACTACGTATATGATTACACTTTTTCTAGGATAGCATATTCCGGGCTATTATAGACTAATATATAAACTAGTTTAATTAGTAACAATTATAATATAGACTTTGGGGTAATATAGACTTTTTAAGTGATAGAAGTCTTATAAGAATTTGAAAGAGGCTACTAGAAGTCTTTTAGACTTATAAGAAATTTTGGAGAAAATGTCTTATAAGATGTAAAAAAAGAACGTTAAAAAAACTCTTGTAAGAGGTGGACCACCTCTTACAAGAGGTAAATCTCTTATAATAGGAAAAAAAGAACACCACCTAAGACTTGTGCGGATGAATGGCCAATAAAGGTCAAATGGCAGAGCATGACTTTATTATAGTTCATAACATAGATGTAACTTAGCTTGAAGCGGATGCACATGACATTTGTAGACCACAGTTGTAACTTTGCTTTTGAATTTTGCTTTTCGTTAAAAAAACTGTCTAAAAAATGTGGACCCCATTAGTAAATTACTCATTAGTTGTTTGTCACAATCAGCTCGCTCGAGTTTTTGTTTGTAAGCAGTGTGAAAGTATGATACATGTATAATACAGTCTAACACTACTTGTTCTGAATGAAGCAGATAAGGTTGACAATCGAGTCGGGTCAACCCGTGCCCGAGCCTGCTCACGTTTGACCCGGTGCCTGCTCACGTTTGACCCGGTCCGGGTTCAGGTCAAACCTGCAAACCTAAACGGGGTAGACCGGGTCGACAAAACAACAAAAAAAACCGCTCGACCGGCCCGTTCAACACGTAACTCGACACAACATGACCTGAACCTGACCCGCAACCCACCGGGTCGAACGTTGGACCCAGATGGCTCGAATGGTTGAAAATGCAGCCATTGCTGCTGTTTCTTACATTTTTTGTGGATTTTTTGGGGGTTTTGTCTATAAAAACCCTCCTAAATTCACTCAATTTTTTTTTCACAAATTCACTCTACTCTCCATCTATAAACTCTCTAACTCTCTCAACTCTACTACTACTCTCAATCCACTTCAACAAAGAAGCAACAAAGAAGTGAAGAATTTCAATCCTGTCGAAGCTACTATGTCTACTACCAACTCTCTCTAACACTCAAATTCTTGTCGAAACTCACTCTCTCTGTACGACTCTACTATATAATTTCTAGGGGTAGGCTCGGTACGGTACCAGACTTTTTGACATTGTACTATTACCATACCAAACTAGTTCGGTTTGAAAATATGCAAACCGTTACCAACCAAAAAGTTTGGTATACCAAAACTTCGGTATACCGACTACTTCGGTTGGTACGGTTCGGTATTGGTGTTATACCAAATATGACCCAACAAATACCAAATGAGATGGTTTAGGCATGTCCAACTTGGTGTCATTAAGTCACTGATTACGTGATCAGAAACTAAAGGCAGCACACTTGCAGTAGTTAGGGATAAAATCGAACCAAATGAGATGGTATAGGCATGTCCAACTTCGATTAATAAGTGCAGTATTTAGTTACAGAGCTAGAATTATAACTAAAGGTGTTGCAATGTGGTGTTACCGTACCGTACCGAAGGTGTTGTGGTGCTACAAATTACTCTGTTAAGATTTCTATACATTAATTTACTAAAGGTGTTGTGGTGTATAGACAAAGAATTCTATATGCAATGCATTTGTCAAATGTCTAATATTAATGAGTACAAATGGTAGTAATGTATATATATTAACTTCAAAAAATTATGCTACGGTGAATGTAGAAAAAACTGTACATCTCTGCAACTCAAATTTAACTGATTTGTACCATGCTTTTGAATTTCAAGACACAGGGATGAGATATTACAAAAGTGAACACGTCTATAGAAATGGAAAACAACCAGGGAAAAAAGGGTTTATAAGTTTTATTACAATGAGTCTATAAATAATGAGATACTATCCAATCAGTATTACTTGAGAATCATAATCTATCAAATGCAAGGTAACATATATACTAAATTGTTTGTGATTCTGCAGTCCTCAAGTAACCACAAGCATTTGATAGATGCATCTTGGTTGAGACAAATAAATAAATAAAACTACAGATAGCACAAAATTAAATCAATTGAGGGCACTGTATAAACCTTAAAGAATTTATAAATTTCAGAATAGTAAGAAAAAGATAGTAACAGATGAAATTAACAATCCTAGACAAAAGACTTATACTTCTTCTGAGTCCAAACCTTTCAGAATAATAGTTGAATTCATTTACCTAATAATGCACCAATTGATGAAGGTGAAAGTTAAAACTTGATCAGATCCCCAACTCTAAAAACAAGAATCCTATCAAAATGATATGAGAAGAATTTAGCAGAAATAGATAAGAAAAACCCTGACACTTGAAGAGACTAAAATGAGAGACTGGGAGAAACAAACCTGAAAAGGTTTAGGCATGTCCAACTTCGATTAATAAGTACAGATTTCTTTGTCCATACACCACAACACCTTTTGGTACAGTACGGAGAATACCGACTGAACCATATTCATACCGAAACCGAACCGGATTTTAGAACTCGGTACGGTTGTACCGTACCATACTTTTGGTAACCGAATTTTTCGGTACCTAATCGATTGGTTCGGTTGGAAAAACGGTCGGTTGGCTCATTTCGGTATGATCGGCCACCCCTAATAATTTCTCAAGTGAAGAAGCTCAATCGATTGAATTCTGGTCTTCAACTCAACTCTTTTTATTATTTTTTCTCTCAATTCTACATTCGTGAAGTACGGTATCCAAATTTCTCAACTCCCTTGACTCTTAATTATTGTTGCAGCTTTAATTTTTATTTTATTGTAAATTTGTTTGTTGGTTTTTCGCTACTCTCTCAACCATCTTATTGTTTTTTAGATAACACCACTACTACCTCAACTTTCTCAACCATCCTATATTGTTTTTTGTTTTTTTTCACATACACTACTACTATACAAGAATATTTTTTTTCACATACACTACTCCTACACTATATTTATCATGTCACGATCACCAGTAGGGATGACATCCGGGTCGGGTTGACCCACGACCCATCCGCGACCCGCCCCGCTTGTAACTGGTTCGGCTTCGGGTCAAACTTGAATTACTAACCGGGTCGACCCGGTTCGACGAAAAATGGATTTCGACTTGCTCGACCCGACCCGCTCGACTCGTTGACTGGTCAAATCCGCCCGCAACCCGCTTGTAAACCTGCGGGTTTTCGAACCGTTGGACCTGAATGGGTTGAACGTCGACCTACGCGGGTCAAACATTGGCTACACACAGAACACATCCAGCGGCTGTTTTTTTGTTTTTTGTTTTTTCCCTATAAATACTCCTTTAATTCAATCTAAATTTTTTCTCACCTTATTCTCTTACTCTCTCTACTACTACTACTCAATTCACTTTCAATTCAATCAAGTTTTTTCAACAAATAAGCAAGCAACAAAGAAGTAAAATTTTTTGACCGTATCAAATTGTGCTGATTTAACTCTCAACTACATCTACTTCAACTACTCCAACAAAGAAGCTCTCTCTCTCTCTCTCTCTCTCTCTCTCTCTCTCTCTCTCTCTACGACTACCAGGCTACGTGACTACGTCTACTACATTTCTCAATCGGCTACGTCTACTTCTACGATTATTTTCTCTCTCATTTCGATATACGATTATCTGCGAAGTACGATATCAAAATTTCACAACTCTCCTATTGTCTTGAGTTTTGTTGTAGTTGTAATTTTTTGTATCATATTTATCTATTGGTTTTTCGTTTTTCTCTCTCTCAACCCTCATATTGTTCTTTAGATTTTTTTTTAACATATACCTCGTAGATTATTTTGTATTATTTTACAATCACTAGTAAAACACTAAAAATTGTTTTGTTCACAAACACTATTATCATGTCTAGATCACGAGATAGCGGCCATAGCCAAAGTGGACAAGATTCTACCATTTTTCTCGTCGGCCTCCAATAGACCTACAAATAGAACCCAAATTTACACCGAATCCTATGGTAGGAACTCACGATATCCCTACACACAAAATAGAAGAAAAAATGCATGATGTTGACACACAAACACAACAAGCCGAACCAACTAGTAGTATAAAAATGTAACTACCGTTTTTGTAATTTTCAATTTTTTTCCTTTTGTAATACTTTTATTTACAATTGAATAAAAACCCTTTTTGTCTCTTGATTATTATTTTAATTAAGACTTGTTCATGGTTCTTCGTTCTTTTGATCGGGCTATTCTTGTTGATCCTATTGTTCTCTTATTTAATTGTGGATATTTTTGATTTGAACCCTATTGATTTGGATATACCTCTTATTGAACCCTAAAAACCCAATTTCATTTGTTCTTAGCCCAAATCCACTATTGTTGAATCATAAACCACTAACCCAGTACCCAAATTGTACCCTATAAATTCAACCCTAATGCAAACTCTAATTTTTGCACATAAATCGAAACCCTAGCCGTCTATTCTCTTTCCTCCCATTCTCTCTCTCCTGGTTGGAGTTTCAAAAAAACACCCTACTCTTTTCCGGCGTCTTCCCCGGCCAACTTCGGCCACCCCGTCGCCCAACCCCCCGTCGGTGCCAGCACAGCCGCCCAGTCCAACCTTGACCTCCCCTTATCTGTCCTCTGCCATTATTTGAGTGCCGAAACCCCCCTCCTTACCTCTCTCTTTCGATCGGCTCCGCCACTAGCGCCGCCACCATTGCGCTCGTCGACGTCGACCCCGTCGTCGCCCCCTGGCCGCCAGCACCGCCGCCACTGGCCGTGACCACTGCTGTGGTTGCTGCAGTCTTCTTTGTGTGCTCTGTTGCTGCTGTCTCTTTGTTTTGTTCGGGTACTCTTTTGCACATATTGTGCACGTGTTATTTGCTAGTTCGTGGGTTCGTTGCTTTTGAATTCTTATTTCGTTATTCTTGGTATTCAAATTAACTGTCGAACAGGCAAGTCACCGTCTACTTTTGTATCAAATTCAAGTTTTATTGAAACTCTTTTAAGTAGATCTCTTTATTATCGTGTTATCCATTGTTCATCTTTTCATTGGGTCTATTGAGGGTTTACATGAACTAACCCCAATATTCTTAACATCGTGTCACTTTTGACTCTAGAGTTTGGATCTTTCATGAATGCATATAGAATTGACAATAGGGTTATTCATATAGTCGTCACACAAATAAATTATTGTAGAGAACAATGATAGGTTGTATGTTGTTTGATCGATTGATGAATGATTGATGATAAATTGATTTATGAGCGTGTTGTAATTTTATTTATCATGTTTTGACACCCATCATGCTTATTACACAATTTATTGACTAAATAATCGATTTCCATATAGTCTAATTAATTTATTTTCAAGAAAAACTATACAAATCCTGTATATTGCTTACTGACCTATCTATTGTCTGCTATTTTGGACCTAGTAAACGATCTTAAAATGAATTACTTTCTGAATATGAATTGTAGATTTATCTTTCTAGTTTCCAGAACATCTTGAATTTTTAAATTCCGAGTTGTGTAGCAAAAGTTATGTCCGTTTTACTACAGTTGTGTTTTTACTTTTAGATTTTCAGATTCTTGTACCTTTTATGTTTAAACAGTAAAAATGCTGATCAAATGATAAAATTATAACCTGAAAATTTCCAGATTGTTGCTTATCATGTTTAGGAATCCAGAAAATATTTTACTGAATTTAATATGAGTTTTTGCTGATTCTAAAATTAAAACAACAAGATGTTGAATTTCTGTCTGAACATAAAACCTATAAAGAATCATGTGTGTAACCTAGCTACTGTTGTCGGAATTCGAACTTTAAATATGCGTTAGAACCGTGTTGAAGTATAGTTTCCAGATTTTCTTGCGGATTCAACTTTTGGTTTCTGAGTCAGCGGAAAACTGTATTTTTGTACAGACTACGCTTGCTGTCCAGAATTTTAGATTCCACTTTTTAATAGATTAATTGTTCTTATATCGTACTAATGTATGAATTAATATATGAATGTTGCATTGCATGATCCTAATGAGTTATTGTCATCATTCTAATTGTCCTATTCCATGTTATCATCCTATTGTTTCCCTATTGATACTATCGTTCACCGAAATGTCCATTAATTTGCATATTGTATTGTTGCATTGATGAAATAATTAATAGGCCGGGATTTAAGGGATTGACTAGAGTAGTTGATGATATAGGGACTGTACTCAGATGATGGTCCGTGATTATTACCGTTATCGTCATCGTATAAGAAATTACACATGGCCCGTGTTATTACCGTTATCGTCATCGTGTAATAAATTACATATGGCCCATATCATTACCGTTATCGTCATCATACACAGTACATGAACTATAAAATCTACCACTATAGTCTAAACGAAATTGATTGTATGCATCGAACCTGTGGTGTGGAACATATGAGACACAATAGTACATGCATTAGTTAGGATTAAAATGATTAATAGACATAAGGACTGACACATCACCGACATTGCATATTGTTCATCATCGTTCCTATTTGTATCCAATATTGTCTAAGCGTTATTGATATTAACCGTTGATTACCGTTACCGAATAATTAATCATTGTTACATCATTGCATTGTTTACCATGTTATTGATTATTACTATCGTGACAAGTTATTGATTCCTATTGATCCATTGATTCATTGTTATATCGTTATTCCATTGTTCTCTGCTTTCTCTACTTGCTGTCCATGACTTGCTCTAAGGATAATTTTTCTCCTCTTTTTAGATGAAGTGTATACAGGTAATAAAGGAGAATTGCTTGCTGAAATTGGAGAACAGACATTCTGAAGACTACTGCTTTCTAATTGCTTATTGATTTAATAAACTTAATGTATTAAGACTTGTTATTATTGTTTTGGGCTTATGTCCCGGATTTTATTATTGTTTCCAGACGTTGGATTATTATTATTGTATTTGGATATTTTTATTGCTTCATCCCAAGTACTATTGTTCATGAGATTATTATTATTGCCTACGCATATGTTCTGTATTGATTATATTGTTGAATTAATCGGATAAACAGCTTATGGATGACATTAGTCATTCGTTGGGCCATTGTCATGTACTCGTATTCCGTATTTTTGGGAAGCGGGGCGTGACAAAAAATTAGGGAGGGTGGGGGAACTAGTGATTGGCACAAATATTATGACTATATTCCCGATGAGAATAATCCGGGTGTAGGACATAAGGTTTGTAAAACTTATTTGAAGAGTTACAAATGGAGGAAGGGTGAGGGAACGAGTGCAATTAAATGATACACACAAAATGTACACAAGGATCTATTTGAAAACCAACCTGGCCAACAAAAAATCACCTTAAGATCGAACATGTAGATAGCCATTCATATGATCCCGAAAATGTTCGACGGGAAATGACCTGTCTAGTTATTAAGGAGAAGTTACCTTTTTCCTATTACACGAGTAGGAACGTAGATAAATTTAATTAAAATGCACTAAATCCACATTTTAGAAGAATTCCTAGAAATACACCAAATCTGATTATTTTAAAATTTACAACGAAATGAGAGATGGTTTAATTGCACTTTTGTATAGTTTAACTTGTATAGTATCGTTAACTTCTGATTGTTGGAAAGGTGGTAACAATATTCCAATGATGAGCATAACTTATCATTGGATATACCCATCATTAGATCGATAGTAATTGGATGATTCAAAAATGGATCATATCACTTGCGGCTTTGCTGTATTCCCATAGTGGTTTAGTAATTGCACATCATATTTTAGAAGTTTGTGATATCTTTCATATTCGTGATAAAAAAATTTGTATTAGTTTTGATATTCCATCTAACAATAATGCTTCGATTAGTAATTAAAAACACTATTATCTCCTCCATGTTTAGAAAATTTTCACGTTAGATGTGCATATCATATTTTAAATTTATGTGTTCAGGATGCATTAAAAATAGTTGAACCATTTGTGCATAACATTAGAAATTGTGTACATTTTATTGCTTTAAGTGACCATATGCTTCAACAATTTAAAGAATTGTGTAGCTTAAGGGTGTACATTTTAGAAAATTTCCTAAGGATGTTAAACACCGATGAAACTCTACTTTTGATTTATTAAATGTTGTTACTCAATATAAAACTTGTATAAATGATTTTGTCTTGCAAAAAATATAGAAAATTTTCATATGAATGAACTATCATGGTATTATTCCGAATCTTTGTTACAATTTTTAGAACATTTTAAAACCACAAATTTGAAATTTCAAAATCTTATGATTCTACTTCTAGTAGTAATTTTTATTCACAAATTACTATGATGCAAACTTTTCAAGAAATGATTGATGACATTTACATGGGTCATATTGTTAAACCCGCACATACTAAAACTTTGAAGTATTTTAGTCCTCCCCCTATGTTGTATTGTGTTGCTACAGTTATAGATCATCGTATCAAATTAGCAGGTATGCAGAGTTTGATTGAAATATATTTTACTTTACTTGGAGATGAATATGAAATTGATTGCGATGAATTTTTAACTAGCTTTGAATCGATATTGAATAACCTGTATGATTATTATGATTGAAATTTTACATCTAGTAGTACTACTAGTATAGTTACTTATTCTTCTTCTACTTCTAGAGGTAAGGGTAAGAGTAAATTAGACGATGTCACTTTAATTACTTGCTCAAATTCAATAAAAAACATAGGACTCATCAACCGAATGAATTAAATTGGTATAATTAACAAGATAGTGAGAGTTTTAATGCCAAAATTGATGTGCTATAGTGGTGGAAAAAACATGAACATGTTTATAATATTCTTAAACATATGGCTAAAGATCTACTAACTCATGTCTCTACAAATGCTTCAGATAGTGCATTTTCTACAAGTGGAAGTGTTCTGACAGATTACAGGAATCGCTTGAAGCCGCAATCGTTGGAGATGCTCGTGTGCACGGAAGATTGGATAAAGGCTGAAGATAGGACTCAAGGAATCAGGGTCGAAACGTCAACAAGTGGAAGCAACTCGCCCGAAGAACAACAACAACAATAGCAAATTGAAGACCAATAATATCTAGCTAGTAAATTGAATGTAAAAAATTTGTAAAAAAATCATACTAGTTCAAATGAATAATATATACAAATTTCTTTCACACTTTTACTCTTTGACTCTTATTACAATTATATATATATATATATATATATATATATATATATATATATATATATATATTGAGTTGAAAAAATGAAATTAAAAAAACAAATAGCTCAACCGGGCCTACATGCGACCTGCAACGGGTTCGACTCGTTCAGGTTCACGAGTCAACCGGGTCGACATTACCGAATTCGAACCCGGCCCAGCCCGTTCTGGTTAAGCCCTTGACCCGACCCAAACCCCCCTGACTTGGGTTCGACCTGCGCGGGTCCAACCTGACCGGACCTGATGGACCCGAATGCCACCACTAATCACGAGGTAGCGACCGTAGCCAAAGTGGACAAGATTCCACTAGTTCATCTCTTCGGCCTCCAATAATCCCATAATTAGAGCATCCACAGTCGTTTACTAAATTTCCATTTTATCCATATTGTAACTTTTTCGAATCTGCAGTCGTTAGCTATTTATTCATATTTTGGCAAAATTGCTACAAAACAATGCTATAGATGAGAGCAGATATGAGAATATGCATATTATAGTTGACGAATCTTTAAGATCCGTCCCAAATAAAAAAATATTTTTTTTATTTTATCGGACAGAACTTCAAGTTCCGTCCCAAATTTTTTTCTTTTTTTTTCTCACTATTGGTCTTGGACGGGTCTACAAGATCCGTCCCAACTTTTTTAAAAATTATTAATGTTAGGGATTTCTACCGAAAATTCTCCTTAGGATCTTGTTGAGTTATTCGATGCAATCAACACAAACCACCAAGCACATATGAGATCATACCAAATACACCAAAGCACACACAAAGTTGTCCCGGTTGGGGCTTTCGCCTTAATCCGGGGGAAGAAATCCAAGATGCTATTCAACTAGAGAAGATACAAGAATATTACAGTTCTCACCATGACCCTCTCTCAAGCCTCACCAGCAAGTACTAGTTGTTACAATTAGAGAATCACTCAATCTCTCCTTCAATGAAGTACTCTCTCTCTCTCTTGGCTCTCAGTGGAGGCCAATAACAACAATATATATAGATCTAGAGAAACCCTAGTTTGATATCTTGATACAATAACCATTGGATATTCCTGAAGAGATAACCCTATGATAAGAGCCGTAAGATCTGACTTGAAGAGCAAATTGGGCTTCTCACGATCACCAAGATCCGACCTAAATAATCCATCAGCGCCATGGTCGGTCGACCGCACCCCAAGTTCGGTCAACCATCCCTTTTCGGAACTTCTGCTGAGTAGGGCGGTCGACCGTACCCTAAGTACGGTCGACCGCAACTCTTGCTGCTGACTGTTTCCCTTGCTTCCACTCTGTCTCCAATCGTCTCGATTTCTCCATCGTCTCATCGTCTTCTTATTCAACATAGTACGCAAGACATAAATCCAACAATCTCCACCTTGGATTGCATACTCATGAATCCACACCTGTGTGATTTAAAACCTTCTAGACTCTTTTCCTTCTCTTCTTGCAAACAACTCGTTTTGATGGCTTCCTCTGCTAGTTGAATCTATCTCCACCTGTTTTTCTCCCGCTGTATGCCCCCTTCAAGGGCACACCCCAGTAGATGTAATCTTAGAGGTGCCACCCTCCACACGAACTCCACCTACCTCAAGGCTCTCTCCACCTTTCAACGATATTCGAACATTGTAGTCTCGCTCGGATGATTCTAGTGACAGCATACTAGATGATGCTTTAGGAACAATAAGTTTCGAAACACTTGCGCAAGTTTTTCTGTTCCTCCAAAGCTGGTAGAGGTTGTGCTGACCCTGCTTAATCCCCCTCTCACCCTTCATCACCTTACGATAACTTTTCCAAACTGAACGAACTCCACCTGGATCTGTGTACCTGCAGTTTCGAGCTTCTAGAGTTCTCATGGATATAAAGCTCCACTTCATCAAAGGAATATGCATGCCCTCCTCTAGTGTATGTCTCCTTCCGTCTGTCATCTTCGACTTATTTGTTTTCTCACCTTTTACTTCACAAGTCTTGTCAATCTTTGTTCCTACACAATGACATGAGGCAAACTTGTAAGTAGAAACCATTACTTCACAAATCTTATCAACCTTCGTTCCCACACAACGATATGATGCAAATTTGTAAGTAGAAACTATCCCTCTCGGAGCAAACTTGAGAAGAACTAACCGAATCAAAAGAACAACCGGAATTCACATATAAGGAACTTAAAACAAAAGCACTGTTTAAGCCATCACCTGATTCAGCGGTACTGGATTTGGCGCTCTCCCGACTCAACAGCTTGAACCAGTCTCTCATGTAATGCTCAATCCCTTAGCACTGATGGTCACGAACCTTACTCCTACATACACTTTTCCTTCCAATCAAAGTACAATCCACCTCCAAGCTACTCACAGAAGTTGATGCCAATTTCTGACCCTCCTTTCTAAGTGCATCCTCCGCCAACCCCTTGATCATAACTGCTATGAAAAACATATCCTTGGTAGATTTCTCATCTAGCACGGTTATCATGTTGGATGGATTTGGTGATGAATATATCGAATTGGAAACCCTTAGATCATCTGAGTTGAACGTCCTCAGTTCAGATAACTCCATATTGAACTCCACTTCATGATCTAGAAGAGTGGTACTTTTCTTCATTGAGAAACCCTACAACTTTCTTCGCTGGTACATCCGACCATGTGTTGACGATCTCGAGTAGTCAATTCTGAATCTTGCCCAAAGACTCGCCGCGCTTCTCCTACACCTGACTTTGCTCATCGAATACATACGGATTAAACTCAAGACTTTTGAATATATCTTCTTCCACTTCTCCTGCTTTGTGCCGATTTGTCTCCCTTTATCTCCTTCTAGGACTAGATCCAAGTCCTGTTGAATCGATGCTTCATGCATGTCCACCTTCATAGATCAAAGTTGATCTTGCCTTTGAACCGCTTGATCTTCATGATCTGATCTGCCATCATCTCCAAGGAACTCGAACAAACCTTTTAACCTGAAGCTCTGATACTAATTGTTAGGGATTTCTACCGAAAACCCTCCTTAGGATCTTGTTAAGTTATTCAATGCAATCAACACAAACCACCAAGCACATATGAGATCATACTAAACACACCAAAGCACATACAAAGTTGTCCCGGTTGGGGCTTTCGCCTTAATCTGGGGGAGAAGAAATCCAAGATGTTATTCAACTATAGAAGATACAAGAATATCACAGTTCTCACAACGACTATCTCTCAAGCCTCATCAGCAAGTACTAGTTGTTTACAATTAGAGAATCACTCAATATCTCCTTCAATGAAGTACTCTCTCTCTCTCTCCTAGCTCTCAGTGGAGGCCAATAACAATAATATATAGAGATCTGGAGAAATCATAGTTTAATATCTTGATACAATAACTATTGGATATTCCTGAAGAGATAACCCTACGATAAGAGCTGTAAGATACAATTTGAAGAGCAAGTTGGGCTTCTCACGAGTCACTAAGACCCGACCCAAATAATCAATCAGCGTCGCAGTCGGTCGACCGCACCCCAAGTTCAGTCAACTATCCCCCTCTCGGGAACGTCTACTAAGTAGGGTGGTCGACCGCACCCCAACTACAGTCGAACGCACCCTAACTACGGTCGACCGCAACTCCTGCTGCTACTGTTGTTGACTGTTTCCCTTGCTTCCACTCCGTCTCCGATCGTCTCGATTCTTCCATCGTCTCATCGTCTTCTCATCCAACATAGTATGCAAGACATAAACCCAACAATTAAAATTATTATAATATTCAAATTTTTTATTAAAAAATGACCAGAAATTTATTTTTTCACTATTGGCCTTGGACAGATCTACAAGATCCGTCCCAAATTTTTTTAACTTTTTTTAATTATTAAAATTATTAAAATATTCAAATTAATTATTAAAAAATGCCCAGATTTTTTTTTCCGCAAGACGGAACTTACAGTTCCTTCCGATCAATTTTTTTGTTGTTGCTATATTATAGCATTTCACCTTTGCAGCAAGCGTCCGATTGCTATAGGTATTATATATATTTTGCTATTTTTTTTTAACAATCACGACTGTGGATGCTCTTAGAGTTTGAATATAACCCTAACCTTAATATAGATTATGAAAGTGTTCCTTCACAAGAACATGGTCCCGACACACAACAAGGAATGCATGTTTGTGACACACAAATACATGACACCGAACACACAAATAGAGGCCTAATGTAACACCCCGCAAAATTAGAAATGACAATTTTGCCATTGTGTGTTACGCCCGTGTATTTTGTAACGTGTTTTCACGACGCATTTTGATTACCAACTATTTATGCATTTTCCATATTAATTTTTACCCTATTTTGAGTCAAAAAAATATAATATTTTAATCTTTGTATTTTTACGTGTTTTTTATATGTTTTCGATGCACGTATCAATTGCGTATTTTTTTCCATCACCAAGTGTGATATTTCTATGTGTATTGACTATTTATTTTACGTGTTCAAACTCGTTTTATAAAACAGAAATTTATGTCCACCTATTTTGATTAAAATGCATTTTTCAATTTTTGCACGTGTGATGCATGTGCTAATTTTTCCGTCTTTATTTTTTTTACTCTCATTTGCTATTTTAGCATGTATAGTCATTTTATTTAGCCTTTTATTAAACCCATAGACCTAGAATGGACCCTAGCCCACTAGACTAGTTAATTAATTAATTAAAAAAAAAGACAAGCCCATTAATTAGCGATAATATGTGGAGTGAAGTGTAATCAACAGACCATAGGTGGATGAAGCTAACACAAAAGCTAATAAACGAAATGGTCTTATTTCAGGGTGACATTAGGTATGGAAATTTGCACAAGGATAATGTTCTTAGTAATAATGCCTAATGGGCTGAAATCGGGTTAGTAGGCCCATCTTCATTTGCCAAACCACCTAGTACAGATGCTTTAAAATTTCTGAAGTCTGTAAAATTAATGGTTGGCCGGTTTTGAAGATGGAGGATTGGGGGTTTGGATGTGAAGAGATGGGAGTTGGGATTTTGAAGAGTTGGAGAGGTGAAGAGTTGGGAGTTATAGGAGTTAGGATCATGAAGAGTTAGAAATTAAGTGGAGTAATTTATTAGGTGGAGATTTATGCAATTTGAACCCTCACTTTGACCTATAAATACACCGTCATTTTTCTTCTCTTGTCACACCTAAACTAAACAAAAATAAAGAGAGGAAAAGAAAGAGAGAAAGAGAGTATTTCTTGTGCATTGGAGGCTTGCTAAGAGGAGAAGGACAAAGAGGTGCTAGTTGGAGTTAGGAGCTAGAAGTGTCTCTTCAATCTTGATTTTCATTCTTCATAAGAGGTGGGTGGTCTTGATATTTTCTAAATTTTAGTTTGAGCATGCTAGAACATGATATTTACTAATATAGATCAATTGATGTGATATGAGTAATCCCATGTTTTTTTTTTCTAAATTATGAGACATGCATGCTAATTTATTACATGAGTAGTATAAAGTTGATGTGATAATTAGTGAATAAAATCTATGCTTTTATGTGTGCTATGAATTGTAGAAATTTTGATGTGATTAAAGAAATAAGTTGTCATTGTGTTGATTTGAAATGAGAAAAAAAAGAGTTATGGCCATACATGCTTATGTAGAAATATAATGGAAAGATTATTTGTTGAGATTTTTCTTTTGAAAAAATTGAAATTGTGGGTGAAATTGAATTGTTATTCATAGAATCATTTTTTAAAAATTAATTTATAAGAGATACAAATGGCTAGCGGATTGAATGGAAAAAAATATATTGCATGTTCACGAAAGAGAGGAAATAAACTTGAAATCCAGATATTTTGTTAAAAATATGAAATTCTAGTTTGTGAACTACTGTTAGAAAATAAAATACCTTTAGATGAACTATTGGTAGTTTAATGAATGATTAGAGCAATTGAAAAATTCGAGTTTTGTGAAAATACTTGAATAACAGTACGTTTGAACAAAAGACTATTAGTATAACTTCATATCAGAAGTTGTACTTGGACTTATTGGTTAGTTGGTGCACCATAAGTCATTACTGTGTTGTAAGAGGTCTTGGGTTTGAATCTTGTTAAACCCATTTTTATTTTTGTCTGTTTTAAATGTTTTTGAAACTAGGAAAATCAGTATAAGGGGTTTTCGGTTTGGATTATTGACGCCAAGTCCATATGGACTAGTTAGCTAGCGGGTTGGGCCTTTGGGCAGTTACTGTAGGTGACGTGGGGGTCTGGGTTCGAAACCTGTTGGTTTTAACTATATTTTTTTGGTTTTGTTTTATTCTAAATGAATTTTAATGCAAAGAAAAAATGGAAAAAAATTCTAGAATTCTTATAAAATGAAATATAATTTATTAAAAATAGCTGTAGAATTTTTCAAGTATATTTGAGAAGTAAAAAGGAGAGATTGAGATAGAAAGTGAATTTTGACTTAAGATTTAATTAGTAAAGAGTATGAAATTTATATTTTGAAAAATATTTTTGTGTGAAGTGATTTCTTTTGAAAAGATCATACTCTTACTTGGTTTAAGAAATGTTTTTGAGAAACATTTTATTGCTAGTAAGATTTCAAGTGATTAATCTATATTTATGAAAAGGAATTATGGCTTCTAAATGTTGTAAATGAATAAATGAATTATGAATAGTGTCAAGAAAAGACAATGATCATTTTGTGAATAAATGTTAAGGCAAGACTTTGATCAATTGTGAATAAAATGAAGATAAGAATACTTTAAGTTAAAGACAATATTATTGAAGGGTATGTATACCCATGGTTTCGAGTACATAAAAAGTTGTGATCTAGAGGTGTAGTGAGGTCCCTGGTACCGGTAAGTTAAATTAAATGATTGAATATTTTGAGATATGGCTATGGAGCTATCTCGGTTTTGTGATTAAGTCCGGTAGAGGGTTAAAGCTAATTCTAGGCATTGTAATTGATTCATGTCTTGAACTTAAGAACTAGGTACTTAAGAGAAGATGTAGTAAAACTTGGGCAAACATAAGTGAGGCTCTCTATATGGTCGGGCGGTGGTCTTGCTGCGGTGGTTCACTGGGACTATATACCCAGTCGGGCGGTGTACTCCGGGACAGTGGTTGTCTCGTGGGAGACGAGCTTTTATTTTAAATCCGGGACTATGCCTAGTCGGATAGATAGTTTGTCATTCTCCAAAGTATATACGTATACCGGAGCTAGAGGGGCACTTGCGGGAGGTTCGCACGACGAGAAGTCTGTATAACAATCGGGCAGGGGTCTTACTGCGGCGGTTCTCCGGGACTGGGATCCATACTCGTGGGACGTTTCAACTTTGTTTTATTATTGGGTAGTTTTTCATAGCGAGGGATCGAACCCTTTATTATGGAGTACGTAGGTGCTTGCCCTCGGACCTATGTAGTATGGGATGCATAGAATCCAAACAAGTATGCATTAGTGTCATCTTAGTATAAAATGTGTGCATTAGACATTAAGACATCACATACACTTACATGTTTAGAATAATCACTTTTGACACTTTATTGTTCATTCAAATTGTGGTTTGATAAAGTATTGAGATCATTATATGTACGGCATAGAGAGGATGACCGAGTATAACATTTTCGTCAGTTGTAAGTAACTGACGTGCCCACAGCTTATTATGCAGGTAATGGACATTTTCATGAAGAAGTAAAGATGTTATGATGTTGTTGATTGATAAAGTTGTATAAGTTGTATTTTATTTTCATTGTTGTATTTTTTTTTGCTTCCGCTGTGTAAACAATGTAAAGAACTCTGATGTATGATGAAAAGTTTAAATTTCCTTATAAAAATGTACGAAGTGAAGTGTAAAGATCCTGTGGAATCTCGAATTTGGTCTTATTTGGAATTCGGGGAGTTACACCTAACTAGTGATTGACACAAATTTTATGACTAAATTCCAAACAAGGAAAATCCGAGCATATGACATAAGGTTTGTAAAACAAGTAGTAGAAGTTACAAATGGAAGAAGGGTGAAGGGACGGGTACAATTAATCGGCACATTACAAATGTACATTCCGAACTAGTACAAGACCATCAAACCCAACAAAGATCAACCCTAGGACCGGGCAAGTAGATAGCCATAACTATGATTCGGAAATTGTTCGTCCGAAAATAGCTAGATTAGTTATTAAGGAAGAGTTACCATTTTCCTATTCCGAGAGTAGGAATCTAGAGACATTTAATTAAAATGCACTAAATCCACATTTCAAAAGAATTCCTAAAAACACACTTAAGGCCGATTGTTTTGAACTTTATTCTGAAATGAGAGACGCTTTAATTGCACTTTCGTATTCTTTAACTTGTAGAGTATCGTTAACGGCCTATTGTTGGGAAGGTTTTAACGATAGTCCGATGATGGGCATAATTTGTCATTGGATCGATAATGACTCATTCAAACGAGAATCATATCACTTGTTTGTCATACCCCCATAGTGGTATGGTTATTGCCATACGTATTTTAGAAGTTTGTGATATATTTCATATTCGCTATAATTTTTTTCGATTAGTTTTGATAATGTCTCCAACAACACTAGTTCGATTAGTACATTACAACAATAGTTAGCTCCTCCCTGTCTTAATTTTTTTTAAAATGTTGGATGTCCATGTCATATTTTAAATTTATGTGTACAAGATGTATTGAAAGTAGCCGATCCATATGTGAATGCAATTAGGAATTGTGTACACTTCATCGCTTTGAGTGGTACTATGCTTCAACAATTTAAAAAATGATGTAATCTTAAGGGAGTACATTTTAGAAAATTTCCTAGAGATGTTAATCACTGATGGAATTTTACTTTCGACTAATTAAATGTTGTTACTCAATACAAAGCGATTATAAATGATTTTTGTCTTGAAAAAAATATGAAATTTTTTCAAGTAACTCCCGAATCATGGTATTTTGCCGAAAGTTTGTTAAAATTTTTGGAACATTTTAAAACTACAACTGTGTAGCTTTCAAAATCTTATAATTCCACTTCTATTAGTAATTTTATTTTAATAATTACTATGATGCAAACTTTTCAAGAAATGCTTTTGGACTCTAACATTAGCCATATTGTTATTCCTGCTTATGATAAATTTTTGAAGTATTTTAATCCACCTTCTATGGAGTATTGTATTGCATTGCTAATGTAATGGATCCTCATATCAAATTAGCGGGTATGAAAAGTTTGATTGAAATATCTTTTACTTACTTGAAGAAGACTCTCAATATGAATATAATGGTTATTTAGAACAATTTGAGCTGACATTGAACAACTTGTATGATTTTTATGATTTGAACTTATGCAACTAGTGATACAACACACTAAACTAGTATAGTAATTTCTTCTTATTCTTCTAAAGGTAAGGGTAAGAGTACATTATATGATGTCACTGCTAATTTACTTGCTCGTATTCAATCTAAAAAATATCAGACTAATGTACCTAATGAATTAAACTTGTATAAATCACAAGATAGTGAGAGTTCTAGTTCTAAGATTGAAGTTTTACAATGGTGGAAAGAGCTTGAAAGTCTTTTTCCAATACTTTCATATATGGCTAGAGATCTATTAACCCCTTATGTGTCTATGGTTGCATTAGAAAGTACTTTTTCTTCAAGTGGCAGGGCTTTAATAGATTACAGGAATCGCTTGAAGCTAGATTCAGTGGAGATACTCGTGTGTACCGAAGATTGGATGACAGTTGAAGATAGGACTCGAGGAAAAACAATAGACACCTCAACAACTATCCTGAAGATGAACAAGCTGACTAGGGAATTTAGAGAGATCCATGGTTTAGGTTAAGTAAAGGTGCACGATAGTAGTCCAATGCCCCTCTCTTCAATCTAACTCTAGGCTATATCGAACTCTAGATTATCTCTTTAAACATGTAATTCAATAAATTTGTATGATTTTTTAGTTTTTATTACATGTATTTGTATGTAATTAGATTGTTGTAAAAACTTATCCAAAGTTGAAATGAATAATATTTACAATTTTGTTTCATTCTTAAACATGTTCTACATTTATCTATTTTTTTAAGGATTTAAAGTGTTAAACAAAACAAAAAAATAAATTAAAAAAAATTAAAATACCTGGCCAACCCGAACTGGCCTTGCCCGGGTCGATTTAGACTCGTAAGGGTTAGTGGGTTGGTTCAGTCGAGGTTTTTGGAATTCATACCCGGCCTGGCTCGTGTATTCACGCAACCCGGCCCAAGCTCGCCCCTTACCCTGGTAGACCCATCAGGTTGAGGTCCGAACCGGCCTGCCCAGCCCGGTTGCCAACCTTACAAGCAGATCGTGAACATGTATCAATAGAGGCATATTCAAATGCTTGTTATAGTAATGTGCATTATGTAAAGACTCCAATCATAACTAAGTAACAAAATTAGGAGCATTTGAGAAAGAAAAAGCAAAGGTATTCCCTTTTTGCATATAATTTTTTGAGTAATGCTTCAACCACTATCAATTTCACTACCATTTTCTTCACTACCTTAGGTGACATACTCTTACTGGAGAGTTCCTCCACCTACTCTATCTTCCCCTACCTATTGGAGTGTGCCACCTAAGGTACTGAAGAGAAATGTAGTGAAATTGGTAGTGAATGTACCATTACTCTAATTTTTTTCCGAAAGGACCCACCTTTCGAAAATAAATATCAAATTGCCCCACTTTCGAAACTAATTATCAAATTAACTTACTCGCTGTTTCAAACAGTGAGTCGAGTTTAAATAGGGTCACTGTTTGGAACAGTGAATTTAATTGTAGAGATTTCTCCAATACTTTGAAAAATCTCGTTAAATCTCAAAACACCAAAGATAAACTCGCTATTGTGAGTCTAGCATAATTAGAGTTGCTGTTTAAAATATCGAGTTTAGTTATAGAAATTTTTCAAGCACTCGGAAGAAATCTCGGACGGGTTTCAAAAACACTAAAACTAAATTCGAGTTGTTTCAAAGAGCTATTCTATTTGAATAGACTAGTTGTTTGATAATTAATTTAGGAAGTGTGATTGTTTGGTATTTATTTTCAAAAAGTGGGTCAGTTTGTAAAAAATTCCTCTGCATAGGCCTGAATGTGAAGCCTAATTACTCGTCTCTGACAATGAACTCTTTGCTTTTTGCACGTGAATTTGAAACTTTTAAAATGATAATTTAAGTAACTTAATAAAAAAAAGTTACAGACTGGTAACAGTCATGATCTTATTAGTAAGAGTAATGCTTTAGCCACTACCAATTTCACTATTATTTTCTTCACTATCTTAGGTGGCATATTCCTATTGGAGAGTTCTCCCATCTACTCTATCATTCCCTACCTATTGGAATATGCCACATAAGGTAGAGAAATGGAGTAAAATTGGTAGTGGCTCTAGCATTACTCTATTAGAGCATCCACAGTCGTTTTTCTCATTTGCTATAATATGGCAGCTACAGTAATAGCAAATACGATCGTTGGCTGCAGTCGTGGTTTGCTATTTTTTTTCTATTTTTTAGAGAGACGGGGTATCATACCCCGTCCGATCGTTTCAAATAAATTAAAAAAAATTAATTACTTAAACTACTCCTAATTAATATACTAAAACTAATTATATATACTAAAACTACTCCTAATTAATATACTACACAACATAAACCTAATTAGTTAACTAAAACTACTCCTAATTAATATATCATCACAGCATTTATGGCTCCTATATTTCCGGACGGGTATCATACCCCGGACGGGGTATGTGTCCCCGTCCCAACTGTTTTGTTTTTTTTTTTTTTTTTTTTTTTTTTTTTTTTTGACTATCGCTCAATCCTGAGCGTTCATTTTATTAAAAAAAAAAAAGAAGAAAACAAATAAAAACAAAGGGAGAGACGGGGTTTGATACCTCGTCCGGGGTATCATTCCCCGTCCTACCTCTTTTTTTTAAAAAAAAATTCAAAAATTATGTGGGACGATGTATCATACTCCGTTTGATAAGATTAAATAAATATTATATAGAAGAGACGGGGTATCATACCCCGTCCTTTATAATTTGAGAACGCTCAGATGGTTTCTCATATTTGAGAAATGGATATAGCAGCTTTGCCATAATATGCAAATTTGAGAAACGACTGCAGCGTGATTTTTGGGTTCGTTTGCTATAATTTGGAGATATGGAAATTTTAGAAAACGACTGTGGATGCTCTTAGTAATTAAGTTGAATAAAGACTGTCCGTTAGTTACTAAAATCCAGTCAATCATTGGAGAGCAATCCTCTATTTCACATCCGATAAAACAAATACAACAATACCCAGGGTCCTATATGCAAAATTTCAAATCCCAATTCAAATTTCAAAAAAAAAAAAAAAAAGTAAAAAAGTAAGAAATCTTACTAAAAATTAAAAACCTCCTCTCCCCAATAAAGCACCCGGGAGAAAAAGCAAAAGCAAAATAAAACCCCTATACTCCCTCCCCCATAAACCCCCTCTCCCTGTACCAGTAGTCGTACCACCTTCTCCTCCTTCCTCTTTCATTACTCAAAATCAAGGAATCAAAAAATCAAATAAGAATTAAGAAAAATAAAAATAAAAAATAAAAATAAAAAATGAAGGTGAACATCGGCGACTACGCGCACAGCCCGGCCCACTACCACATCGTGACAGGCAACACCCAGGCCCTGGTCCGCCTCATCTCCACCCTCCCCTCCCTCCCCTCCTCCTCCCAAATCCACACCGTCGCCGACGCCGCACTCCACTCCTCCCTCCTCTCCCGCGTCTCCGCCGTCCTCGACCGCCGCGACGTCCCCCTCTCCGACACTCCCCTGCACCTCTCCGTCCGCCTCAACCTCCCCTCCGCCGCCTCCCTCCTCCTCCTCGCCGGCGCAGACCCCTCCCTCCAGAACTCCTCAGGGTGGACCCCACTCCAGGAATCCCTCTCCCTCCGCCGCCCCCGCCGCCTCTCCCTCCTCCTCCTCCGTCACCACCGCCTCTCCGCCTTCCGCAAGTTCCGCCTCCGCCTCCCCTACCTCGCGCGCGCCCTCTCCCAAATCCCCGACTTCTACCTCGAACTCTCCTTCCACTTCGACTCCTCCCTCATCCCCTTCCTCTCCAAAGCCGCGCCCTCCGATACCTACCGGATTTGGAAGCGGGGGGCTGACTTGCGAGCTGATACTACATTAGCTGGATTTGATGGATTGCGGGTGCGGCGTGCGGATCAGACCTTCTTGTTTTTGGAGGGGTCCAAGTCGTTGAGTGTGCTCAATAGGGGGAGGAAGGAGGTGAGGGACGCTTTTGAGGGGGTGGAGTGTGTGGATGAGGGGGAGGGAGGGGATGGGGAGATGGTGGAGGATGCCAGTGCGTATAGGCCGGGGTTGGATGTAACCAAGGTGGAGATGGTGAAGGTGGTGAATTGGAGGAGGAAGGAGAAGGTGGAGGTGGTGGGGGAGTGGAGGGCGAAGGTGTACGAGATGAATAATGTGGTGTTTAGTTTTAAGACGTTGAAGGCGGTGGATTTGGAGGAGGGCGGAGATGAGATGATGGAGTTGGAGTTGGATGAGGAGGCAGAGGAAGGGTACATTGTGGCGGAGATTGCTGCACCACCGAGGGTGCGGGGGAATTTTGGAGGGAGGCATAGTTGTTATGAGAGGGGAAGGGAGGAGATGATGGGGGTGGTGGAGGCGAGGAGGAAGAGTTTGGATGTGGATGTGGCGGGGAGGGGGATGGGGAGGGGGGTGGAGGAGGGGTGGGAGAGGAGGTGGGAGAATGTGGGGGTGGAGGTGGGGAGGAGGAAGGAGAAGGAGATGGTGAAGAATTTGAAGCCAGTGGTTTGGTTGACAGAGGATTTTCCGTTGAGGACTGAAGAGTTGATACCGATTTTGGATATACTTGCGAATAAGGTGAAGGCGGTGAGGCGGTTGAGGGAGTTGCTTACTAGTAAGTTCCCGGCGGGGACTTTTCCTGTTAAGGTAAAAATGACCGATTTTGCCATTTTTTATTGTGTGGTATTATTGTGAGCTTACTTTTATCTAGTATGGTGTTAAGAATGTGTAGTAGTGGCTGTGAGATGGATGGGTGTCGGCAGCAAATGTTTTCAAGTGAATTTTGGATTGTCTTGTAGCTAGCTAAGTAACAAGCATTGATAGGGATGGAGAAGACATGGGACTTTGGCTATTTATGTGGGGTTTTTAGTAGGAAATTAATTGCAAATGGAGAATGAGACATGAGGACATGGATACGGAGTGATATAACATACTGATACTTTTAAGATTTTTAAATTTTATATTAAAATTGGCTGTGTCATGTCACATGTGCGTCAATAAATAGAAGTATCCATGCTTCATAGGTCTTATATAGGTGTATAACCTGAAATGTATTTTTTATGGCAAGTATGTTTTCTACAAACTAGGTTATGTAACAAGTGAATCATAATGGTATGTCGGTGAAGATGAAATATGAAAGAAAGAATAATGTCTATATATTGAGATTGAGATTCCTTGGGGATTACACTGCTTGAAGAAGGGTAGTTGAGAAGGAAGACTGATAGGTAAAATGGATCTGATCAAAATTAGTCTTTGAAAACATCCAGGAATTTGAATCCTCTGATTTTGAATCTTTCAGATACCAGCTATAGAGTGGGAAGATCTTTAGTGGTAAGAAAGTGAGTTATTCATGGATCTGAAGTCTTTCAGTTTACACTCACTGTTATCTTCAAATGATTATTTTACCAAACTAAGGTTATTACTACTTGTTCTATTTTCATTTTGTGATAAAGTCAAGTTGCTTTGCTTTAATTTTACATAGAGGAAAAGATGTGGGCAGCAAATGTTTTGAGGCGACTCGGATTGTTTTTTAAGTAGGTAGTTTACAAGCATTAATTGGGATGGGATAGAGAAGACATGGACTTTTTCCATTTATGGGTAATCTAATACTAGGAAATTGCATAGGGAAATAGGACATTGCTGAAATGGACGCAATGTGTTATAATAGAGTGACACACTATTTGTTAAGACTATATGAAAATAGGAAGTGACATGCCAAATATGTGCAGTCGATACATGTGTGTGGATAATTTTGCTTCCAGATATAATGAAGAGCTAAGAAAAGTAAAGGAAGGTTTCAATGCTGGATCTCAAAGTCGTGTCAGTCAATGGATTTTTATGTGATGGTAGATGTTGGAAGCATGTGAGGATATTTAGCAAATATTGTGAATGTAATCTCATCATAATTCACAATTTATGATTGATCTAATATAGAAAATACTATTCTGTCCTTGTAACTTAAATGTATATATGTCCACACAACAGAGAACACAAAAGTTATTTTCATAAATAAATTCCTATCTCTACCAAAGGAAAAAACACATAATTTTGAAAATAGTAAGCTAACAATTACAACTATTTGTAGCATCATAATATTTGTACACCTATCATCTTTTGTCATTTTTCCAACTGAATCTGTGACTAAACTACTTTCTCAAGTCTCTTCCGCAGTCCCTCTTCCTTTGTCACCTTGTCGGACAGGAAGAATATGAGAGAGAAAACTACTTTCTCAAGTCTCTTCCGCAGTCCCTCTTCCTTTGTCACCTTGTCGGACAGGAAGAATATGAGAGAGAGAGAGAGAGAGAGAGAGAGAGAGAGAGAGAGAGAGAGAGAGAGAGAGAGAGAGAGAGAGAGAGAGAGAGAGAGAGAGAGAGAGAGAGAGAGAGAGAGAGAGAGAGAGAGGTTAAAAAGGTCCAACAATGACTAGAGGTTAAAAAGGTCAGAATGATACAGGTTAATTTTACTTTTTGCTGAACTCTACTTGAGAGAGTAACGTTGGCCATTACTGATTTCTGTTAGAAGCATTACCATAGTAAGAATTAAGAACTGAACCCTTCCAGAATGTGTATTTATCAAATGGGATCCATTTTAATAGTAGTAGAAACTGTTTTAAATCAATGTCATACTAGTATCTGTTTCTGTTGTTTAGTTAATGTTTTTCTAATATAAGGGGTCCTCAGTTTTTTTCCTCTGCCCTGGAGGCCTTATCAAGCTACTGAAAAATCTTAGACTGCCTCCGAGTTTATTGATATCATGATATGCTTTTGCTTGGTGGAGAAATGAGTTTATTGAAAATTGATAGTCCCCTGTAATCTTGATAACGATTTTCATTTTCTCCACTAAAGCAAACTTATGTTTAATTCAATGCAATATTTTTGTCTATATTTTCATTGTTGACTATATGGTAACGATATCAGGGGTTATTTCCCCAACAAACCCAGCTAACCCTCATTTTGAAACCAAATCTCACTTTGACTCACCAAATTAATTCCACGCCTGTCTGCCTTCCTGCATAACTTTGCTTTTCCTATTTGCGACGAGTACAATTCGGACAAAGCCGCAAATAGGAATTGGGGAAAAAGTTTAGTGTCACATTTTCTATTTGCAACTTTTTTTTTGAACTGTAGCTGCAAATAGAAAATGCGGCTTTACTAGACTGAGGGTCTCACCTGGCAATACTTCGGGTAGAGTTTTACAATGGATATAGTTTCAAAAAGGAAGGTTAGTTAGGGAAATAACTCGCGATATCATGATCTTCATTTTTTTGAAAGTTAGTTGCAGAACAATTTTCTGCTGTAGAACATAAGAACCCCAAACGAAGGTTCCATAGAAGAAAATGGTTACGTTCAAAGTTATAAAGTTGCAAGAGTGGTAAGAGTTTTCAGAGCTATATAGATTTAATTTGAATAGACCAGTTAATTGCCACGTTCGGTTCATGGTTTTAAATCTCAGATTTCGGACTCGCCTCGGCTAGGGGTGTTTCGTCTTGGATTGGAGATCTCGGGAAAATGTGATCATTTCGGATGTTCATTTTGGATACTCAATAAACAATTTTTTTTTTGTTACCAAACAAGATATTATATGTTCTACATGTCATTTATCATATAAAATATTGAATAATGTAACTAATGACATGAATCAATCACGGTAAATATTCGCAAAATTTAACAATGATATAAAAGACAATGTAATATACGTATATAACTAAATTGAATTTGCATTGATTATAAAAAATGTATTACTTAATAGACTTACTTGACTTTGCATATACACAAACAATAGAGAGACGAAATGCTCAAATTTTTTCGCTTAAGGTCCTATATTGAAATATTTATATGCAAAAAGTAAAAAAAAATTTATATATTCACAATAACATTAGTTTCTATTTTGGCCGATATTTCGACAATTTCGGCAATATTTCGGAAATTCCGACCGAAATCTACACATTTAGGTCCAAAACATTATGGAGTATAGAATCTGTGATTTCGTATCGGCATGCTAGCCGAAACGAAATTTTGGCCGTATCGGGTTGAAATTTAAAATAGTGGTTCGATTGCACAATATATATATATATATATATATATATATATATATATATATAGGGTAAAAGGGATATGATCAACTTACTCATTTAGTAAATGAGCAAGTGATTATGTGGCATCCATGTGATTGGAAAATTCTTAAGAGGGTTAGTTGTCCAATGTATCACATGGATGCCACATAATCACTTGCTCATTTACTAAATGAGCAAGTTGCTCATATCCCTTTTACCCTATATATATATATATATATATATATATATATATATATATATATATAGTTCCCGTCCGTTGTGCCCTAGCCATGGTGTGCACTCCGTGTTCCCTTGGCCTTTGTATCGATGACCCGAACCGTTTACATTGATCTACACGTCTAAATTAGTCTAAATATGTAAAATCAAGTCATTTGAAATTTATTTGTCATGCATTGAAGTGTTACAAAATTGTATGGTTGAATATTGTTTTTCTTTATAATGACCTGATGGATGGGCAAATAAATTTCAAATGACTTGATTTTACATATTTAGACTAATTTAGACGTGTAGATTAATGTGAACGGTTCGGATTGTCGATACGAAGGTCCGAAGGCCGAGTGTACAACATGGCTAGTGCACAACGGAAGGTTTGTTTTTGTGTGTGTATATATATATATATATATATATAATTTTGCAATTATATAGATTATATACAAATATTCAATTAAAAAGTATGTGTTTTTTTTTCGTGGTATGAAGATATACCCTCTTTTTAACTAATTCTTTTTTCATGGTATTGAAAATATTGTAAAATATATCCTAGAAATAAATTTTATGTGGATTTACTTCTGTACCTAGTTTATTATTATTATTATTACTAGTATCATGCACGTGCGATGCACGTGGAGGGGAATGAAAAGGACAAAAAAAAACTTACCAACACGTGCGCTGCACGTGTTTGCACACATACAAAAAAAAATGTTTATTTGTTTACAAACCCCATTTCTCTCATTATACACGTGCGTTGCACGCGGGAAAAAATGGGGAGGGGATTGAAAAGGACCCAAAAAAAATTCTAGTATTATACACGCGCGTCGCACGTGGGGAAAATGGGGAGGTGGAATGAAAAGGGAAAAAAAAGGGAAAATGGGGAGGTGGAATGAAAAGGGAAAAAAAAAACTACCAAGACGTGCAGCGCACGTGTTGACAAAATGACACTAAAGGACGAAAAATGACAAATGACACTAACCCCTTCTCCCATTATAATAGTAGAGATTTTTTATATGGAAGGTTTCCGGTTAGATTTCCATTTTATTGCATTAAATGGTAAATTTGACAGATTAATATTTTAAAGATGCCTAAACATGTACACTATAGAGGAGTATAGATTTTGGCGTTAGCAAATTTCTGAAAGTTTCTTGCCTATCAATGTTTAAACACATTGTCTATACATGCATACATCATGTACAATCTAAATTGCTACAGGGTCTTTCAAAAGCTGATCCCATTATCATAATAATTTTTAAAAATTGCTGCAGGTGTCTATTCCTGTAGTACCAACCGTAAGAGTTGTGGTCACTTTTACGAAATTTGTTAGTCTCCAGCAACCTGAACAGTTCTTCACTCCACTTTCAAGTCCGAGGCATTTTGCTGTATCTGAAGAGGAAGAGCATCGGAAAGAAGATAATGGGGCACACAAGAGCTCCTGGCTGAGGTGGACCAACAGTAGTAGTAGTTCAGCACCAAAATCCTCTATTGCTCGATCAAAATCCATCAGCCCATCTCAAGTTGTCAACCATGTTGACCCTTTCGCTATTCCTAACGATTACACATGGGTCAGTACTAAGGATAAGAGTCAGAGAACGAAGAGGTCAAAGTCCAGAAAAGGAAAGTAGAAGAGATCCTGTGAGCGTTTCATCCATTAAAGTGTAATTACTAGTCAGTTTTATTAGTTTGGCTTTTATAAGAGTCGCAATGTTGTCATCAAATATGTTGTATTTCATAGAGTATAGGTTATTGTTATTAACAGCTTCGGGTCCTGTTATTGTAACTCTTCATTTGGTTTCTTGTATTTGGGTGTGCAATGTAAACTAACATGAATAGATCTTAAAATTTTACTAATGTAATATCAAGGCTTGGGGTTGTCTCTCTCATGTAAAGAAGTTTGCAAAAGAATATATCTTGTGAGTTCTAGGACCTTTTTTATGTTTTATTACTTCTGCTGCAGTTTATAAGTTAAATTCTTACCAAAAAAGAAAAAATACGGTGGGTAATTATTAAAGATATATATTTTTAAAGAAAAGTTAGAATATAGCAACACTGTTTCATTAATAAGTTGTTAATTAAACAAACCCAGAATACTGAGCTCAATTACAAAAACTACAATATAGGAAGTAAAACTGTTAGATATTAGTCTCACATTGGGTATTGTGCTAGTTTTGTATTTGGTCTACTCATATATATAAGAGATAATGTACTCAGTTATTTCTCAATTTAATAATCAGTATTGTTTTCATCTCTCTGATTTATCTCTGCATGGTATCAGAGTTCTAAAAATCCCCTACAAGAAATCAGGGTTTCTTTTCCAATAAAAAAAAAATCATCATCATCCACAACAACATCATCAACAACATCATCGTCATCATCATCAACATCATCATCGTCATCGTCGGCAACTTCCACCACCATTGCCCTCATCATCGTCATCCCCAAATCACCGACTTCAACACCCAAATACCCAGCAACATCAACTCCACCCACTCTCCATCACCCGAAACTCCAACACCCCGACAACAACCTCCGCTCAACCCCGCCGTCAAATCAAAGGAACCCACCTACTCCCCCCCCCCTCCGCACACCCAGACCCCTCTCTAAAAACCCTAACCCTACTCCTTTTATCTCTCTACCGAACCAATATTGAACCCAATACCCAAATCAAATCCAAAACCTAATCTCAAACATGACCCGTATCCACAAATCCCACTTACCCTATACTTCAAACCCCATAACCCTATTTATTCTCTTTCTATTTCCCTTCTAATACCCATACCCGAAACCACTCCCCACCCTACCCCACCTCTACTTCCGACACCGGTTGCACCGTCTTACCCCCTATCTCGATCCAGACACCAGCAGCATCTCCCTCCTCATTGTGCTTTCAGTCACAACAACATTAGCTTTATTCCTCCTCACAGTGCTTCTTCCCTTACATCCTCGGCCATGCCCATCACTCTAGCTTTGTCGTCTCTTGCTGATTGAGCTAATCTTCAGCAACACCTTACTCAGCTAGAATTACAACTCACGGGTCAGTCTATCAATGCTGGCTCCTCTGCTTCTGCATTCTCTGCTACTCCCGATATGAATTCGTTCTGAATTTTAGATTATGGTGCATCACATCATCTCACTAGTAATCAAACACTGTTCACCACCTGCACTGCACTTCCCTCTCACTCTCCATCTCTACACACAGCTGATGGCTCACCACTTCTCGTTACATACTCATGGGTAATTAGCTCTCCCACTCTCACATTACCTTATGTTCTTTATGCTCCTCACTTATCCATGAACCTTATTTCTATTAGTGCGTTGTGCGATAGTGGTCTTATCGTTACTTTTGACTCTTTCGGTTGTTCTATTACTGATTCATGCACCGGTGAAGAGTTTGGGCGTGCTAGTCGTCAGGGTTGTCTATATCATCTAGATTTTCTTCGTGCACATCACTTTCATTCTAGTTTTGCCGGTATTGTTTCCTCTGACGCTGATATGTGGCATAGACGTTTAAGTCATATTAGTGCGTCTCATCTCCAAACTTTAGCTCGTAGTGGTACCATTGGCTCTCTTACTTTCAAACATTTATCTGATTGTCAGGATTATCATTTAGCCAAACACATTGCACTACCCTTTAGTCACAAAAGCACTTCTCAAACCATCCATCCTTTTCAACTTGTTCATTCTGACATATGGGGACCCCTCCTGTACCTTCGTGGAAAGGCTATCTCTATTATGTTGCCTTCATCGATGACTTCACTAGACATAGTATGGGTTTTTCTTATGCGTCAGCGATCTGAGATACCTGATATTTACCGGTTCTTTACGACTATAATTCACACTCAGTTCGGTGTGCGCATCAAAAATTTCCGATCGGACGGTGCTTGTGAGTACACCACCACTATGAGATTGATCCTTCAGTCTCACGGCACTCTTTTTCAGTAATCATGCCCTCATACACATGAGCAGAATGGTGTAGCTGAATGCAAGCATCGTTACATCTTTGAGACGGTTCGCGCTCTTTTACTCTCCTCTTCCGCTCCTCGTTCTTTCTGTGCCGAAGCTGTCATGATCTCTGTTAGTCTCATTAACATTATTCCCTCGTCTGTCCTAGCTAATACGACACCTTATGAGGCTCTTTATCACTCACCTCCCGACTACAGTATGCTTCGTACTTTTGGGTGCACCTGTTACGTCTTTCTCCCTGCTATTGAGCGCACAAAGCTCTCCGCTCGTGCTACTAAGTGCGTTCACCTAGGTCTCAGTTCTGAATACAAAGGTTACAGTTGTTTTGATCCATCGGCAGGTCGTGTCCGCATTTCTCGACATGTATCCTTTATGGAAGACACTCCTTACTATCTGACATCCCCTGAGGATGCTAGATTTCTCAATTCTCCAGTTGTTGCTAGCTCCCTGACTTCATCTTCCCACATTACTTTTGATCCCACTCCTCTGGCTCCATTCACATCTCCTGCAGTCCTTACATCTATTGTTCCCCCTACTGAAACACCACTTGCATCCCCACAGCTGCCAGCACCCACCCCACCTACTTCCCCACCGATACATGCACCCACTCCACCGTCTTCACCCCCATACACTGTCAGTCCACTACCGCTTCGTCAGTCTACACATTTCACTTTTGGTCTCCCTTCGGCACGTTATACACCTGATGCCACTGGTCATTCTGACAGTTTGGTTTTGCCACCCTAGCTTCCTACTCACCACAGTTTCATGCATATCTCACTGCTATACACTCTACACGTAAGCCCAGAACCTATCAGGATGCAATTCAATATCCCGAGTGGCGGAAAGCTATTGCAGAGGAATTTAGTGCATTTGATCAGACTGGCACTTGGGATGTTGTTCCTCTGCCAGAAGGCGTTCAGCTTATTAGCTGCAAGTAGATCTTCAAGGTCAAATATTAACCTGATGGATCTATTGAGTGGCACAAGGCTCGTCTAGTAGCCCGAGGATTTACTCAGGAGCATGACATTGATTATGATGAGACATTTGCTCCCGTTGCACAGATGACTACTGTTCGCACTCTTCTTGCTGTTGCAGCCATCCGTCAGTGGTTGTTATACCAGATGGACATGAAGAATGCTTTTCTTCATGGTACCTTATCTAAGGTTGTTTATATGGATCCTCCTTCTGGCCTCCCTACTCCTCGTCATGTTTGCCGGCTGCGTCGGGCTATATATGGTTTGAAGCAGGCCCTTCGAGCCTAGTTTGAGTGTTTTCGCCTTGTCATCACTAAGGCTAGTTTTAATCAGAGTTTCCAGGACCATTATATGTTTATGCGGCCATCACCACAGGGGAGGGTACTTCTACTACTCTATGTTGATGATATGATCATTATTGGGGATGACTTCGCAGGCATTGCATCCACCCAGAAATACCTTCACCAGTAGTTTCATATGAAAGATTTTGGCAGACTACGTTATTTTCTGGATCTAGAGATTGGTCATGGATCTCGGGGGATACTCATTTCTCAATAGAAATACACATCAGATATTATCTCCGCTACATGCCTCTCTGACAGTCGATCAACCGATACACCCTTAGAGCTTTATGTGAAGCTTTGTCCCACTGATGGTGAGCTCCTTCCTGATTCCACTAGATACAGACAGATTGTTGGACAGCTTGTGTACTTATGCATGACCAGACCTGATATTGCTTACTCAGTGTTGTCAGTCATTTTGTTTCCGCTCCTATGTCAGTTCACTACGGTGCTCTTCTTCGGATTCTCAGATATCTTTGGGGCACTATTACTCGCTCATTATTCATGCCTTCTACATCCAAACTAGAGCTGAGTGCATATTCTAATTCAGATTGGGCAGGCGATCCTACTACCAGACGGTCTACCACAGGTTTTTGTCTATTTCTTGGTGATTCGCTGATCTCATGGCGAAGTAAGAAATAGGCAGTTGTTGCATGTTCTTCGACCGAAGCTAAGTACAGAGCAATGACAGCTACTAATAGAGAGATTGTTCATGTTCGTTGGCTGTTATCGGATATGGGTGTCACTCTTTCAGGAGCTACTCTTCATTGTGATAACCGGAGTGCACTACACATTGCAAGCAACCCGGTCTTCCATGAGCGAACGAAGCATATAGAGATTGATTGTCATTATGTTCATGAGCGCTTTGAAGCAAGGACCACTTCATTCTATTACATCGTCACAGCAGACGATAGACTTCTTCACCAAATCTCATACTGTTAAGAGATTTCCATATTTAGTGGGCAAACTCATACTGTTTGACCCACCGTTAGTTTGAGAGGGAGTGTTAGATATTATAGTCCCATATTGGGTATTGTGCTAGTTTTGTATTTGGTTTACTCCTATATATAGGAGATATTGTACTCAGTTATTTCTCAATTCAATAATCATTATTGTTTTCATCTCTCTGATTTATCTTAACAAAAACATAATACCTCCATGAAATATAGGAGAGCAGGACAAATACAATAAACTCCAAACATACAAGATCATCAAAACGAAAGCAACAAGATAAGAGAGGTCCATCCAACAATGCCCTAGATGGTGGGCCACCAAGTCATGATGCTAATCACCACTTTCTCATCGTCGTATTCATCCACCTCAATGGTGATTCTACCTCTGGGACCTGTCGCCACCATTGTAACCCAAAAGAGAATAAGATGCATGATATGGGTAAGATTACCAGAAATACTATTACAAGTTTCACGAAAGTAAAAAATATTTTTGTCAAGCCATAAAACCCAGTTCTTTGCGGCGAAAGCGATATACCACGCTTCCTTCATCTCATGTCTCTCGCTAGAGGAGGTGGGGCCTATCCATAGGTTTTCATAGCTTTGTGGATACACTGATGTGCCGAGGGCCATCAGGACCTCGCAAAGACGGCTTTACTCCTGAGGTAATCTAGGAAAAGATGAATTTTTGATTCTGTGTGTGAATTGCAAAAGCCACAATTAGTAGGGATGTGCAGCTGCCTTTTGGCTAGATTCTCTCTTGTCAGAATCGCATCGTTGAGAACTAACCAGAGAAATACTTTAACTTTCAACGAAGCTTTAACTTTTCAAAAAATTGTAGACCATTTCAGACTACACCCTCTAAAGTGTATACGATTATAGAGTGTCCTAACCGAGAAGGTTCCATTCTTCTCTAACCCCATGCTTTTCGGTCTGGTCCTTGGGAACATCTAACTCCCGATTGACCAATGTAGGATTGTAAAGATCCTAGTCTCAATCGTGATTCCGGGTCAAGTCACAATCTGAAGGAAGGGCTCCAAGCGCCACGCTTCCAAGTTTTGGCCACTGCAGTGTTAGGTTGGGAAACTAATTCAAAATGATAGGGGAATAACTCTCTATGAGAGTGATCACCATACCACTTGTCCCACCAGAATATGGTCATCAGGCCATTGCCATTGAAGGAAGTTACACAGCTATGAAACGGGTCATCGGCTTTGGCTACTGCTCTCCAGAACCAAGAAAATTTCGGGCCCATACGGAACCCAAATCTTCGCGTCCCCTTTGCCACAAGGTAAGAGTGAATAAACTCCTACCAACCTTCACCATTTTGGTGAACTGCTTTCCACTACCATTTGCCGAGAAGAACTAAATTTATGTCTATTAGGTCAATGATGCCAAGTCCACCCTGACTATTCTTCATGCATTCTTTCTCCCATTTGATGAGATGGTAGCCCCCTTTGTTTGCTTCTATCGCTTTCCAGAGGAAACTCTTTCGTACTCGGTTGATCCTTTGAATTACCCATTTCGGAAATTCAAAAAAGGACAAGTAATATGTCAGGAGGTTGGAGAAAACTGAGTTGAGCAGGGTCACTCTTCCTCCTATCGATAGGGTCATACCTTTCCAACCAGCCAACCTAGCTTCAACTTGGTCAATAATCGGTAACCATTCCACTTTCGTAAGTTTGCCTGGCCGGAGCAGAAGGCCCATGTACTTAATAGGGAAGTTATCAATCTTACAGTTCAGAATGGTTGCATGTAACACTCCGAATTCCAAATAAGCCTGATTTGAAGTTCCACAGGATCTTGACACTTCACTTCGTACAAATTTTACAAGGAATTTAAAATTTTTATACAACAATGTTTACATCAATGTAGCGGAAGCAAAATACAACATAATACACAATTAAAATAATAGTTGGAAACATTTCTTTAAGCAACATTCTTTCGTTAGTCCTTTCATTCACTTTATCCTGCATAGAAACTGTGGGCACGTCAGTTGCATACAACTGACACTAGGATATAATACATTAATTTCTGTTACTTGGAAAACACAAACTTGATCACAAACAAAGCTAAGGAGGGACTATCTTATTGATGTCGTGTGTGCCGGTGCACTTAGCCTTAATGTAGTTATTTATATTTCATGACACTAATGCACACTTGTTCGAACCTAAGCATCCCATTCTACATAGATCCGAGGGCAAGCCCTTAATCGTACTTCATCTTGTAGGGTTGAATCCCTCGTTATGAGTTTAACTACAACATAACTACGGTAAGTTCTTAGATGTTTATGAGTTACGAGCCCATGTCCAGACAGCTTGGAGGGAAATTCCACGTCATGACATGACGCATCATGTAGACAGCCTATGGACAATTCACCTCCGTCATGGGACAATGACACTACGTAGTCACCAAGCACCCCACAAGCGTCGTTACGATCCCAATAATTCCGGAGATGAATTCACGTCATGACATGACACATCATGTACACAGCCTGTAAAAATTCTCCCACCGTGAATCCGAGGCCCTCATACTTGTGTTTTTCTCTTACTTTCATCACATCTTCACTATAGTGTTGTCCTTAGATATTTGAATAATGAGTAAATTAACTGTAACGCCCCGAATTCCCAAATAAGACTGAATTCGAGATTTCACAGGATCTTTACTCCACTTCGTACAATTTTACAAGGAAATTAAAACTTTTCATTAATATATCAGAGTTCATTACATTTTTGTTTACACAGTGGAAGAATACAACAATGAAATAAAATACAACTTGTACAACTATAACAATGTAAATCATCAACGGTATCATAACATCTTTATTTCTCCATGGAAAAGTCCATTACCTACATATTAAGCTGTGGGCATGTCAGTCACTTACAACTGATGAAAATATTATACTCGGCTATGCTCTCTATGCTGTACATATAACGATCTCATTGGTTTAACAAATCACAAAAATTAAATGAACAATAAAGTGTTAAATCGTGACTACGCTAAACATGTAAGTGTATGCGATGCCTTAATGCCTAATGCACACATTTTATATTAGGATGACACTAATGCATACTTGTTCGGATTCTATGCATCCCATACTACATAGGTCTGAGGGCAAGTACCTACGTACTCCACAATAAAGGGTTCAATCCCTCACCATGAAACTACCCAGTAATAAAACAAGGTTTAGATCATTCCACGAATATGGATCCCAGCCCCGGAGTCCACCGCTGACTGTTATCACAGATCCCTCATCGTGCGAATCATCCCGAAAGTGCCCCTCTAGCCCCGATATACGTATATACATTGGAGTATGGCAAATATCCGCCTGACTACGCTAAGTCCCGAATTAAAAAATAAAAGCCCATCTCCCACGGAGCAACCACAGTCCACCAACTGGGTTTATAGCCACGGAGATCCACCGCCGACTATATAGAAGCAACTCACTTACGTTTGCCCAGGTTTACTATATCTTCACTTATGTGCCTAACTATTTAGTTCAAGACATGAATAAATTTCTAAACCTAGAATTAGTCTTACCTCCTACCGTACTTAATCAACAAAATACGAGATAGCTCTATGGCCACATCTCAAAAATATATTTCAACTCTTTTCCAATCAATAGTGCCGGTACCCGAGGTCTTACTAACTCTAAATCACAACTTTTCATGTACAAGATTCCATGGGTACACATACCCTTTAATAAACATGTCTTAAACCTAGATATTTTTATCTTCAACTTATTCACAAAGTAATCATAGTCTTGTCACTATTCATGATCTATTTATCTATATAATAAAACACAAAGAAAGCTATCAAGTGGCTCACCTTCAATCCCCCCAAAAATTAAAGGCCAAGATCTAACCTCACAAAATATATTTCCCCCCTAAAATTTCAAACACCAAAATCAATTTTTCCCCCCAAAACTAAAAAACTCATTATTTTATTACTATCTCTCTTTTCTCTCTTCACTTTTTCATATTTCTCTCTTTCTCTCTCTCCCTATCTCTCTCTCCCAACCTTTATTTATTTATTTAGAAATTTAGATTTAAGATTTCAGGTTTGTAAATTTTTAGAATTTTAATGTTTTTTTATTGCACATGTTATATTGAAAATAACAAATATCTCTTCAACAGTTAAATTTCATCATTCTCCACACTTAAAGTTCTAAGAAGTTAGATTTTACACTTAAAGTTCTAAGAAGTTAGATTTTACACCCCCATTTATAATTATTTTTCAACATATACTAATGGAAACATGGACTTTTATTTACAACTAATTATTGTCATACTATTCAAACTTGAGCTACATAATTGTTATTTTACTGTTTACAGGACTTTTTGTGTTTTGTATCGTTCCGAAGACGTGCTGTAGGCACGTGCCCATGGGCAAATCTAGTTCATTCATAATTTTCATAGCAAAATAATTCCTTTCAATGTACACAATTTCATCACACGAAATCTTATCAACAATTTCAAGCTCATACAATGTATCTCAACCACATCAAGACAATTCTTAAACCAAGTAAGAGTATAATCTCTTCAAGAGAATTCACTTCACACAAACACATTTTTCTCTTCTTCAAAAATATAAATTTCATACTCTTTACTAATTTAAATCTTAAGTTAAAATTCACTTTCTATCTCAATTTCTTCTTTTTACTTCTCAAATATACTTGAAAAATTCTACAACTATTTTTAATAAATTCTATTTCATTTTCTATTATTTTTCTCCAAATTTTAATTTGCATGAAAACTCACTTAAAAGATATTAAAAATGTCAAAATAAACAAATGTGGCCATAGGGTTTCGAACCTAAGACCAGGGCGCCCAAAGCACACACCGAGCACCACTATACCCAAGTGGCTTAATTGTCATAATGCCATACCGGAAACCCTAAGTATCCACTTTCGATTTCGGATTTATTTTTAAAAGAAAACATAATAAAATGTGCTCAACAAGTTTTGAACCCAAGATCTCCTACAAGCATAGTAATGACTTATGATGCACCGACTAACCTGTAAGTCCAAGTGCAATTTCTGATATCAAAATATACTATTATGCTTTTGTTCAACTTTTTTGTCATTTTATTATTTTCATAGAAACTCTCTTTCCATTCAATCTAATCTTTCATTAGATTATAGTTAATTCATCTAGTCTAAATTTCCTTTCTAATAGTAACTCATGAATATAAAAATTCATATTTTAGAAAAGATAAAACTAACTTTCAGATTATTCCTTCTCATTAACATGAATTTGCATTTATTCAATTAAATCAAAAGTAGCACACTATATCTTTTATAAACAAACAAATGAGTTCAATGGCATCAATTTTATTTTACAAAAAATTGTTTGCTTAACAAAAGAAGAATTCCCAACAACCATTTCTTCACTCATGTATGTTAGTGTATGGCAAAATTAATTCTTTTCTCATTAACAACTACATGTTGTAATTTAATTTACTAAACATAACATGATTTACTACTACAACAAACAATAGTATAGATTACTTTATCACATCAAACTTTCTTACACTACTCATTCATTATTACTAGCATGCATTGTTCTATAATTAGAAAGTATGAGAACACCCACCTCTAGTGAAGGGTTGAACAAACAGGATGGAAGCACTCCTAGCTCCAACCAAGAAATCCTAGCTCCTTCTTCTCTAGCAAGAACTCCTCCAAGCAAAAACTCCTCCAAAAATAAGAACACTCCACTCTCTTTCTTTTTCTTTCTCTTGTTTAGATTATTTTTGGTGTGTGAATAAGGAGAGAACACTAGAGTATTTATAGGACAAGTTGAGGGATCAAAGTGCAAAATTACACACATAATAAATTACTCAAACCCCCAACCTTTCATTTTCTTAACTCTCAAAACCCCCAACCTTTCATTTTTCCACCTCTCTAATTCCCTAACTCCCAACCTCTCTCTCTCCAAACCTTCTCTCCCACAGTACTCCCACGTGGGCTCATTTCCACGTCATCAGAGCCTGTTGACCGAAGTCAACAGCTCCTAAACAATAGCCAAGCTTGGTGTTACTCCCTGTGGGCCCCTCCACCACTAATAATACCATTCATTATATTCCTTTCACCATATTATACCAAATCAGCCAACTCTATTTAACAACACACACACACACACACACACACACACACACACACACACACACACATATATATATTATATACCACTACTTATTTTGAAACTACGGGGTGTTACACACACTCCGAAATTTATTTCGAAAACGGATACGCTCAAATATGCGCACCGAAACACGTGCGTCACACGTAAAACATAAAAACACGAAATTCGAAAATCAATTCTATCAACTGAAATATATTAAAATATAATCGAAAACAATAAAAGACAAATATATTTATTAATTTATGTATTTCACGACGTAATTACTACGTACGTAGAAAATACGTGCATTATACGTACAAAAGTATTTAGATCAAAATGCGAGAAAATGAATTTTCATTTTATAAAATGGATTTGAATACATAAAATAAATAATTTAAACGCATAGAAAATATTGCACGTAGCGATGAAAACACATAATCGATACGTGCATCAAAAACACGTAAAAATGAGAGATTGAAATATTATACTTGAGTTGACATAGATAAGATAAAATCAATACGGGAAATGCATAGAGTCGGAAATCAAGATACGTAGTGAAAACACGTTACCAAATACGCGTGCGTAACACACGAGGGCAAAATTGTAATTTCCAATTTTGCAGGGTGTTACATTAACACCCTAGAGTTAGCATTTCCTCTACACTGGTCTTAAACAACAATTGATAACAACGACCCAATCTTGGTCTTTTTCCACAATATTTATCTTCAAAAAATTCATTCACACCGGTGTAAGGAATTAGCTATACTCTAGTTTTTAATCTCTCTTCATGTTCACCAAAATTGAGTGTTTATACTCACAAATTCCATAATCCATCATGATCTTTTTGTTTCATTTTCCATACACACTTGCATATATTAAAACACCTATTTTTATTTATTGACTTCAATTTTCCATGTCGAAAATCTCAATATTTGATCTCTACACAAAATTCTTTACATTCAAAATTTTCCCTTTCTTTAATTATACCAAAGTCATAGTTTAAGAAAAATTATCAAGTTCTTCATCCCATTGTTTTAATATAAAAACACTTCTAATTCTCACAAAATATGTCAAAAATATTGTAGAAATATTTTTTATAAAGTCTAAATAATTTTAGAAGAATATTAGATTTTTTTTCCAATTTTTATTGCTTTTACAACTTAATAACATGCCCAAAAAAATCGAAATTTATTAAAAGCTAGGCGCCAGGTTCGAAACCACGACCCCCGCCCCGGCTACAGTGACCAACTCAGAGCGCCCCCGAAGACCAGAAAGCCCAACAGTGGCTAGCGATTAAAGGTGAACTCACAGTCTTATGTACGGGTTCTTCAATGATTTGGTAAAATATCAATTTTAATAAAAACAGAGCCTCTTCAAGACTCGAACCTGAGACTTTTAGCACTATTCACAGCGCTATAAACCCACACCGTAAACCAGTATTCCCAAACCATTTCTCTATTATAATTTTGAGATAAAATTCCCTTATTCTACTAGTCTGTTTATAACCATTTCTTTAACAATTTCGATTTCCAACTAAATTATACCATTCAAAATCTAATTCTTTTCCAGACCGTTTTTTTTCAAAATTACAGTATAGTACATGTATTTATATTCACAAAATTTTTATTTTTCGCAATATAATGAAATCTTTCTTCCAACTTGTATTAAAGAAATTATATTATCAGTCTTTCAAAATAAAATGTTGTCTCTCATCAAAGCTTTTTTATAAAATTTCTTATACTCACAAAACATATACTAGTGAGACTATTTCTTCTCTTATCACATCATTACTACATAATTGAAATAACAACTAAACCATTTAGCAATTAACATATATCAATATTCATTCATATCACTCAACAACTAAGCCATTCATTAAGCAAAATTATCAAATTAGCATGGTTCATTAAAATAGATATTCTAGCATGAAATATTAATATAGCACAATGATAAATTCACTAATCTCAAATTCATTCTACGAATTTTCTCATACAATCAAGATTTTCTCTTTTTCCCTACTAGTCTCACATGGCAAATTTTTACTATTTTCTTTAGCATATTCATAAAATTAGCCTATTAATATGATATCTAAATTATAAGTAGAGAAATTGCCCACCTCTTGAAAAATGAATTGTTGGTTCTTAAAGAAAAACTCCTTGAAAGCACGATTGCCTTCCTTTCTCCTTGATCCTAGCCGCGAGCCTTCTCCTCCAAGCTTGCAAAAATCCGAGCTCCTCCTCCTTGTACAAAATCGGGACTTCCCTCCTCTAAGCTTGGTCGGCCTCCAATGAAAATGAACACACACTCAATCTTTTCCTCACACAATTTCTTCTCTTTCTATTTAAGAATATAAGGTGCAAAGGATGAAGAATGACAAAGGGGGTACACAATTCATGAACAAATGAAGGGTTGAGATGTGTTTGGATGAATGGCTAAGATACATTTGGGAGTTAGAAAAACTACCCAATACAACCACCTCCCACTCTTCCACTTACCCATGAATGGCCGGCCTACTCCTTGCTCCATTTGCACGTGCATGTGCAATGCACGTGCCCCCACATACACACCTATAATTAAGTTTGTTCATCAATTTGTTTATATTAATTTGTTACATGACAAGTCTACCGTACAAGTTGTTTTAATTAATAAATGAATTAATTAGTGGGCTAGCTAGCTGGGCTAATTCTATGCGCTTTTAATTAATTAATTTAATTTATTTTGGGTGGGCTAGGATTAAGTTATTAGGCCTAGGAATCTATAATAATTAATAAGAGACTTTTTAAAAGAGAAATGAAATGTTTGTTCATGACGTAAAAATAATTTTAAGGCCAAAGCATACATTAATTTGCACGTGCAAAACACGTGAAATCAAATGAAAATTTTATATTTAATTATATGAAAATTTAGGATGTTACAACACTTCCTCCTTAGAATAGTTCCGTCCTCGGAACTACACTTAAAGAGTGAGAAGCAAAACATAAAAGAGGAAAGAAAATAATATAATTCAAACAAAGAGCTCGGGACGATCCTTCAGCATCCTCTCCTCCGGTTGTCGGCATAACTGTTCTGCCTACTCTGAGCATCCACTAACTTCTTCCTGATCAAGTCAAACTTTTCTGAGGTCTTCTACACGATCTCAGGCCCAAACATCTGCCGCCCCCCACTTCAAACCAGCATACAGGCATTCTACACTTTCTGCCATACAGAGCTTCATACGGCCCTATCCCGATACTAGTCTGAAAACTGTTTTTGTAGGCAAACTCTACCAGAGCTAGATGCCTCTCCCAACTACCTCCAAAATCTAGAATACAACACTGAAGCATGTTCTCAAGAACTCTATTGACTCTTTCAGTCTGCCCATCAGTCTGAGGATGGAAGGCGGTGCTGAAATCCATCTTAGTACCCAAAGATGCCTGAAGAGTCCTCCAGAAATGCAAAGTAAACCGTGCATCTCAATCGGACACAATGGTCAATAGAACACCATGAAGCCTGACGATCTCCCCAATATACATCTCGGTTAGCTAATCCATAGACGAGTGAGTTTCATTGCCAAAAAGTGAGCCGATTTGGTTAGTCGATCGACTGTGACCCAAATCGCTTCATTACCCTTCAAACTCTTGGGCAAACCCGTGATAAAATTCATACTGATGTTATCCCACTTCCACTCCGAAATGGGTAACGGTTGCAATAAACCTCCGGGCTTCTGATTCTCGACTTTCACTTGCTGACAAATCTCGCACCTCGCCACAAACTCAACCACATCACGCTTCAAACCTGATCACCATAAATGCTGCTTGATATCCTTGTACATCTTGGTGCTCCCCGAATGTACAGGAAAAAGAGTGGCATGTGCCTCCTGAAGAATACTTTCCCTTAATTCTGATTGATCTAGAACACATAAACTTTCTCCACACCACAACACTGCATCCCTAATCTGAAACTTTGATAATCTGCTTGCGCCAACCTACTCCATCATCTGAATCTCAGCATCCTCCCTCTGACCTTCTATAATTATTTCATTTAGCATGGGTTGAAGCCTTAGCTGAGCCAAAGATGCTCCCAAACCTTGTAAAATAACCTCAATTCCAGTCTGATTCAACACCTCTGCAAGATGCCTCTGGGTTGTGATCAAACGAGCCAAACTGCTTTTATGGCATCAGCAACAACATTAGCCTTACCCGGATGGTACTTAATCTCAGGATGCATGTCCTCAAGTACTTCCAGCTATCTCCGTTGCCTCGGATTCAGGTCCTTTTGCTTATAGATGTACTTCAAACTTTTGTGTTCCGTGTACATGTTTAACTTCTCACCGCACACGTAATGCCTCCATTGCTTGAAGGTGAAGATAATCGCAGCCAACTCCAGATCATGAGTCAGATAATTCTTCTCATGCAGTCTTAGTTGCCTATACCCATAAGCGATTACCTTTCCTCTTGCATCAAGACACACCCAAGCCCATGATGTTAAGTATCGCTGTAGACATCATACTCAACACCTGCTCTAGGCAAAGCCAAAATGGGAGCAGTAGTCAATTTCTCTTTCAACTCCTGAAAGCTTGCCACGCAATGCTCAGTCCATTTGAAATTTACATTCTTCTTGGTCAGACTAGTAAGCGGCACGGCTATCTAAGCATAGCCTTGAATAAATCTCATGTAGTAACCAGTTAACCAAAGAAAACTTCTGATTTCTTTCACTGTAGTAGACCTTGCCCAATCTTTCACTGTCTCTATCTTTTGAGGATCAGTAGCCACTCCCTCCTTAGAAAGGATGTGACCCAGAAATGCCACTTCAGATTTCTAAAAATCGCACTTGGATAACTTGGCATACAATTCATGCTCATGAAGCTTCTTCAGAACCCCAGCCAGATGCTTAGTGTGCTCCTCCTTCGACTTGGAGTACACAAGAATATCGTCGATGAACACCACGATGAAAGAATCAATAAACGGCCTCAGAACCCTGTTAATCATGTCCATAAAGATTGCAGGTGCATTCGTCACTCCAAATGGAATTACTAAGAATTCGTAATACCCATGTCGAGTTCTGAATGCAGTCTTATGCACATCTTCTACTTTCACTCGAACCTGATGGTATCCCGACCGAAGATCTATTTTAGAGAAGACAGCTGCTCCTTGTAGACGATTGAATAGATCATCGATTCGAGGAATTGGATATTTATTCTGAACAGTTACCTTATTCAGCACCCGATAATCGATGCACATCTTCATCGACCCATCCTTTTTCTTCACCAACAATACCGGTGCTCCCCAAGGTGACGCACTCGGCTGAATAAAACATTTCCCCAAAAGCTCCTCAATCTGCCGCTTAACTTCTTCCTGCTCCACAGGCGCCATCCTATACGGTGCCTTGGAAATAAGTGCACTCCTTGGCTGGATAGTGATGCTGAACTCTACATCACGATGCAGGTGAAGCCCGGGCAAATCCTCCAAGAACACAGTCGGGTAATCCTGAACCACTGGAATCTGCTGCACCTCCACCAGAACCTTCTTGCTGATAGCTGCCACCTAACATGAACATCTCTTCTTTTCCTTGAAAGTGACTGCAGGACCTCCCGGAGCCTTCACTGTTACCTCCTTGGTTTTACACTCGATGTTTGCACTCTACACCGACATCCAATCAATGCCAATGACAACATCGATCCCTAGGATATTCAGCTCGATCAGATTAATCCCGAAGATCCTATCTCCAATCTCGATCTCGCAATCTGCATAATACCGATCAATGGTTAAAGTCTCCCCTGATGGAGTAGCTACTGCTAGGACCTTACCTAGAAAGACCTTCGGTTCGACCCCTAAGACTTTAGCAAATTTAGGTGATACAAAGGTATGAGAGGATCCAGTATCAAACAGAACAACAGCTTTCTTTCAATTTAATAAAAGTTCTCCTGTTACATAATACACTCCCATTACATAATAGTCTTTGCTAAATAAACAGGGAAATGAGTAGCAGAAAATTCTAAACATCCGCCCCCGTACCAGTAATAATATGATCCACTTTATCAGCGTTTGCCTCAGTCAAAGCGAATACTCGCTCCTACTGGTACGACTTCTTCCCCACCTGCTGCGCTGGTGCCTTTTGGGCGACATTTTTCTGCTTGGGGCATTGAGATCTGTAATGACCTGTCTCTCTCCAATTGAAACAAGTCAACACAGGAGGTTTCACCCAACCATTTCTGGGTCCTCCAGTCACATTACAACGTTCACCCCTGTAGGTTTGAACCTTTGAGCTGGGGGCTGTCCCCTAACGTTCCCAGAAATTGTGGGCCTTTCCTGACATTCCAATTGTTCCTCCTGTTCTGGGCGGCATGAAACTGCTCCATATCCTCCTCTGTGGCTGCAGCTCGTTTGACTAGCTAGTCAAACCTCCTGATACCAACGGGTATCATCCTTGATCTCAGACTCAGCCTCAATCCGTGCTCGAACTTCTGAGCCTTCTTTGCCTCGCCTATCACAGGTTCGGGTGCATACCTCGAAAGTTGAGTAAACTTTGTCTCATACTGCCTAACAGACATGCTTCCTTACTGTAGAGCCAAGAACTCCATCGCTTTCTTATCTTGAACGTCGGATGGAAAGTAGTGACCGCAGAACTCTTCCAAGAATTCCTCCCAGACGATAGCACCATTTCCCATAGTCCACTTCATGGACTGCCACCATACAGCTGCGTCCTTCTCGAGCTGCAATGTAGCCAGCTTCACCTTGCTACCTTCTGGAGTTTCCAAGACCTCAAAAATAGTATCAACTTGCCTAATCCAATTGTCAGCTGCATCTGGGTCTGACTTTCCTTCAAACACTGGTGGCTTCATCCTCTTGAATGACTCCACAAGTTTGATCACCTCAGGTACTGGTACTGTAGGCATCCCCATAGGTTTTGTTTCATGGCGACGGCGTTGATGGTCTGATAAACCCTGGCCAACTCCGTTTCTAGGTCGAGTCCACAACTGGGCCCTTCTCCACTCCTTACTCTTCTTTCAGCCATACTCTGATTCATAAGATCCATTAAATTTGAAGAAGAAACATGAATTTAAATCAACTCTTTCATTTCATTGAATTCAAACTTTGTACATTCAAATTTAAAACATCGTCTGACATTCATGCGAAGGACATTGAGATAATACAACATTCTACTCCATACGGTTCCTCTTGACTTTCCTAAGCTCTTCCAGTAGTTCTGCTACCTCTTCCTTCAGCACATCATACATATTCTTTCTCTTCTCGAGTTCCCAAACTCGATGGCTGAGGGTTGCAATATTCTCCTTGAACTTTACACAATGGACTTGTAATTGGTCTGCTCTCCCCTTTTGAGTCTTCACCTGCCTCTGAAGAGATTCGATGCGATCTTGTGGAATTGGTTCTTCCTCGTCGGATGAATCATCTGATGAGTTCTGAGGCGGGGTGGTCTCTCGAGGCTTGGGCCATTCTCCTTCATATTCCTCGGGATCTTCTTCCTCTTTGTCGGAATCTCCTTGTCCGGGGTAGTAGTCCTCTTCAATTATGTGCCATTCATCATCGTCTGCTGGGTCGTGGTGGTTCGCCATCTTTAGGAAGGGAGAAGAAGAAGCATCAATCATAGAGCAACACAAATGTAAGCAGCTTACATTTAAATATCTATACCCAACTCACACTCTAATGTCCACTCTAGGGTGTCGTTCCTTATAAATTTGTACTACTTGGAAACGTGGCTTTGATATCACTCTGTAACATTCTGAATTCTAAATAAGCCTGAATTCGAAGTTCCACAGAATCTTTACACTTCACTTCGTACAAATTTTACAAGGAATTTAATTTTTTTATACAACAATGTTTACATCAACGTAGCGGAAGCAAAATACAACATAATACACAATTAAAATAACAGTTGGAAACATTTCTTTAAGCAACATTCTTTCTTTAGTCATTTCATTCACTTTATCCTGCATAGAAACTGTAGGCACGTCAGTTATATACAAATGACTCTAGGATATAATACATCAATTTATCTTACTTGGAAAACAAAAACTTGATCACAAACAAAGCTAAGGAGGAACTATCTTATTGATGTCGTGTGTGTTGGTGCATTTAGCCATTATACAATTATTTATATTTCATGACATTAATGCACACTTGTTCGAACCTATGCATCCCATTCTACATAGATCCGAGGGCAAGCCCTTAATTGTACTTCATCTTGTAGGGTTGAATCCGTCGTTATGAGTTTAACTACTACGGTAAGTTCTTAGATGTTTATAAGTTACGAGCCCATGTCCAGACAGCCTGGAGGAGAATCCCAAATTATGACATGACGCATCATGTAGACAGCCTATGGACAATTCATCTCCATTATGGGACAATGGCACTACGTAGTCACCAAGCACCCCACAAGCGTCGCCACGATCCTGATAATTCTGGAGATGAATTCACGTCATGACATGATGCATCATGTAGACAGCCTGTGAAAACTCTCACACCGTGAATCCAAGGCCCTCATACTTTTGTTTTTCTCTTACTTTCATCACATTTTCACTATAGTGTTGTCCTTAGATATTTGAATAATGAGCAAATTAACACCCTAGAGTTAGCATTTCCTCTACACCGGTCTTAAACATCAATTGATAATAACAACCCAATCTTGGTCTTTTTTCCACAACATTTATCTTCAAAAAATTCATTCACGCCGGTGTAAGGAACTAGCTATACTCTAGTTTTTAATCTCTCTTCATGTTCACCAAAATTGAGTGTTTATACTCACAAATTCCATAATCCATCATGATCTTTTTGTTTCATTTTCCATCCACACTTGCGTATATTAAAACACCAATTTTCATTTATTGACTTACTCCAATTTCCATGTCGAAAATCTCAATATTTGATCTCTACACAAAATTCTTTACATTCAAAATTTTCTCTTTCTTTAATTATACCAAAGTCATAGTTTAAGAAAAATTATCAAGTTCTTCATCCCATTGTTTTAATACAAAAACACTTCTAATTCTCACAAAATATGTCAAAATATTGTAGAAATATTTTTTATAAAGTTTAAATAATTTTAGAAGAATATTAGAATTTCCTCCCAATTTTTATTGCTCTTAAAACTCAATAATATGCCCCAAAAAATTGAAATTTATTAAAAGCTAGGCGCCAGATCCGAACCCACGACCCCCGCCCCTGCTACAGTGACCAACTTAGAGTGCACCCGAAGACTAGAAAGCCCAACAGTGGCTAGCAATTAAAGGCGAATTCACAGTCTTATGTACGGGTTCTTCCGTGATTTGGTAAAAAATCAATTTTAATAAAAATTGAGCCTCTTCAAGACTCGAACTTGAAACTTCTATCACTGTACACAACGCTATAAACCCACACCGTAAACCAGTATTCCCAAACCATTTCTCTGTTATAATTTTGAGATAAAATTCCCTTATTCTACTAGTTTGTTTATAACCCTTTCTTTAACAATTTCGATTTCCAACTAAATTTATACCATTCAAAATCTAATTCTTTTCCAGACTTTTTTCTTTCAAAATTACAGTATAGTACATGTATTTATATTCACACAATTCTTATTTTTCGCAATATAATGAAATCTTTCTTCCAACTTGTATTAAAGAAATTATATTATCAATCTTTCAAATAAAATGTTGTCTCTCATCAAACCTTCTTTTTAAAATTTCTTATACTCACAAAACATATACTGGTGAGACTATTTCTTCTCTTATCACATCATCATTACATAAGTGAAATAACAACTAAGCCATTTAGCAACTAACATATATCAATATTCATTTATCTCAATCAACAACTAAGCCATTCACTATGCAAAATTATCAAATTTGCATGGTTCATTAAAATAGATATTCTAGCATGAAATATTGATATAGCACAATGATAAATTCACTAATCTCAAATTCATTCTACGAATTTTCTCATATTGACAATCAAGATTTTCTCTTTTTCCCTACTAGTCACACATGGAAATTTTTTACTATTTTCTCTAGTAGATTCATAAAATTAGCCTATTAACATGATATCAAAATTAGAAGTAGAGAAATTACCCACCTTTTGAAAAATGAATTGATGGTTCTTAAAGAAAAACTCCTTGAAAGTACGATTGCCTTCCCTTCTCCTTGATCCTAGCCGTGAGCCTTTTCCTCCAAGCTTGCAAAAATCCGAGCTCCTCCTCCTTGTACAAAACCGGGACTTCCCTCCTCTAAGCTTGGCCAGCCTCCAATGAAAATGAACGCACACTCAATCTTTTCCTCATACAATTTCTTTTCTCTTTAAAAATATAAGGTGCAAAGGATGAAGAATGACAAAGGGGGCTATTTATACACAATTCATGAACAAATGAAGGGTTGAGATGTGTTTGGATGAATGGCTAAGATGCATTTGGGAGTTAGAAAAACCACCCACTAGCAATACAACCACCTCCCACTCTTCCACTTACCCATGAATGGCCGGCCTACTCCTTGCTCCATTTGCACGTGCATGTGCAATGCATGTGCCCCCACATACACACCTATAATTAAGTTTGTTCATCAATTTGTTACATTAAAAGTCTACCGTACAAGTTGTTTCAATTAACAAATGAATTAATTAGTGGGCTAGCTAGGTGGGCTAATTCTATGTGCTTTTAATTAAATAATTTAATTTATTTTGGGTGGACTAGGATTAAGTTATTAGGCATAGGACTCTATAATAATTAATAAAAGACTTTTCAAAAGAGTAATGAAATGTTTGTTCATGACGTAAAAATAATCTTAAGGCCAAAGCATACATTAATTTGCACATGCGAAACACGTGAAATCAAATGAAAATTTTATATTTAATTATATAAAAATTCAGGATGTTACATTGCATGATCTCGTGCCTCCCCATCTGTCAAGGCAATAGGAATGAGGGCGCTCCTATGGAAGATCACCTTAAGTCCCGACCAAGCTTTGAAACAATACATAATTCAGTTGAAGAAAATGGTTTTCCCCTGTAACGCCCTGTAATTTTTAATACAATATTTTGAATTAATAAATAATTTTTAAATCAATTTATTTAATTATTTTGAATTTGCGTAAAATTGACATTTTCACACGTGCAAAGCACGTGCAAATATTTTCAAAGTGTGAATTTAGGATTATGAGTTGATGAGAAACATATATTATTTTCATTAGGTATATTTGAATTTTTGGGATTTTTCTGAATAAAGAAAACTACTTTTGTAACTTTTTGAACGAAAGGGTTTTTTTGTAAAAAGTTGTTTAGGGGTGAAAACTGAACATAAAAATTATTTGTCTGCATTTAGGACCGGCTATTTAGTAGAAGGCTCTAAGTAATTAGATTATATACATATTTAATTGATTTATTTGAATAAATATATAATTACGCAATTTTGGGATTGTTGGGAACTTTATTGCAAATATTCTTCCTGGAGAGTAAAAGTCAGAAATTTTATTTGGATAATCTAATCTTTACTTGTAGATAATAATTCTAATTTTTCTGTATTTTTACGAATATTTTATGACTTGTTTGCAAATATTACAAAGAGAAAGACTTTTGTGGAAAATTGCCACTTGGAGTAAAAACTCCAGATGTCGGTTTTTCCGGGCTGTGCATTTTGGCCGGCCAAACCAGGAGAGTTAGGAGATTTGATTTGATTTTATTTTAAATTGGTTTGATTAACTAATAATTGGAAGAATCCATATATGTAAATAAATATTTTTTCTTGAGGAGTATTTTTGTAAACTTTGTAAAACCCTAAAAACCCAAAATTTCGGCCTATATAGGGGCAACAACTGCCTATTCCTTGTCGTGAACCCAAACTTTGTTTTTTTCATTATTTTTTGGAGTTTTTCATGGCTTTGATCTTGGATTTTCGCAAGGAGGAGGATTGAATCTTTTTTTTATTATTTTCTTCAACTTGAAACTTCTTCAAATTGAGGTGAGTAGTTATTCAAATTTCCTTGTGTTTCCATGGTAGAGATGTGCTAGGTTTTGGATGTGGATATAATGAATGAATATCATGCATTGTTAATTCCTATTATGAGATGAAGTTTTGATGAAATATTTCGTTGTGTTTTTGGTGAATTTATAGTGGGTTGAAGTTTGAATTTTTATGCACAATATGGATTAAAATCACCAAGAAACACATGTTGAAGTATTAAGAACCTAGGGTTAGGTTTCGGGGTTTAAAAAATAAATATATATATGTGGGTTGATCAAGTTTGGATGAGATTTCGAAGTTGTTTTTATTCTGGACTGCTGTCTGTTCCAGATTGGAACGGGATTTCGGCATAGTTACTGATGATATTACCTAAAACTTATTAAATAGAAATTGTATCTCAATGTGTCTAGTTTCCAGAACATCTGACGGATCCTCGATCTGACTCATAGATTGTAAAATATGCAATTTCTACCACTGTACTGTCGTAGTTCCAGATTTTAAAAATAACGGTTAGTTTTCAGAATTTGCTGGATATGAACCCCTTGAATAAATTTATTTGAGTTCAATTTTTTTTGGGTGAATTCCTCGTTATGTGCTGAATTTAAATTGATTTTTTCCAGAAATTAATATCAACTATGGAATGTACTGTTTTGAGGAACGAAATCATGTAACCTTCAGATTTTTGGATGAAAGATAGTTTTCAGAAATTATTGAATATCAACCCTTTAATTAATTCATTTGAGTTCAAATTTTTATGATGAGTTCCTTGTTATATGCTGGACTTAAATGTATTTTTCCAGAATTTAATAATGGTATTAGAGTGTACTGTTTTGAAAAATGAAATCATGTAACCTTCAGTTTTTAATTAAAGATAGTTCTTAGAATTTGTTAAATATGAACCCCTTAAATAAATATATTTCAGTCCAGATTTTTATGGTGAGTTCCTTGATATGTATTGGACTTAATGGAGTTTTTCCAAAATTTAATAATGATTTTGAAGTGTACTGTTTGAAGATCGAAAACGCGTAACTTTCAGTTTTTGGTGAAATTCTAGTTTCAATTTTCGGTGCATTCAAATAATGGATTGTGGTAAATAAATCTAAAATTTTGAAGATGAAATTTTCAGCTTTTAAGAGATTTGTTTCAGTTTTGGTCGAATCAAATTGTAATTGAATTTATGGGACTTTGCAAATAAATGGAGAGTGATGTTTAAAAGTTGATTTTTTTAAAGGTATTTCGTAAGTTAAATATATTACCATGTATGAAAGAGTCATTCGTGACAACATTGGTTGGTTTATAAGAATGTGACTAATGAAGAATATTTTGTATTATTGAACCAAGTTGGGTTTTGATTTGTGAGTTAGGATTGTGATGAGAACCCTAGAAACATTGATGCAGATTTCGAGTTGTGAGACTATAGAGGTTGAGTACGACCCTAACATGCCGGCAGATGAGATTTTTTTGGATGTAGGCTAGTGGGGTCTTTTGGTTGAATTAGTTAAGTCCGGCAGTGTACACCAACTCTAGGGAGGTTGTGATTCAATTAATAAAAATAAACATAAGGACAGACACTAGTTGGAGTTGTGATAAAATTTTAGCAGACGTGAGTGGGGGGCTCTATATATAGTCGGACGGATATATTTTGGGACTGTAGTTATAGTCGGGCGGATGTATTTCGAGATGTATTCTGGGACTATAGTTACAGTCGGGCGGAGGAGACGTGTCTCAATTATTTTCGGGGCTATGAATGATTGAGAGGATGTACTCCGGGATTATGAATATTCGGGCAGAAGGGAGACAGATCACCAGTATTCCAGGCTAGAGCGACGCTTGTAGGATGTTTGCGCGGTGAGGGTTCTGTATGGTGAGGCAGATGGATTTCGAGACTGGAGCCAATATTCTCAAAATGTCTAAATCTTGTCTTTTGTCCCTATTATAGGATTGCATGGCGGGGAATTAAACTTTATAAAGTGGAGAACGATAAGGGTTTGCACCAGACCTATGTAGAGTGGGATGCATAGAATCCGACAAGTATGCATTAGTAATTATCATGTGCATTTGTGTTTTCTTGACTTGTATTATGCATGCTTGTTTTCTGTTTTCTTACACTTGACACTTAGCCTAGCTTCACTTGATGATCTATGCTTCATTTATTGTTATTTCATATTCCATCTGTTATTACTATGTTAATATGTTTCACTTGTTGACTTATAATTTTATTCTTTATGTTTCCATTTAAGTTTGTATTCCCTTTGAATATCACTCACACCGTTATGCTTGACCCCTGTCGTTTTGGGGGTTAGGGATATCTCTAGCTTCATGTTTTACAGGTGGGTACCATTGGCATGGAATTGGGAGCATGTGGTAGAATGTTTAATGTTTATGCATATTTTGTAAAAGGAATGATTGTAAAAAGAAAGTTGTATTTATGGTGCTTTTAAATACCGTTGTGTTGTAAAAAAAATTGTAATTTAAAGTGTTTAAATTTTGCTGTGTTGTTGTAAAGAGAGTTAATGAAATGAAAAAGTTTTAATTTTTTCCCCTGCGTTTGTACTATATTTATAATTGCAATTGAAGTTGATACTGGAAATTTTGTGTCACTTATTTCTAATTTTATTTATTAGAAATTTGGGGCGCTACACCCCCAAATCCCCGTTCCCAAATAAAAGGGCATCGTAGGCATATTGTAGAATTGAACAACTAGGACTACTTCTTCCCCTAGCCATTGGTGAGATTAGACCCGCTTGTCTACAGTTATCCATCATTCCTTAAAAACATCGGCAACAATCGTGAAGAGTAGGGGAGAAAGAGGATCCCCCTGTCGAAGACTTCTTCGGCAAGAGAATGGTTTACTTGCCTTACCATTGACCATAATAGCCGATCAACTGGTAGAAAGGCAATGTCTAACCTATTTGATCCATCTATCCCCAAATCCTCTACCTCTAAGATCTTTCAGAAGAGAACCCCACTCAACTGAATCAAAGGCTTTCTTAAAGTCCAGTTTAACAAGAAGCTCTCGTTGTTCGAGATATGACATTGGTGAATAGTTTCTTCTGCAGTAGCAACGTAGTCCAGAATACATCATCCCTTAATAAAACCAGTTTGTTCATTACTAATTAGTCAGTCCATCAATTCGTTTAATATGTTAGCAAGGATCTTTGTAATTATCTTGACCGAGCAATTGAGGAGGCTGATAGGATGAAAGTTTCCAACTCTAAGAGAATCTTCCTTCTTAGGAATAAGGACCACTCCACATAATTAAGTCTCACCAGTTTGAGTCTGTGGTCATCGAATTCATAAATGACTGTCATAAGATCATCTTTGATCTCATCTCAGAAGGTCTGGTAAAAGATCATCGGGAATCCGTCTGGGCTTAGGGCTTTATCATTACCCATCTGTAGAACCCTCTTCCTCTTTGAATGGGGAATTCGAGGGAGCATAGCGATTGATCAAGATTCTCTGCCCTATTCTGGTAGAACTATTCTCTTAACGGGACCCTAAAATCTGTTTTACGACCAAACAAATTTTTGTAGTGTGTTTGGAAGGCAAGATCAATTTTCTTTTCTTCTTGAATCACCCCTGAATTCGTTTGGACAGATAAAATGATGTTTGGTCTCCAACGTGCACTGGCAAACCGATGGAAAAAAAGGCCGTTTTTGCATCTCTCGCTTTGAGCCACGATATCCTGGACCTCTGATGCCACTTGATCTCTTCTAATTTGTACAACTATGCAATGTCCTCCATAAGTGTTAAGAGACTATTATGTTTTGTCTGGGTGAGGTCTCTAGATTCTTCTGGCCTTTCCAAGCCATCAATATAATCAAGGATGGACTCTTTAGTTCTCCATATGGTTGCAAATCGTGTTCGGTTCCACTTCCTCAACTTCATCCGAAGTCGCTGAATATTTTCGCACCAAATTACAGCCGCCTCAATACCCCTAGTAGGAAGAGCCCAACTTTCCATTACCAGGTGATGAAAACCCTGAATTTCCAGTCAGGTTTTCTCGAACCTAAGTTTCTTATGTTTATTAGCGTGACGCTCACTAGACTCAAGTAAGATGGGAACATGATCGGAGGTGGGTCTTGGGAGTGATTTAGCATTGACTGGTGGGACTTTAGCCTCCCAATCCAGTGAGACCATCTCTCTATCAAACCTTGCCAGAATAGGGGATGCTTGCATATTAGACCAGGTGAATAGTGTATTTGAAATTGGGATGTCAACTAATTCAAGATCAGTTGTAACTCGGTTCAACTCCTCTCTTTCCACATCGCTAGAGCCTTTTCCTCAATGTTCAAATGCAAACTTGGTGATGTTAAAATCCTCCCCCCCCCACCCCACCCACCCACCCCCCCCCCCCCCCCCCCCCCACACACACACACTAGCCATGGGTGTTGCCACTGTGTCTGGACTGCACGAAGTTCATCCCAAAACCTAGGTCTATTAGACGCGTGATTCGGGCCATAGACCACTATGATAGCCTGCATCTAGTTATCGCTATGACATTGGAGAAGAGTAAATAATGAGAAATCCCATAGAAATTCATCTAGGTAAGAGAAAATATCGGGGTTAAAGCCAAGAGCGATGCCCCCTGAATCCCCATCGGAAGGGGAAATCTTCCACTCTGATATCCTATTCCCTTCAACTCTCCTAAGACTAGCCACATGTGAGTGTTTGGTTTCTTGGAGACGAACAGTGTCCGTTCTAGATGTGTTGATAATGTCTCTAACCATCTCCCGTTTACCCCACCTCCCTAAATCCCTAACATTCCATAGCAGAATCTTCATTGGGACCTGGGATAGGTTTACGTGGTGGGATAGGTTCAAGATTTACTACTAGGTTAATTCTCTCAATTTCCCATCCTCGAGTATTATTCAAGAGAAAAGCGTTGCGCTCAATATCGCCTAATGCAAGACCAAAAGTTTCGGCAAGATAAAAAAACATCGAAATTGGACATGAAATTAAAAATGAAAGCTAAAAGACAACGCGTGCCTCCACCATCGATTTTTGTTGACTTAGCGGCAACATCAATCTCTAAATAATCCCATAAGGACTTCACATGATCCCTCTTAGCAGTTTTGTGGACCTTAAAACCTTGCAGATTTCTTTGGCTAGCGTGGTCGACTTTTGGACTCATCAATTACATTGGAAATGTAGATGGAACAAACTCTAGGGTGGGGTATGTATCGGGATAAATCTGTGTATGTGTATCTACTACAAACTCTTCATCAAAATACAAGTCTTCATCTTCAAATAAGTCATCATCCTCTAAATCAAGACAAAGTCTCTTGCCTTCATCACACTTTCCATTAATCAAAAGCCTGTAGAATTGTCACACCCCGCTTCCCGTTATACGGAAATACGAGCACGTAACTGAGGCCCATCGAATGATATAAGTATACCAACTTATATCATCTATAAGCTGTATAATACCAGTAAGCTCAACAATACAATAATAATAAGCACATGAACAAAAATAGCATGAATAACCAATATCTGAGATACAAGAACTTACAGGAAAGCCCGAGAATATGCAAAACAATAATAATATGTCAAGATCCTTCCATATCCCATCATCTGTACTTGTATAAAAATTACTCAAGAGAAAGCGCAAGGGAACCCATTAACAGGCCGCAAGTAGTGGCAAGCAGTTAAACAGTAAAATGATGATATAACAGGAACAAGAAATTAGAACGATATTAGGGTCAATAACAGCAGATGATAACATTGATCAAAAGAGCAAGGGTCGGTAAACAATAGTCGATAATGTAGTGATCGATAAAAAGTAAACAATAATGCAATGATCGGTAACCACTATTCAATAATCAATGATCGGTAAACAATATTCAATAATCAATGTCCGGTAAACAATATTCAATAATCAATAATGCGAGTTTCGATGCTTAGTGTTATTCTTATGTCTATCAGTCTTTGTTAATCTATCTAATGCACGCAATCCTACATCCCATACCATAGGTTCGGGTGCAACAATCAAGTGAGCATTTCGACTCTAGTGGTGAATTCTACAGGATCATGTAATCGGGTCTTGCAATAACAATATTCAATGAACAATAAACAATTCACGATACAATACACGAGAAATTTAGATACTGCAGTCAGTATCCACAGTCAATCGATATAACAATAACATGTCAATACGGGAAACACGGGCCCCCTTCCGAGTACACTCTCCTATATTATCCACTGCTAAGTTATTTCCCTTTTTATCCTGGCTTGTCATTATTTTATTATAATGAATCATGCATATGTAATCGATGGAATGGTGTCAAGAAACAGTAACAATGAGGTACCAATGGCTGTGCACTGATCGGTGTGTAGTGCAATTCATAGTTGCAAAGTTACCACATTCATAATTAAAAAGTAAGAGAACACAATTCTGCACAACAGTACCTTAATGTACAAAAACTAACTTTTTCGTTGCTACAGGAGAGAAAATCATAATCCGTTAGAGATTCTAGAAACTAGACTCTCTGCCGGTTCCAGCGCATATTCACAAGATACCTTTCGGCAACTGTAACTATGTCTACTAGTTGATTCTTTATGAGTCCACTGTTCTGACAGCAACTCAACATCAAGTTATTATATGTATAATTCGATTAAAAACATAACTAAAATTCTTGCAAAATTATAAATGAGTTCCTGACAGTGTTCATTAACATTCTTGTAAATTTGGAATTTTAATTCTTATATTAACCTACTATTTCCACCAGTTGAACATGGTATGACAACTAATAAGCAGTAATTGGAAACTACGAAAGTATAGTGGTAGAAACTTCATATTTTACAATCTATAAGTCGGATTAAGGATCCGTTAGATGTTCTAGAAACTAGACACAGTGTGCTACAATTTCTATTTAATAAGTTTTAGATGATATCCTCATTAACATGGTCGAATTCTCATTCCAAACTGGGGCGGATGGCAGTCTAGAACATATTAAGTTGATTTTAACGAATTTTCTTTGCAAGTTTATAGTTCTTGTAATCAGAATTGAGCATACAACTATGTCTAGGCATTGACATGGTTTCTAATATTATCATGACAACATTAGCACATCAACGGTATTAACTACAACACAATCATATGGTCATATATGCACATACACTTCATTCAATCATTATTTCTTGCGTAATTTTGTGCTTCTAGTTGTGTTTATGTGGAAGATGCATATGTGAATGGTTTCTCATGGTTTTTCTATGACTTATTGGGTGGATGAAATTCAATGAGACGAAGAACAATGTCAATTTAGGATTCAACAATATTTGACGGATACGATTGATATTAACATGGATATAACAGAGGGATACTACTTGCGGAGGTCAAAAAGAGTGCTTGCACATGAATAAACAAGATTTTGCAAGAGATGTTTGCTTGTTACGTGGTGTTAGCACGTGCGACGGGAACACAAGAGAAATCGATGGCACACTTAACAAGAGACAGCGGTGACCACAGCAAGAGCAACAGCAACAATAAGAGCTACGGTGGCAACGACGGTACGATGACAGCGAGCAAAAAATCAAGGATGAGATTAGCAACAAGCAATAGAGCAACAACAATAGTGAGTACAACAGCAGCACCAAGGGTAGCGACACAACACACGGCAGCGGGGGACTTTGGGCTAGCGCTGCGATGGGCGAAGGCAGCGGGGGGATTGGAGGAGCTACTATTAAAGGAGAAGCTTGCAGCAAGGCAAGGGGCTCGGCGACAAGTCTGCGATGGAGTCGCAGTGTTCGCTGCCAGATGAGGAGCGAGGTAGCGATGGAGATGTGGTTGGAGGCGGAGCTGTGGTGATCGGGACAGGGGATGGCGAGGCTGGTGGTGAGAAGCAGAGGCGGGGCTTCGGCAATGGCAGTGGAGGTGGAGGAGGGAGAAGCTTCGGGATGCAGCAGGAGGGGGAGACAAGGTGAGCAGAGGTTGCAGCGACGATGGGGAAAGAGCAGCAGCAGGGGCTGCGGTGGCCCGAGGTGGTGGTCGATGATTGGCAGTGCAACATCGGGAGAGGAGTAGCTGGGGTGTGAGTGTTACAGTCGGTGGAGCTGTGGCGAAGACGAGGAGGCAGTCGGGGGAGCTGCAGTGGAGTTGGTTGCAGTTGTTGTAGGCAGCGGTGTCGACGGCAACGAGGAGAGGGAGTGGTGGCAGAGTCGAAGAGGGTGACGGTGGTGGCTTCGGTGAAGAGCGTCGAGGAGTCGGTGGAAGTGGCTTAGTTGGTTGAGTTGGTGAATAGGGCGAGGATAAGGAGGAAGAGGGGATCGGGTGCATGAACAGGGAAGGAGGAGAAGAGATGGGGGATTATAATATAATAATCATTATATTAATAGTGTAGTTATATTATTAATGAGAGGAATTAATAAGAAATTGATTTAGGGTTAGTGGGGTAGGTTATGATTTGTTTAATAGGTTATAATTGACTGCAATTAGAGGGGGAGTTATGCAAGTTAGAAGATGGAGGGTTGGAGAATTTGTCATGAATTGTTTGGTTGGTGTGGGCTTGTGGATGTGGCCTACACAAGAAATAAGATAAATAATTGAGTTGGGCTTCTCAAATAAAATTTGTAGGATGAGCTAGGAGAAAATTATAATAGCAATTAAAATAAATTGGGCTAGAAACTAGAATGAAGAACTCTATAAGGGGCTAAGAATTCAATATGGGCTTGCAACCAAGATAATTATGAAAGCAAGAAGAAATGTAGAAAATCGAAATATAATAATATGGAAGATAAAATACAGAATATTAAGAAATAAATACAAATCTGTATAATCGGAAACATGGGTTACAAGAATTGGATCTCAACTTGGGCCCGTCTAAAATGTGAAGCCCAATACACCTGAGCGCTTTAAACACTACTGCATTATCGCAACTACCACGTGGCAGTTGATCATTGGCAGGATGAAGGGGTGGCTCTTCAAAAGATGCAAGGAACACGTGGCTCTCTAGAACCCCGTATAAACCACATGGAGGCTTCTTGTAGGCAGAGATGGCGGTAGTCGGTTAAGAAGGCCCAAGATTCACGTGGATCGCTTGAGGCTCGAGCTCTTCATCCTCTTCGTCTTCTACAACTATTACTTTTTTGCTACTACTATCTCCACTCTTTGGAACTTGCCTTTTTTTTGGAATGAGGTCTCTCTACCCCCCCTGATCCTTCACCACTTTCTCTTTTTCTGTTCCTATCTCCACTCTTTGGAACTTGCTTTTTTGGTGAAAGCACCACCAACGAGGTCTCGCAACCAAAAACTCCACCAAATCAGATTTTCTCTTTTTCCATGGGGTTCGAGCTTTTTTCTCTTTCATCAGAGGCTCCTTGAGGCCTCAGGTCCCTAACTTCCTCCATTGAGCTCCTGTCCAAAAGCTCATAGTCTCCATTATCCAAACTCAGAAGTTTAAAATGGAAACTCTGTTGGCTCTTCTTTTGCTGCAAGTTCCTCTATGTCAACTCACCTCTTGTTTGACCTAAGACCTCATGTGCTCGATCAGAAGCTCTCAGATGCAGATCTGACAAGGACAATAGTTGACTGATTTTTTGCCGATCATCTAGATCGTTGCTGATATCCAACGGTAGATCTGAATCCTTGTTTGCTTTGGTACTGTTGCCCGGTGGTGATGGCTCCCTTCGTTCACCTTACGCCACTCGAAGTAGCTCTCGGTGAGCTCTGTTGAATTTGTGAGATCCATCGATTGTTGTATCAATCTCTTGCGAAATAACTTGTTTGTAAGTATGATCATCTCTAGCAGAGCTGAGGGTTAGAGGCTTGTTGGTGGTTCTCGGTTGGACCTCCTCAATAGGCACCGTCGTTTCTAGGATGAATCGAACCAGGTAAGCGTCCTCAAATGTATAGAATTTAGCAAACCTAGGCATGAGATCAATATTACAGCTTTGAATGAGCACCCTAGCTGACACTAAATTCGATCAATTCACTGTCTTGGGGTCTATTGTTACCACCGTCCCAATATCTGTAGTGATTTCTTAGATTACTTGTCCTCAACAGTGGAGGGCAATGTTGTGTATCCAAATCTAATATGCATTACCCTGAGGTAGTTCGACACCAAAATTAAGGGACCACTCAGTGAATTTAGCTGTGAAATGGCCGAAGTCCACCACATCCATAGTTAACACATCTGTAAGCTTCTCCGGTGAAGGAAAGGAAATTAAGAATTGAATGTGACAAACCTTCTTCACCACCCACCCTAGGTGACCCCTCATTGGCCACCGAGCATTAAGGGCAAACAATAGATGATTTTTCTGATGGTCTACCTGACTTAATTCTAGAAAACTCACACCATTTTCGAAGCCACTGTTCTTCTTGTTTGACGAATGGTAGACTACTGACCAATTTGATATGGGTTGGATTTTCCGGTGATCTTCCTTTTAACACTTCTCTTTTTTCATCTACGGTGTTGGAGGGTTATGTTAGTACACACATAAGACATGTGTCCCCATTTAAGTCATTTTAAGCATCAAACTTCTTTCGTGCAATCAGCCGAATATGGCCTAAGTTGCCACAATTGAAGCAAGAAACTTTCATTTTTTTCCCTTTTCGGTATTTTTCTGACACCATTAGAGTTCATCCTTTGTACATTTGATTTTCTTGTTGTTTTACTCTCCACCCTAACCAATTGCTCCTTGGTCAAAGCTGTATGGTTCAAAGAAGCATCAGTTGTGAGTTGGCGAGGCTGGACTCCTTTCTGGAGCCCTAGCAGCTATCAGGGGAAGCTCGATAAGAGGTCCTTGTTGCACCTTAGAGATGGCTTGAGGGATAGTGTGATGTTCTTGAAAATGTTGGGTGACGGGTATTGTATGAGGAGGGGAAGGGGGAATGGAATGATCATGAATGTGCTTGTGGTATGGGTTTGGGAAGTGTGGATGAATTGAGGGTGGGGTTTGGGGGCGATTATAAGTGTTTGGGTGATGAGAAAAATCTTTTTTCTGGTTGTGAAGGTGGTGTTGGTGAAGATGATGTTGTTTGGGGGAGGATGTCCTGCGCGCCCGGAAAAAAAAAGTTAAATAAAATAAAATAAAATAAAATAGTCGACAAGTTGGGAGACCACCAGAGATCGCCGGGGGGGGGGGGGGGGTAGGAGGACCCCTTCTAGGAGCACATCCCTTAGACAGAGAAGTTGAGCGATGATGACAGTGACGGGGGGGGGGGGGGGAGGGGTAGGAGGACCCCTTCTAAGAGCACATCCCTTAGACAGAGATGTTCAGCGATGATGACAGTGACGAGAGTCACGATGAGTCTGATGATGATAGTCTAAGTGAGACCTATTCTGAGGTTGATGATATTCTCTGAGCTCTTCCCGACTTTGACTAAGTGACTATGAGCGTCTGTGATGTTTTTGTGGGATTCGTTGGTGAGGTTCAGGTTTGTGCCTGAGTTGGAGGCTGGGATTCTGTAGAGGAGGTGGTGAACAGCAGTGGGGGGCAAAGGCTCAGCAGGGGGATCAGGGTGATGGGTGGGGTTGGACCATCTCAGTTGGCCCACACCCCCTCATCTAAGGTTCTAAGAGGTCCATGAGAAGCAGTCAACAAGAAGGAAAAGGGTGGAAGTAGGAGGAGAGGAAAAGGGTTGCAGGTTGTAGAAGAGGCTAGCAGCAAAAGGGTGTTGATTGTTAGAAATATTTTTGGCATATTTTCCGAGCCGGATTCCGGTGGGCTCCGGCCACCGGCAGTGCCGAAAAGTAATTGGATTACGTTCCTCTCATCGAGTACTGTTCCATAATGTACTCATTTGCCAAAAACGGTTTCCGTATGAATGAGAAATGTTGGTCCAAAGTTGAGTACTCGAAATGTACTAACTTGGGAATTTGGAGAAAATGGATAGTCCCACATCGGAAGATGGAAAAGATTTCTCTAGTATATAAGCTAAAGAAATGGAATAAAGGGCGTAGCCCTGGGGTTACCACTAACGTGTAGTGGAGAAATGACCTAGCCAAAATTAAAAACACACACGCTTGCGCCCCCAGCCCGGCCCAGCTCTGCCTCGGCTTCAGCTTGGCTTGGCTTGGCACTGGCCTACATTAATTTTTTGCCCCGCTCCAATTTTTGTGCTGGATGTAGTTTTTAAGGCGTTTGAAATTATGTAACTGGTGTCATTATTCTGTAACACCAGAATAATGGATCCATTAGTTATGTTTTTTGAGCCATTACTCTACTGTTACAGAGTAATGGACCATTACTCTGCTGTTACAGAGTAATGGATCCATGATCCTCAATTACGCCCTTATCACTTATAAGACCTTGCAATTTTGTCTGCTAGAGACACAGGTTTTTTTTCAATTCATAATCTTCTTCTTCTTCTTCCTCTGAATCTGAGAGTACAACACAGCTACTGGTTTGCTGATATCTCTGAAGCTAGGGTGCTGCTCTTCAGAAAAATGTAATATACAGTTGTATCCTGGGAGGCAATTCGTCAACTACCGTCACACTACGGGGCGAATTTTGTTTTAAGGACAGAGATCTTAATCTCGACTCTGTATTAAAGTGTTTGGTTTGTTCTTTCATTCCTGTAATTGTAGTTCTTCACAAACATTGTTAGGAATTTCCTATTTTATGATATTCGAGTTCTAACAATGATTAGGCGAGAGAAGGAGGAGCGGAGGGAAGAGCTTCAGGTTCTTTCATTTCTCAGTCTTGAAATTACTAAAGAGATATTGACAACCATCTTTCTTTTTACCTTTTTTCTTTTATATATAATTCATTGACAACCATCATGTACACAAAATTTTCTTATTTCTTATTCATTCAATAATTTACTAGCATGTTTTGGACCAGATAAACTTTGTTCAGGTTAAACGTATGTTGTTCCAACAGAGCGATTCAAAGAAAGCTACCCATATTGTACCATGTTTCAACATTAGTGACATTTTACATACCCATTTTCGTTCAGCGTACCAGACATTGAATATAAATTCACAAATTGGCACCATATCTTTGAAAGCATTGAAGTCTTCTTTGTCTGTCTCTTTGTTAGACTCAGTTTGAGGCTTCTTATCTATTGATCACATGATGCCAATTGTTATGTCATTGAAATACCATTCATTTTGCGATCGCTTGGAAACTTGATAAACAAACATTCAAACAAATTAACTATTTATGCACATAATTATTGGGACATGTAAACCAATATAAACCGTATCGATCATTTATTTTAGATCTCATGGTGTGCGTACAAATATTGTATATAAGATAATTACCTCATAAAAATATGAGGTTCCTTTTCCTCTATCACAAATCGATGACCATTGTTATCCATTACAAAAATAAGTGATACCTTTAGAACACTACAAAAAGAAATAGAAAACTAAAACATGCTCATTGCATATGTGCGCATATTAATAACGCGCATATTAATAATTATATATTCTTCAACCATTTTCGTTGATCGCATTATTGCTGCAATTATACATGCCAAATAGATTAAATTGTGCTAATTATCATAGCATTTAAAATGGGATATGGAAATTGAATAGGCAGGTTTGAACAAGTTTCTGACTTCTTGTTATTTTTGAAAGATTTTATTTTTGGGTTTGTTCACAATGAGGAAATTGATATAGGGAGTATGATGGTGTATATCTGGATTGGCTGTGATTTATCATACCGTAACGTTTAAATTACCGTCATCGGTTTCGAAGCTTGACATGGCTCATGTGGCCAACTGATCAAGTGTGTCGTTTGCGTGAAACTGCACAAATGACCTCAAATCGTAACTTTAAATTCACACATCTAACAATGTGATCCTCAAATTATGATAAAATAATATACATAGTAATTTTCAATATCTCTAAAACAATGAAACATAAAAATAATTTACTTAAATTTATGTTGTGTGATTCCAAATTCACTGGAAGTGTATTTGAGAGTCACAACAAAAGTGACATGTACTGCGAAATCACCTTGTTATGTTTCTGAAATCACATTGGTTTTAAAAATTCATTCCAACTAACACCCGCCTTACAGTAAAGTTGGATTTCAAAGTCAAGGCTGTTGGAAGTCAAAGTATATATATATATATATATATATATGGATAAAGGGATATGAGCAACTTGCTCATTTAGTAAATGAGCAAGTGATTATGTGGCATGCATGTGATACATTGGACAACTAACCGTTTGAAGGATTTTCAAATCACATGCATGCCACATCATGAATTGCTTATTTACTAAATGAGCAAGTTGCTCAATCCCTTTTTCCCTATATATATATATATATATATATATATATATATATATATATATATATATATATATATATATATATATATATATATATTCTCCTACTAACACTTAACATTTAAAATACAGTGATTCTCAAAGTGTGGCTTCAAAGTGTAAAATACTGCCATTACACACCCGGAGTGTAATGGACACATTTTAATTTGGTTGCATGTGAGCACCTGCCACCATAGTCATGATGAGGTGGGAATACTACTAATTCTGGAGGCAAGATCAGCCTCCCAACTGAGTTACGTTCATTATATCTTCTTTATGGAATCTTTTATCACTAAAGTTACGCAGGTGTTGCTTGTTTGGGCTTATTCTCACTCATCCTTTGGTTCTAAAACTCATTAATACACAATCTCGATAATCACACTAGACTTAAGAGAAACAAAAAAGAATGAAAAAGAACTTCTCCCTTACTCATTTCTTCTTGCCTCACTTGTCTTAGTTTGATCGCTCCAATGCCTCTATAGGCCTTCATACATGCATGTGAGGCATGTTTATGACTATGCCACAAATTCCCACCAACCAAGCCACAAACCAAGGCCACCAAACGATAAGCAAAGAAATCTAACATGGTGGCTGAACAATGTGTTTCATATGGTTCTTCTAGATGTGCATTTGTCTTGGTCTTACTTCTGTTGACCTAAGTTCGGTGTGCACAAAACGTGTCACTTACTACTAATATCTTCAGTTAAGATTTGTAGGAAGAACAGGAAAAAGAAAATCAATATAAAAGATTCAATAGATTCAAAAACAAACAAAAGAGGCATGAATAAGAAAAGATTGGAAAATGAAGGAAGAGTCACTACAACATATAGGACTTTCTACAGCGGACTTATTATAACATTTAAGTATTAATGCTATTGAAAGTGATCAATAATAGCATTTTTGGAGAAAATGTTGTCTTTGATTAATTTTGAAATTTACTCTTAGTTATGACAGCTTTTTTAAAATGCTATATTATTTACGACATTTTAGAAACGCTATTATATCTGTAAATAAACAAAATAGATATGGGCAAAAAGAAAATTCTAAGTAAAAAATCCAAATCCATCAAAACATTTTAACTTCTCCCCCGTTTCCAAAACCCCTCCTTCACCAAAACTATCCCTAATTTTCCCTCCGCGCTTTTTCACGTGCAATGCCTTTATTCACCAAAAAATTATACCCACGACCGCCTTCATTACCTGAAAAAAAAATCGAGAACCTTCCCAGTTCCCACCTTCGATGTCCTGGTCGCCGCCGGCGAAAAATCCAGCCTCGGCCATCACCTCTTCCCGCCCTTTTCAACATCATTCTCCAAGTTGAAGATAGGTTAGATTCTCTCCCAACCGTAATCAATTTTTTTTTTTTTAAAATCATCACTGTTTCTTAATTTTGATATTTGTTTCCCTTCCTTTTATCTATTCTAGTTTGGATGGAAAAGATGCTTGTGTTAGCATTTTTTTAAAAAAAGTTTCGTCGATGGCCATGTATATTTTTTCTGTTTTAGGGTTCTTTATTTTTTTGATTGATAGTAAAATGGTTAAGTAATTTAATCCCCAAATTCTGGCTCTATTGAAATAACTATCTTGCAATTGATTCAAGCAACACTTTGAGAAATTACATAACATTTGGCAATTATAATGCGGCTTCGCCAACCAACCCTAGCCTCACTCTTGAAATCCTGAACAAAAGTTTGGAAACCTGTGTTTTGGATGGCATGATGGAAAATGTCAAGAGGAAGAAGTGAGGTGGATGAAAACGAAATGACATTGTTGGAGAAGTTTGATGCTGAGTGGTTGTTGGAGAAGTTGGAGTGTTGATAGGTGAGGAGCTATGTTCACTTTGGTTGGCAATCGTCGAGGTGTTGGATGAGTTTATGTCTTTTCCATTACTGTGGTGGACAAGATGGTACAGGTAGCTTAACCGTCGCCTACATTAGATGGTGATGAAGTGCTCGTAATTCTCAGGTCGCATCTTGCTGTTTTGGCGACATTTAAAATTGATCTGAGAGTTATGTGGGTATTCTGGAAGAGGAACATTTTAGTAGTAGTTTGGGTCCTACATTTGAGTTGGTTGTTGATATGGGACGATGCAATCGGAAGAACAATAAGAATTATACATTAAATAACAATCGGAGTAAACAACTTGGTGTAAATAGAAAAAAAAAACTAAAAGGGAAACTAGCAACAATAAGAATTTTTTCGGTTACACGGTTCAACAGTAAACAATCTTTATATATGAGTTTAGATATATAAAAAAGGTTGGGATATAAGAGAAAAATAGTAGGTAAAAGAGTTTAGGTTGGAGCAGGCATTAGATACGTCCAGGTATCTCAATTGTTGCTTTAAGATAACTGAAGATATCTCCTCTCTTTCACGTGCATCGCACGTGGTTAGCTTTTATTGATCTTTTATTTTCATTAGTTAAACAAATAAATATGAAGTTTGTTTATGATGTTCTTTACCTCCTTGTGTTTCTCCATTCAGTCACTGCATATTTATTTATTTTGTTTATTCTATTAGCATTTACCTGAATCAATTAGTATGCTGAGGAATCTAGCACTTCATTAATCCAATTCACAGCAGGACTCATTTTATGTGTTTGGCTCAATTATTTCGTAAGAAGCGCAAATACAGATACACCCATATAAACATTATGCGGCATAACACACTAGAATAAATCTGAAATACTATATTGAAAATGCACGTCCGACACGTCTGATACAACAATGCTTCCAAAAGATTGGAGCATTTCCCCATATTTGTCTGATACAACAATGCTTCCAACAATCTGAAATACCATATTTAAGCAATGGTACCTCCAGCACTATGGTGTTGAGATTGGAAGGAAGAAGAAGTCAGCCGCTCCAGCTAAAAAGGAAACTACTGAGGTAACTTTAATTTCTCTTGTATCCGGCTATTCTCCATATTTGTTTATTTTGGTTTCCTTTTCCTGTATGTCGTTTAAAAGAGTTTGAAAATGCTTTTATTCTGGATAGTTCTAATGAGATATTGGGACTATTGGTCTGATTTCGATTGTGAACTGCAGAACTTCTAAGTAGAAGAACCATTCTCCATAGCATTATGGATTTGTATTTAGAAAAAAACATGTTTCCTGGCTCTGATTAATTACTACTGGAGGACAATATATGATTATGCCCTTTTTCAGTCTGCTTTCTTTGTTGGTTATCCACAGCTCCAAGAAATCAGATATTTTGACCCATACTTCTAGCATAAATCATTTTTTTACCATTTGTATACATTATAAAAATTGATAATAATCTTATGACATGCATCTGGTTTTTCAGTTCTCCAGTGTTTATGTGTATACAATCTATTTTGATCTTGATAAGCATCTATTGTATATAAAAACTGGAAGAGCTACTGATTTACTTGCTGCAAATATTCTCATCGTGTATTTGCTATTTTCTCTATGATCATCTTTTACTAATTCTTTTTGGTTTTAAACCATCAGGATGCCGATGGTGCAGCGGCGACAGCAGCAGCAGCGGAAGCAAAGAAGTCAAACCATGTGGTTAGGAAGCTGGAGAAGCGTCAGCAAGGACGCACTCTTGATCCACACATAGAAGAGCAGTTTGGTGGTGGCAGGTTATTGGCTGCCATCTCTTCCCGCCCTGGTCAATGTGGCAGATGTGATGGGTAAGTTACTCTAAAATGAATGCTATCGGCATTAGGACCCCCACTATGTTGTATCCTGCCTTGTCTCTGAACTCTTTGTTTTGTTTATTGCCAACATTTAGATTTTGGAAGGAAGGGAGCTGGAGTTTTACATGAAGAAGCTCCAGAAGAAGAAGAGCAAGAGTGCTGCCGCTTAAGACCATATGTTTCAGTTCGCATTTGTTTCGAGGTTATGGTTTTTAGACTATTCTGCCCGGAACAATGAAATTTTATTATTGTTTTGTTTTACAGTATATTAGAACTGTACTAGCTGTGAGTTTTTTTCAGATATCTATCTATTTTTTCACTTTATTTGAATGCACTAATATTGTGTTTGTGATCATTTAGAATTAGTACTTCTGTGTACTTGCAGTTTCAGGTTTTTTTTAACTCCTTGTGAGTATGCATTTGGTTTTCTTTCCCAATGTTTTATTATTGTCATGCCTCGTGATGTTGTGTCTTCTTTGTTGGCCGGTCTCAATTCGATTTATTGACTGTCATATTCCTTCACTGTTTCCATTATCTATTTTGTAGTCTACTATATTCCTGGCCAAAGTGCTTTTAAAAAAATGACATTTGTAAAATGCTGCGAAAAAAAACCCACCACTCTTACAAACGATAGCGTTTCCGAAACATTTTTAAAGGCGTGCGTTTGGAAAACACTACAAATATAATAGCGTTTCGACAAACGCTATAATTTTTATAGCGTTTTCAAAACGCTATAAAAACCATAGCGTTTGTCGAAATGCTATGGTTTTTATAGTGTTTTGATGGTGTTTATAGCGTTTTCAAAATGTTATAAAAACCATAGCGTTTGTCAAAACGCTATGGTTTTTAAAGCATTTTGAAAACGCTATAAATACCATAGCATTTGTCGAAATGCTATGGTTTTTATAGCGTTTTCGAAACGCTGTGCTTTTGATAGCGTTTCGCGAAAACGCTATAAACTTACCATAGCGGGAGCTTTGACAGCATTTTACAAACGCTGTCATATGTTTTTAATTGCATTTACGAAATGCTATCAAATGACATATATGTTGTAGTGAGTGCTGCTCAAGAAAAATGTTCTTCAAAGCCAGCAAATCAAAAGATTTATTTCTGTTTATGAGAGGAACATATATGTAAAGTAGTATTGATTGATAAATTAGTTTTGGAAAGAATACAAAGTGAAATCGCCAATTGGAAGTCGAATCTACACGACTGCGGTCGATCGCACAGTTGACCGCAACAACAGTCGACCGCTCATCTATGTTGGAAAGATGAGTCAGTCGACCGTTCATTGCTCGACTTACGAGTTAAATGATGAATGATCGACTGTCCATTATTGCGGTCGACCGTCCAAGTGCAAATTTGACGATTTTGGAAATATCTTTTCTTTTTTAAAAGATACATTTCTCTTCTCTATAAATTGTGGCGAATTCACAGTGTATTCTTTATCCCTTGCTATTTTAACTCTTCTGAACTAATCATTCAATCAATACTGCAAGTGTGAGAGATTTTTATTTTCTCCAGTCAAGGTCTTTTCTAGATCTTGAGAGTTTTACTTTCTTTTTCACTTCGGTGAGTATTGCGGGACTTGTTGTAGAAGCTCTGCGGGTGTAATAGGTCTCTCGGCCTGAATTTCGAGAATCACTGTACAAGAGTTTAAAGTACAGTGGAACGCTTGTGGCGGTGAATTGCTACAAGCAGGTGGTGTGGACGTAGATCTGGGGGTTCGAACCATGTTATATCGCTGTTTCTTGCTTGTTGCTCTGTTTGCTTTCTCTTACTCTGTCTCTTTACTTTACGCACTTCTTTTAATTTTTTTTAATTTCCGCACAATCACCCTATTCACCCCCTAGGGTAATTTACAGTGGTATCAGAGCGAGGTGCTTACCAAGAGCTTAAAAGCTTAAGCAAAAGGTCCAATGGCCAAAATCCCTCATTTCGAGAACTTGTACTCATCGGAGCCATTTATCTCCAATGGGACAAGTCTAACACGTTCATCTTATTTTGATGAAAAATGCTATGATGTTTGGAAATTTCGTATGCCTCACTTTTTGCAGATGCTTGGAGAAGAAGTATGGAACATTTGCATAAACAAAACAAACATTCCTGTTTGTTATGGAAAGAGGGCTTTCACAAAAGCCGAAGTAGCCCTAAAAACTGCAAACTCCAAAGCTATGACAACACTTTATGCAGGTTTAAACAATGAAGAATTGATGCGATGTGGGCGAAATTGCAAAACGGCGTATGAAATTTGGAACAACATGCTAAAACGGCATGAGGGAACTGCATCTGAGGTAAAAACAAAAGTTAATTTATGCTTTTATAAGTTTGATGTTTTTCGTATATTACCAGGAGAGAACATAGATCAAATGCTTGCCGGTTTTGACATTATCGCACATGAGCTTGAGAGCTTAGGTACGGGGTTGGATGATACCAAAAGGTCGGAAAACTAATAAGCTGTCTCACGCTGGAATGGGATGTGAAAGCTGCTGTAATGAGGGAGACTCTTGAGGAAAATGGGTTCGACTACTACACATTCCAAGGAAAACTGAAGACGTATGAGATAGAGATGACCGAAACTAAGAGATACCGGCAGAACATCAGGATTGAACCTAAAACTGAAGAGAAGACCATCGCTTTGAAAGCAGAAAAATCTCGACCATCAAAACATTGTCAGATTGTGAAGAATCAGATGTAGACATCACATTGTTGACCAAGCAATTTCGTGAGTATCTTAAACACGAAAAATATCTCAGGTATTAAGAAGAAAGAGAAAAGGACAAAGACGAAGTATGCTACAAATGCAAGAAGCCTGGATATATTCGCTCAAATTGTCCCATCTCGTAGGATAGAAACAAGGAACACTATCATCCCAATTCAGGTTTGAGAAAGAAGGCATTGAAGGCAACATGGTTAGATTCAGACAGTATTTGTTACTTCTGGGCAAGCTTTTTGAGGTTTTGGTTTGCAATTTTTTTTTTTTTTACAAAACAGTTCTTTCTGTATCTCTTTTCTTCTTTCTAATTTTATTATGCAATCCAAGACAATATTTGTTAGTTGCAAATTTATTATGAACTAATTTTATTTTTCTACGGCTTTGATGTAGCCTAGTTTTGATAACACAATTTTAATTTCATATTATTTCTCTATTTTTCCATGGTTGTGTGTTTGAATTTTGTTCTTAATGCTTACAGTTGTTTGGCCAACTTTTATCTGATCTATTAAATCATGGAGAGACCAAACTGGTAATTTGTGATTTCAAATTAATAAAATTAAATACCGTTACAAGAGCGAACCGCTATTAATGTGACAGCTAAAAAAATCCATTGATCTTGATGAATTTTCAATTAATAATTTGTGCATGAACTATGAAAAATAATTAGTTGAGAATATTTTTGATATTGCTTGACAGAGAATATTGAATAATTTGGGGATTTTGGTCTACAACTTGGAAAAATAATCATTTTATTCACATGGAATTATAAATTGTGTGGGATTAATTAGGTGAAATCAAAAGCCCTAGAATTAGTTTTGCAATTAATAAACAACAAAATTTCAGATTCCGCTCCTTTTAATTAATTTAGTTAGTTCTTTAGATTAATTTAATTTAGTTGCTTTCTTTATTAAATTTTGATTTTCCAAATAGTAATTAATCTAGTAAATTTCGGTACTCGATAAAATAATTATTTCTTGTGGGTTCGACACTCTTTTCACTTATCTATACTACTTGTGGCGATTTTGTACACTTGCAAATAATTCACATCAAGTTTTTGGCGCCGTTGCCGGGGGCTAATTATTCTTTTATTGATATTGAAAATTGCTAGACTGTTACTAGTTTGTTATTTTAGATTTAATTGTAATTTTACCTCTTTATTCTCGTTTGACTTTTTTTTAAGGACTTAGGAGTGTATGCCAAGATCTAAACCATTGGAGCCTACACTTTTTGATCCAGAGATTGTGAGAACTTTACATCAGATTAGAAAGAAGAAGAAAGAAGAAGAAAGAAAACACCACATCCTCTTTATCCATGGCGAATGAAGAGGAGAACAAAGCTTTGAGGGATTAGGCAATGCCCTCAATCAATGGAGCAACATCAAGCATCAAAAGGCCTGCAATTGAAGCAAACAATTTTGAAATTAAACTAGCAATTATTTAGATGATTCAAAATTTGGAGGACTAGCACATGATGATCCCAATGTTCACATTGCAAACTTTCTCGAAATATGTGATACCTTTAAACACAATGGAGTTTCCAATGATGCTATCCGACTAAGACTCTTTCCTTTTTCACTCAGAGATAAGGCAAAAGCTTGGTTGAATTCTTTACCACCAGGAGTCATCACAACTTGGGAGGGGTTAGCACAAAAATTTATGGCAAAGTATTTTTCCCTCAGCAAAAACAGCGAAGTTAAGAAATGACATCACCACATTCATTCAATTCGAGACCGAGTCATTATATGATGTATGGGAGAGGTACAAAGAGATATTGAGAAAGTGTCCTCATCATGAACTTCCGAAGTGGCTAAAAGTGCAAACATCTTATAACGGTTTGGGAGCTACAAATCGATCTATGGTAGATGCAGTAGCTGAAGGTGCACTAATGAGCAAAACTCACGAAGCAACCTATGAACTTTTAGAGGAGATGGCATCAAATAATTACCAGTGGTCTTCAGATAAAACAATGCTAAGAAAAGTGGCTGGAGTTTTTGAACTTGATCCTATTACTACTTTAACTGCACAAATTGCTACTTTATCTAAACAATTAGGTAATATATATATGTTAATTCTATTCAAACTAATATTATTTGTGATCATTGTGCAGAAAATCACTCAAGTGCAGATTGCCAAGTGGGGAACCCTTTTGCTCATTCAAATGCCGAACAAGCAAATTTTTGTGTCAAATTTTCAAAGGCAAAACAACCCTTATGCAAACACATACATTCCAGGATGGAGAAATCACCCCAATTTGTCTTGGAGCAATAATCAAGGAGGAGCTAGACCACAACACAATTTTCAACAACAAGAAAAGAAGCCGACACTTGAAGAGATGTTCATGCAACACATGCAGAAGACAGAGCAATACATGCAGAAGACAGATTTGGCAGTCCAAAATGTTGCAACTTCAACTTCAACTTCAATTAACAATCTTGAGGTTCAAATTGGTCAAATTTCAAATACTCTTAACGAAAGAACGACAGGAACATTACCTAGTAACATAGTGGTCAATCCCAAGGCACATGTCAAAGCAATAACACTTAGAAGTGGGACAATAATTGAGCAGCCACAAATCAAAAACGTCGAATAAAATGTGGTTGAAAAGCAAAGTGAGAGCGAGCAAAGTGTGGAGGAACAATCACAACACAAAGCAGTCTTAAGCCAAACAAGTTCAGGGAAGTTTAATTCTGACACTTATCCTAAATTTTCTTATGATCCACATATTCCTTTTCCACAAAGACTTAAAAAGAACAGGCTTGATAATCAGTTTTCAAAATTTTTGAATATTTTCAAATAATCGCATATTAATATTTCTTTTATTGAAGCTCTAGAACAAATGCCTAAATATGCTAAAATTTTGAAGGATATTTTATCAAATAAGAGGAAGCTGGAAGAGCATGAGATGGTGATGTTAACAGAAGAAAGTAGTGCAATTTTACAAAAGAAGCTGCCGCCTAAACTTAAAGATCCAGAGAGTTTTATAATTCCTTGCACTATTGAAAATTTTTCTTTTCATAAAGCACTATGTGATTTAGGAGCAAGTATTAATCTTATGCCATATTCTGTTTTCAGGAAATTAGGTATTGGAGAAGCAAAGCCTACCACAATTTCTTTGCAATTGGCGGACAGATCTATCAAATACCCAAGAGGAATCATTGAAGATGTTTTGGTGAAAGTAGACAAGTTCATATTTTCCGCAGATTTTATTGTGCTTGACATGGAGGAAGATGAACAAATCCCTTTGATTTTGGGGAGACCTTTTCTTGCCACAGGGAGAACATTGATTGATGTGCAACAAGGAAAACTTATTCTAAGGGTTGACAATGAGCAAGTGACTTTTGATGTATTTAAATCCATGGAGCTTCCCTCAGAAGTTCATTCATGCTTTCAAGTAAGCGAAGCCATAGAAGAGACACATTGGGATGAAATTGCTAAATTACTCTTAGAAGAATGCTTAACAACTGCAGAAACACTTGAATCAGAAAATGAAGAGATCTTGGAATGTGATCAATATTTGGAAGATACACCACTCATTTTCTCTTCACCACAACAACTCGAGCTTAAACAAATCCCATCTAGTTTGAGGTACACATTTCTAGGCCAAAACATCACTTTTCCTGTTATTATTAATGGTTCTTTGAATAATTTTGAAGAGGAGAAGTTGTTGAGAGTTTTGAGAGAACATAAAACAGCATTGGGATGGAATATTTCTGATATAAAGGGGATTAGTCCTTCAATTTGCATGCATAAAACTTTAATGGAGGATATTTTAAGCCTATAGTGCAGCCACAACGAAGATTAGATCCATCAATACAAGAAGTGGTGCATAAGGAGGTCTTGAAGCTTTTAGATGCATGTATCATTTATCCAATTTCATATAGTGCATGGGTAAGTCCAATACATGTTGTGCCAAAGAAAGGAGGAATGACTGTAGAAAAGAATGACAATAATGAGCTAATACCAACAAGAACAGTCACGGGATGGCGTGTGTGCATAAATTATAGAAGACTAAACAATGCAACTAGAAAGGATCATTTTCAACTACCATTAATTGACCAAATGCTAGAAAGACATGCAGGCTACTCATACTATTATTTTCTTGATGGGTATTCGGGATACAATCAGATCTCCATAGCACCAGAAGATCAAGAGAAGACAACCTTTACTTGCCCATATGAAACTTTTGCATATAGAAGGATGCCTTTTGGTCTTTGCAATGCCCCCTCCACATTTCAACACTGCTTGATAATTTTTTCGGATATGGTTGAGAAATTTATTAAAATTTTTATGGATGATTTTTCAGTTTTTGGTTATTCATTTGATAATTGTTTATCTAACTTTGCTTTGGTTTTGCAGCGTTGCAAGAAAACAAATCTGGTTTTGAATTGGAAGAAATGTCACTTTATGGTGGAAGAAGGGATTGTGCTAGGACACAGAGTTTTCTTTAAAGAAATTGGAGTGGATCGTGCTAAAATAGATGTCATTGAAAAACTACCTCCACCAAGTAATGTCAAAGGAGTGAGAAGTTTCTTGGGTCATGCAGGTTTTTATCGACGATTTATAGAAGATTTTTCTTTAATCACTAAACCTCTTTGCAATCTTTAGAATAAAGATACACCTTTTGATTTTTCCCATGATTGCTTGCATATTTTTGAAACATTAAAAAAGAATTGATTTCAGCACCTATAATTATTGCACCAGATTGGAATTTGCCTTTTGAATTAATGTGTGATGCTAGTGATGTGGCGATAGGTGCCGTTTTAGGGCAAAGAAAAAAAAATTTCACACCATTTATTATGCAAGTAGAAATTTCACAGAAGCATAACTTAGTTATGCTACTACCGAAAAAGAATTATTAGTTGTTGTATTTGCTTTTGACAAATTTTGATCTTATTTGATAGGTTCAAAGGTGGCTGTGTACATGGATCATTCAGCTTTCAAATACTTGCTTGCAAAGAAGGAAGCCAAACCAAGATTGTTTCGTTGGATTTTACTCTTACAAGAGTTCGATGTGGAAATCAAGGACAAGAAGGGTGTGGAAAATGTGGGGGCCGATCATTTATCTAGCATAATGCCTAAAGATGAAAACAAATTGCAGGTTAGACCAATCAATGCAGAATTTCCTGATGATTATTTAATGATGATACAAACTTCTCCATGGTATGCTGATATAGTTAATTACTTGGTATCAAAAACTCTACCTCCTGAAATTACTTATCAACAAAAGAAGAAAATTTTCTCTGACTTGAAATATTATTTTTGGGAGGAACCTTTTTTATTTTGCCATTGTGCAGATCAAGTAATAAGGAGATGTGTACCTGAAGAGGAAATGAAAAGCATACTCAAATATTGCCATACATTGGAAGTTGCCCGCCATTTTAGTGGAGCAAAAACAGCAGCAAAAATTTTACAATCAGAATTTTATTGGCCCTCAATTTTTAAGGATGCTTTTAATTTTGTTAAATTATGTGATTATTGTCAAAGGGTGGGAAATATTTCTAGGAAATATGAGATGTCCCTAAATAATATCTTAGTGATTAAATTATTTGATGTTTGGGGGATAGATTTTATTGGTCATTTTCCATCTTCATTTTCTAATAAATATACTTTGGTTGCTGTAGATTATGTCTCCAAGTGGGTGGAAGCTGCTGCCTTACCAACCAATGATGCAAGAGTGGTGGTGAACTTCGTTAGGAAAAATTTCTTTTCAAGATTTGGAGTTCCAAGGGCAATTATTAGCAATGGAGGGAAACATTTTTGCAACCGTCAATTTGATGCTTTACGTGCTAAGTATGGAGTTACTCATCATGTGGCAACACCATATCACACTCAAACAAGTGGTCAAGTGGAGGTTTCGAATAGAGAGTTGAAGCGTATACTTGAGAAGACGGTGAATATGTCACGAACTGATTGGGCAAGAAAATTAGATGATGCATTATGGGCATATAGGATGGCATTTAAAACACCAGTTGGAATGTCCCCATATAAATTGGTGTATGGTAAAGCATGTCACTTACCGGTGGAACTTGAGCATCGCGCTTATTGGGCAATAAAGACACTTAATTTTGACATGAAAAATGCAGGTGAAAAGAGAATGTTGCAACTAAATGAGATGGACGAGTTTCGCAATGATGCTTATGAAAATGCCAAGATCTATAAAGAAAAGACTAAACGGTGGCACGATAAGCATATTTTGAGAAGAGAATTCAAGAAAGGGGAGAAGGTGTTGTTATTCAATTCAAAACTTAGACTTTTCCAGGAAAATTGCGATCTAGGTGGACGGGAGCATTTGTTGTCACGAGTTTTTCCATATGGAGCTATAGAAATTCATCATGAGAAAAAAGGGACATTCAAGGTCAATGGATAGCGATTGAAGCCATACATGGATGAAGAAGTTGGCAAGGAAATCTTGTACATCGATAAGGCCAAACAACAATGACAAATTGGAGAAAGTCTGGCTGAAAACTTTAAACTTAGCGCTTCTTGGGAGACAACCAATTTTTTCTTTTTACTACATTTAGATTTTATTTTTCTTTTAGTTTATTACAATTTTAATTTTTGATTTTATTTTGTAGGATTACATAAGTTTGAAAGTCGCCGGGGCGGAGTTGTTTTCTACACCTGAATTGATGGTTGTTTTTTCAGCAGGATGGAGTCTGAATCTGGAAAAGTGTTTCCAAGAGAAATTGTAGGAAATTGTCTTAGCTTTCCATATATAAAAAAATCAGGCCATTTGGACGCTTACAGCTATAGATATCTCTGAAACAATGAACATTGCACGTGCAGAATTTTAACACGAATCAGGGGAGAAATTCTGAACTTTTTGCATTCTTTTGGTTTTTCCTTTTCCTTTCCCATTGAGGAAAATATTATATTCAAGTTTGGGGGAAGGGGTAAAAATTTATTTTATATTTTATATATATGTGAATGAAAAAACAAAACAAAAAGGGATTTCAATTAGGCTTACCAATACACTTTTGAGTTCTTTATTGTGCTAAAGCATTGAAATAATTTTTTAGGATAGACTATATCTTATAAAGCAAGATTAAGAATACTTATTTACTTTAAGATTATTGAATTTCTAAATTTCTTACGAAATTGTGTGAGTCATGTGATTATACATAAAAGAAAAATGTGACACTTTTTCTTGTGATTATCCCCTTTGATCTAGTCCTAAATAGAGTTTAAGTGAATAGAGTGATAATGATTTATATATAAAAAAATTGATATGAATAAAGTCTATCTACTCCAATGTTTTGAGTTGCTCAGTAACTAGGGGTATTCATCACCAATGTTTACTTTTACGTCAAACGACAACTTGAAATATGAGTATGCAAAGCACTTTAAGTTTGTGACTTGTTGAGTAACCGTGTGAATTCATCACAAATGTTTGCATTCGCGTCAAAAGGTAAGTGACAACTTAGGGAAGAGCAAAAAAAACTCTAGTTTGCTACTCGGTTTGTAGTAGTGAGAAGGGGTAATCACAGATGGAGTTGTTACATACTATAACTACCTTAATTGCATGACAAATATGATTGGGTTGAGAATTATGAATGAATAATTGCACTGGAGAAAGTGGGTATGCTTCGTTTTACTTTATTTGCTATTGTTTATGTTTAATTGCAATTTTGATGCTTGCATGATAAGATCTCTTAGTATGATGAGTTGAGTCTATTATTGATTATTATTCCTTTATTCATGGTTTTACTTTTTGCTCGAGGACAAGCAAAATCTTAAGTTTGGGGGTATTTGATGTGTCTAATTTTTATATAAATATTTGTACTTATTTACCCATAAAAAATGCTTGTATTCGTCTATCAAGTTAATAATTTATCTTATTTATATAGATTTCAGTTAATTAATTATTTTTGGAGGAATAAGATTTTTTTTAATGTAAAAGGTGAAGATTTTCAGTAAAAATTAACAAACAAAACAAGCATAATGATTTATTAATTTTTTTTTATTTGTTGAAACTTGAATTTTATAATTTGGCAATATGAAAAGCAAAATATGAATTTTAATTGTCAATAGAGGGTGAAAAGAAAATAAACAAATTTAAAAAGGGTTTAAGAGGTAATGTGATTATTATTTAGTTTAATTAATTTAAACCAATTAATTATAATTTTATTTTGTGTGTGTGCATCACGTGTTTCAAGAAAAATAAAGAGAAGAAAAAGAAGCATGAAATAAAGAGCAAATCAAATAAGGAAAGAAATAAATGAAGATGTAGGGTTTTGTGCAAAAATAAACCCTAATACCCACGTTCGGATCCCTATAAATAGAACAACAAAAACCAATTGAGGGACACGCCTAACAAGAGAGAGAGAGTGACGGCTGATGTCTAGTAAAAAAAAATAGAAAGAGGAAGAGGAAGAGAGATACACAGAGAGACAGAAAGAGTGTCGGCTTGCAGCAGTCTCGGTGGCTCGAAGTTCGAAGCGAGAAGAAAGAGACGGAAAAGAAAGGTTGTCACGTTGATAGCTCGTCGACTGAAGCCCACATCAGCTGAAACAAGACGCCAACTGCTCTATTTTGCTGGCGCGGAAATCGAGACAGACAGAGAGAAGTAGAGGAGTCAGAGAGTGTTTTGGACGACTCGAGTTTCAAGGCAAGAAGAGAGAACAGATAGAGGGTTCTGACTTGGTGGCTCAGTATTCGAGGATAAACAACAACGAGGTCAGGGTGACATCAGCGACACGTCTGTCGCAGTACCAACTTCGGGCGTGCTTTTCAAGGCTTCAGTTTGCATTTTTTTTTACAAAACAGTTCTTTTTGTATCTCTTTTCTTCTTTCTAATTTTATTATGTAATCCAAGACAGTTTTTGTTAGTTGCAAATTTATTATGAACTAATTTTATTTTTCTATGGCTTTGATGTAGCCTAGTTTTGAGAACACAATTGTAATTTCATATTATTTTTCTATTTTTCCATGGTTGTGTGTTTGATTTTTGTTCTTAATGCTTACAATTGTTTGGCCAACTTTTGTATGATCTATTAAATCATGGAGATGAGAGACCGAACTAGTAATTTTTTATTTTGAATTAATAAAATTAAACACCGTTACAAGAGCGAACCGCTGTTAATGTGATTGTTAAAAAAATCTATTGATCTTAATGAATTTTCAATTAGTAATTTGTGCATGAACTATGACAAATAATTAGTCGAGAATTTTTGATATTGCTTGAGAGAGAATATTGAATAATTTAGGTATTTTGGTCTACAACTTGGAAAAATAATCTTTTTATTCACATGGAATTATAAATTGTGTGGGATTAATTAGGTGAAATCAAAAGCCCTAGAATTAGTTTTGCAATTAATAAATAACAAAATTTCAGATTCCGCTCCTTTTAATTAATTTAGTTAGATTAATTTAATTTAGTTGCTTTCTTTATTAAAATTTGATTTTCCAAATAGTAATTAATCTAGTAAATTTCGGTACTCGATAAAATAATTAGTCCTTGTGGGTTCGACACTCTTTTCACTTATCTATACTAATTGTTGCGATTTTGTACACTTGCAAATAATTCACATCATTATCTAACTACCTAATATGATGAGTCTGTATATGTAAAGAGATTTCTTAGAAGAATATTTTATAAAATCCTTACAAAAACCCTAGGGAATCATCCCGGCCTATTACTACTACTTCTACAGCTGTCCTACTGTTGAGAACCCGAAATTTTATTCTTCATTATTTTTCCTTGGAGTTGAATCTTGAAGCTTTGCAAAAAGGAGGAGGAGAAGGCTTCTTATTGCCCTTGTTTTCGACAAGTTAATCTTCTTTAATGTGAGTGATGGTTTTATCTTTTGTTTTATTCTATATTTGTTGAATATGATGGTTTGTCTAGTAGGATGCATGCTAGAAGATTGTATGATTGATGTGGTAAATAAATGTCACGTCCTGCTTCCCAAAAATATGGAATGCAAGCACGTGATACGGCCCAGCGAATGACTTGCGGCATCCATAGGCTGTTATCGTTCCAACTTAACAATATAAATAAGAAGTAATATAACCATGCATGCAACGAAAGAATAATCACATGAATAACAACATTGGAATTTAAGCATAAAAATAGCCAACATAAAAATAATCCAACATCTGGAATTAACAAATAATATTCAGGTCAAAGCCCACAATACAAAGAATTATCAATGTTCCATTATTAAAGTTCTCAAATAAAGCAACATTTATTTAAGCAGCACAACAAAATATTTCTTTCACCATTGTGTTCTCCTAGTCTATCAGGTAAATCTCCTTGATTACCTATAAGCTGTTCATCTAAAAGAGAGAAAAAATATCTTTAGAGCAAGTCGTGGACAACAAGTAGAGAAACAGAGAACAATAACAATAATGGTATAAAGATGAATTCAATGGACAATGAAATCAATAGTATTGAACAGTGACAAGGCGATAATAGTACAATTTGCAATAACGATGATTTATAATGATAATAATAAACAATAACAATAATGGTAAACAATAACGATAACACTGTTCAATGAAGATGACAATATGCAATGACAATGCGATGAAAATCCTAAGTCTATTATTCACTTTTTAATCCTAACTAATGCACGTACTACTGCATCCCATACTATAGGTTCTATGCATACAATCAATTACATTTAGCCTAAGGTGGTAGATTCTATAGGTCATGTACTCGCACGATAACAATAGCAATTTCTTGCACAATAACGATAACAATAGTCGGCATGATAGATCCTCAAAACAATACACGATGAATTGAGATACTGCAGCCAGTAATCTAACAATAAATCGATAGCACTAGCCGACACAATATTTTGGGAACAAGCCCACAATTTCGAGTACAGTCACTATATTATCAACTACCATTGTCAACCCTTAACCCCGGCTTAATTAACATTCTTTATTCCATTAACATACAATAATGCGATTAATAAGGGACACTAGAAAGATGACAATACAACCCTAAGATCATGCAATGTATTCTATAAAATTAAATGCACCAAATATAACATTATAGATTCAATTATATATTATTAAGTATAGGAACCCAATTCTGGACAGCAGTAGGTTGCTGTACCAAAATCAGAATTTCCATTGCTACAGGATAGCAAATGTGGATCCGTCATAAGTTCTAGAAACTATACTCCTGCCCGGTTCCAATGCATATAAATAAGGTACATAAAGTTTGTGGCAATATGTGTCAAAACAGCAAACTACATAGGATTTGTGTTCAGCCAGAACTTGTAAAATTGTGTTTATACATATGAAACATGCCTGAAACTTTATTAATTAATTCTAGTAAAATTAGGAAATGTTATTTAGTGTGTCTAGTATCAGCATGCAAAATTTCATGTCATTATCTTACAGGTAGCATGGTTAAATTAATTGTGAATCAGAGTGTGACAACAGTTTTTAGAATCTGAAATTGTATGACACAGCAGCAGTAAAACTACGATATCTCTCAAAACATAACTCGGAATTCAATTCCGTCAAAAGGGTAGTAAACTAGACATCTGAGGCTAAATTTTATATTCAGGAAGTTATTGATTTTGGTGACATTATCTAGGTCGAAACAGCATGATAATGTTCAGGTCGGCGATAATTTTCAGGATGTCAACATATTCTTTTTGAATAAAATGATTAAAATGTTAAGAACGATGAGTTGGGGGTTAACAATCATAAATCAAAGCAAGATATACCTATGTGAACATGGTATTAAGATGTATAATGTCCATAATTTTACTAATCACAAACAACTAACGCACTAACATCAATCATATAAGCCATCAATACTAGTATGCAATTTAAAATTGGTGTGAGATGTCATGACACAATAATAATCCATATTCCTATATTCAAAACTAACTATATGTATGCATGTAATATCTCTATACTGTTGATTCTTGATTTTGATGATCACAACACACTGCAACATGTATCTGTGCCTACTTTATAATTGCAGGTTATATACACAAAGGTCTCATTACTATACAGCTGAACAAATGAACAAGCAAAAGCTCCAGATAAAGACAATGGCTAAAGCTTCACTCAAGACTCAAGTCAAGACCTATGCTTTAAGTGTCATATATTGTTATGTCTTGTAAACAAATGTAATCTTTTATATTTCTTGAGTCTTAGTATGATGTAAAGCCTTGTCACACACACATACACACTCACTCTTTTGCAAATGTGTATTTTTCAAACTTCAAACAAGGTCAAAACAGTTTGAAATAGTTTAGCTGTTGAGTACCAGTCGACCGATATTTATACCAGTCGACTTTGTCGGTACAAAACTGACTAAACTTATTCAAACTCTGACCAGTCGACTCATCATGGCAACCCAGTCGATTGTTCAAGTGCGTTTGACAGTTTTGTGTTTTTAAAATCGTTTTTCAAATTCAAATGTTTTTAGATCCGTTGGTTGACAGTTGAACAACTGATTCACCAACGTCCAGTGAATCTATCTCTATAAATAGAGATTAGAATCCACTGTTAAAAGGTCTAATTCTCCAAGCATTCATCTTTTGAGATTTTAAGTGTTACATTTTCCAAGAGACAAAAGCTTTCAAATCATTGAGTCTTGGTTCTCTGTTTTCAGTCCAGTATAACATCTGATTTCGTTCTGGACTGAAGATAGAAGTCAACCTATTGTAGCCACGCACTAAATCACAAAATCACAAACAAGGCTATAGGTTGATTGTAAAACTAATTTATTGTTTTTCTTTTCCTCTCGGTTGGAGAGTAGGACTCTAGGTTGTAGAGTCAGTTGTGTCACTCTTGGTGGAAGAGTGGGTTGCTTTCTCTGGTTGAGAGAAAGGACTACAGGTTAGACGAGGTTGTTGTCTGAACGCCGTAGGGTATTCTTGTAAATTCTTTCAAGAATAGTGGAAATCTCAAGTGGGTTGCTTGGGGACTGGATGCAGGTCGGGAGGACTGAACCAGGATACATCGTGTGCACTCTGTGGTTGTATTTCTCTTACTTGCATTTACATTTTTTCTGTTGTGTTAGTACTGTAAAACTTGTCTGGACAGTCGACTCAGTACATTATCAGTCGACTGGTCAGACTCGTATACTCTGAAAATTAACTGTTCATAAGTCGTCTGTTTCTCTTTAAGTCGACTTATCAGAATTGTTTGAATTATCTTTTATTTGGTTAGTTCAGTCGACTGGTTCACTCCTAAGTCGACTGTACCGAAGAAAAACTCTTATTCCGCAATTATATTTTAATAAACACTATTCACCCCCCTCTAGTGTTTGTTGCCTCGCCTACAGGATCCAACACTTGGTATCAGAGCTTGGTTAAAGGCTATGGCAACTTCTTCAAATGAAAATCAGTACCATGAGGGGCAATCTATACAAAGGCCACATCTCTTCGATGGAACAAATTACAATTATTGGAAATGCAGAATGAAGATCTATCTCCAATCCATCAATTATGAAATATGGAACATGACTGAAACAGAATACACTGCTCCTACTATTTCATATGCACAATGGAATGATGACATGAAGAACCAAACAATGAATAATGCAAAAGCAATGAATGCATTATTCTGTGCTCTTACAAAGGAAGAATTCAACCGTGTGTCAAATTCAACAACCGCACATCAAATCTGGCATACACTCGAGGTAACTCATGAAGGAACAAAGAAAGTGAAAGAATCTAAAATATCTGTTCTTATTCACAGGTTTGAAATGTTCTGCATGAAGGAAAATGAAAGCGTGTCCGAAATGATAACCAGATTTACTGACATTACAAACTCACTTGTGGCACTTGGAAAGATATACACTCAAGCAGAAATGGTGAGAAAGGTCCTTCGTGCACTCACTCCTGAATGGGAAAAGAAGACCACTGCAATAGAAGAAGCAAATGATTTATCACAACTTTCTCTTGAGAATCTTGTGGAAAATCTAATGGCTTATGAGGTTCAACTTGAAGAACGGAAAAAGGATGCAGAACCACAACAGGCAAAGAAGAAATCATTAGCGTTTAAAGCCATGACAGATTAGAAAATGAAGAAGAAGATGAAGAGGAGATAGCCATGTTCACAAGGAGATTCAAAAAATTTCTAAAGAAAGGTAAGTTCAATTCCAAATTTAGAGATTCTAATGATCCTCCAACTTGTTTCAGGTGTAATAAAACAGGTCACATGAAGAAGGATTGTCCCCTAGAAAATACAAAGAATAAAGGAAAGACATCCAACTTCAAGAAGGACAAGTACACAAAGAGCAAGTTTGCAAAAAACAAAAAGGCTTATCAAGCAACTTGGGATGACAGCGATTCTTCCTCAGAAGAAGAAACTGATGAAACCAACGAAGTTGCAAACATGTGTTTATGGCTTCACAAGATCATGTAAGTAATGATTATGATTCAGAAAATTTACTTGATGCTTTTAATGAAATCTTTCAAAAGTTAAAAAAGGAAAAGATTAGAGTTAAGAATCTTGAGAAAGTTAATCAAACACTTTCTCAAGAAAATCTTAACCTTGATAAGGAAGTGAAATCTTTAAATTCTCGTATTTCAAGTTTAGATACGGATCTTGAATCTCTAAAAAAGAATTATGAAGAGATATCCAAGAACTTATCTAAATTCAATAAAGGAAAAGAGAATTTAAATGATGTTCTTAATAATCAAGTGAAATCTAGTCAAAAATATGGTCTTGGTTTCAAAAACTCTCTTATAAAAGAATCTTCTTCTAAAAACACTAGTAGAAATAAACCTGAATCTATTTCTAGTGTTACACATAAACTGTATGAATTTTATGAAAAGCCTAAGGTTATAAATTTTAGTGATAAAAGCAAGTCTAAAGTTCGATCAAGTCGACTGAGTCCATCCACCAGTCGTCTGTCCAGAGAAACTGAATCTTATTTAACAAGATCAAAACCTCATATAATTCGACCTATCATATCATCCAGTCAACTGACTTACAGTAGAAGTCGACTGAAGGATGCTGTAAAGTCGACTGGACAGAACAAACTAGTATGGGTTCCAGTTAACTTGAATTTGAATGATAGAACTGCATATATCAATTAATATATGTTAAATGTATGTAATTCTGTTAATTTTATTCCTGCTTATGGAGGAAAATCAAACTCATTATGGGTTTGGTTTCCCCCTAACTAATATGTTTTGGACCTAATGAAAAGGGTACCATATTCACATTGAATATTTTATAGGTACCAAAGAAAGATCGTTGGATACATGACAGTGGGTGTTCAAAACATACGACTGGTCATGCCAATCTCTTATCCACCATACAAAGCATCAATGGAGGAACAGTTACCTTTGGTGATAACAACAAAGGAAAAGTCATAGGAATCGGCATGGTTGGTAAAAATTCTAACCCCACTATAGAAAATGTGTTATTAGTAAGTGGATTAAAACATAATTTGTTGAGTATTAGTCAATTGTGTGATAAAGGTTATAAAATTGTATTTGAAAAAGATGCTTGCTTAATTTATGATTCTACTATGGAAAACATTATTTTTGAAGGTTTTCGCAAAAATAATATTTATGAATTATGTTTGAATACAAATGAGTTTTCAAATGACTTTTGTTTAATAGCTTCTAATAATGATTCTTGGCTTTGGCATAGAAGATTTGGTCATGTGAATATGAAAAATCTCTCTAAGATATCTAAGTATAACCTAGTTAAATGACTGCTAAAACTATCCTTTAAAAAGGATAAGTTATGTGATGCATGTCAACTAGGAAAACAAATCAAATCCACTTTTAAAACAAAAGAAGTAATCTCTACTAGTAGGCCACTTGAGTTAATTCATATGGATTTATTTGGCCCTACTAGAGTTGCTTCTTTAAATAAAAGTAGATATATATTTGTTTTAGTAGATGATTTTTCACGATTCACTTGGACATTCTTTTTAAAACATAAAAATGATGCTTATGATGAATTTGTAAATTTTTGTAAACGAATTCAAAATCAAAGATCTTTAACCATAGTCACTATTAGAAGTGATCATGGTGGAGAATTTGAAAATGAAACGTTTACAGAATATTGCAACAAGAATGGTATAACACATTCATTTGCATTTCCTAGAGCTTCACCACAAAATGGAGAGGTTGAAAGGAAAAATAGGACTTTGCAAGAATGCGCACGTACCATGCTTGTTGAAAGCAATTTACCTAAGTATTTTTGGGCTGAAGCCGTTGCTACAGCTTGTTATGTTTTAAACAGGATTCTAATAAGACCTAAGCTAAAGAAGACTTGTTATGAGTTATTTTTTAACAAAATTCCCAAAGTCTCTTATTTTAAGACATTTGGTTGTAAGTGTTTTATTCTGAACACTAAAGATAATTTGGATAAATTTGATCCTAGATCTAATAAGGGTATTTTTATAGGATACTCAAATAGGAGTAAAGCATATAAAATTTTCAACAAGTCAACAATGACTATTGAAGAATCAATGCATGTTACATTCGATGAATCTCTGTCTTCATCAAATTTAATTAAAGATGATGAAACTGATTCATCACCTTTAAATAAAGTAATTACATCTTTAGAACAAACTAGTCTCGCAGATAAGTCGACTGAGAAGGACATCAAGTCGACTGATGTAAACCAGTCGACTGAGGAACTTGTCAAGTCGACTGATCCTATTGTGATATCTCCAACTTTACCAAATTCATTTGTTGAAGTTAGAGATCATCCTCATGACTTAATAATTGGTGACATCTCCCATGGTATTTAGACACGATCACATATTAATATGATATCTCATACAGCATTCTTGTCGGATTTAGAACCGAAAAATATACAAGAAGCATGTGAGAATGAATTTTGGATGAATGCCATGCAAGATGAGTTAAACCAATTCATAAGGAATGATGTATGGGATTTAGTTCCACGACCTCCTGATCATACTATTATTGGTACCAAATGGGTATTTAAAAATAAGTTAGATGAATCAGGACAAGTTGTTAGGAACGAAGCTAGACTAGTTGCTCAAGGATATAATCAAGAAGAAGGCATAGATTTTGATGAAACATATGCTCCTGTTGCTAGATTAGAATCAATTCGTATCTTATTATCTTTTGCTTGTTTCATGAATTTTATACTTTATCAAATGGATGTTAAAAGTGCTTTTCTTAACGGGTTTATTAAAGAGAATGTTTATGTTAAACAACCACCAGGTTTTGAACATGAACAATTCCCAAACCATGTTTATAAATTGAAAAAGGCTTTATACGGTCTTAAACAAGCACCACGTGCTTGGTATGATCGCTTAAAAACTTTTCTTTTAGAAACAGGGTTTGAGATAGGTAAAGTAGATACTACCTTGTTTATCAAGAGAATTAAGAATGATATTTTAATCATACAAATATATGTTGATGATATAATTTTTGGTTCTACTAATAATAATCTATGTCAAGAGTTTGCTAACACCATGAAAAACGAGTTTGAGATGAGTCACATGGGTGAACTCAATTATTTCCTTGGACTACAAATTAAACAGTCTTCAAATGGCATATTTATTAATCAAGGAAAATATGCAAAGGAATTACTCAAACAGTTTAACATGGATAGTACAAGTAGTAAATCCACACCTATGGCTACTACTACTACCCTTGACAAAGATATATTAGGTAAGAGTGTTGATCAGAAACTTTATCGAGGTATGATTGGTTCACTCTTATATATTACCGCTAGTAGACCAGATATTATGTTCAGTGTATGTTTGTGTGCTAGATATCAGTCTAGTCCTAAAGAGTCGCATTTAAAAGCAGTGAAACGAATTTTAAGATATATTAAAGGCACATCTGATTATGACTTATTTTATCCACGCACCGATAAATTCCAACTTTTGTCGTATAGTGATGCTGATTTTGCTGGTAGTAAAACTGATCGCAAAAGCACTAGTGGAACATGTCACTTTTTGGGACATTCACTGGTTTTTTGGTACAGTAAAAAGCAAAATTCAGTGTCCCTATCTACTACAGAAGCTGAATATATCGCTACAAGTTTGGCATGTGCACAAATTCTGTGGATGAAACAAACCTTATTAGATTATGGTATTTCTTTTGAAAAACCTTCAATAATGTGTGATAATACCAGTGCAATTAATTTATCTAAAAATCCGTTTCAACATTCACGTACGAAATATATTGATATTCGACATCATTTTCTACGTGATCATGTTTTAAAAGGAGACATATCTTTAGACTTTATCTCTACTGATAAACAAGTAGCTGATATCTTTACAAAACCCCTTAAAGAAGACATTTTTATAACTTTAAGAAGAGAACTAGGGATATGTAATTTTCTTGATATTTGTTGAAAATATCTCTGTTAAGTCAACTGAGATTTCCTTAAGTTGACTGTCCCGTATTTTCTATATATACTTATTTTCTTATGACCAGTCGACTGAAATTTCACCAAGTCGACTGATCAATTGTTATAAATACTTATTTTTTTTTCTTCACGACTAAGTCGACTGTCTCCTAAAACCAGTCGACTGTCGCGAGTCAGTCTATGACAGTCTGTCTTCATCGTCGACTCATCACACAATTCTTGAGACAAATTGTTATCTTTTTACTCGCCCGTGTCTCTTGTGTGAGCCGTTGATCTCATTCCTATTCAATCCCAGCCATCTATTTTCTGTTAAAAACCCTATCTCAGCCCCAATTTTTCACTTTTACTTTTCCCCAATCTGAAACCCTATAAGGAGAAGGATATCGATCCGGAAGTCGACTGCCGCATCTGTTTGGAGCTGCTGTCTTCCAATCTCTTTGCTGCTATTTGATTCCATTCTCCTTGTTGGTATAATCCTTTTAAATCTCACTTCTCTTTGTTTGATTCACTTATATCTCTTAATGGCTCCGAAAAGAACTAAGAGACCCCATGTTGATGATAGTTCTTCATCAAAGGATTATTCTCAATATCTTAGGAGTCCTGAACTCTTAGAAAAGTGGTATCTTATTTGTAACATTGTGATCTTTCCGGGTAGATTTGTCAATTTCAATGATTTAGATAGATTCAATCTCATTTCTCTTTTTCAACATTGTAGTCTATATGAGTTTTTATCCTTAGAAAATCAACCCGACTATTACCCACAACTCATCTATCTATTTTATACCAATATGAGAGTAGTTCAAACGGATGATGGAGAAATTGTTGTTTATTCTTCAGTCAAAAATAAGAAGATTAAACTCACATCCGAGAGAATTAATCTTATAATGGGTATAGATGATGAGGGACTTGACTTAGGGGAGATCATTTTAGATGATGCATCTATCCTATCAAAAATCTTTTTGCCCAATCATGGACCCCCCATGACTAGTCGATCTATCACACCAATTGCAAAACTAGTTGCCAGAATACTCGCTTATAATATTCTTCCCAAAAGAGGGAGTTATGATCAGTATTCTATTGAATTGCAACAAGCAGTTTATGCAATTTTTGGACGAATTAATATCAATTGGGGTCGTGTCATTTTTTCGAGACTCCATCAGTCTCATACCCATTTTTTACCATTTGGTGGTCTCCTCACTCGTGTCTTCCTTGCTTATGATATTGATCTCGACTCCGAGACCAATGTTATTAAGTATTATGAGTGCTTCGATCGTGCTAGTTTAGCCCGTATGAAGCTTCTTGACCCTCCATCTAGAACTTCCCCTAGGTCTCCTCCCCTCTCTCAAGTTCCTCTAGCCACTTCTGCTAGACCATCTTCAGCCTCTAGTTCTTCTCGTCCTCGTGCTGATTTTGATGATCCACGTTCTCTATATCATTGTGTTAACTATCTAATGGATCGTCAAGACACTCTTGATTCTCATATTAACTCCCTTGACTCCAAAATCTCCCATCTGACTCATCTTTTTACTACTCAATTTCCACCACCGTCTCAAGCTGTTGATGAAGACACAGAAGACGGAGATTGATGACTTTTTACTTTTATTTTCTATGTATTTTTCCTTCTTTTTATCTGCTGTTAGTTTTCCAAAGACTTTATTATTTCTGTAAGAGAACGTTATTTTCATTGTTATCTTATGTTTTTGTTGATGACAAAGGGGGAGAAATACCTTCTATTGAGTTTACTGTGTTTGCTGTGTTTATTTTTATTTTCTGTTAAGTCGACTGATCACATTATAGGTCGACTGATATTGCTGTGTTTACTGTGTGTATGATACATCTTTATGTATGCATGTTGTGCTTTTAATAGGGGGAGCATATCTCTTCTATGCTTGTATTCTTTATGTTATTATAATCAGCTATTGTGTTGTCATCATCAAAAAGGGGGAGAATGTTGATTCTTGATTTTGATGATCACAACACACTGCAAGATGTATCTGTGCCTACTTTATAATTGAAGGTTATATACACAAAGGTCTCATTACTATACAGCTGAACAAATGAACAAACAAAAGCTCCAGATAAAGACAATGGCTAAAGCTTCACTCAAGACTCAAGTCAAGACCTATGCTTTAAGTGTCACATATTGTTATGTCTTGTAAACAAATGTAATCTTTTATATTTCTTGAGTCTTAGTATGATGTAAAGCCTTGTCACACACACATACACTCACTCTTTTACAAATGTGTGTTTTTCAAACTTCAAACAAGATCAAAATAGTTTGAAATAGTTTAGCTGTTGAGTACCAGTCGACCGATATTTATACCAGTCGACTGTGTCGGTACAAAACTGACTAAACTTATTCAAACTCTGACCAGTCGACTCATCATGGCAACCTAGTCGACTGTTCAAGTGCGTTTGACAGTTTTGTGTTTTTAAAATCGTTTTTCAAATTCAAATGTTTTTAGATCCGTTGGTTGACAGTTGAACAACTGATTCACCAACGTTAGTGAATCTATCTCTATAAATAGAGATTAGAATCCACTGTTAAAAAGTCTAATTCTCCAAGCATTCATCTTTTGAGATTTTAAGTGTTACATTTTCCAAGAGACAAAAGCTTTCAAATCATTGAGTCTTGGTTCTCTGTTTTCAGTCCAGTATAACATCTGATTTCGTTCTGGACTGAAGATAGAAGTCAACATATTGTAGCCACGCACTAAATCACAAAATCACAAACAAGGCTATAGGTTGATTGTAAAACTAATTTATTGTTTTTCTTTTCCTCTCGGTTGGAGAGTAGGACTCTAGGTTGTAGAGTCAGTTGTGTCACTCTTGGTGGAAGAGTGGGTTGCTTTCTCTGGTTGAGAGAAAGGACTACGGGTTAGACGAGGTTGTTGTCTGAATGCCGTAGGGTATTCTTGTAAATTCTTTCAAGAATAGTGGAAATCTCAAGTGGGTTGCTTGGGGACTGGATGTAGGTCGGGAGGACTGAACCAGGATACAGCGTGTGCACTCTGTGGTTGTATTTCTCTTACTTGCATTTACATTTTCTCTGTTGTGTTAGTACTGCAAAACTTGTCTGGACAGTCGACTCAGTACATTATCAGTCGACTGGTCAGACTCGTATACTCTGAAAATTAACTGTTCATAAGTCGCCTGTTTCTCTTTAAGTGGACTTATCAGAGTTGTTTGAATTATCTTTTATTTGGTTAGTTCAGTCGACTGGTTCACTCCTAAGTCGACTGTACCGAAGAAAAACTCTTATTCCGCAATTATATTTTAACAAACACTATTCACCCCCCTCTAGTGTTTGTTGCCTCGCCTACAGGATCCAACATATACACTGGAGACAAGGATGGCACGAAGTCAAGACTACTACTTGGATTTTCTCGTGTAAATCCGTAGTATCCCAACGATAGATAACAATAAGCAATACATGATAATCAAATTGGATCTACTTGCGGGATTCAATAAAAATCTCGTACATGATTCAATAACTATTCGAGAAGAAATGACTTGCCTTTAGGACGACGTTAGATTAATTCGAATATGCGAAGAATAACGGGATCGGAATCCCAGCGATACGACGACGAGCAAATGATCACGATAATCACAATCGGGCACGGATCTCGATGATCAAGATGGTAATCAAGATAAAGATCAAGCGAATCCAACGGCCGGGATCGAATATAAAATATATAAGAATTAGAAGAGCACCAGAAGAGTAAATATACCATGATTGACAATTTGATGAATGAGAACAAAAAGTGGATCAAATATTTAACTCACCAAGTAGAAGACGAATGAGACGATCGAGACGATCAAGGGCCGAGATCAAGTGTGATCGGTCGATCGGACTGCTAAGAATGAAGATCAAGATCAGGATCAAGATCAAGATGATGATCACGATCGCGATGATCAAAAGAGATCCGACAGTCGAGATCAAAATCTTGATGATGATGATGATCAATGCAAATCCAATGGCTAAGATCAACAGATCAAGATGATGATCATCAAGATTGTGATGATCAACGATCGGACGGCTCATAACACACTTGATTAAAACTGCACACCCACCAACAAGGGCTTCAGCTGTCTGGCTGCAACGAACGGAAGCGGCTAATGGCTACAGGCGGCGAACGACGGCAAGGCTGGCCGCTGGCTTCTGGCATCATCGGAGGGGAACACAGTGCATAGGGAAATGGTGCACTGCAGTCGGCCGGGGGAAGCGTTGGGGGACCATTGTTGCTGCTGTGAGTCGACGGAGGGACACAGGGGGACCACAGTTGCTTCTGTGCATCGACAGAAGGACACAGGGGGACCGCAGTTGCTAATGTGTCGCCTAGGGCTGTTGGCGACGAGGAGGCAGCGCGACTGGCTGGCGAGGGAAGGACATGGAGAGCAGCAAGGATGCAGGGCGGCACTGCGTTGGGCTAAAGACGGTAGGGCACAGGGCACAACACAGGGGGAGCTCGGGGTCTGCGACGTTGTCGAGGTGCACAGGCGGGAGAGAGAGAGGAGAACGAGGGAGTGCACAGGGGTGCAGGGGTAGGGTTGATCGGGTGAGATGAGAGATGGGAGGTGGAAGGTGAAGAGGTAGGGGGGCGGCTATTAAGGGATTAAATAGTGGGAATAGGGTCAGGGTTAGATTATTAGAATACAGTTATATATATAGGTTAATGGGTTTTGGGTAAGCGGGTTTGAATAGGGTATGATCCAATAAGCAAAAGGGTTTGGGTAATAAATGGGTTTAAATCCAAAAACAAAATGGGCTATAGGGTTTATAAAATATACATATATATACACATTAAATAAAATAATGAAATAATAATAATAATAATAATAATTGACAGGAATGGGGGTTACAATAAATTTGATGAATGAGTAGTTAAAATAAGATCTTCATGAACAAAAATGCTAATTGATGAATAAATTTTCATGTATAGATGTTGCCGCTGAAATCGGCGTGAGGGCAAACAGATAGATTTGTGGATTCTTGTGATGTTGAATAGTCAAACCTGAAACCTTTCCACCGGATTTTGACCATGATCTCCCGCCGTTAACCTGCAAAAAGTGCGAAACACCGGGGTTGATCCCGGCGACGCACCCTCCGACGCTCAAATTAGTAATCTGAAAGACTATGAATGAGCTTTGATTGGAAAAAGATTGATTACCTGGTAACAGTGGGGGATAGGGGGTATTTATAGCTGCCTTAGGGACCAGTTTCGGGATAAGATCAAATCCATACTTCCCAGTGAATGGATAGGAGGAATCAGGGCCGTTGATTAAGGTTAATCATAAACCCTAATTCCATCCAGCTGGACCGGGTTTCTTGCGGGTTGGAACCCGCACCCAGTTAAGGTGGATCCATTCGTGGGTTGATGGACCTTACAAAGAAGGACCCGGTACCCATTTCAGACCCGTTTGTAGGTGAAATTACCATTTTACCCCTGAGGTTTAAGATTCGTACCTGATTCGGATGGTTCCGATTTAACCCCATTTTTGGCCATATCACGAGCCCCCCACTTCTGAAGACTGAGTTTGATCAGCCTTTAAGGAGTATTTTTACTATTTTAATGGCTTGCGGAGTTGTATCGGAGTCCAAATGAGGGGCGTCGAATTTTTGTATGAGGTATTATGGTGATTTTCATAGTTAGTTGCGTGCTCAAGGATGTTCTTGAGCTCTCCTGAACTTTGGTGATTTCTCTTATTTTTTATTTAATTTTCGGACCATTTATTTAATTTTGCGAAGCGGTGATTTATTGTTCGGGAAAATTAATTAATCATTCTAAGCAATAATTATTTTTTCAGGGACTCAAAAATATTTCTCCGAATTTATAATTATTTTTTAGAATTTTTAATTAATTTTCCTGAATTTTTAATCATTTTTCGCAATTTTTAAATAAATAATTCGAATTTATTAAATAAAAAACAAATTTTTATTACTATTTATGACGTGGGGCAATCTAGGTCGCCTATCTCGCATCAGCGCAGAGTTCCGAGAGATTGAGGGGCTCGTGTCGCTCGGCACTATTTTCTCCACGTAAGCAGTTCGGATCGCCAGTTGCTCAGATTCTGAGCGACGTGGTTCGGTGTTGTTTTCTCCATATGAGCAGCTCGGATCGCCAGTTGCTCGGATTGGGATTCCAGCGATGTGGGGTGATCTGGGCCGTTCATCATGGCACGAATCACAAGGTAAAAGGTTTAGATCACGAGAAAATGCTATCTTGTTGTTTTGTAGGCGTGGCGTGATCTGAGTCGCTCATCATCTTCCGGCATGGATTTTGAGACAATCTGACGGTTGGGGTTGCTCGGTGGCATTTTTCTTCAAATGTGCAGCTCGGATCGCCAGTTGCTCGGATTCCGAGCGACGTGGCTCACTGCTACTTTCTTCATCTGAGCAGCTCGGATCGAAATTCCGAGCGACGTTATGTTCTTCATGTGAGCAGCTCGGGTCGCCAGTTGCTCGGATTCCGAGCAACGTGGTTCGGCGTTATTTTCTCCATATGAGCATCTCGGATCGCCAGTTGCTCGGATTGGGATTCCGAGCGACGTGGGGTGATATGGGCTGTTCATCATGACGCGAATCACGAGGTAAAAGGTTCAGATCACGAAAAAATGCTATCTTGTCGTTTGGTGATCGTGGCGTGATCTGAGCCGTCTGATTGAGATCTTGCACGATTGTTGAGGAGAAACTTGTTTTTCTCCAATACGCAGCTCAAATTGCCAGTCGCTCAGATTTGGATTCCGAGGGGCATGGGGCGATCAGAGTCGTTCATCATAAGATTTGGTGCGAATCTCGATGTGAAAGACGGTGTGGATCTCGAGAAAATTCTATTTTGTCGTTTTGTGATCGTGGCGTGATCTGAGCCGTCTGATTGAGAGCTTGCACGATTGTTGAGGAGAAACTTGTTTTTCTCTAATACGTAGCGGGATCGCCAGTCACTCGGATTTGGATTCCGAGGGACGTAGGGCAATCTGAGCCGTTCATCACGAGATTTGGCGCGAATCTCGATGTGAAAGATGGTGTGGATCTTGAGAAAATGATATCTTGTCATTTTGTGATCGTGACGTGATCTGAGCCGTCTGATTGAGATCTTACACGATTGTTTAGGAGAAACTTGTTTATCTCCAATATGCAGCTCGGATCGCCAGTCGCTCGGATTTGGAATCCGAGGGACGTGGGGCGATCTGAGCCGTTCATCCGAAGTTCTTGTGCGGATCTCAATGTGAAAGACGGTGTGGATCACGAGAAAACGCTATCTTGTCATTTTGTGGTCGTGGTCCAATCTGAGTCGTCTGATCAAGATCCCGCACGATTGTTGAGGAGAAACTTGTTTTCTCCAATACGCAGCTCGGATTGCCAGTTGCTCGGATTTGGATTCCAAGGGACATGGGGCAATTCGAACCGTCCCTTGATAGCTCAGCAGAGTGCCTCGACGGTTTAGAGGAATAGCCGAGCGGTGTGGCCGAGTCTGAATCCCTTATGAACCGTAGCTTCTCTTTACTTTGTTGTTTATCCTTCTTTAACGGGCTTGAGGGGGCCCCAAGAGTCACAACTTTACGTTACAAAGCCCAAGAGTCGCTTCTTTTACTATAAGTTTTCACCTCCCCCATTCTTTGTCTCATTCTTTCACTTCCACTTTTACTTTCACTTTTACTCTTGCTAGCGGTGTTTTTGCTCTCGGACGGCGCTACTAGCTTTCGTGGCAAGGCGAGTTTGGACTCTGGTGATCTTTTCCGGCCATACACGTCACTTCAAGGTTAGTCTTTCCCTCTTCTTCTTGAGAATGGCTAGAATTTCTTCTGGGGACGAGACCTCCACCTCGGACCGAGACACTAGCCGAGCGGTAGTGGCGAAGCCAAGGAAGGGGAAGGAAGTGGTTGATCCAGTCGGGGAGTCGACGATAATTGAGACTCCGACGGGGGCAGGAGAGCTGGGTCGGCTGCCGTCCGTGTTGTCTAGTGTCGGGGGGGTGAGGAGTTACCCCGAGGACATCCTAGAGAAGGTGGTGCACGGGATGGCTTCGGCCTATAAGGAGAATAATCCGAGGGATCCTTCCGAAGTGGATGAGATCCCCTCAGTCTTGACTGAGGCATATCTGCACCGGATCAGGAAGGGATTCCGCATCTCGAAGGAGTATGTCCTACTGCTCCCCGGCCCCGACTTTCGAGCGTGTACGGGGATGTCGGCAGACACGTGCATCTTCCCGTACGACGCACTTAACTCTGGTCTTCGGCTACCACTGCATCCCTTCGTGGTCGAGGTGCTGCAGTGGTTCGGCCTGTGCCTGGTTCAGTTTATGCCGAACATGTGGCGGCATGTCATCGCCTTCGTCCTTCAGTGTCAGGCGGTCGGTGTGCAATCGTAGCTCATTCTGCTTCGGAGCCTCTATCGCATCTGCCGGATGATCAAGATGGAGGATCGGTATTATCTTTTACCGAGGAAGGGGGTGAAGTTGATCAAAAATTCGGACTCGGTCAAACACTGGAAGGAGAAGTATTTTCTCATCCGTGGTCCCGAGCCGTGGGGATTCCCGACGTTGTGGAAAGACGGGGTGCCGAAGTGGGCGAAGAAAGAGCCGGTGCTCACAAGGGAGGAAGAGGAGGTGTTGGTGAAAATCCTCAGACTTCCGACCCTCAGTTGGAAGGATATCACCGATGGGGTCTTGTTCGGTGGAGGTCTCAGTCCGATCGACCCCGGTACGCTCTCTTTCTTTTTTCTTGCTAGTCTGAGTCTTTTAGTGTTTGTTTTTTCTAACTCTTTTGCTCGGTTTTTTCTTTGTATGCAGAGACCCCCGGCATGGATTACAAGGCGTTGATGGCCAAGAGTCACGCGGCGAAGGACACGGACACAAGGAAGAGGAAGAGGACCACGGTGGGGCCTCTTTCAGGTCGGACAGCACAAGTCTCCTCAGCACCCTCGGTTGTTGTGGAGCCGGTGACCGAGGCTCCTTCGGAACCGCCCTCTAAGGCCCCTTTGGTCGAAGCCCCGGGTTCGTCAAACGGGGCATTCTCTACCAGTGCAGCTCTAGCTTTGGAGGTGCCGCCACTTACTGCCGAGGCGGAGGCCATCCTCACCGAGGAGCACAAGTGTCTCTTCATCCCCAACTCGAGGGTGATGAAGGTAGACGGTTTCCTCGGTGACTCGGGGATGTGTATGCAGGCGGTGAAGCACCTGCCGACCCCGAAGGATCGTGCCGCACTGAAGGCCGGCACTGTGGGCAATGACGCCCTGGAGATTTCTCGGAATACTATGTCGGTAAGTGCGAGTTGATTATGACAACCCAAAAAATTTCCTAAGTTTTTTGTCCGGTTTTGATCATTTCCTTTCCTTCGTTTTGCTCGCAGACTCTCTTCCACTTCAACCATGTGCTCGAGCAGTTCGCCGAGCAAGAGAAGGAGATGAAGCTGGCGAACGATTGGGAGAGGTCGGAGCGCTCCAAAGAGGTCAAAATGTTCGAGGCCGAGTAGCGACTCTCGGCTTCGCAAGCGGCCGAGGTGGGAGCCCTCGAGACAAAGCTCGCCGAAGCGCTGAGGCACTCTGCAGCCGAGACTGCCAAGGTCGAGGCGTTGGAGAAAGAGAGGGCTCGGCTCGAGGATGAGCTGGCCAAGGCCCTGAAGGCGTCTGAAGAGGCGCTGAATGGCCAGGCGATGAAGGTTGCCGAGGCAAAGAAGGTGGTTTGGGATGAGGCCGAAGCCCACATGATGACGAACATGGAGGAGGCTTATGTCCAAGCGCTGAAGCATGTGGCGGCCCACATCCCCGGCTTTGACAGCTCCTCGTATTACTTTTACGATCCCATGGAGGGCGAGGAGCTGTTGCCTCTGGCGGAGGTCGCGCCCGAGCAAGCGGCCGAGGAGGACACTGAGGATGAGGTGAACGTCGGGGGAGCGCTCGTCACTGTGCCGAGCGAGGATGTCTCGGAGCGGCGCCATGAGGTGGCCCCTTGACTTACTCGCTTCTTCCTATGTTTTTTGTTGTTGTTTTTTTTGTTGTAATACCGAAATGCGGACTGGACACCGCTCTCATGTACTCTTTTTGGATTTTAATGAAAACGACTAACTTTTTGAGACTTTGGCCAAGTGTTTGAGATTTCAAGTGTTGTGAATGCCTTTTTGTTGAAAATTTCGCTAAGTGTTGAAAACACCTTTTGCTCTTTGTGTTGATATGTTTTCACTTCTCAGGTTGAGTCGAGTCCAGCAGCTAAAGCCTCTCATCTTCGGGTTGACTTGAAAGCAACAAAGCTGGCCCTCTCCCGCAGTCGAGAGTGCTTTCTCAAGAGCAATTTTGAGCTAGATCATCTCAAGGTGACGCTGGCGAAGTGTCTTTCCGAGTTGAGACAACTAAGGAAACGAACTCGCGAGGTTCGTCTTGAAGGTGAGGTGGAGTTGCTCCGGAAGGCGCTATTTGATGTCACGGAGGAGAGGGCAAATTGCTGGCCGAGGTTCACCACTCAAAAATAGTAGAAGAAGAGCTTTCGGCGGAGGAAGAAGAATTAATAGAGATGGTGGGCAAGTTGATGGCCGAGCGCGACGAGTTGACGGCGGAGGTCGACGAGTTGAAGAGGGTTACAGTCAACAGGAGCATCGAGGTTACCCATCTCTGTCGAATTATTGCCGACGGTTTTGGTGCCGAAGGCTCCTCTCAACTTTCTCACTTCAAGATAGCCGTGAAGGACGATTCTCTGAAGCAACAAATAGTCGAGCTAGAGGCAGAGGTTGCTCGCCTCAAGCCCCATTCGGGACCGATCAATGTCAGGAGCACTTCGTGTACCCGTGAAGAGAATGAACGAGGGATCTCGTTTTACGAGCTTGCGACTCGTTCGCCTATTGCTCGGCGAAGTCCAGGGAATGCCCAAAGTGGTGTGGCTGTCTCGTCGAGCGAAGCTTCAACCAGCGCAACACTGAGAGACACTACTAAGCTCGCTGGTTTGGGGACCTCAACGAGTGCGGGATCGCAATGACAAGGTGTGCGGCGTCCCCGCCTGTCTCTTAAGAGGAACATCCTCCTTCCTAAGTATCGCTGAAGTAGTCTTGTAATTTTAGCTTTTCGAATCTTGTAACTCGTTGTAGATAAGAGTAGCTGGTCTTGTAATCCGAGTTCCTTTGAACTTTAAACTTTATAGAAGTGAAGGCTTTGTTCATTCTTCTGTGCTTGTGTGTTGGCGTGTTCAGTTAGTACCTTATGGCTGTAAGTGTTTCTGAAGGGCGGACCCTTTCTAGCTCGCTTAAGAGAGAGGAGTAGAAGTGGGGCCTTGCCAAACTTTTGAACTTCGAGGGACGTGGCTCCATCGGATGTGACCATCCGAAGTCCTTGCGCGGATCTTGATGTAAAAGATGGTGTGGATCACGAGAAAATGCTATCTTGTCGCTTTGTGGCCGTGGTCCAATCTGAGCCGTCTGATCAAGATCTTGCACGAATTATGAGGAGAAAGTTATTTTTCTCCAATACGCAGCTCGGATTGCCAGTTGCTCGGATTTGGGTCCCGAGGGACGTGGCACGATCTGACCCGTCCATCTGAAGATCTTGCACGAATCTTGATGTAAAAGATGGTGTGGATCACGAGAAAACACTATCTTGTCATTTTTGTGGTCGTGGCCCGATCTGTACCGTCTGATTGAGATCTTTCATGAATTCTGGGGAGAACGTTGCTTTTCTCCAATACGCAGCTCGGAATGCAAGTTGTTCGGGAATGTATGCCTGAATATCTTCATCAGTTATCCAGCCATACGAAGCATTGGGGCATTCATTCATGCACTCCAAGTATTCTTCTCCCATGTCTAGTATAGTTGTAGAAATTTCGTCAGTTATCCAGCCTAGTGGTCTGGACTCCGAACGCGTCATTCGAGTAAATTTCAACGGTTGTAGGAGCAGTTCCGAATGGCGAACCACTCCTAGCTCGCTTAAGAGCGAGCCTGCGAAGCGGAATCGAGCCAAGTTTTGGACTCCGAACACGTCGTTCGAGTAAATTTCAAAGGTTGTAGGAACAGTTCCGAATGGCGAACCACTTCTATCTCTCTTTAGAGCGAGCCTGTGAAGCAGAATCGAGCCCAGTTTTGGACTCCGAACACGTCGTTCGAGTAAATTTCAACGGTTGTGGGAGCATTTCCGAATGACGAACCACTTCTAGCTCGCTTAAGAGCGGGCTTACGAAGCAGAATCGAGCCAAGTTTTGGACTCTGAACACGTCGTTTGAGTAAGTTTCAATGGTTGTGGAAGCAGTTCGGAATGGCGAACCACTTCTAGCTCTCTTAAGAGCGAGCTTGCGAAGCGGAATCGAGCCAAGTTTTGGACTCCGAACACATCGTTCGAGTACATTTCAACGGTTGTGGGAGTAGTTCCGAATGGCGAACCACTTCTAGCTCGCTTTAATGCGAGCCTGCGAAGCGGAATCGAGCCAAGTTTTGGACTCCGAACACGTCGTTCGAGTAAGAGCAATTAAAGGCTTTAAACGGAGAGATAAAAGTAATCACAAGAGAATTATCAGGGGAAAGAAGTTCGTTATTGATAACTGCTAATCGGCTGCTTCTAAGTTTCAAGCCGTTATTACAATGGGAAAATAAAGAAACAAGCACAAATAAAAAGATAGGAATGGCTTGACATTTGAAGGTACTCGGAGAGGCGTTCAGGCGCTCTCTTGATACTTCAGTAAATGGTCGGCATTCCAAGTTCTGGGTATCTCTCTGCCTTCAAGATCTTCAAGACGATACGCTCCGGGGTGGATACTTTGGAAACTTTGTACGGTCCTTCCCAATTCAGAGCTAGCTTACTCTTTTGGCTGGAGAACGAGATAACTAGCTTTCTGAGGACTAAGTCCCCTTCTTTGAGATCCGTGGGACGGACTCTTTTGTTGTAGGCCTGCTCGATTCTTCTCTGATAATTTTGCTGGCAAATTGAAGCTCTTTCACGGAGCTCGTCAATCAGGTCCAAATTTGCTCAGAGATCTCTGGCGTTCTGCTCTTCATCATAAGCAATAAGGCGAGGGGATGGCAGACCAACTTCTAAAGGGATCATAGCCTTGGACCCATAGGTGAGATTGAAGGGCGATTGTCCTGTGGGGGTCGTTTCGTAGTGCGGTAGTTCCACAATACGTTAGGAAGTTGTTCTGCCCATAAGCCTTTGGTGGCCTTATCTAATCTCTTCTTAATGTCGGAGAAGATCTTCCTGTTGGCATTCTCTACTTGACCATTGGACTGAGATGGGAGACGGAGGAGAAGCGTTGCTGAATGCCGAGGTCTTCATACAAAGATCGGAACGCTGTCCCTGTAAACTGTGTTCCATCATCGGTTATTAGGACCCAAGGTACGCCGAACCTACAGATTACATTTCTCCAGAAGAACTGCAGCACTTTGTTCTCAGTAATTGTGGCGAGAGGTTCGGCCTCGATCTATTTAGAGAAGTAGTCGATTGCCACGACTAGGAACTTGAGCTGGCCCGGAGCTGGTGGAAATGGACCTAGAAAGTCCATCCCCCACATTGCGAAGGGAATCGGACTAGAGAGGGATGTGAGTTGTGCTTAGGGTAGGCGACGGATGTTGGAGAATTGCTGGCAAGGGCTGCATTGCTGAACATGTTGCTCGACATCTCAAAGTAGGGTAGGCCAAAAATACCCGTTGTTCAAAACATTCCTGGCGAGGGACCTCGACCCTGAATGGGCTCCGCCTATACCTTCGTGGAGTTCTTGCAGGGCATACAAGGCTTCTTCCGGGGAGAGGCACCTCAAGTAGGGCCTGTCATCTACTGGGTATAGGAGCATTTGTACAAGATTCCTTCAACAAGGGCGTACCGCTCCGCTCTCGTTCGGATTTGACGGGCTTCTTTAGGATCTTCGGGAAGGATCCCATCCCTGAGGAATTCTATCAAAGGTTTCATCCAGTTGTCCCGGAGTTGGACGGGCAACAACTCCATCGAGTTGGGGGCTTCCTCTTCTATGCTTGGTCTTAGGAGTACTTCGATTAGGACGGTCTGCTCGAGACCTTTAAGGGAGGAGGAGACCAATTTGGAGAGGGCATCTGCTTGGGAGTTCTCTTCTCTGGGGATTCGCTGGATGACCGCTTCTTCGAATGAAGCCATAAGACTTTGGACCTTAGCTAGGTACTTAGCCATTCGGTCGCCTCGCGCCTTGTACTCTCCTAAGACCTGATTCACAACCAGCTGCGAGTCACTGAATATTCGGATATGTTGCGCTCCTGCCTTGTGAGCCATACCCAGGCCTGCTATTAGGGCCTCATACCCAGCTTCGTTGTTGGAGGCTTTAAAGTTGATACAGAGGGAGTATTGGAGAATGAAGTCATTTGGGCCTGCCAGAATGACTCCGGCTCTGCTCCCTTTGGCGCAAGAAGAGCCGTCTACATATACTATCCAGATAGGTGGCCCATTTGCGACTTGACTCACTTCCGAGATGGTGCTCTCCACAATAAATTCAGCTAAGGCTTGAGCCTTGATTACGGTCCGAGGCTGATAGGATAAGTCATGTTGACTCAGCTCGATCGACCATTTTATTAGATGCCCGGATGTCTCGGGCTTGTGCAGAACTTGCTTGAGCGGCTGGTCGGTAAGAACGACCACCGAGTGGGATTGAAAATATGGGCGGAGATTCCTGGTTGCCATTACCAAGGCGTAGGCTATCTTTTCCACCTCGGATAGCGGATCTTGGCATCTCTGAGAACCTCTGAGAACCTTGCTCACATAATAGATAGGTTTTTGAGCCTTGTCGTCTTCCCTCACTAGGATAGCGCTGAGGGTTTGCTCGGAGGAAGCGGGGTAGAGGTAGAGTGTTTCCTCAAAAATAGGCTTGCTGAGGAGTGGGGGGTTGACCAGATAGGCCTTCAGTTGGTCGAATGATTCTTGCTGCTGTTGGCCCCACTCGAAGCCCTAAGCCCCTCTGAGGGCTTTAAAGAAAAGAAGACACTTCTCTCCTGACTTAGACAGGAAGCGCCCAATGACAGCGAGGCATCCTGTAAGCTTTTGGACCTTTTTCACACTTGTAGGAGGAGCCATGTCCAGTATGGCTTTGATTTTCTCGAGGTTGGCTTCGATCTCCCTCTGACTGACCATGAAGCCTAGGAACTTGCTGGACGAGACTCCGAACGCACACATGTTCGGGTTAAGTCTCATATCATGCTTCCTCAACACGTCGAAGGCTTCTTGTAGGTCGGCAACATGGTCGGACCTGTGAATACTTTTCATTAACATATCATCGACGTACACTTCCATGTTTCGGCCGATCTAATTCTGGAAGACCTTGTTGACGAGGTGCTGGTAGGTGGCACTGGCATTTTTGATCCCGAAGGGCATCACTTGGTAGCAATAGAGACCTTGATCAGCGACGAAGGAGGTTTTCGGGATGTCCGGGGGAACATTCTGATCTGGTTGTATCTGGAGAAGGCATCCATGAAGCTCAGAAGCTCATGACCCGAAGTAGCATCGATTAAGGTATCTATGCTGGGGAGAGGGAAAGGATCCTTGGGGCATGCCTTGTTCAAATCCGTAAAGTCAATGCAAATCCTCTAACTTCCGTTAGCCTTCTTGACCATAACAACATTAGAGAGCCACTCGGGATTTGACTTCTTGTATAAACCAGGCTTTGAGGAGCTTGTCCACTTCTTCCTTGATGGTCTGTTGGCGCTCAGGGGCGAATTTGCGCCTCTTCTGTTGGACCGGTTTGGACCCCGGAGCAACACTTAGGTGGTGGACGAGGAGGTCTTCGAAAATACCTAGCATGTCGGCAGCCGACCAGGCAAAGAGGTCATGGTTCTTCCTGATGCATTGGACTATGTCAGAACAGATAGTAGAGGGAAGGGTCTTGCTGATGAAGAACTTGCGGTTCGGATCTTGCTCTGAAAAGAGCACTTCCTCTAGCTCGTCTACTGGTTTGGACATAGGGTAGGTGTTCCCTTGGGGAATCTTGAGAGTCTCGAGGGAAAGGATAGGCCCCCCGGTGGAGGTCATGTAACACTTGTGGGCCATCTCCTGACTACCCCTTACTTCCCCTACTGCTGCCTTGGTGGGGAACTTCATTTTGAGATGATAAGCTGAGGGGACGGCCTCCAAATATGCAAGGCCAGGTCGGCCTAGAATCACATTGTAAGCAGCTGGGATGTCGGCGACCATGAAATCCATTGGCTTCGTCCGGGTAGTAGGAGTTTTGCCAGCAGTTATGTCCAGGGTGATCACCCCTTAGATAGTCACTGGCACTCCCGTGAACCCATGGAGCGTATAGCCTGCAGGCTTGAGCCTGTCTCGCGATAACTTGAGTCTTCGAAACGCAGCCAGGAAGAGGATGTTGACGGAACTGCCATTATCCACCAGAATCCTCTCCACTTTGAAGTTAGCCATGTGGAGGTTAATTACTAGTGCATCACAATGGGGGGTTCAGACGCCCTCTAGGTCTTCATCCGAGAAAGTAACCAGGACTCCGAGGCCTTTGGGAAGGGGTATGCCGTGCACCGAATTGACCTCCCAGATGAAGGCCTTTCGAGAAGAGTTGGAGGTTCCTCCCATTGGACCTCCATGGATGAGGTACAAGACACGTTCTTCTTCAAACTCTAGAGTCTCATCGCGCCTCTCGGGACACTTGTTAGCCCCCCCTGGGAGGAGGAGGAAGATCAATTCGGTCCTTTCTCATAAACTTGGACAGCTGCCCTCTCTGAATGAAAGCTTCAATTTCATTCTTCAGGACCCGACAGTCATTGGTGTCGTGGCTGTGTTCCCGATGATATCGGCACCACTTCTCCTTGCCTCTCTTCTTCCCGGAGGTGTTCATCTTCGAGGCAGGACGCAAGACTCCTTCTTTCTCGACTTCCATGAGGATAGTTGAAACATTGGTGTTGAGAGGGGTAAACTTCTCAAATTTGGGAGGCAGGCGGTGCTGACCCCCATTGTCCTTCTGGATCTTCTTAGCTCCTTCATCTTCGGCTGCCTTTCTCTTGGTTCCGGAGGAAGACCCCTCGAATGTGGGGCGATGTTCAGATTCCTCTGCCCGGATATACTTCTCGCTTCTGAGAAGAAGGTCGGAGAAGTCTCGTGGGGGCTTTTTGGCTAGGGAGGACCGGAGGTTGGAGTTGTGGACATTGGACTGGAGGTGGCTGCAGCGACCGATTGTTCGAGGGAGGCAATGGACCGGGCTTCCGCGGTAAACCGCTTGACATAATCTCTTAGTTTCTCACCCTTCATCTGATTGAGGAAGAGTAGTGAAATACTAATCTTCTCGATTCGACGGCTGCTCACGAAGTGGGTGACAAAGAGGGTCTGTTCAAAGGAGAAGATGGAGGATGGAGCGAGGCGGGAGTACCATTTCCGAGCCGGACCCTTGAGAGTAGCTGGGAAGGTCTTGCATAGTAGAGCATCGGAAGCTTGGTGGATCAACATGAGAGTTTTGAAACTCTCGATGTGATCTACGGGGTTTGACTCCCCCGTATATGTCTCGAACTGTGGGGGCTTGAAGTTTGCTGGAATGGGTGCCTCCATGATGGTTCGGGAAAATGGAGGTCTGCTCGGACGGAGGGTCCTTCCTCTCAGTTCTTCTTCTCTATCCAGTTGGCCGAGGCACCTCTCCATCTCGTGGAAACGGCGGTAGACCGCATCATCCCTTCGATGGTACCCTGGTGAGCCTCTGGACTCATCTTCGTACGAAGGAGAGCGTGGAGTTCGGCGATGGTAGCTAGGGGAATGGTGAGGACTAGGGATGTGATGGCGGTGGCTCGGAGCTTGAGGAGGAGTTAGCGACCGATGGCGAGGACTTTGGACCGGAGGAGGGGTGGTGACCCTCTGAGCATTGTTGTTGTTCAGTCGGAGATTGAGGGCCTGCAGGATTGTAGCTTGGAACTCTTGGAATTCGGCTCGGGTGATAGGTCCGTTCTCGTCCCTCTAGGGATGCCGACCAGCGGGAGAACGATGTATTCTTCGATGGTACTTAGGGGACTCCCACTGCCTCCTATGAAGGGAAGACCTCTTATGATCTCGGTGACGAGGAGATCGCTCATTTAGACGTTTTGAGCGGGTGGCTCCCTCACGGGTCCACCTTTCATCTAAACGGCGGCGAAGGTCCTCTTCTTTTTGCTGGTTGATAAGGATATTGCGGAGGTCTTCGGAGGCCCGGGGGTTGTGAGATGCCATTGAGTCCGTTGATGGGTTATGTATGGAGATGTGGTCACGGTGAAGGGGTTGCTTCTGAGGAGGAGGATGAGAGGTCCCAATACTGGTGTTCTGGGGCCCGGCTGGAGCCCGTTGGTGTTGGAGGTTCTCAAGAGGAGGTTGTTCCTACTGCAGGGGCTGATCAGGCTGAGGAGGGACTTGTCCCTGCTGCTGGACGGTTTGGAGGGGAGCCTCCTATTGCGGCTGAGGAGGAGTGGGCCCACGGTTGGACCCTATGGATCTTAGTTTCCTTGGAGGCATGACTGGAGGTGATCTTAACCGATGAAAGAGGATGGGGTGCTATTAGTTTTTCCCACAGACGGCGCCAATCTGTTGCCGCTGAAATCGGTGTGGGGGCAAACAGATAGATTTGTGGATTCTTGGGATGTTGAATAGTCAAACCTGAAACCTTTTTGCCGGATTTTGACTGTGATCTCCCGCCTTTAACCTGCAAAAAGTGCAAAACACCGGGGTTGATCCCGGCGACGCACCCTCTGACGCTCAAGTCAGTAATCTGAAAGACTATGAATGAGCTTTGATTGGTAAAAGATTGATTACCTGGTAACAGTAGGGGATATGGGGTATTTATAGCCGCCTTAGGGACCAGTTTCGGGATAAGATCAAATCCCTACTTCCCAGTGAATGGATAGGAGGAATCAGGGCCGTTGATTAAGGTTAATCATAAACCCTAATTCCATCCAGCTGGACCGGGTTTCTTGCGGGTTGGAACTCGCACCCAGTTAAGGTGGATCCGTTCGTGGGTTGTTGGACCTTACAAAGAAGGACCCGGTACCCATTTCAGACCCGTTTGTAGGTGAAATTACCATTTTACCCCTGAGCTTTAAGATTTGTACCTGATTCGGACGGTTCCGATTTAACCCCATTTTTAGCCATATCAATAGATGATCTAAGAATGATGGAAATTTAGTAGTACTCATGAAAGTGTTGCCTTCCTTTATATTTTGTTGGTTGATCATGTAGACAGAGATTTGTACGAGCCATGATGCATATGGTTAGATAAAGATGTGTTGTTCACTGTTTTCCTCTTCGACATGCTTTGTTTTATATTTTGTTGGAAAACTCAACTATTGATTGAATTAAAAGCAAGTAAGTAGGTGCAACAGTTTTAGTAGTGAGTTTGTATGTACATGACATCATGTGGTGTGGATTTTGAAGTGAGAAATCAAGATTTATATGCTTAAACTGGGGTGAACTTTCTGGTCTGTAAAGTGCAGGACGAAATTTGAATATTTGATATTTTGGAGAAGTTTCCAATGAATTTGATTGATACTAGGACTGAAATAGATTGATCAGCATACAACTCATATGTAATGAATTCCTTTAGGCATTTACTGATGTTTCAAGAATTTTATGAAAGTCTTCCTTATAACTTTCATTCAATACTGTGAACTCGAAATATTGGTATTTTGTGAAGTTTGTGAAAGAATTTGATTATCATATGAACTGAGTTAGATTTGGCCAAGATTATGCCCATTATATTGTAGATTTTATCATGAGAAACCACACATTTATTCATATATATATATATATATATATATATATATATCAGTTTTGCGATATCTTCAATTTTGGGCTGATGCAGACTGCATGTCGATCGACTGCAGTGTATCTATCGTTCAACTGTGGTTCATTTGAACGTGCAGTTGCGGTTGACTATCATGCTGGCTGACCCACTTCTCCACTAGAAGTCGACTGCAGTATTTCCTACTGTTACTGCCGGTCGACTGCCATAGTTTTGGGATTGATTTTTCTTTGAACACTGTCAGTCGACCGCAAGAGTTTTATACTATGGCTGTAGGTCGACCGAAAGGATTTGATTTTCCACAATCTGTATGCTACCATTTTTCTTTTCTTGAACGAATTGTGTATTCAATTTTTATAAACGTTAATTCTTTGTTTCCAGGGTATATAGAATTCAGATTGCTTGTTATACTCAGGGAATGGGTAATTTCATCTTGAGGGGATTTAGGTTGCATTTTTTGTTTTATGAAGATATATTATTTGACTTCCAAGAATATTTTATTCATGCTATTATCCGCTGTTTTAAGATTTCAAGTTTTGATCAATTGGTGTTAGTTTGTTTCTTCCTTCTTTTCAAATTATATGGATATGGTTGCACGTGGAGATGCTTGGTTTTGACTGTTGGATTCTTGGGAAATTCTCGTAACTTATTAAATGAGTTTGAATTTTGTATTGGAAGGAATTGTTGAGATGACCTTGTGATTTTAAGACTCTAGAGGTTGAGTAGGACCCTAGTATACCGGCAGATGAGATTTGTAGTTTTTGGCCAGTTGGGGCATTGATTTGCTTAGTTTAGTTAAGTCTGGTAGGGTACAATAACTCCAGAGGAACTGTGATTAATTAAATGAACTTAATAAATATAAGGATAGACACTAGATGGTGATATGATGAAATGGGAGAAAACGTGAGTTATGGACTCCAGGATGATCAGCGGAGTGAGATAAGGGTTTATCCCACTATATAATTTTTTTAGAAGGAAAGTAATGTACCTAGTTAGCATCCAACATCTTGATGTGATCGGTCGGCCATGCAATTGCAAGTCCCATAACCTCATCTAGAGTATCTACACCACCACCTCGCCTAAATAACGGTGTTGAAGGTTGTCTAACTTCATCCACCCAAACTTTGGAAGCATTTTGCCCAAGGGGTACACAGCGCACTACCACCTCAGGATCATTTGTCACTCATCGCCCAATAGCAACCACTTCACTTGGTGCCTCCCAGTTTAACATTTCGCACTTTCTACTTCTACGATTATTGCTTCCATTGAGTGACTAACATGAAAACATAAAAAAAAGTTATTACAAGTGTTATATATATATATATATATATATATATATATATATATATAAGAAAAGTACCAAAACTGTACTGGGTTACCTGTGGAGTATCAGTTGCATTAGTAGTTGATAATGGATCATTGTTACACAATTTTGAGCGCTTATCCTCATCCTCATCCTCCACGTCACTATTATCGTCATTATCGTTTTCACCATCAATATCCACATTATCATCACTTTCGCTATGATCTTCTTCATCAATATCCACATTATCATCACTTTTGCTATGATCTTCTTCATCATCTTCACTACCCTCTTCATCTTGAGCATCACTATCTTCTTCCTCCATATCATCATCACTATCTTCTTCTTCTAGATCATCCTCACTATCCTCTTCATGTTGAACCATACTCTGTAAAATAACAAACCGAATTATAAATCTATTATGTTTAATCTAATCAGCTATCAAATGAAAATCAATATTCTTACCTTCTTATGTTTCTTATGTTTCTTATGCTTTGAGTAAGAGTTTTTACACTTGGTTTGCTTTTTAAGTAGAGCTGTCAACTCCTTCACTGTTTCAGCAAGTGAATCAACATTTCCTCTGAGCTCAACTACTTCGACAGAGGTTGCAATCGAGGCACTTAATTTAGATGGGTTGGCTCCTGCTCCCATCGCGGATAAACGACCTTGTCGTTCAGGTTTGTTAAATACCCTTGAATATGCATCACCTTCATAACCCGGGCCTACGCGGGATGTCTCGGGTGGCGAAGAAGCTAGTTCTTCTTTCACCTTTATCTGAAAATAAAAGAAGCACAAAATTAATATGAACATATGATTGAACAATAAGAATCTGTATTTAACTAATGGTAAACTATGTGAGAAAACAATTTTAGAACCATACTATAAGATCAACATCATCTGGCTTTCCTGCTTCATCGTTCTTTTTTGTATATGATCGATACCAACAACGAAGCCTAACTTTATCTTGACAAATGGGACCCTCTTCTTTCTATATAGCAAACAGATACAATCAACACAAACATCAAAATTATAAACACATTTAATAAAGATAATGAAAATAATTTATAATTAACTCACTACTATTTCAGATTCTATCCGAGCAAATTCCTTTCGACCACCACGGTAAGAGATAGTTTGTTTACTTCTCATTTCCTTGAACTTTTCACTTTTTGCCTACAAGACAAATTGTACTCTAATATATTTAATTTTATATAAAAGACAAGATATAGCATGTTAAACAGAATAGTATACATAGTTTTTTACCTTGAATTTTGGGTTGTTTCTTGATTTTACAAATTCATCTTTCTCTTTGACTTTTGTAAATTGGTTTCTTGTTTAAGCTTGCCCCCAATTTTGCTTTGCGTGCCCTGACAGATTTTTCTATCGCTTGTAGGGTGTAAATTTTTGCTTCTTTATCACGTCCATTGAATGTGAACTTTTGCTAAAATAATATGTGTAAATATAAATTATTATCATAAAATATAAGCAAAATAACAAAGTATACCTGCTCCTGCTAACAGTGCAAGTCTATTTCACACCAAAGAAGCTAGCTATCTGTCATCAAGCTTACGAATAATGCTTGAAGATGAATAACTTTGTGTCATCACAAACATAGTGAAAATGAAATATCTGACAAAACATCATAGATTTATTCAAAGCAGGCAACAGATATTAAAGACAATACGAAAATAGGATGACAAACAGGACATAGCCCACTAATTGCAAGCAGTTAACCTCGTCATATACCATGACTCAAGCTAACTGGCTTTCTCTCACTAGAAAAACAATATCAATATCCAGCAACCCGCACAGCTGGAGGCCAAACATTCATTATAGCTTGATCTTTCAGATGTTAAACTCAATGCTCTATCAACCATCATTCAAACCTTTATTGAAAAGTGAGACACTGAGACTACAAAATGTGATTCATAAAACAAATCCCAAATGTTATGCATTCATAATATATATGAGTAACATAGTGAAGAAACACTTAAACTTGCTTCATATGTAATACAGTAGCCAGTAGGTGTCTAAATAGATGCTAGAAATCATGTAGTTGACAGAAGTTAGAATTCCTTTAACAAACAGATTACAATTCCGATAGATACCTTCATAATGTTAATTCCAAAACCAGAATTCACATGTATAGAACTTATTCAGACTACGGCACCAGGCCATAGTCAATCTTACTCCACATACGTTTCTAAATGTATTACATACTAGTATATGCAGTGAAAAGTAAATGAATATTTGGATAGCAGATGTTTCAGCTTATTCGAACATCCATAGTATACGATAAATAGATTCTGGTATATACCAATAGATGCAGGAAAAACTCTAAACATCCATTTAAATTTCAGATCAAACTAGGAAATTGATCTTATCAATGGCATTCAGATTATAGCAAGCAAAGGCTGCACATCCCAACCATATAGTTGAAACTTTCCTCTAGAAAGGTTTGCACTACTCCAAAGAAATGAGAGATAGCAGGACCCTCTTTTCTTCCATTTAGAAAATAATGGAAAAATTTGCCTTGATACTGCAAAATATCGAAGGGAAAACAGCATATTGACAATTCGATACATTTCATAACGACAATGGGGGATGTGGTTTCTATAATGTAAGTAACTGTGTTGATGAAACCATAAGATAATAGATCCTATGAAAATGTACTAAATAAAACATTCACAAGTTCAACAGCAACTGCGATTAGCATAATCTATTTTCAATCACTGAAAGCATGGCATCCAAATTTGCACTCCTCAGATTATATTAACCAATAAATTTTTTGAACTAATTTGGAGAATCTAAGCCCAGACTATATAGTTCATAGCGATTCACTAAAGCATACTTCAAAACATATCTTGGTGATAGTTTGGCAATTCTAACCAAACATTATAGTTAGAATAAAGAGCTTCAAGATATAAATGTTTAGCATTTTCTAAAACCTCCACTATGAATTGAAGATTAGCTTTCCATTTTTAACATAAGATATTCGATGTTTTACAACAGAAATATTACAAGTATTGGTCTCTTTTAAGAAAAATAATTATAAACAGCATGAACACGCAAAAATAACAAAATATAAATTATTACCAGACCTGACATATACATGCAAGCCAATAAAAAATCTCTAAAGCAAAATAAATGCTTGAAGGCCAGAAACAGATCTCTAGGGCTATAGAGTGCATCACTATAACTATATGTCAAACTCACGATAACATAAATAGAAACATATTCAGCCTCATGAGGGTTTATTTGTCAGTTAAGAAGTATTCATATCTTGGATAATTCGATAAATTAACTTTATCATTTTTGTAATAGTGAGCTGGGAACAAAACTATTCTCAATTGTGTAGCATAAAATACATTGATCTAATCCATTAACAGGCCATACATGCAAAGGGATATACACTTGCAAACCAGTAGGAATCAATCAATCAATCAATCAATCAATCAACCAACCAACCAACAAACAAGTTGTATGTATACCTTAACAACAGAAAGAAAGCTGCATCAAGAAAAAAATATCTTACCTTTATTGCTTGCCAATAAAATTCTTTAGTCTCAGCAGATATCTTTCTCCAGTCATCATATTTCAGCGGCACCATCTGATGTGCTAAAACTCCTACAAAAGAAGACAGTCTTTTTAAGCTTTCCCTAACAGGTTGACCGAGCTCATTTAATATCACTTCCAACTTTTGTCCGTTGACAGCTGATAAATTACTGCAAGTTGTGTGTCTGCAAGTCCTGGTCGTGCCTTCTGACTGTTGTGCTTGTTTTGATGTTTCTTTTCTCAATTCATTTAGAGTCGCATCGCCAATGACATTAGAGTCTACATATTCTGATATACGGATCACATCATTTGATGCCTTATCTTTCAGTTTTATTCTTCCCTTTCCTTTTTCTTTTTCCTTATCATTTTCCCTTCTCCTTTTCTTTTCCTCATCCCTCCTTTTCCTTTTACTTCCTTGTTTTGAGCACTACAAATGATCCAAACAAGAACACCATTGTGAATAATACATAATAAATATGTTATTGTATAAGTGGATAAATGGTTGATAGTAGTTGTTACCTCTTCTCGAGCCATGTTTGAAAGAAAGACACTTCACTTAAATAGACAGCCAAAAATGAAAAAAATGAACATGTTAGAAAGATTCATCATCATAATTGCAAATTTCAACATGCAAAATATCACTATAACAAAAATATAAAGATAATGAAGTAAACGAATGATTATAGTAATTGTGGCAGAATCAGTTATAATAAGTTTCACTATGAAGTTATGATAAAAAATATAAATAGTTCTGCAACAAAACAATATAGAAAATTACACATAGATACCATCACAGTTCTTTCTAACATACTCATTATCCTCATCATCAGTACTCTTATCAAGTAAGGATACATCTAACGGTCTTGAATAAACACTCTCATTATCCAAATCCAACTCATTAATACCTCTTGATGGTGCCTTTAGAACAACATACCAATTAGACGAATCACTTTCCTTAGAATAAAACACTTGTTTTGCTTGTAAATAAATGGGTCATTTTTAAATTGTTGTTGTCCTTGGTGCAGGTTAACCATAGTAAAACCTTCATCGATTTTGACACTAGCTTTCGGATTAGCCCAATGACCAAATAAAACAGGAATCTGAAAAGTAAAATAGTCTAGTAAAATAATATCTTTGATCACTCCATAATAAACAACTGGTTTGATCTTTTGGTGCTTATCCTTCGAGCTCGATCTGCTAACAGTTGTTGCCTCATATGAAACACCACTATTTTGAGTAGACTTGAATGCATCTTTTATGTGAAAGCGATGGTCATTCACAACAAACCCAGAATAAGAGAGAGCATGCACAGATGGACCTTGTGCAAGCCCTCTTAACATTCTGGATATGTTATGAGTGGGCACACCATGAGTTTGCCCGTGAATCTGTTCATAATCAATGATACACTATTAGGATTATAGGCTGTAATATATAATAAGCCAAAAATTCAAGGATTATATATATAATTAGACATTTTCTTTTAACCAGTCTGAGAATTCTTCAGAATGTCTATCTTGAAGTAAAGTTTCATTTTTGACCAGACGTTTGTCCAAACGCTTCAACTCCTTCAAGTGTATCCTAAAATAATTAACAATGGTTACATGACCTTATGTAAAAACATTATCATTGAAAATGACTTTTTGTACTACACTTACTCTAAATATGGCTCAACTTTGGCCATATTAAATAGTACACATCGATGAGCACTTTGTAGCCTTTGATAATCCAAAGTAATCGATGTTTCTTTGGAAATTGGCCGACCTTCAAGTATTGCATCATTCTCGAAATCTTGATTTCTATTTGGCCGAGTATCCATATCAGCCACTTGACTCATGCATTTACTGAAAAATTGCATGCACTCTTCTAATAAATAGCATTGTTCTATACAACATTCAGGTCCAGCCAAATTCCTAACGTATCCTTTGAATGTCTTCATTTGTCTACAGAAAATAAAATCAATATTTTATGATAAAAACTACATAGTACAAATAGAATTACAACATAATCAATTTGTTACCTTTCAAAGGGATACATCCATCTTTGTTGAACTGGGCCACATAATCGGACTTCTCACCCCAAATGAATTGTCAAATGAATCATAATATCGAAAAAAGTAGGAACGAAAAACCTTTCAAACGTGCACAAAGTCTCAACAACATCTGCCTCTAGTTTTAACATTTCCTCCCGATTAATGACCTTTTGACATAATGCATTGAAAAATGCACATAGTCGAAATATTGCGTTTCTATGCCCTTTTGGGAGAAGACATCTTAATGCAACAGGCAACAATTGTTGCATTAACACATGATGATCATGAGACTTGAGGTAAACAATTTTACACTTGTCCACTGATATACAGTTCCCAATATTTGAACTATAACCATCAGGTACCTTAAGGTCAAATAACCGTTTGCAAAACAGTTGTTGTTCCTTTTTCGAAAGAGTGTGTGGCCCAGGTGGCAGATAAGTTCTCTTTCCATTTTCCCATTTTGGATGCAAGTCATGTCTAATTCCCATGTCTTCCAAATCCATACATGAATTTATCCCATCCTTTGACTTTCCCTTCACATTCAGCAAAGTACTAATAATGCTATCACACTCATTCTTTTCAATGTGCATTACATCCAAATTATGATGCAATACTAAATGCTGAAATTGAACAAAAAGAAAACAATTGAGATATGTAAAAAGCGTAATGTTAACTAATTGCCAAAAAAAAAATGAAAAACTAGACAATAAGATAAATAAAGTGGTTTATATATATTACCTCCCAGTAAGGCAATTCAAAAAAAATTGACTTCTTCTTCCAAATCTGTACAAATTGCAACTTTCTCTTATTTTTCTTTGACCCCTTCCCAAAATCATTTTCAATATTTTTAATCTCATTCAAAATTCTTGATCCGACCATTAATCTAGGTGGCTCCTCAAGTTCTTGTTTCCCATTAAACCAACTTCTCTTGAACCGTAATGTATGTTTTGGTCCAAGAAACTGCCTATGGTTTAGGTAAACAGTTTTTTTACTATGTTCCAACCATTTAGAACAAGTATTAGTACCACATATGGGGCATGCTAGTTTTTCCTTCGTAGTACATCCAGCCAGGTTACCATAAGCTGGAAAGTCATTTATTGTCCACATCAAAATTGCTTTCAAGTTGAAAAATGTTTCGGTGAAAGCATCATATGTCTGTACACCCACATCAAATAAAATCTGCAAGTCATCTATCAGTGGTTGTAAATCAATATCTATGTCATTTCCTGGTCGTTGTGGTCCTGAAATCAACAATGATAACATAATATGTTCCTTTCTCATGCATAACCCTGATGGAAGATTATATATTACCAGCATCACAGGCCAACAACTATGTGAGGAGCTAAGACCACATAAGGGATAAAACGTTAACCCATCTGCAGCCAGACTAAGTCTAAGGTTGCGTGTCTCGGCAGCGAAAGATGGCAATTTATTGTCAATTGTTTTCCAAGCCAAAGAGTCAACAGGGTGCCTAATTTTATCATCTTCACTTTTATGATTGTGATGCCACCGTAAATTTTCAGCATGTTCTGATGTTTGGAACATTCTTCTAAACCTTGGAATTATTGGAAAATACCTCAAAATCTTAACCGGCACTCTAATATGAATCTCCTTAGTCCGATGATCCTTATTCCACCGTGACTCATGGCATTTCCTACATACATCATCTTCTTTGAACTCACCTCTAAATAGGAAACAATCGTTGACGCATGCATGTATGATTTCACAATCAAGTTTAAATGACTTAATTAATTGTTGTGCAGCTCGTGCGGATTCTGGAATTGTATTTTCATCAGGTAACATACCATGCAATATCTCCAAAAGATGATTAAAGCATTTTTTAGAAACACCATACATGGATTTATGCTTATATAGAATAATTGTTGCTGATAGCCTATTGTATTTAGTGCAACCAGGATATAAAGGAATATTAGAGTCCTTCAACATATTTGTTAAGTCATCCTCTCCCTCTTTACCATTAGATTCATGAATACTCTCATTATCAACATATATCTTCAATTATTCTATCTGGCAATACAGATTCCTTAGTAGAACCCTTTGCATTCAATCCTTCCCCATGCCAAATCCAATTTGCGTAAGTCATATCCATTCCATGCTTGAGCAAATGAAGTACAAGCATATCCTCATTTCCACGACAGAAATTTTGGCAATCTCTGCATAGACATATAATCCAGTTTGGGTCCTCAGCAGTTGACTTCGCAATTTCCACAAACTGATGAACTGCCACTTTATATGTTGTTGTATTTCTATAAATTATAAAATAGTGGTCATAAAAGCATGTAATATCTTACTATCTATTATATATTAAAATATTAATTGGGGTCAGATTTCATTACTTGTTAAGATGAACCCAATCTTTATTCATTGTGATGACACACCAGCTCCTCTGACCTTGAAGAGATGACAACCGAGGAGAAAGCAACAAGATAACACCGACAATACACACATCAACAACGTAGATCAAACTATAATTGATAAGAACTTTGCACCAGTGTTGTGATTATAGGCCATAATCAATATATATGCATCTAACTTAATTAATGGACAAGTTAATTAAGCACATGACCAAAAAAACTAATAGCTTAAAACAAATGTGCGTGCTCGTGCATTTTCTGATAAGTTAATAAATGAATTGCTTCTTACATAATAAATTCAATCAACAGATTTCATATCTTAATTGATTTAGTCCAATATTTTACAAGAAATCATTCACCTATATTATAAGCAGGAATTTGATGAATATGTGAAGAATCAATCAGTAATGTCACCAATGTACATAGTGTTAAACAGAAACTGTTTCTACATATATTACTTAAATTTCGGCGATGGGAGAAAATTATTGAAGTTGCAACTTTTGTGAATAATCAAGAAGTACTAATGCATAGAAGATTAACTCATTGTAGCCATCACTACTTTTTCTCTTGATGCAAAATACTTCTTCAGGGAACCTACAAGTGGCTTCACTTGACAATAAAATAATCAATTAAATGAAGGTATTGTACAAGAAAAAAAGTTTCATGCTCGATTATATGAATGAATCCATCTTCTTCATTTTTCCTAGTTATGGGACATCTTCTTTGTTACATTAACAACTAAAAAAAATCCTTTTTCCCAAGTTAATTGGTTTAAGTCTACATCTAGTACTTGTAACTCAATCCACTATGCCCTTATTGTTCCTATTAAAGCACCCAAACAGCATCATGTATCTAATATCTAATACCATTAATGAAAATCTTCTATATGTTCAATGTAACAACTAAAAAATCCAAAAAAAAAAAAAATCAAATCAAATCTTTCTAACAAAAAACCTTACAACGTACAGTGTTGTTACCCCAAATCGACGGCGAAGTGGACGACGACGCAAAAGAAACAGCCCGGCGCAGTGGTCGACGGCGAGAAAGAGGCGCAGTGGTCGATGGCGACGGGAAGAGAAGGCGACGGGTAATGTGGAACGGGGAGGAGAAAAAGACCGACGGGGAAAGGGGAACGGGGTGATTGGGGATGCTCGATTAGGGTTTGTGGAGGAAAGGGTGACGGGGTGATTGGGGATGCTTGATTAGGGTTTTAGATCGTGAGCGCGTGGGTTGGGGGGGGGGGGGGGGGTGGGGGGGGAGGGGAGTTGAGAAGAGATTTTTTACTTAGAATTTTATTTTTTTACCCCCAATTAATATATTCAATTTATTTACGGATATAATAGCATTTCGAAAATGCCGTAAAAAATATAGCATTTCAAAAATGCTATCATAGCTAAGAATAAAATTTAAAATTAATCAAAGATAGCATTTTCTTTAGAAATGCTATTATTGATCACTTTCAACAGCTTTAACACTTACTTGCATTTAACACGTGCGATGCACATTTTAATCAATATATAGTTTTTAAAGTAATATAATATAGCACTTGTTAATAAATATATATTTTTAAAAGTAATATAAAGAATATAATGGGAAGGTTTGAATTGTACGTGTAATGCACGTAAGCTAGTAGATGCTCTTATAAGGATATTGATTATTAATAAATGCTTTTCTAATTAATACCCATTTAAACGTGCGTTGCACGGATTGGGATGTGGACAAATTACACTAAAGCCTTCTCCCATTATAGTACTAGAGAAATGCTGTAATAAATTCGCTGTAGAAAATTATTTATGTTGTAATGGATAGTGGATGCTCTTAGTTGGTTGATTGTTTATAAATGACAATCCCAACTTAGAGATTTATTTATATATTTTATTCTAGTCATTACAAATATCTCTTCTACATTGATGTGGAAGCATCTATGGCTGAGCAGCGTGCACAAAATGCTTTGGCTCATCTTCAAGTAAGCATATGCTACTGTAGAAAATAAGAACCGGTTTTAACTTCTGAAACTTTATTAACATCTAATTCTGATTTACTTACTCGGTTTCACTTTCATGTCTGATTTTCATGCATAGTAAACACCAATTTTAGTTCTTTCTATTCGATAGAGCTAGTTTGAAGTTTCAGACGTCATGGTCATGTTTTTCTTTTCGTTTTAGAAGTTTATTAAAGCATCTACTGTCGCTTGCTATTCTTTCATTTTATTCATATTTTAACAAATAAACATTTGCAGTTGTTGGCTATTTATTTATATTTTGACATATTCGATGGAGAAAATTGCTATATATGAGAGAAGATTTGTCAAAATACATAATATAGGTAACGGATCTTGAAGATCCATCCCAATTATAAAATTAATTTATTTTTCGGACGGAACTCGAAAGTCCGCCCCACGATATTTAATCATTTTCCGCTAAAAAAATTGCCCAAAAAAACAAAAAACCTCTTGGACAGATCTTGAATATCAGTCCGTGAAAGGGGGGCCCATTTCCAAATTTTTTTCACTAAAAAATTCTTTTTAATTATTAAAAAAACCGCAAAAATTATTTAAAATTCGTGGGACGGATCTCGAATATCCGTCCGTTCATTTTTTGGGGGCTATATTATAGCATTTTACCGCTGCAACAAACTCGCTTTACTAAATATATAATATGTGTTACCGCTGATTTCGGTGTGGGGGTAAACAGATAGAATTTGTGAGTCCGAGAAAAACCTGAACAGTTGACTCAAGCCTTCTTGCTCCTGCCGCAACCTGCAAGGAAGTGCGAGACACCGGGGTTGATTCCGGCGACGCACCCTCCGACGCTCTTGTCAGTAATCAGAAGAGATTAAGAAAGAGCTTAAAGTGGTGAAAAAGTGATTAACCTGTAACAGAGGTAGGAGGGGTCGTATTTATAGTCGCCAGGGGAGTTGTTTAAGGGCCTGATTTCCTGTGTAACAGCCGGGAGTAAAATCCTCAGTCTGTTTAGGAAACTGGCCCCTGATTCCCGGTGAGAGTAAATCAGGCCCGTTGACTTGGTCAAATCAGTGGCCCTGATTTGTCTCTTGTTGGTCTGGGTTCGCCTCGGGTCGGGACCCGCACCCAATTGGAGTGTATCCGTTTGTGGGTTATTGGATCTGTGAGAAGGAGATCCGATACCCGCTTTGGATTCATTTGTATGTGAAGTTACCGTTTTACCCCCGAGCTTCGGGATTCGCGTCCAATCTGGACGGTTCCGATTTAACCCCATTTTTAGCCATATCACGAGCCCCCCACTCCTAAAGACTGAGTGTGATCAGCCTTTGAGGAGTAGTTTGACTGTTTTAGTGACTAGTGGAGTTGTATCGGAGTCCAAGTGGAGGACTTTGGATCTCAAAGGGGGTAGTGAGGTAATTTTTTGATGCCATGTGCTGTTCTCTAGTCATATCGTGTATTTGACGGCCTTTATCTATTTTTTCGGACTATTTATTTAATTTTGCGATGTGTTTACTAATCGTTCGGGGGCCTTAACAGTATATTGTAGGCAATAATTGTTCGTTCAGGGGCTCAAAAATATACCCCCGAATTTTTAATTATTTTCTAGAATTTCTAGTTAATTTTCTCGAATTTTTAGCAATTTTTTCGCAATTTTTAAATAAATAAAGCGATTTAAATAAATAAAAACTGATTTTAAATACCGATTTATGACGTGGCTCCATCTGGACCGTTGATCATGGACGAGCACGAATTTTTGAGAGATCCATCGGTTGTTATCGCTCGGAAGCTTTTTTCTCCGTTTGCGAGCTCGGAATGGCACTTGCTCGGCTGCCGACCGGAGACTGGGGATTCAGCGTTCCGAGCGACGTGGCGCAATCTGAGCCATCGGATGGTGGCGCGTTTTCCAAAAAAATGCTATCTTGTCTTTTAGCGCACGTGGCACAATCTGGACCGTTCATCATCAAGAGCACGAATTTTTGGAAGATCCAACGGTTGTGGGAGCTCGGTGTCTTTTTTCTCCGTTTGCGAGCTCGGAATGGCACTTGCTCGGCTGCCGACCGGAGACTAGGGGGTTCGGCGTTCCGAGCGACGTGGCGCAATCTGAGCTGTCGGATGGCGACGCGCATCTCGAGACGGGCACATTTCTCAAGAAAACACTATCTTGTCGGTTAGTGTCCTCGGCGAGATCTGGGCCGTCTGATCGAGATCATGCGCGATTTTTGAGGAGAAAGTGAATTTTCCCCTTTTGCGAGCTCGGAAAGGCACTTGCTCGGACGCCGACCGAAGACAGGGGGTCTCGGCAAGTCGGTCGACGTGGCGCGAACTTTCTCGAGATGATTCTGTTCCCGAGGACATTAATGGTGCCTCGGGGTTTGTGCGGCGTTCCACCTTCTCCAAGTCATTAAGGATAACTCCTTCAATTAATGCGTGGCGTTTCAACTTTCGAGGGTCATAATGGCTGGTTCTTGGAGGGTAGGCTATAAGTACTCCATTCTCCTTGTTATTTCAGTCGCAGCAATGTTGAGTTTTAGACCTCGGTGGTGTCTGCCTCTGGCGGATGCCAGTCCTGCGGAGTCTTAACCTTGATAGGTTCGGAGGGGTGGTCACTCTACTGCCTTCTTCTTCTCCCGTTCCTGACGGCCCCCATTGTGGGTGTCAGGGTCGAGGGAGAATGAGGCAGGAGTAGTGACGACTGTGATCCGAGCCCGAGGTATGAGTCGCTCCGGGATGATGGGTGGTCGTTCTTCCACCAAGGTCTTCTGCCGACTCCGGCTGTCCCGAGGTGGGTGGCGGGGTCAGAGGAGATCATGGTGGAAGAGGTGACGATCCAAATTCGGACCCGGGGGAGATCATGGCTCGGACTTCAGGACCGTCGGTGAGATTGAGGGGGAAGAAACAAAGGGCGTTCCGAGCTTGTTATTTGCAACTGTGAAGGCTCTGTTGCCAGAGTCCTCTACCAGGCTGAACCTTCACAGTTGCAATCAACTAGCTCGGGATGGTGCGTTTCTCCCGATCTCTGAGTGTTGATCTGCTTTCGACGGGGGCCCGTGGGTCGGCGGAATACCGACCGAGACCCGGGGCCTGGGGGGTGCTCGCCGAGGGCGGTGCCTTAAAACTTTGAATCAAAACTTTTTCTGGTTTCTTCAGACAGAGGTGAGGTATGGAGGAGGTATAGGCAATCCGAGCGAGTTGGCGCGATTTGAACCGTTGGATGGCGGCTCGCATCTCGAGACGGGCGCATTTCCCAAGAAAACACTATCTCGTCGTTTAGTGTCCTCGGCGAGATCTGGGCCGTCTGATCGAGATCATGCACGAAAGTTGGGGAGAAAGTGCGTTTTCTCCGTTTGCAGGCTCGGAAAGGCACTTGCTCGGAGACCGACCGGAGTTTGCGCAATCTGGCTCGGATTGCGTGTAGCTCGGATTTAGATCCCATTGCGCCGAGCTAGTTGACTTGGTGAGGAAGGCAGTTGTGTTGGACCTTCGCGACGTTTCGAGAGCAGCCCAAAAGTCGCGTTCTTTCGTTTGGAAGTCCAAGGGACATTCCGTTTTACTATAAATCTTCACCCCCCCCCTTAAACCAAGTCTCACTTTTTACTTTTACTCTCTCTCTTCAGTTCTCACTTTGCCTTCGAAGTTTTCAGCTCTCTGGTGGCGGTGCTAGCTGTCGCGGTAGCGTTCCTTGCCTCCGGTGAACTTTCCGACCGTACCTATCACTTCAAGGTCAGTCTCTTTCCCTTCTCTTTTAGAAAAAATGGTTAAGATCACGGATGAGACCCCCACCTCGGAGCAAGCCGTTGGCCGAGGGGATAAAGGGAAGGAGGTAGTGGAGCCGAGCGATCAGAATGTCGTTCGTCCGGACAGAGAGGGCGAAGTGGCCGAGCTGCCTAGGGAGGTTGCGGCGGTGTCCCGGGAGGGCAAGGCCGTGGTCACGATCGTGGAAACGCCGAAGACGGCGGGAGCGTTCGGTCGGCAGCCCATTTCTCTGTCGAGCGTGGGAGGCGTACGGGACTACGCCGAGGACACCTTGGAGAGAGTGACCCAAAGCACGGCTAAGTTGGTGGAAGAGAACGAGCCGAGGGAGCTATCCGAGGTGGACCATACCATCTCGTCTCTCACCGAGGGTGACCTTCACCTGATCCGAGCGGGCTTCCGGATCCCTGCCGACTATGGACTGCTCCTCCCCGGGCCGGGTTTCCGAGCCAACACAAAGTCCTCGTCGGACGTGTGCGTCTTTCCGGTCGACTCCCTTATTTCCGGACTCCGCTTTCCCCTCCACCTGTTCATGGTTGATGTCCTGATATGGTACGGTTTGAGTCTCGCCCAGCTGATGCCGAACACATGGAGGCACGTCATGGCATTCGTCCTCCGATGCCAAGAGGTTGGTGCCAAACCGAGTATGTTCCTCTTTCAGAGCCTCTACCGACCTTGACAGCCAAGGCGAGACGAACAAAGGTTCTACCTTTCGCCTCGGACGGGCGTGAAGCTGATCGAGAATCCGGACTCGATCAAACATTGGAAGGAGAAGTACTTCCTCATCCGAGCCCCTGCTCCGTGGGTGATACCGACGGTTTGGGCAAAGGAAGGTCTGCCCAAGCGGACCAAGAAGGAGGCGGCGCTGAGTGATGAGGAGGCGGAGGTCCAGAAGAAGCTCCTCGCCCTGCCAGCGCTAAGCTGGAAAGAAATTACCGAGGGGGATCTGTTCCGAGGGGGTCTCAGTCCGATCGATCCTAATATGCTTCTAGTATTTATACCCTTTGCTTAAAGTTCATGAAAATTTTTCTAAGTTTTTTCATTCGGCTTGTGTAGAGACGATGAAGCTGGATTACAAAGCTCTGGTGGCGAAGGGCCGGTCGGAGCAGGAGGCTAAGAAGAAGAGGCCTTCGGTAGGGCCTCAGGACAGCCGAGCCTCGAAGAAGCCTTCGGTCGACAAGGCTGCCGACCAACCGAAGGTCGCAGTCCTCGAGCAGGGGGAGATCAGGGTCCTCGATTCTCCTGCCTCGGGTGCGCCGACACCGCCTGCGAAGGGGGATGCTCCCGGTTCGTCGAGCGGTGCGTTCGGCGTGAAGGAGGTGTTGTCCCTCCAGGTTCCGTCCCTTACTGCCGAGACGGAGAAGATCTTGACCGAGCGTCATAAGCAGATCTTCGTTCCTGACTGGCAGGTGATGAACGTCGACGGTTTCTTGGGCGACGGCAACATCTGCATGGAGGCGGTGAGGCACCTGCCAACCCCAAAGGACCGAGCAACCCTGAAGGCCGGGCTAGCAGGGGACGCCGTGATGCAGATTGCTCGGAATACTATGTCGGTAAGTAGGCCGAGCTCTCCCTCATCAAAATTTCTTCCTTAGAATTTTTCCAAGTCCTTGGGTTCGGATTTTAATGTGCTGTTCTTTTTCAGACCCTCTGCCACTTCAATTTCCTGCCCGAGGAGTTTGCGAACAAGGAGCAGGAGAACGAGCGGGAGAGGGCAGAGCGCGTCAAGGCCACGCAGCTACTTGATGCCGAGCAGCTCCTCTCGGCGAAGAAGGCTGCCGAAGTGGCGGGGTTGGAGAAGCAGCTGGCCGACGCCATTCAGCTGTCGAAGGACACGGCGGCCAAGCTTGAGGCGTCGGAGAAGGAGGCAGCCGAGCTGAAGGAGGAGCTGGCCAATGCTCGGTCGGAAGCGAAGAGGGCTCGGAAGAGGGCCGAGAAGATCATGGCCAAACACCAGAAGAAGGTGAAGAAGGTGAAGAAGGCCGTGCAGGAGGAGGCCGCGCAACACATGCTCCAGAACATGGAGGATGCCTACGGTCGAGCCCTGCTCCATGTAGCCGCCAAGAACCCGGGCTTCGACACGTCCTCCTACCGTTTTTACGACCTCGTGGAAGGGGAGGAGGGGGTTCCCGAGGGGTTGCTCGACCCTGAGGGAGAGACGGAACCCGTCGAAGACCCAGGGGAGACCGAAGCCGAGGGCGAGGAGGAGGACGACTCCGAGGAGGAGAGTGGGAGCGAAGGCGGAGGCGAGGGCGATGGCGAGGACAAGACCGGGGGGTCGACGGACCCGAGCGGCAAAAAGGTCGACCCCTGACTCGGTTGTCTCTCTTTTTTAGTTTTTTTTTTGTAAGCCTAACTGCGGACTGGCCACCGCTTTTGTAAAACTTTCTCCTCGGTTTTGAATGAAAACATTTTGTTTGGCCAAAATTTGTCCAAGTGTTGAGCCTCGGATTTGCGGGTGACTAGTTGTAGATGTTTCCGTGTATTGTCCCATCGGATTTATCTCCGCTTTTCAGGTGAAGTTCGGTCTGATCACGGAGGTTGTATACCTTCGGAAGGAGCTGGTGAGAACGAAGGGTGAGCTTTCGCACAGCCGGCAGAATCGGTTTCTTCTGCTCGGGAAGCTGGAGGAGACGAAGGCAGCTGTGCGGAGGTATTGTCGCGAGCTGTGGCAACTGCGGAAGTACCCCAAAGCCCCTTGTCCCGAAGGCGAAGTCGAGCGGCTCCGTAGAGAGCTCACTGCCGCCGAGCAGAAGAATGACGACCTTTTGGCTGAGGTCCAACACTTGGAATTAGCGGAGAAAGAATGCTCGGCGGCGGAAGAGAAACTGAATTCCGAGCTGGAAAAGGCGTCGACCGAGCGCAAGAGGCTATTGGCCGAAGTCGACAGGCTCAGGAGGATCACGATAGATAGGGGGATCGAGGTCACCCACTTCCGACGGCTTGCGACTGATGGCGCCACCGTCTCTGGCTCGTCAAGACCCTCTCGTCCGAAGAAGATGGCGAAGGACGACGCTCTGAGGGACAGAATCATTGAACTGGAGGAAGAGGTCGCGTCGCTCAAGCCTGTGCCGGAGAGGGCTAACGTCCGCAGTACGTCATGTACCCGTGAAGAGAGCGAGAGAGGGATTTCTTTTTACGAACTTGCGACACGCTCGCCTATGACCAGACGGAGTCCAGCCGATGCTCGGAGCAGTGCGGCCGTCTCGTCGAGTGGGGCCTCAGTCGGCGCCGCAGTTAGGGCCAGCAGCGAAGGGGGGTCGCGCTTCGTTGGTTTAGGATCGAGCTCGGAGGGCAGGCCTCGTCGTCCTCGCGTTTCCCTAAACCGAAGCGTTCCCCTTCCGAAGAGAACCTGATCATGTCGCTTCATGTCCCTTATGATTTGTTGTAAAACGTTGTTGTAGGGTCGGTTCGGCCGTGTGTAACACTATTATGTCTGAATGCGAATTTGAGAGTTTCTTTAGAAAATCTCCAAGTGTTGGACTTCAGCAGTATATTGAAATTTTGCTGTTCGTTTTCCCTTCTTTTCAGCTCGAGACGGCCGACCCATATGCTGAATCCCACGGTTCGGATGATGACTCTGAATCCGAGGCCACTTCTGGGACGGCGGCTCTGAGTCCCAGGAGCATTGAGCTGGAGTTACGCCGAGCTGAGAACGAGTGGGCCCATCTTTCGTCCGTCCTCGACCTTCGGGAAGCCGAGATCCGACGCCTGGAAAATAGGATCGCCGAGTTAAGCCCCGCAGGAGGGGATGAGGATTCGCAAACCGCTTTCAGCAACGCTCTTCGGGTCAAGTGTATTCGGCACAACCAATCGAAGATCATAGCCGAGTGGGATGATTTGCTCTCATAGATTCGACACTTGCAGACTGTGGTAGCGAAGCTGCGGAAAAATGCAGGGGAGCCATTGGCCGAGGAGGACGGACAGTTGACCGAACAGTCTAGTGAAGATCTTTCCATATGAGGGCCAAGTATAGTGGGTCGGCGTCGTGTATTTTGTTTGCAAACACTTTGTAACCATGGAAAAGATGTGTTTTGTATTAAGGCCTGGTTGTTTAATAAAATATCTTTCATTGCTCTGCATATTTGTCTTGCTTATATCTGTGTTGGTCGCGCCGAGATCTTTGAACCGAGCGTGTTAGTTCCTTCGGCGAGAGTGTTGAACCGAACGGGTTCCTATGAGTACAGAATTTTGTCGTTTAGCGACTCTGACAAGGTACGGCACGAGTTCCTAGGCGGCTCTGTCCCCAAGAAAGCGCTATCTTATCGTTTAGCGTCGGTGGCAAGATCTGAGCCGTTGAACGTAGGCACGAATCTCGAGGCGGCTCAGTTCCCAAGAAAACGTTATCTTGTCGTTTAGCATCGGTGGCAAGATCTGAGCCGTCTGATCGAGATCACGCACGAAAGTTGAGGAGAAAGTGAGTTTTCTCCGTTTGCGAGCTCGGAAAGGCACTTGCTCGGTAGCCGACCGAAGGCGTAGGGCTTCGGGCTTCGGCTATTAGGTAGGAGTGCTCAGATTATGTGGCCGAACGTAGCTTCGGTGTCCCTCCACTGACAGAGCAGAGGGGTGGACCACTCCCAGTTTGCCGCGAAGCAAGCTTGGGGGGACTGGGAGCTAAGTGTTGGACTCCGGGACCATCGTTGTAGTTCAATGGTTGTGGGAGCAATTCCGAACGGTGATCTACCCCTGGCTCGCCTCCGGAGGCAAGCCGAGGAGGTAAAGTCGAGCCGAGTGTTGGACTCCGAACCATCGGTTTAGTTCAACGGTTGTGGGAGCAGTTCCGAACGGCGATCTACCCCTGGCTCGTCCGGAGGCGAGCCGAGGAGGTAAAGTCGAGTCGAGTGTTGGACTCTGAACCATCGGTTTAGTTCAACGGTTGTGGGAGCAGTTCCGAACGGTGATCTACCCCTGGCTCGTCCGGAGGCGAGCCGAGGAGGTAAAGTCGAGCCGAGTGTTGGACTCTGAACCATCGGTGTTGTTCAACGGTTGTGGGAGCAATTCCGAACGGCGATCTACCCCTGGCTCGTCCGGAGGCGAGCCGAGGAGGTAAAGTCGAGCCGAGTGTTGGACTCCGAACCATCGGTTTAGTTCAACGGTTGTGGGAGCAATTCCGAACGGCGATCTACCCCTGGCTCGTCCGGAGGCAAGCCGAGGAGGTAAAGTCGAGCCGAGTGTTGGACTCCGAACCATCGGTTTAGTTCAACAGTTGTGGGAGCAGTTCCGAACGACGGTCTACCCCTGGTTCGTCCGGGGACGAGCCGAGGAGATGAGGTCGAGCCGAACGTGGACTCCGAACCATTGGTTGAAATCACAAAAAAGCAGGTGATAAGAGGGGAGAGAAACATGCGAATTCACAAACACGAAACCGCTTTCTTTATTGATAATCGACGGCGAACCGTTTTACATAGTACAATTTATGAAAATAGGTTACAAGTCAGAGGACTGGAATGGCTCGATATCCCGTGATACTTAGAGTGGCGTCGGAGCGCTCTCTTGGTATTTTAGGAGGTGGTCGTCATTCCAGGTCCTCGGAAGCTCTCTGCCCTCTAGATCTTCAAGACGATAAGCTCCGGGCCGAACTACCTTTGTGATCCTGTACGGCCCTTCCCAGTTCGGAGCCAGCTTGCTCTTCTGACTGGAGAAGGATATGGCTAGCTTTCTCAAGACCAAATCTCCTTGCTTAAGGTTGGCAGGTCGGACCTTTTTGTTGTACGCCAGTTCAACCCTTCTTCGGTAACTCTGCTGCCGAATCGCCGCTCTTTCCCTCAGTTCATCTATCAGGTCTAAATCTGCTCTGAGGTCCCTGGCATTCTGTGCTTCGTCATAGGCTGTGAGCAGAGGGGAAGGTATTCCGACCTTGAGAGGTATCACGGCCTCGGACCCATAGGTGAGGTTGAAAGGGGACTCGCCTGTGGGGGTCCGCTTGCTCGTGCGGTAGTTCCATAGGACGTTGGGGAGTTGGTCGACCCATAAGCCCTTGGAGCTTTTGTCCAGCCTTTTCTTGATGCCTGCGAGGATCTGCCGATTAGCATTTTCTGCCTGTCCGTTCGACTGAGGGTGGGAAACGGACGAGAAGCGCTGCTGGATGGCAAGGTCGTCGCACAGAGCTCGGAATGCCGCGCCAGTGAACTGAGTCCCGTTGTCCGTCACGAGGACACGGGGGACGCCGAACCTACAGATGATGCTCTTCCAGAAGAACTGTACCACCTTGTTCTCGGTTATAGTGGCGAGGGGCTCAGCCTCGACCCACTTCGAGAAGTAGTCGATGGCTATGACCAAGAACCTGAATTGACCCGGAGCCGGAGGGAAAGGCCCTAGTAAATCCATCCCCCACATTGCAAAGGGGATGGGACTTGATAGGGAGGCGAGGTTGGCCTGAGGGAGGCGACGGATGCTGGAGTGTCTCTGACAAGAGCTGCATTGCCGAACGTGTCGCTCGGCGTCTTGAAGGAGGGTCGGCCAGAAGTACCCATAATTCAAAGCTTTTCGAGCCAAGGACCTAAATCCTGAGTGTGCCCCTCCGATGCCTTCGTGGAGCTCTTGTAGGGCATATTCGGCCTGATCCGGAGAGAGGCACCTTAGGTACGGTCGGCCGTCTATTTGAGAGAAAGAGCGCTTGTATAGGGTGCCTTCGATCAAGACATACCGCTCGCCCCGGGTTCTGACTCGGCGAGCCTCTTTGGGGTCTTCGGGTAGGAGCCCGTCCCTTAAGAACTCCACTAAAGCCTTCATCCAATTATCTTGTAACATGACCGGCAACGATTCCGCCGAGCCAGGTGTCTCGTCTTCAATGCTCGGCTTAGAGAGGACTTCGATCAGTACGGTTTGTTCGAGACCTTGCAGTGAGGACGAGGCTAATTTGGAGAGGGCATCGGCCTGTGAGTTCTCTTCACGAGGGACCCGCTGGATGAGCGCCTCCTCGAACCGGTTCATGAGGGCCCGAACCTTGGTGAGGTACTTCGCCATCCGCTCGTCTCGGGCCTCGTACTCGCCCAAGACTTGGTTCACGACGAGCTCGGAATCGCTGTGGATTCGGAGGCGCTGCGCCCCAGCACTCCGTGCAAGTCCGAGACCGGCAATGAGAGCCTCGTACTCCGCCTCGTTGTTCGAGGCCTTGAAGTTCATACGGATCGTGTACTGGAGGACGAAGTTGTCAGGGCCGTTTAGAATGATGCTAGCGCCGCTTCCTTCATTACAAGAGGATCCGTCCACGAAGACTGTCCAAATGGGGGGTCCATTCGGGACGTGGCCGACCTCAGGGATAGTGGACTCTACGATGAAGTCGGCGAGTGCCTGCGCCTTAATTGCTGTCCGAGGCTGGTAAGAGATGTCATGCTGGCTCAGCTCTATGGACCACTTCATCAGCCGGCCCAAGGTCTCAGGCTTGTAGAGGATCTGCTTTAGGGGTTGGTCGGTGAGGACGACGATCGAGTGGGACTGAAAGTATGGCCGAAGCTTCCTCACCGCCGTGACTAGGGCGTAGGCCATCTTCTCTATCTTCGGATAGCGGAGCTCGGCATCCCGAAGCACCTTGCTCACGTAGTAGATAGGCCTTTGGGTCCGGTCCTCCTCTCTCACCAAGACAGCGCTCAAGGTCTGCTCGGAAGCAGCCAAGTAGACGAAGAGAGTCTCGCCCGGGACTGGTTTGCTGAGCAGAGGGGGGTTCACCAAGTAGGCTTTCAGCTGGTCGAACGATTCCTGTTGTGGTTGGCCCCATTCAAAACCCTTAGCCCCCCTGAGTGCTTTGAAGAAGGGGAGGCACTTTTCCCCCGACTTCGAGAGGAACCGACCGATAGCGGCGAGCCGACCGGTAAGCTTCTGCACCTCCTTGATGTTCCGAGGCAGGGCCATGTCTAATATGGCCTTAATCTTCTCGGGATTAGCTTCAATTCCTCGTTGGCTTACCATGAAGCCGAGGAACTTTCCCGAAGAGACCCCGAACGCACACTTGTTCGGGTTCAGCCGCATGCTGTGCCTTCTCAACACGCCGAAGGCCTCCTGGAGGTCGGCTACATGGTCTGTGCCCCGGATCCTCTTGACGAGTATGTCGTCAACGTACACCTCCATGTTTCGGCCGATCTGGCTCTAGAAGACCTTATTGACGAGGCGCTGGTAGGTGGCGCCCGTGTTCTTCAAACCGAACGGCATGACCCGGTAGCAGTAGAGGCCTTGGTCGGTGACGAAGGAGGTCTTCGGAATGTCCGGAGGGAACATTCGGATCTGATTGTACCCTGAGAAGGCATCCATGAAGCTGAGGAGCTCATGGCCCGAGGTGGCGTCAATAAGGGTGTCGATGTTCGGGAGAGGGAATGGATCCTTCGGACACGCCTTGTTTAGGTCGGTGAAGTCAATGCATATCCTCCAAGAGCCATTGGACTTCTTGACCATTACAACATTCGACAGCCACTCGGGGTAATTTACCTCCTGTATGAACTTAGCCTTCAAGAGTTTATCCACCTCCTCCTTGATGGCCTGCTGTCGCTCGGGAGCAAATTTCCGTCTTTTCTGTTGGACCGGTTTGCACCCCGGCTCAACACTTAGACGGTGGACAAGCAACTCTTCGGAGATGCCGGGCATATCCGCGGCTGACCAAGCAAATAGGTCGCGGTTATCCCGGATGCACCTCACCAAGTCGGAGCCCTCTGAGCATTTTGGACGTTCTGCCGAAGGTTGAGGGCCTGTAGCACGGTATCCTGAAATTGCAGGAACTCGGCACGAGTGATCGGTGCGTCATTGTTCCTCCGAGGATGCCGATCCGCGGGGGAATGCGGCCTCCTCCTCTTGCGTTCGGGAGACGTTGCCCGGCCCCTGCGGTCCGGGGACCTCCTACCGTCTCGGCGACAAGGGGACCGCTCACCCTGACGCTGGCGGGAGGCTCCCTCTCGGGCCCGCCTCTCGTCAAGGTGGGTGCGGAGGTCGTCGTCCTTCTGGCGGTTCAGGAGCGTGTTGCGGAGGTCGGGATGATGAGAAGCCATCGAGTCCGAGGACCCATTATGGACCGAGACATGGTCCGGGTTGAGGGGCTGCTTCTGCTTCCGACCATTATGGCCGGAAGGGCCATTGTTGGGTTGCTGCTTAGGAAGAGGAGGTTGGCCCTGCTGGGCCAGCGGAGGAAGGTCGGGCTGAGGAATAGGATTGAAAGGGGCTTCCTCTGTAGGGTCGGCGGGATTAACCCCACGGTTTGACCCTCTAGATCTGACCTTCTTTGGAGGCATGGTTGGAGAGGACGACAGAGAAGAAGCTGAGGCTGTTCGTGTGGTTGTTCCCACAGACGGCGTCAATCTGTTACCGCTGATTTCGGTGTGGGGGTAAACAGATAGAATTTGTGAGTCCGAGAAAAACCTGAACAGTTGACTCAAGCCTTCTTGCTCCTGCCGCAACCTGCAAGGAAGTGCGAGACAACGGGGTTGATTCCAGCGATGCACCCTCCGACGCTCTTGTCAGTAATCAGAAGAGATTAAGAAAGAGCTTAAAGTGGTGAAAAAGTGATTAACCTGTAACAGAGGTAGGAGGGGTCGTATTTATAGTCGCCAGGGGAGTTGTTTAAGGGCCTGATTTCCTGTGTAACAGCCGGGAGTAAAATCCTCAGTCTGTTTAGGAAACTGACCCCTGATTCCCGGTGAGAGTAAATCAGGCCCGTTGACTTGGTCAAATCAGTGGCCCTGATTTGTCTCTTGTTGGTCTGGGTTCGCCTCGGGTCGGGACCCGTACCCAATTGGAGTGGATCCGTTTGTGAATTATTGGATCTGTGAGAAGGAGATCCGATACCCGCTTTGGATTCATTTGTATGTGAAGTTACCGTTTTACCCCCGAGCTTCGGGATTCGCGTCCAATCTGGACGGTTCCGATTTAACCCCATTTTTAGCCATATCAATATGTATTTAGCTATTTTTTAACAAACCACGACTGTGGATGCTCTTACAATAGTTGATAAAAATAATGTTGGGTTTATGTCCTACATACTTGTTTAATATAAAAGAGATGACCGTGGAGAATATTAATATAAAAGAGATGACTGTGGAGAAAGAGGGGATCAAAGCGACGATTAGATGAAAGATGAGAAGCAACAAAAACAACAAAAGAGACTCGGGGCAGTCAACTGCCAAGAAGTAGGCGCAGTTTATGTTTGTGTTCGGGTGCGGATCTTGGGGATTCGTTTGATGCCCGGTTTCTTCTCACAGTTAGATCGTACGGCTCTCATTGTATGGTTTTCTCCTCATGAATATTGAATGATTATTGTATTAAGATTAAACCTACAGTTTCTCTAGATCTCTGTCTAATCAATGTAATGACCAACAGAAATAGATAATTCTATTGAGTGCTGATAGAAGAAGATAGTACTTCTTTTGAAAGGTGAGCAAATTCTCAATTATTAACAAGTATTTTAAGTTAGGCTTGAGAGAGGGTCGTGGTGAGAGTTGTAACTCTTGTATCTTCTCTAGTTGAATAATATTTTGGTTATTTCTTCTCCGGATTAGGGATTGCTGGGACCCAGACAAATATTGTGTGTTTTGAGTGTTTGGTAAAATTTATTATTTGCGTGGGGAATTAGTATTGATTGTATCGAAGACTCAACAAGATCCGCCCATAATTCCTAACAAATGATTTCTACACTGATGCTAAATTAAAACTTATTGACGATAAGAAGACTAATCAAATTTAATATTTTGATTGAAGAATTGACAGATACATCTTACTTCAATTAATATATCTTTATTACCGCATTTCCTTTCTTTGTATCTTTCAATTAATACATCTTACTTCAATTAATATATCTTCAATTAATATGATTCATCAGCTCTGAATATTTTTTTCTGTTTTATTTTTGTGTGCAGGAGTATGCGACATTTCTTCACCTCCTAGGATCATTTCCTATGAAAGTATACTCGGAAGTGCCCACAAGTGCCCACTCGGGAGATGGGTTGTTTCTAAGATGATTCTTATGAAATAGATAGAATCCTGAAAGGATTCCAGCCAATATTTAAACCAAAAACCAAGATTTTTTTTGAAATAGACCACTTTTTAAAACTAATTGCCAAAATAGACCACTTTGAAAACTAATTTTCAAAATAGACCACTTGCTATACCGAACTGCAGCCTTTTCGGTAACGTGGTCGCAGTTCCCTACTGCTGCTTACATACATACAAAAAAAATTCAGATTCCAAAACTTGGTTTAAAATTTCTCAAGTCTAAAGAAGTCCAAGGGAGATATAAGTCGCAGTTGGGTACCGCGACCTCAATAATACGTAAGCCGCAGTTGATAACTGCGGCCTCCGATATTTTAATTTTTATAAATGCTAAAAACTGATTACATACTGATTACATTACAAACTGATTACATTAATTCAATTGAAATTACAGTAATGCATACATTACAAACTGATTACATATAGATTTGATTAGAGCCAACAATCACTTTAGTATACAAGTACATGCTGGGTTTCTTCTCAAATGGGTAAGAATGACTACGGATTCTGCCTCTTTTTCAATGCAAAAGTGTCAGTTGTACTCCCTGCATACACTTCCATGCACCACCATTAGATAAAGGCAGCAATTCTTTGATTAAGAAGTTGAAGTAGTAGTGAGTGTAGCAGTGTATTTATAGTACTTTACAACTTCTTGACAAGCACTACTCCTATTCATGCTATTTGATGCATGAATAGGAGGTGTGCATGTCAAGAAGTTGAAAAGTAGCATCCTCTACCACTCCATCCTTCAAACCAGATAATTTCTGCACTCTGCCTAATGGCGGTGCATTGTAGTGTATGAAGGGAAAAGAAACTGCTACTCATGCATTTAAAAAAGAAAGAAAATAGGCAGAATCAGAAGTCTTCCCTACCCGTTAAGGGAAATCCAGCATTTACTAGTATACTAGTATGAACATGTATCTATCTCCCTCCTTAAGCTCACATAAACTCAACATAATATGACATATTTGAATACATGATTCATTACTACTCACATAATTTTTTCTCTTTTTTTTTCTTCTCCGAAAATTTCCTCTCTTTTTTTCATCTTTTTTTCCCATCTCTCTCCCCCCCCCCATGCATCATGTTCAAGAGGAACATGATGTTCAAGAGAATACTTCACTCTTGTATATATAGGAGTTGAAGATAAATTTAAAATTGATTTGGCATGTGATTCATTGATACAGGTTCCAACAAAATACTGTTTTGGCAGTTTGCATTGATTTTTCATAAACATCATTGATACACATTCCAAAAAGCCAATTGTAATGCCCCTGCCCCGAGCTCAGACAATTTATACAATTTATAAGACAAATTAGATACTATGTAGTACAACTGCCCACCACAGGCTGCCTCTCAAAAGGTGGTTAACCGAATTGGTGACTAATGATCATTGGCATTTAGTATTTATATAATATTTTATTATTGGAAACCTTCGGTATGGGACAAATCCTTCTCCCATACCCGTTTTAAACCAACCCGTGCACAACCCACCCCTTGGGTTGCCACGTCATCACAAAGAAGCACCAACAGCACTCATGTGCGTGCTGTGCTCCTTCCAATCCGGGTGGGTCCCCCCACCTTTCACAAACCAGATACAAACAAACCATTCAAACCAAATCCATTTAATTCTTTTATAAATCTCTCCCATAGAAACTTCTATAGGACAAAGTCAATTCTTTTATATATTTCAAACCATTTATATAATTCAGAAATACGGGGTATTACATACACCCCCCCTTCAGAAATCAGCGTCCTCGCTGATGAGCACGTGGCATGCACAATCTAGTGCAGGATCTACTTTCTAGCCGATGTAGAGCATTTCTGTGAGCGTCACTCTCGTCTTTGGAATTCTGGAGACCGATCCCATTGGAATCCTGGAGACCGACCCCACTCTGGGATCATTCTGTGGATCTCTGTCCATCTGTCTCACTCCGCCGGGATCATTCTGTGGATCTCTGTCCATCTGTCTCACTCCGCCGATCATCCTGGAGTCCATAACTCACTGCTCTCACACCCTCGGCGTCGAAAGTCGGCTCTGATACCACTCTGTAACGCCCCGAATCCCAAATATACTGAATTCGAGATGTTCTACAGGATCTTTTCACTTTCTTAGTACACTTTTACAGGGAAATTAAAACTTTTCATCATTCATCAGAGATTACATCATAATTACATCTTTCTTTTGCACAGCGGAAGTAAAATACAACAATTAAATACAAGTACAACAGCTTGATATAATCTTTAAGCATCCAAATCCTCTTTAATCTTTAGCATAACATTTACCTGCATGTTAGACTGTGGGTACGTCAGTTTATTCAACCGACGATCATTATACACGGCCGTCCTCGCTTGCCGGAAATAGTATAACTTAACATTTCATATTTAGGAAACACAAACTTGTCACATTTCAACTAAAGGGACTACCCTATTGATGTCGTGTTGTGATTGTGCACTTAGTCCTTAATGCAGTTACTTAAGTTACATGACACTAATGCGCACTTGTTCGGATTCTATGCATCCCATACTACATAGGTCCGAGGGCAAGCCCTTATTCGTTCTTCATCTTTATAGGGTTCAATCCCCCGTTATGATCTAATCTACTACTGTAATTACGGTAAGTATCCTAGATGCTATCTGACCTACGAACTCATGTTTAGGCACTCTGGAGTAGTATCCTCACCCAGACGCATCATGGGAATTCCTGGGATACGCTCTCACCTTAAACATGACACCACCCGTAGTCTTCAAACATCCCACGAGCGTCGCCACTGGGACGGTACTCTGGAACAGTATCCTCACCCAGACTCGTCATGGGAATTCCTGGGATACGCTCTCGCCGCTACCCAGGGCCCTCATACTCAGTGTTTTTCTCTTACTTTCATCACGTCTTCACTATGCACTAGTCCTTAGTTTCAATAAAAATCATGAACAAAATAATCACTAGAGTTAGCCTCTCCATCAACCGGACTTATTCCTTTAGTTCAACATGACCAACCTTGGTCTAATTTCAATTTATTTCATTTCTCAATGCCGGGGAGACTTAGCTACTCTATTTCAAATTTCATTTCACAATCTTTAAGTCATGACCACTTTCATGTCACAATTTCATACTCTTTCTTATTCATAATTTCATTTGTTCACAAATCCATGGTGAATACTTATAACTCAAGTTTCATATTCAAGTCCAACAATTTCATCAACAAAGTTTCTAAACTCCATCATCATACAATGGACTCATGCACTTTACAAACATACACTCGTACTTCATATTTTACACCATATCTTCAAGTAAAAATTATAATATCATGTCACACCACAAATTCTTTTGTATCAAAATACTTTCTAATAATTCATTTCAATAACTCTTTATAAATTTGAAAATTCCCATGAGTATGTGTCTTAGAACCATAGCTTTAATATACCATTTGTTCACAAACTACATTATATTTTCTTCAATTAATATCCAAACCAATCCCATAAAATTCCTTGTATTTTTATGAAAATTACCATATTTTTCTCATATTTTTTGGACATCAAAATCTCACAAAAAAATATTTTTCCCTAAGTGCTAGGGGAAAGATTCGAACCCAGCACAGTAGAGAAGAAGGCCAGAGCACCCGCCGATAGGCCGATCGGTGCTAGCGAATAGAAGAGAGTGCACTAAGTATATGTGCCATTTCTTCGCTGTCGTATATATATATACACAGTACTTTTAAAAAAAGGTGGTGAGACCCGGATTCGAACCACACCGCTCAGGGAAACCGAACAGCGCCACCGACCGCCTGAGCCACTGGCTCAGGTTGTCACCGTGTGGATCAAAACCCTTTTGGCTCATATTCACACTGTTTCTTTTGAAATTAACTCGATGTTCAAACAATTGATTCATATTGCCTTCATATAAACCACTGAAAAATTCCAGATTTAATCTTCTTTATTCCATCTTCAAAACAGTAATTGTAAAATAAATTCTTGCACTAAAACACATTTTTCTCCACCCAAATTAATTATTTTAATTAAAACTAGCAAATCTTTTATTTTTCGACATTGAAAATAATCGATTGTTCTTCTAATCTCTCTTTTATCCCAAAATTTTTCATGATAAATTACGGGTCATTAATCTTCATTCACAACACAAGACAACTTGGATTTTCCCATACTCATACTAGTCAAAGAATTCATATAGCACATGAATAGGTGAAACTCAACAATTACTAAGTTTGGTATATTTCTAAATTGATGACAACAAGCAATTCTTTGGTTCATTTATGAATTCAAAGTATTCATTATACTTTTCCATTCAAATTCCATGGTGTTATTATCTTTATCAAATGTCATGTCTCAACCACACAATTTGCAAGTAATTAATAAAAGGCTTTCACACATCATGCTAGTCACATTGCATCATTGTTCAATTAACTAGATAGTCATAGAAAGTGCTTCATAAGGTATCATTTCATGCAAACAATTTACATACACAATTTATCACACCATTCTAAGCCATTCACATACTAACTTTTTAATTAAAGTGGTCTCTTATTAGTATTTTCCATGTATAGTGTCATCAATATACTAGCATGAACCCTATATTAGAAACATGAATTGTTTTACCCACCTCAATTGGAGAGAAACACAACAAAAGCAATCAAGTAGATGAGAACACCTCCTCCTAGCCAAAAGAATGCACCACTCCAAGCCTCCAACCAAATGCCGAATGCTTCCTCAAGCTCCCCACCGAAATGCTCCTAGCCGAATGCTCCTTCTCTTGGCCGAAAGCTCCAAGCAACCAAAAAAAAACCACACACTCTCTTATCTTTTATAACTCACAATTATAATACTATTTGCTTTAGAATTTACACTTTGCATATGAAAATTAGCCATGAGAAAGGGGGGTATTTATACAAAAAAATGAGGGAAATGGAGGGCTAAGATCATCTTGGTGGTTGCAAAATGAAAGGCTTAGATTCAAGTAGGAGTTAGGAAAACTACCCACCTCCTTGAAACTACCCCCATGTTCTCCACACCAAAATTTCAACTTTCCCTCCCAAAAGAAGGATACCCGGCCAAGCATAAGAAATGTGCAATGCACGTGTACGTGTAGTGCACGTGCATGCAACTAGGCCAAATTGTACATTTCAAAATTGTATAAAAATAATTTTGTTAAGAAAAGTCTTCTACATGACAAGTTTAATTAAAATAAATTAATTCATGGGCTTTCTTTTTGGGCCAAAGATAATTTATAAAAATAATTAAAATAAAAATGCTTTTGGGCTTTTTAAGAAAAGGCTTTTTAATTAATTCAAATAAGGCTTTTAAAGAAGGCTTTTTGTACTAAAATAATTTGAGAAAAATATATTTAAACATACTCATCATGATAAAATAATCCAACAATATATTGCACGTGCACAACACGTGCAAAATAAATAATTTTTCATTTATTGAAAAATCGGGGTATTACAGCACTCCCTCCTTAGAATAGTTCCGTCCCCGGAACTACAATCAAGAGCGAGGAAAACAAACAAAATACAACACACACAACAAAACAAAAGATACAAAAATACAATCAAGCAAAAAGCTCAGGATAGTCCTTCAACATCCTCTCCTCAGATTCCCAAGTAGCCTCTTCAACCAAGTGGTTTCTCCAGACTACCTTGACCATCGGTATCGTCTTATTCCTCAAGACTTTCTCCCTACGGTCAACAATCTCAACAGGAGACTCGATGTAATTCAGGTCTAACTGCAAACCTTCCGGCACTTCAGGCAAATGATGACTCGGGTCTGGAATATAACCTCTCAGCATAGACACGTGAAAGACATTGTGCACCTGAGACAACTCTTCCGGTAATTCAAGCCGGTAAGCAGTTTTCCCGATCCTTTTCAATATCTTATACGGGCCTATAAACCTCGGGGCTAACTTCCCGCCTTTGCCAAAACGAACCACACCTTTGCTGGGTGATACCTTCAGAAAGACGAAATCACCAACCTCAAACTCAAGGTCCCTTCTCCGGTTGTCTGCATAGCTTTTCTGCCTGCTCTGAGCTTCCACCAACCTTTTCCTGATCAGATCAATCTTCTCAGAAGTCAGTTGCACAAGCTCAGGACCAAACAACTGACGCTCCCCTACTTCATACCAACACCCAGGAGTCCTGCACTTCCTGCCATACAGAGCTTCGTACGGCGCCATCCCAATGCTAGCCTGAAAACTGTTGTTGTAAGCAAATTCCACCAAAGGTAAATGCCTTTCCCAACTGCCTCCAAAGTCTAGTATACAACACCGAAGCATATCCTCAAGAATACGATTGACTCTCTCGGTCTGCCCATCGGTTTGCGGATGAAAAGCAGTGCTGAAATCCGTCTTGGTACCCAAAGCTGCCTGAAGACTCCTCCAGAAATGCGAAGTAAACCGCGCATCTCGATCAGACACAATGGTCGAAGGAACGCCATGAAGTCGGACAATCTCACCAACATACATCTCAGCCAACTTGTCCATTGAAGCAGTGAGTTTCATCGCCAAAAAGTGAGCGGACTTGGTAAGTCGATCGACTATAACCCAAATTGCATCATTGCCTTTAGGACTCTTAGGCAATCCCGTGATGAAATCCATACTGATGTTATCCCACTTCCATTCCGGAATAGGTAACGGCTGTAATAGACCTCCGGGTCTCTGATTTTCGGCTTTGACTTGCTGACAAACCTCACACTTCGCGACAAATTCAGCCACATCCCGCTTCAAACCTGACCACCAGAAATGCTGCTTGATGTCCTTGTACATCTTAGTACTCCCAGGATGTACAGACAAAAGAGTAGCATGCGCCTCCTGAAGAATACTCTCTTTCAGGTCCGCCTGATTTGGAACGCACAGCCTGTCTCCGAACCACAGCACTCCATCCCTGATCTGAAAACCGGGCAACCTGCCAGCACCAACCTGCTCCTTCATCTCCAGAATATCAGCATCAACTTCCTGACTTGCAATGATCCTTGTATTCAGAGTAGGCTGAAGCCTCAACTGAGCCAAAGATGCTCCCAATCCTTGCAAGACAACCTCAATACCAGCTCGGTCCAGCTCCTCAATCAGATGCCTCTGAGTCGTAATCAAACAGGCCAAACTGCTCTTGCGGCTAAGTGCATCAGCCACAACATTAGCTTTTCCAGGATGATACTTGATCTCAGGTCGCATATCCTCGAGTACTTCCAACCATCTCCGCTGCCTCAAATTGAGATCCCTCTGCTGATATATATACTTCAAGCTCTTGTGATCCGTGTACATATTCAGCTTCTCACCGTACACGTAGTGCCTCCATTGCTTCAAAGCAAAAATAATCGCAGCCAACTCCAGATCATGAGTCGGATAATTTTTCTCATGTGGTCGTAGTTGCCTAGACCCATAAGCGATTACTCTTCCTTCTTGCATTAAGACACAACCAAGCCCCCGATGTGAAGCATCGCTATAAACGTCATACTCAACACCAGCTCTAGGCAAAGCCAAAATAGGTGCAGTAGTCAGTCTATCTTTCAACTCCTGAAAACTCGCCTCACATTGCTCGGTCCACTTGAAGCTCACATTCTTCTTGGTCAGCCCTGTAAGCGGTACAGCTATCTGAGCATAACCTTGAATGAATCTCCGATAATATCCAGTCATCCCAAGGAAACTTCTGACTTCCTTCACTGTAGTAGGCCTTGCCCAATCTCTCACTGCCTCTATCTTCTGAGGATCAGTTGCCACTCCCTCCTTAGAAAGGATGTGACCCAGGAATGCCACTTCAGATTTCCAGAAATCACACTTGGATAACTTGGCATACAACTGTTGCTCTTCCAACTTCTGCAAAACTGCTGCCAGATGCTCAGTGTGCTCCTCCTCAGACTTGGAGTACACGAGAATATCGTCGATAAACACCACGACGAAAGAATCAATAAACGGCCTCAGAACTCTGTTCATCAAGTCCATGAAGATTGCAGGTGCATTCGTCACTCCGAATGGCATAACTAAGAATTCGTAATGCCCATGCCGAGTTCTAAATGCAGTCTTATGCACATCTTCAGCTTTCACTCGAACTTGGTGGTAACCTGATCGAAGATCTATTTTGGAGAATACAGCTGCTCCTTGCAGACGATCGAACAAGTCATCAATTCGAGGAATCGGATACTTATTCTGAACAGTGACCTTATTCAGCTCTCGGTAATCGATGCACATTCTCATCGATCCATCCTTCTTCTTTACCAAAAGCACTGGTGCTCCCCAAGGTGACGCACTAGGTTGAATAAAGCCTTTTCCCAACAGTTCCTCAATCTGCCGTTTCACCTCATCCTGTTCCACTGGAGCCATCCTATAAGGTGCCTTAGAAATGGGTGCACTTCCCGGTTGAACAGTGATGCTGAACTCTACATCACGATGCGGGGGTAACCCAGGAAAATCTTCCAAGAACACAGTCGGATAGTCCCGAACCACAGGAATCCCTTGCACTTCCACAGGAGTCTCTTCCTTGCGGATAGTAGCCACCAGCTTAGAACATTTCCGCTTCCCTTGGAACACGACTTCAGGTCCACCTGGAGCCTTCACTGTCACCGTCTTGGCCTTACACTCGATGCTTGCACTGTACACCGACATCCAATCAATGCCAATGATAACATCGACTCCCAAGATAGTCAGTTCGATCAGATCAATGCCAAAGGTTCTATCCCCAATCACAATCTCGCAATCAGCATAATACCGATCAGTGGTTAAAGTTTCCCCTGACGGAGTAGCTACTGATAAGATCTTGCCTGGGAACATCTTCGGTTCAACTCCCAATACTTTAGCAAACTTTGGAGACACAAAAGTATGAGAGGATCCAGTATCAAACAATACGACAGCTTTAATTCCAAATTCCGATGTAAAAGGTCCATCAAATTCGAAGTATAAGACATGAACTTTCAAGTCAATATTTCCATTTCATTGAATTCCAAACTTTATACATTCGAATTTAAAAACATCTCTAAACATCAGAATGAAAGAAAACAGAAGCCACAACACTCTAACTCCTACGGGTCCTCTTCGCTGCTCGAAGTTCTTCCCGCAGTTCATCAACCTCATCCTTCAGCACATCAGTTAGGTTCTTTTTCTTCTCAAGTTCCCAAATCCGATGGCTAAGAACAGAATAGTCAGCCTTCCGCTTCTCCAGCTGAGCCTCCAACAATCCAACTCTCTCCTTCAGGGTTTCCACTTGCCTCTGAAGAGAAGCCACAAGACCACTGGGAACTGGTACTTCCTCTTCATCGGAAGAAGAATCATCAGATGAATCCGGAGGTGGGGTGATCTCTCGGGATTCAGGGTACTCCTCGTCATCAGAATCAGCTTGTCCAGGGTAGTACTCGTCCTCGGAATCTGCCTGTCCAGGATGGTACTCTTCCTCAATGATGTGCCAGTCGTCGCCTCCAGCAGGGTCGAAGTGATCAGCCATCTTAGAAATAGAGAGGAGAAGGCATAAATCTCAGAGCAACACAAATGTAAGTCACTTACATTTAAATCTCTAGATTCAAACACACACTCTAATGTCCACTTCTAGGGTGTCGTTCCCTATAAATTTGTACAAGTGTGAAAGTGTAGAAAGCGTGGCTCTGATACCACTCTGTAATGCCCCTGCCCCGAGCTCAGACAATTTATACAATTTATAAGACAAATTAGATACTATGTAGTACAACTGCCCACCACAGGCTGCCTCTCAAAAGGTGGTTAACCGAATTGGTGACTAATGATCATTGGCATTTAGTATTTATATAATATTTTATTATTGGAAACCTTCGGTATGGGACAAATCCTTCTCCCATACCCGTTTTAAACCAACCCGTGCACAACCCACCCCTTGGGTTGCCACGTCATCACAAAGAAGCACCAACAGCACTCATGTGCGTGCTGTGCTCCTTCCAATCCGGGTGGGTCCCCCCACCTTTCACAAACCAGATACAAACAAACCATTCAAACCAAATCCATTTAATTCTTTTATAAATCTCTCCCATAGAAACTTCTATAGGACAAAGTCAATTCTTTTATATATTTCAAACCATTTATATAATTCAGAAATACGGGGTATTACACCAATACTAGCACATAAAAAGCATCAACACAAGCCAATGTCACTGAGGCCGCAGTTGGCAACTGTGGCCTCAATAATACTAAGGTCGATGTTGACAACTGCGGCCTCAGTTATTTTATTTTATTTTTTTAAAATAATACATTTGATAGTTTGCATTGATTGCGCATAAACATCATTGATACACATTCCAACAAGTCAAGTTTTGGCAGTTTGCATGGATTTGGCATTGATACACATTCCAAAATAGACCACCTTTGGCATTTTGCATTGATTTGACATTGATACACACTCCAATATAGACCACTTTCAGCACATTAAAAGCATCAGCATAAATAGCTAAAATAGGACCGAATTTTTACTAAGGCCATAGTTGGCAACTGCAACTGTGAAACTTTAAAGTTTCTAAATAGTAGACAACTATCTGAAAACTTGAAAGTTTCACAGTCGCAGTTGCCAACTGCGACCTAGTTTTTACTGAGGCCGCAGTTGGCAACTGCGATTGTGGAAACTTCCAAATTTTCAGAGAGTTGAATCTTTGATTTGTAATGTGAAAGAAATCTAAAACTTCCAAATAAAATAAAATAACGGAGGCCGTAGTTGTCAACTACGGCCTCCGTATTATCGAGGCCGCAGTATCCAACTGTGGCCTCAGTTATATCGCTCTTGGACTTTTTTGGACTTGAGAAATTTTAAACGAAGTTTTGAAATCTGAATTTTTTTGGTATGTATGTAGACCGCAGTAGGGAACTGCGACCACATTACCGAAGAGACCGCAATTCGGTACTGTGAGTAGTTTATTTTGGGAATTAATTTGGAAAGTGGACTATTCTGAGGATTAGTTTCAAAAGGTGGTCTATTTCGGAAAAATATCAAAAACCAAAGTATCCAAGATAACATATGTAGTTTCAAGTAGACTATGAGTTTATGAAGAACACTTCTCCATGTACATATACATACAGCCCACAAAATAGCAGTAGATCAGTAGGGGAGTAGAAACTAGGGATGGCAACTGGGCCGGGTCAACCGACGACCCACCCGCAAACCGGCCCGCCAACCCGGCCCATTAATTTGCTCCGCGGGTTCGGGTCGAACCCGGTGAACAGTACCGGGTCGACCCGGGTCGTAATTTACGCGAATTAAATTCGCGAAACCCGGCCCACGAACCTGGCCCAATTCGCGAGTTGGACCCGCCAACCCGCGGGTTGACCCCCGATTTTCGACCCGTTCGACCCGTGACGGGTCGACCGTTGACCCGCGGGTCGAACGGTCGAAAATTCTGCCGTTGCGCTGCTGATGGCTCTTTGAGACAGAGCCATTGTGACAGAGCCATTGTGAACGGCTCTTTGAGCCGTTGCATTATTTTTATTTTTATTTTTTTTTATTTTTTCCCACTTATTTAGCCTATAAATATCCCCAAAAATCTCATAAAAAATCACACCTCACTCTCTTACTCTCTCTACTATTATACATCATTAGTAAAGAATTTTTGAACAATTGTAGTATTCATCAAACAAGTGTACAAGGAGATATATACACGATCAAATTTCGGTCGTATCGGAATCAAAATTCAACGTCTTCAACGTCTTCAACTCTCTTCAACCCTCGTCAAATCTACTTCAACCTCTTCTCAACTCTTCAATTGCGGAATCGGCAAAGCGCTCCTTCATCTTTTCTATTCTATTCTTATTTTAACGGTTTTTTTTACATACGCGTATTCCACGGTGAACGGTATCAAAATATCTCTATCTCTCTCGTTAATTTTTTTTTTGCGTTGTAGTTAAAATTATTGTTCGTTTTTTTGAACTTCTCTATCTCAACCTTCTTGTTTTTCAGATTTTTTTTTGTATAATTCACCGCTCCTACGTTGTATATTTTTTTTACATACTTTACTTTAGCACATTACTACATTATGTCTAGATCACGCGGTAGCGGTCGTAGCGGACAAGATTCCTCCTCCTCTTCACGTAGGCCACCAATTGTCCCAACTAGTGAGCCCGCCCAAGATTACATTGATCCTACTATGGAAAAATGGGGTACACACGACATGGATGTTGTAGGTGACATACAATTAGAAGAAGAAGAACAACAACAACAACCGGAAACCACACAACCCCGTAGTAGTAGGAAAAGTAGAGGAGAAACTAGCGATTGGCATAAGTTTTATGATTATATCCCGGATGAATATACTCCGGGTATAGGTTTGAAAGTGTGTAAAATATGTAGTAAAACATACAAATTCAAGAAGGGTGACGGCACCGGTACAATTAGTAGGCACATACAACATAATCATAAAGAATTTCTTGATCAAATACAAGGCCAACAAAAAATCAACCCTAGGACCGGTCAAGTAGATAGCCACCCTTATGATCCCGAACTTGTTCGTCAGGAAATGGCCTGATTAGTCATTAAGGAAGAGTTGTCATTTTCCTATCCCGAGAGTAGGAACTTGGAAAATTTTAATCAAACGGCCTTAAACCCTCATTTTAAAAGAATTCCGAGAAATACTTGCAAATTGAATTGTTTTAAAATGTATGTTGAAATGAGGGACGCGTTGATTGCAATTTTATAGAGTTTAACTTGTAGGGTTAGTTTAACTTCGGATTTTTGGATGGGTGTCAACAATATTTCAACGATGGAAATAACCTGTCATTGGATCGACAATGATTGGATTCTTCAAAAAAGAATCATATCACTTGCGGCGTTGCCGTATCCCCATAATGGCGCTGAAATAGCAAACCGTATTATAGAAATCTGTGCTGTTTTTCATATTCGCGATAAAATTATGGCTATTAGTTTTTATAATGCATCTAACAACAATGTAGCAATTACTACTTTAAAATCTGTATTAAACCCTCCATCTGACAATATTTTTCATGTTAGATGTGCATGTCATATTATAAATTTATGTGTTCAAGATGCATTAAGAATAGCTGATCCATATATAGTTAAAATTAAAAATTATGTACATTTCATTGCATTAAGTCCAAGCATTTTACAAGAATGGAAAGCTTGGTGTAGGGTTAGAAATGTTCCTTTTAGAAAATTTCCAAAGGATGTTAGACACCGATGGAATTCTACTTTTGATTTACTAAATGTTGTCACCGATTATAAAGCAGTTGTAAATAATTTTTGTATCGCAAAAAATATGCACAATTTTGAAATGACTCCCCCGATTGGTTTTTTGCCGAATCTTTGTTGAAATTTTTAGATCCTTTTAAAACCGCAACTTTAAAATTTTCAAAAACATATGAATCTACTTCTAGTAGCATTTTTATTGAATTAGTTAGCATGAAGCAAATATTTAACGAAATGTTAAATGATCCCTATATTAGTGAAATTGTAATACCTGCATTTCAAAAAATTTTGAAGTATTATTTTCCTCCTCCTATGTTGATTTGTGTTGCTACTGTTATGGATCCCCGTATCAAATTAGAAGGTACGAAGAATTTGATACAAATATTTTTTGGATATTTAGAGGACAATGTAGAATTAACAATTGATTGTGCTACTTTTTTAGTTCAGTTTGAATCTACGTTAAATAACTTGTATGATTATTCTGATAGACATTTTGCTTCTAGTAGTACAACTTCTGTAGTTAGTTCTTCTTCTGGTAGTTCTAAAGGTAAGGGTAAAATTAGAATTGGTGATAGAACATTTAGTTTACTTGAACAAATTCAATCTAAAAAACCTAGGACTAATCAACCAAATGAATTAAATTGGTATAACCAACAGGATACTGAGCCTACTCTTTCTGCACTAGATATTTTACAATGGTGGAAAGAACATGAACACACTTTTAGTATTCTGTCAATTATGGCTAAAGATTTGCTAAATCCTCCTGTCTCTACAGTTGCTTCTGAGAGTGCATTTTCTACAAGTGGCAGGATTCTATCTGATTACAGGAATTGGTTGAAGCCCGAGGCGTTAGAGATGCTCGTTTGCACAGAAGACTGGCTGAAGGCTGAAGATAGGACGCAAGGGAAAGCACTATCAAGTTCCACAAGTGGGAGCAACTCGCCCGAAGAACAACAACAACAACAACAATAGCTTTGCTTGTTATGTCAAATTAGAAAACTTGTACTCAATTAAAATTGTATATAAGAAATATGTTATTGTATAAAACTTATTTGTGAATTGAATTCTTCATTTTGTTATAAATTGTTAAAATTGTATAACTTAAATTCATATGAATAATATTTCAAAATTTATTGTCAATTTCACTCTTTCAATCTTATTATTATTATTACGATTTTTATTGTTTATTAGTATTATTACTTACTTAGTATTACAATTATAATTATTATTTTAATTTAAGCTACCAAAAAAAAAAAAAATTATTAAACGTGCCAACCCGCGGGTCGACTCGGCCCAACCCGGGTTGGGCGGGCCACCCAAACGAAAAAACAACTCGGCCTGGCCCGGCCCGGATAAGCATGCATCCCGGCCCGGCCCGTATAATTCCACATGCCAACCCTTACGGGTTGGGCCCGGCCCGGGCCGGCCCACTCGACCCGTTCGCCACCCCTAGTAGAAACTAGAAACCCAAAGTAGCATAAAGATAATACAAAAAAAGCACACCATTAGAAAAGAAAAGTAGTTTTCATCAAAAGAGGCAAATCATTCATCTATCGATCTAAGGATCAATAATAATGACTTCTTCACCATCACTCGTGATTCCGTAAGCTTCATAGGCAGCTTGCATTGAGGCAGAATGATGCATTCCTGCTGATATTGAGTCATGTTTGAAATCGAATCCAAAGTAGTAGAGATTGGGTCAACATGAGCACCTCCAGTATGATTATAGTTGCTATTTGAATTTTGTGGTGGCAAAGCAGTAGTATCCACACTTCCACTCCAGTTCAAGATTGTTGACAGTGTGAACTCACTGATGAAAGAAACCCTCTGGACCTGCTGCCTCCCCAGTATGATTTCCATCAAAGAAAGGAATTTTTTGCCGTACTGACCCACTTTTTGAAAATATTTGGCGCTCTGACTCACTTCTGAAAACAATTAGCGATCTAACCCAGTTCTGGATACGTCAGCAAAAAACATTATTGGGAACAGCGACATAGGTTATTTACAAGTCGTTGTTCCCAATAACGGCATCTATTTATAAAAATACTCTCATGTCGCTTTTTGGAGTAACGGCATAGGTTATTTTTATTGTCAATCACTTGTAGTCTCAACTGTAAGACAAAATTGCAAGTGTGAAAATCCTATAACAGATGCCGCTATTTTCAACAACGGAATTCTCATAACTGATGATGGCATCAGTTATTAGTTTGTTTGCATATAAACAATGGTCCGCTCTTCTCCTTCCCCTTTCTCAATCGATCTGCTTTCTCTCTGTCTCACTCCCGAAACCCACAAACCCTAGATCCCTAAAACAAAAAATCCTAAGTATTTGAGTGCTCTCAAACTTCCCAAACAAAACCTTTAAATACCCATATATAAACCCTAATTGTGATTCCCTCCTATCTCCCTTGACGTTGATATTTGGCGCTCATTTCTTTTACAACTCTTCCAAAATCTGAAATTGCGGTAAGTATTCTAAATCCCTAAATTTACTTTAAAATATTCATTTTGATGAATGAGAGCTATATATATTGGTAGTATAATACAAGAGATGTAGATTAGATTCATCTAAGTATAAGATATGTGAAATGTACTTAAGGATTGTTGTCGATGATGTGTGAAATGTTCATTTTGATGAATGAGAGCTAAATTGGCAGTATAGTATAATAGATATAGATGAGATTCATGTTAGATATGTGAAATGAGCTTCATCTATGTGAGATGTGGATGAGCTATATTGGTATTTAAGGATTGTCGTCGATGATGTAGTCTAAAATTGACAATGTACTATATTAGAAAAGGATAAATGGTCATACATTAGAAATACTATATTTCTAATCATTATATTCATAGTTGGGTATGTATGAATGGATATTAATATGAGATTTGTTTATATAGATAGATGTAGTGTGTGGAGATGTTGTGGTGGTGAATTTTATGAGTAGTATTTCGATACGAGTATTGAGAAGTTATTGTTATCTTCAAACATCGATTATTAATTCTGTTGAAGAAATATGGCTTACAAATTTAATTATCTCCATACATCATCGTTTATTAATATTGTACTTGACACATGTTTCTTTGATGTTCACAGAGAAATGGATCTTACACAACCATCTTCTTCCCATGATGTGGGTGCTTCATCTTTGCATGCACAACAAGGAAATCCGGGTCCTTTAGACCCGTCTGTACTATATTTGCAAGAAGATCATAGGTCTCAGGCGGTGTGGATTGGAGATATCGAGAAAATGAGTTTCCGAATGCAACACCATATTGCCGATGCACCCTCGAATACAAAACTATTTGATAAATTGCGGTATCTATGGAATGTCCATGTTGGCCAAAGTGAAATGGGACCATTCATTACTTACCGCTCTTGTGGAGCGATTGAGGCCGGAGACAAACGTTACACCTACCTGTTAGTGAGATGAAGGTCATGCTACAAGATATAGCTGTCATATCGGGTCTTCCAATCGATGGGGTGGCGGTTACCGAAAATCTGATTTTCATTAAAGTGATGTTGGTTATAGATTATCTTAGGAAGGTGGTTGAAGAGGATGATAGAGGTGTATTCGTCAGGGAATCAATTCGACGTTCATGGCTCTGTACAAAGTACAACAATAATTTGGGAGAGGAACCGACCGACTTCGAAATTCAATGTTACACGTGGGCATATCTTTTGTCGATGATCGGAGGTATTCTCTTTCCTAATTCTTCCGGTGATGTAGTCCATTTAATGTACCTTTCGTTGATTGCTGACATACATAGAGCCAGGCGATATAGTTGGGGAAATGCGGCTTTGTCCTCTCTTTACCATGCCCTGTGCAATTATTTAATGGGGTCGATACAAATGACGGGACCGATGGGGTTTTTGCAAATATGGTGTTAGGAACGGATACACCTCGGCCGGCCTCGAGTAACTATTCTTACAATTAATTGGAGTGTGCTTCATGAGAATCCAGTGCTTAGGGCTCCTTTAGGTGTGTATTGGATGGGTAAACTCACGTGGAGAGATAACCCGTGTGGTGTGTTGACGTATTATAGGGATGAACTCGATCAGCTTTGGGAAGAGTACGTCAATTGGACACCGTACACGGCCGAAAGGCTACAACGTCTACCCCCACTTTGCACGACCAATAATTAACTTTAGTTAACACGAGCTCCACTTGTAAATTTCTCTATTGTGGAGTTTTATTACGCCGACCGAGTCCTCCGATAATTCAATGCACAACAGCCCATCCTAGAGAAGACAATGTACGACCGAAGACTTCACAATATTACCGGTCAAGGTCAATTGCCAAGTATGGATTGGGCCAATCACCATCGCTCTTATGTAGCAATGTGGAATGAGAGGAAATACGATTTGGTGGTAGAAGTGATTGCACCATACGACGGGTCGTTGCAAACAGCTTACATGGCGTAGTACCGTCATATTATACAGTTGTTTATTGCTCCAAGATCAGATATTCCCGTGGGTATCCAAATGCAGATACCGATGAACCAAGTAGAACCACCATCGGCACATTCCACATCGCAACCTATGTATCAACCCAAAGCATCCTCGTACCAACTAATGGTAAAATTATGTTATTGTTAACGAATATTAATTTAAATTTATTTGTACACATTTTGCTTTTATTTGTTTAAAAAAGTTTGGTTTACTACTAATTTATTTCATTGGTGTTGTAGATCGACAACTCATGGGATATTACGCGGAAATATGCTCGTGTGTTGAAGAGCAATGCTTCGAAGGCTTGCAAGGAGTTGGCCAGAGAAGTCCTCCATCCATGTCGTAGCTCACTTGAAGAGGTTGGAGACGGTCCGGGCTTCGCTACTCTTTACCTTCATCCGAACTTCCAACTCAACCAGCCCGACTAAGTGGTAGACGAGCTCATTCTCCACCACCACCAACAAGACAAGTTCAACCTCCCGCACCACCACAAGGACAAGGTCAATCTCCATCTCCACCATCTACACATTCAGGATCTTCTTCTTCACAAGGGCTACGACGGAAGAGTGTCCATTTTCCTCCTCCGGGTTCTCAATTAGCATCACGGAAGATTGTAGAAGAAGAAGCGGGGCATGAACAACATGTTAGGCGGAGTGTACCTGTGACACAAGATATTGCAGAACGTAGGACGAAAGTCCCAGCTCGGAAGAGGAGGCAGCTCAACACTATACGCCTAGTTAAGTTAAATGTTGAAATGTGTAATTTTGTAAGCTTTGAATAGCCCAATCCTTGAGATATCTTTCAAATGTGTAATTTTATTATATTTTGTTATGTTATGAAGTACTTGAAGAATGTCAGTTTTGGGCTTTTAACATTTGATGCAAACTCAAAACATTTGATGCAAATTGGTTGTTGTATCATTTTATGATATATATTATCTTGGGTTCATGCTTTTATTTGTTGATCACATTCAAGTTGAGGTCTCAAAACAATGGACATTAGATGTGTAAATGGCTGTGCATGTTTTGGGTGAAATTTATACGTAAATAACGGCATCTGTTACCTGTAACGTTATTAGCAACGACGGCATCACTTAAAAACATGCACAACTTGTTTTGAATTATATTATTACTTGATGTCATTATTCAGAACAATGACACTAGTTAATCAGGTGCCGTTATTCTGAATAATGGCATCAGTTGTATATTTTATAAGGCCAACGAAATGATTATCGGGCAAATCTTCTACCTTCACAGTCGTTACTCAGAATAATGGCATCACTTAAGTATGCCGTTATTCAGAATAATGGCATCAGGTATATTTTATTTCCAACAAAATGATGATCTGCCAAATCTTCTGCATTCACAGTCGTTACTCAGAATAAAAGCATCACTTAAGGATGTCGTTGTTCTGAATAACGGCATCAGTTGTATCTTTTATTTCCAAAGAAATGAATCTCTGCCAAATTCTCTGCCTTCACAGTCGTTACTCAGAATAACGGCATCACTTAAGGAACCCTTTATTCTGAATAATGGCGACAGTTCAAATTTGGGGCAGAGACTATGTCAGCCAATTTGGAGTGTGCGTGTTTTGAATTGTGCATGTTATGAATCATTTGAAGTGTGCATAATTTGAATTGTGCAGAGACTTCACTAGTTAATCAAATTTGATGTGTGCATGTTTTGAATCATATATCTCATACTCAACTAATGGCATTACCATATATTACAACAAATGTTAATGTAGTTCAAATTCTCTAATTCATAATAACTTATGGTTACAAATTACAAAAATGAGAATTATGCATTTTATGTTAGGATACGAACACATTTATATCTTATAATATAAGGCCTACATTGGGATAGAACTTCAAATATCGCTCGTTTGGGATGTTTCCACATTGGGTACATTCTTACATCTACGCCTATTGTGTCCCCTTAATCCGCATTTAGAACAAAATTTTCTGGTGCTCCCACCTTCTCGAGCGTCCATATCGTTGCGAATATGAGTACTCTTGGATGACCTTTCAACCGATGTAGACTCACATCGACTATTAGTATCGATCCACTTTGTGTCAGCCAATAAGATTCGTCTGGAAAAGGATTAAAAGTTGGTGCCCACGTTAGTGCTAATGAACTTATAGAATAAAAGGTATCAATGTAAGGTTGATAATCAATTGCACGGGAGGCACAAGCGGCCAACACATGAGAACATGGAACATGATAGAGCTAAAATCTTCCACAAGTACAAGTATGGGCCCCTAGATCAACTGTGTGCCAGTGTCCATCCTTTTGATGTCTATTATCCATTCTAATACATGTTTTAACCCTAAAAAAACCAGGCCAGTTATTAAACATTATTGCCTCATGAAAATTGGATTTCTCACGCCGTAAATCAATAATCTCTTGAACACGTGGTGCCCATAATTTTCCTTCACTGATTAGGGTCTGCGCCGCTTCACGACGGTCAGTGAAGTACATGTTGAGACGGAAAAAAATCATTTTCACAATTGCCGTGATGGGCAAGCTGTGAACACCTTTTAAAACCAAATTAAACACTTCCGATAGATTTGTTGTCATTATACCATATCTACTACCTCCATCTGCGGAAAGTGCTCACTTCTCAATCGGTTTCTCCTTCAACCAATTAGCCCCATCAACATTAGCCGCTTCAAGCTGTGCCATCTTTTCCTCAAACTTTTTTAACTGATTTTGACACGCGATCACCTTAATCTTATTCATTATAAACTTGCAACCAATTTTTTTATGGAAATTACTAGCAAAATGTAGCATACAATAACGATGATAAGCAAGTGGTTCCTTCCATGTTCCGAAATCATTATCCATTGCTGATAAAATGCCTACATGACGATCAGAAATGACACATAGATCTGCATGATCCGTGACAAAGTACCGAATATAGTTCATGAACCATGTTCACGTTCCTATACTCTCTCCATCAACTATTGCAAATGCAAATAGAAACAACCTACCGTTTGTATCCAGTGAAACATCAATCGACAAATAACCTTTGTATTTTCCATATAAATGAGTCTTGTCAATACTTATAATTGGTCTGCATGCCTTAAACTCCTCGATGGAAGGCTCGAATGCCCAAAAAAACCCCTTAAAAGTTTCTTCAGTCGGACCGGACACAATCTTGGCCCAATGGACAGTCGTTCCCAGATTTGATGCTTGAATTGCATTGAGAAGATAAGGTAATTTAGTGTAAGCTTTTTCAAAGAAACCATATAATCGCTCAATTGCTTTATGTTTTGCCTTCCAAGCTTTCCAGTATGAAATTGTGTAATTGAACTGAAGCTTTACTATCTCAATTATGGCTCTTGGTGTTATTCCTAATTGTGCCTTCACAACATTCAATATGAACATCGATACAATCGTAGAATCAATTTTTCTGTGATCTTTATTCAATGTAGGATTCACACATGTGTGCGGACCTTCAATCTTCTTTACCACGAAATAAGTATGGCCTTTTGGAACAATTGCACACAATCACCAAGGACAACCCACTACATTTACAAGTGCCGGATTTTCTGCAATGTCCTTGGCTGAATGGTTGATGGTACATTTGACATAGTATAAACTGGGAGTTGATTTTACCGTCACAAATTCTCAATGGTTCTTCACGGAGTACATCTTCACTTGATGTTGTATAGAATCTTTAGTTGAAAATCTTTGACCTATGGAGATTTCATCCGTGTTGGAAGAGTCGACGGAAGACTGTGCATGTTTATGTATGGTCGCACGGGACATCCATTCACTCGATTGAACCTCATGTACAGTTGTAAGATGGGCTGATTTGGCAACACCACATTGTTAACCGGCACATCAACGTTGACATCATTAACTGGAGCTTCATTGGCATCCTCCTCCTCATCAACTTCAAGATCGTGATCCTCATCTTCTTCCTCTTCTACCAAATTGTTATTTACAACGGCGTTGTCAAAGTCTTACATTACCATGTCGGTGTGGACAATATTTTGTATCAGGGTCAACGGATGTAACTGCTCATATTCAGTGGTAATAGGTTCCGTTGGAGTTGTGCTAATGTCTTCTTCTGTATTTGGTATTCTTGCAAGTGACTCGGTAGATGGCTTCAAACTCAGAGCGCGCACTGGACTTTCAATAACAACTGGACTAGTATTTGGAAGCCTCATTTGCTCAATATATAACTCCAATGCATTCTAACTACAATTTGGATCAAGTGTCCTACCAATCATGGACCTCAAAGAATTATCATTATCTACGGGAACCACCATGAAATATTGCCCTTCCCCTTTACCGGCAGCATAACGGGCTTTGATTTTGACACTTGTTTCACCTCTATCCCAATTAGTGACTTCAAATATCTTATCTATTAGTTGTGAGTATATAGTTGCGGGAAGCCCAAATAATGACTGGTTCAACATCGCTGTAACAATATCCAATCTTCGGATCTCTAATTATTTCACCCCTAAAATATAACCAAATAGGGATATCATATTCCATACCTAAACATAAAGATTCAAACATATTCAAGTCATTAACTACTCATAAGCATAACCTATGAATACATATCAAACAAATGGTTATAATAATACCTTCAAATTAGATAGTATCTTGGATAGCTTGAAAATACGTTGTGGATGAGGAATGAGATGAGAGTGAGAGTGAGGAGGTAGGATTTATGAAGTTTGAGAGCACTCCAATACTTGGGATTTTTGGTTTTAGGGATCTAGGGTTTGTGGGTTTCGGGAGTGAGAAAGAGAGAAAGCAGATCGATTGAGAAAGGGAAAGAAGAAGAGGGGGCCACTATTTATTTGCAAACAAACTAATAACTGATGCCATTATTCCAAATAACGGCATTAGTTATGAGAATGTCGTTGTTGGAAATAGCGGCATCTGTTATGAGAATGCCGTTGTTGGAAATAGCGGCATTTGTTATAGGATTTTCACACTTACAATTTTTTCTCACAATTGAAACTACAAGTGGTTGACAATAAAAATAACATATGCCATTACTCCAAAAAGCGGCATGAGAGTTTTTTGTAAATATATGTCGTTATTGGGAACAACGGCTTGTAAATAACCTATGCTGTTGTTCCCAATAACGTTTTCTGTTGACGTGTCCAAAACTGGATCAGATCGCTAATTATTTAGGAAGTGGGTCAGAGCGCCGAATATTTTCAAAAAGTGGGTCAGTACGGCAAAAAAAACCAAACAAAGCACCACCCAAATTAGTAGAACCTGCTACCCCACCATCCAAACCTGTAGAAGAAGACCCTTCAGCATGGGAAGTTGTACCAGTGTGATGAGGAACAAACTCTCTAGCAGCTTGTGATATAGCGAAGAAGTCCACCTTTTTCTTCTTAGATGGAGGAAGAATATCTGTTCAAAAACACGCGAAATAACATATAGAATTTAGAATATAAACAATATCGGATTTTTTAAAATGAAAAATTCTCAGGTTTCTTTCTTTTCAAATAACCCAAATCAAGGCCATTAAGATCACATCACACTGAAGTCTCTTATCAGAATGTATTGTTAGGTTTATATGTCTTGCATATTATATTCGATGTGAAGAGAAGCCGGGGAAATGACAAGAGGAATTGAGGCGATTGGGAATAGTTGGAAGAAGCGAGGCAGCAGCAGCAAGTAACAGTAAGCGAGACAGTCGACTATCCACTTTGGATAGTCAAATGCCAAGCTGTCGGTTTGGAATCAGCCCAAGGGACAGATGATCGTCCCTTGGACAGTCGACCATGTCGGGGCTGTTTGCAGCATCGGGTGTAGGTCCTGGGAATTCGATTGATGCCCGACTTGTACCTCCAGGTTAGATCGTATGACTCTCAGCATATGATTATCTCTTTAGTATATATCAGATGGTTATTGTACCAAGTATAGCAAACTAAGGTTTATTTAGATTTCTATATAATTAATGTAACGGCTCCAAAGAACGATATGATTCTATTGAGTGCCGAATAGAAGAAGATAGTAATTCATCTTAGAGGTGAGTGGATTCTCCATTGTAAGTAACAAGTATTTCCAGTTAGGCTGAAGAGAGGGTCGTGGAGATTGTTGTAACTTTTGTATCTTCTCTAATTGAATAATATCTCAGTTTTTCTCTGCCGAATTAGGGCTTGCCCGAACCGGGACAAATATTGTGTGCTTTGTGCATCTAGTGTGATCTTCTATTTGCTTGATGGTTTATATTGATCGTGTTAAATACTCAACAAGATCCTTGGGTAGAAATCTGTAACATGTATCATCTTTAATCTCCAAATACCCTACCATGATTTAATAGACAGAGGATAACCTCTAAATTTCCATGCCCTTTTAAGAATTAACCAAACCTATCTAACAAAAGAACACTTGATAAAAAATATGAAAATCAGATTCATTACCAGCGGAACATAAAACACATTAATGACTGTTAAGGTTAACTGAGAGATTGAGAAAAAATTATTATAATTGAGTACAATGTCTTCTATATATAGGAGAGAAGCAAATACTAAACTAATACATATTTCGATATGGGAGTAATCTAATATAATATCTCCTCTCAAACTCACAGTGGGTTGAACAGTGTGAGTTTTCTCACCAAGTATCAAAATCTCTAGACAGTGTGAGATTTGGTGAAGAAGTCTGATGTCTGCTATGAAGATTTCGCAGAATGAAGTGAAATGGTCCATGTCTAAAAACGCTCACGAACATAATGACAATCAATCTCTATGTGATTTGTCCACTCATGAAAGACTGGGTTGCTTGCAATATGCACGGCACTTCGATTATCACAATGAATAGGAGTATCTTTTGTAAGAGTGACACATATATCTGACAACAACCACCGAATATGAACAATCTCTCTAGTGGTAGCTGACATCGCTCTGTACTCAGCTTCTGTGCAAGAACATGCAACAACTGCCTATTTCTTACTTTGCTATGAGATCAGCGAATAACCAAGGAATAGACAGAAAAATGTGGTATACCGTCTGGTAGTAGGATCACCCACCCAATCTAAATTAAAATATGCACTAAGCTCCAGTTTAGATGTAGACGACATGAATAATGAAAGAGTGATAGTACCCCGAAGATATCTGAGGTTCCGGAGAAGAACACTGTAGTGAACTGATCGAAGGGCTAAAACAAATTGGCTCACAATACTGACTGCATGTGTAACGCCCCTGCCCCTGCTCGGACCATTTTATACAATTTATCAGACAAATTGTTTATAGTATAGTACAACTGCCCACCACAGGCTACCTCTCAAGAAGTGTTTAACCGGATTGGTGACTCATGATCATAGGCTATTATATTTATAGTTATTTATTTTTGTGTGATTTCCGATGTGGGACTATTAATCTACACTTCTTCAACCCCATGTACATAGGAGCCAACCCCGGGCCCCCCATGTGCCACGTCAGCGAAGACCAAAGACCCACTGCTTCTTTAAATCAATCTCGGGTGGGCCCCCACTCTTTGCTGATGTCAGATGACGTCGGCCTCAAATCCAACAGCACAATGTGCTATGTTGTTCTCAAGGTCGTGGGCCCCAGTCAATAATCATATAATTTACAACTATGCCATGGCCAACCATATTATATATATATATATATATATATATATATATATATATATATACTACTACTACTACTACTACTACTATATTATATTATTTGAAATTACGGGTTGTTACACACACCCCCTTCAGAAATTAGCGTCTTCACTGAGCACGGGGCATGCACAATCTAGTGCAGGATCTACTTTCTAGCCGTTGTGGAGCATCTGCTCTTCTATCCACCCGATTATTCAAGATCCTGGAATCCACCGCCCGATCAATCATAATCCTGGATTTAACTGAGCTACCCTCCTATCCGCCCGACTAATCATGATCCCAAAAAACGCCGCCCAATCAATCACAGTCCCGGATTTAATTGACGGCTCACCACAGTCTCGGAATTCACTGCCCAACTAGGTCTTATAGTCCTGGAATTCACCGGCCGAATATATAGAGGCCCTCCACTCACATTTGCCCAAGTTTACTAAATCTTCACTTAGTGCCTAATTCTTAAGTTTGAACATGAATAAATAATACCATATAGAGCTAGTTTACCCTCCTACCGGTCTTACACAAAAATACCGAGAACGATAGCCCATATTGGCCACTTCTCAAAAATTAAGTATTCATTTCCATTACTTTTGTCGGTACTTGGGTATCACTAAGCCTCTAGAATTAACATCTTTCCATGTTCAACAACTTGGGGCACTCATACCCTTATAACTCATGTTCATGTATTCATAATTCATTTAAATTCTTTCATTCATTCTTATTTATTCATCAATAAGTACAATCTCAACCTATTCATTTTCACAATACACTTTTCATATTCATCAAAATCTTCTCAATACAAGTTAATTAAGATTAAAACATAATCTCTTAAAATTCATCATTGAAAACTCATCTCATCATTTTCCTTTGATTTATTTTAAACCAATTCCTAACGTCATTAACCATTTTTTTTTCTTGAGTTCACATCTCATCTAAACATGAATACGATCTTTATTTTTTTAAAACAGCGAGAATATATTTTCAATTACCTCGTTTAAGTATCATTTGCAAAACAGTAAATTCAAAGTCAGAAACTGCATTTCATACTATTTGTAAAAATCATAGAAAATCATATACTTCACGAAACTTTGCATTTTTATATCAAAATAAAGGTGTATAAGTCTACTACAATTTCTTAGTTATAAGTTTCCTCAAAATACTGTATCTATAACTCTGAATTCTTTGAAATATACAGTACGGTCGAAATACTAAAATACTATCAATTGTACATTTTTGAAAAATTCATTATAAATTCAATTCTTTGTAAAAATTTGATTTCTTAGACTTTTCAAAATGTTTAACGAGTTTAATACAATTTCTTAGTTCTGACTTTTATCAAACTATTTCATTTGCAATGCTGAATTGATCAAAAACCGAAATGTGTACAGATTTCCAGCAACCAGTAAACTACTAAGCAATTTTGATTTTAGATTTTATTAAAATAGTAAACAACCTCCAAATCTTATGAAATTTTAAAGGGATATTTCTGACATATACAAGATGCTCTCAAAAAAGTTTTAGCTCTAGATTCCAACTATTCTATTAAACATGATTTTCTGATGTGCTAACAAAATTCAAAATAGAAACTTTCTTGGCATGAATTAGTAACTTTGTGTACAAATCTATATCCATATCATTTAATCTAATCATGATGTACTACCATGCAATCAAACAACATCATTTCAACTTATTTACATGACAATATTAGCATGCATTGTCATTCTAAATATCATCATTACAATTTAACCACTACTCATATGTATTAACAATTTTAAATTTCAATTTTCCTACACATGCATGATCCTAAAAATTTAAAAAGTTGAAGAAGACACCCACCTTATTTGAAGAAATAAAATGAACTCTTAGTATATGGCTCCTAGCTTCAAGAATGGAACTTCCTTCTTCTCCTAGCAAGCCTTACTTCCTCCAAGCAAGAATTCAAATAACTCTCCTTTTCTTCTCCTCTCTTTCTTTTCTTATACTTCTTATCTTATCTTATCTTTTCTTTTGATTTTTGGTGCAAGATTTCATGAAGAAAAGGGGTGGTATTTATAGGGTTAAATGGGTGAATGAAGAGACACCCATTACCCAAAATATAAATGCTCATTATCAAAATTAAACACCCACCACCATTACTACCACAAACTCCCAACTTTTTATTTCCTTCATGAATTGGCCAACTCTTGGATTTTCCACATGTGCACACTTCTTATTCATTTGTTTAATTATTTGTTTATAGCCTAGATGTATATACTTGTTACATGACAAGTGTAGGATTAAAAGTGTTTATTAAAAAAAAGGTAGATTAACTAATGAGCTTTTCTTTTAATTAGTAGCTTCTCTTTTAATTAACTTAGTAGGCTTTAAAATAAACTGTAGGCCTATGGGGTTTTAATAAGATAAAAATAACAAAATGTGTAATAAAACGAGAAAGAAATGTGCACGACATCTTAGAAAATTTTAGAAATAAAATGCACATAAAAATATTAAAATTAATTTTGGAGAATGAAAACAGTCAAAATACAAAACTTTTATATGAAATAATGTTATGGATATTTCACGTAACGAAAAATATATGTAATCGACACGTGTATTAAAAACACGTGCAATGTACGTAAAATACAAAGATTAAAATAAATGTTTGAGTTGGCTAAAAATAGGATTGAAATGAGTTTTAAGAAAATAAAAAATATATAAATAATCAGAATATAATATTTATATAAAAATGCGTTACGAATATTATTCGTAACGGTACAAAGTATACGTGCGTAACACACAACGGCAAAATTGTCATTAAACAATTTTGCGGGGTGTTACACTCTCCCTCCCTTAAAACAGTTCTGTCCTTAGAACGTACTAGGGTAAAAGTTGTATTTCGTACACACCAAAGAAAATATCATTACTGTATATAGACAAACTGCAAATATTACGAAAATAAATGTAGTATAAAAATAGGTAACGTGGAAAAACAAGATAAACTTATATAAGAAAATTATGAGTGTCAATAATTTATAAGAACGAAACAAGAAAAAACTAAAAAAATAGCATAAGAAAAGAAATGTGATCACAAAAGATAGTTATAGATTGAGAGAAATTTTCATAAAAATAATATTAGGTAAAATATTAGATGAAAAGAAAAAATAAATTAAGTCATTAATTGTGAAATAGTTTGGAAAACAACGTGATATAGAGAAATATAGTCAAAGGATAATTTATAAATAGACTTATTAATCAAAATTTATCAAAGTAATGTGCGGAAGAATGATTAAAATCGCAAACTGAACTAGTAAAAATCGAACTAGTAATTCAAGAGAAAAATGTTTGAAATTATATGGGCATAAAATTTAGTTGAAAATATAGACAATAAAAAATAATTCTGTATAACAATTTAATGTCATAAAATAATTTGTAAAGTAAATACAATAATTATATATACATTTCAAAAAAAAAAAAAAAACAAAAGTGGGGGTTATAAAGTAGAAAACATCCATTTTTTGTTGTGGGTTCGCCTTGTTGGTGTCCAACTGCTGGCTTGTCAAGTTGCAGAATTGCCTCTACGAAATCTGATTATAGTTTGCCTTCTGAACATTCGGTTGCAGACTTTGCTTCCTGACATCCATTTGCAATTTGCATCCATTGATGTCTAGTTGCATATTTACCCTCTTGACATCAGGTAGCACCAAAACGGTAGATGAGAGGATGTAATCTTCCATATGTACTTGGATATTAGATGTTTATTAAAGTATGATGTTATGTTTTGAAATCAGTGATATGAAAATATAAGTAAAAAAATTGAGATAGTAAGAGTAGAAAATTACAACGATAAAATATTCAAATAAAAGGATAGATTTTAAATATCGAATATAATCTATATCACAAAAATAGTAGGAGAATGATTTATAATGTGTAGAAATATGTCATATCTAAAACATTACAATCTTAAAATAATGGAAAAATATAGTATCGTGAAATCAAAGTATTCTTTAACATACAAAATTGAAATTCAAAAATCTAATAGAAATAGTAACAAAGAAAATGATAGTCTGAATAATAATTTAATAAGTGGTAGTTCAAAGTAAGAGTAATAGGTAACGTGAAAGCCCATAAAAGAAACATCAGAAAGAAAAATAGTAAGTCAATCTTAAAAGATCAAGCTTAAGGATTGAAATTGAAATAATAAATATCAAACTGAATTAATAGTATCAGAAAATATTTATTTGAAAAATAGTAAACGTTAAAGATGAAAAATTCTATGAGGAAAATCCTCGTTTTTTTTTTTTGGAATGAAAAAGTATTACGATGCCACGAAGAAAATTTTAAAGAGGGAAGTGTGTCCATATGTAAGGCATCATGAAGGTAGGTTCAAAATAACCACACTTCTGCTGTGCCACTCTGATACCAAGAAAAAATAGGCTCGCATACAATATCACATCAATGTATACGAGGAGAGTATCACAAATGCAGGTTCCTTAACTTTATCATCCATGGCTCCAGCCATCCAAGAAGAAAAAAGAGAAGAAGACATCAGTGTATAGAGCAACGCAAATGTAAATCATCTACATTTAAATCTCTATAAACTGGACTCACACTTCTAATGTCCACCCTAATGTGTCATCCTTATAATTTTGTACTACTTATTGAAGTCGGCTCTTATACCATTTGTAACGCCCCTGCCCCTGGTCGGACCATTTTATACTATTTATCAGACAAATTATTTATAGTATAGTACAATTACCCACCACAGGCTGCTTCTCAAAAGGTGGTTAACCGGATTGGTGACTCTTGATCATAGGCTATTATTATAGTTATTTATTTTTGTGTGATTTCCGATGTGGGACTATTAATCTACACTTCTTCACCCATGTGTACACAGGAGCCAACCCCGGGCCCCCCATGTGCCACGTCAACGAAGACCAAAGACCCACTGCTTCTTTAAATCAATCTCGGGTGGGCCCCCACTCTTTGCTGACGTCAAATGACGTCAGCCTCAAATCCAACTACACAATGTGCTCTGTTTTTCTCAAGGTCGTGGGCCCCACTCTATAATCACATAATTTACAACTATTCCATGGCCAACTATATATTATATATACTACTACTACTATATTATATTATTTGAAATTACGGGGTGTTACAGCATGAGCAATATCAGATCTGGTTATGCATAAATAGACAAGCTATCTAACAATCTGCCTGTATCTTGTGAGATCGGGAAAGAGCTCACCTTCTGTGGGATGAAGCTTCACGTAAAGCTCTAAGGGAGTATTGGCTGATCGACTGTCAGAGAGACATACAACGGAGATAATGTCAAATGTATATTTTTGCTAAGAAATGAGTATTCCCCGAGATCCGTGGGTACTCTTTAGACCCAGGAAATAGCGTAGTCTACCAAGATCCTTCATATCAAACTTCTAGTGAAGGTATCTTTGAGTGAATACAATGCCTGTGGTGTCATCCCTATTAATAATCTTATCATCAACATATAGTAGTAAAAGTACCATCCCCTGCAGTGTTGACTGCATAAACATAGAGTTGTCCTGTGAACTGTGACTGAAATCGGCATGTGTGATGACATGGCGGAAAAACTCAAACCAGACTCGAGGAGATTGTTTCAGACCATATATAACTCCTCGTAGACGGCAAATATGACAAGGAGGTGTGATAAGGCTAAGAGGATACTGCATGTAAATAACCTCAGATAGGGTACCATGAAGAAAGGCATTCTTCACGTCCATCTGGTATGACGGCCATTGATGGATTGCGGCAATGGTAAGGAGAGAGTGAACTGTAGTCATCTGTGCAACCGAATCAAAAGTCTCATAATAATCAATGTCATGCTCTTGAGTAAACCCTCTGGAAACTAGATGAGCCTTATGTCACTCAATGAAGCCATCAGGTCGATATTTGATCTTGAAGATCTACTTGCAGCTAACAGGCTGGATGCCCACTGGTAGTGGAACAACATTCCAAGTACTAGTATGATCAAATGCATGAAACTCCTCTACAATAGCTTTCTTCCACTCTAGATACTGAATCGCTTCCTAATAGGTTCTGGGCTCACGTGTGTAGTGTATAGCGGTGAGACATGCATGCAACTGTGGTGAGTAAGAGGCTAGGGTGGCAAAGCCAAACTAGTCAGAAGGACCAATGGCATCAGGTGTATAACATGCTGGTGGGATGCCCAAAGTGGAACGTGTAGACTAACAAACCGGTGGTGGATTTGCAGGGTGTGGAGGTGAGGTTAGTGGGGTGGGTACATGCGACGGTGGGGATGCAGGTGGTGTGGGTGCATGTTGTTATGGTGATGCACTTGGTGTGGGAGAGTCCTCTGTAGAAGGGACAAGAGTTGTAATGTCTGTATGAGATGTGAGAGGGGCCAAATGAGTGTGATCGAAGGGAATGCATGAGAACCAAGGAATCGAGAAAAGTTGTATCAACATGTGAGGACATGTAGTAAGGAGAGTCTTCCACAAAGGAGACATGATGGGAAATACGGACACAACACTCCAAGGGTTCAAAACAACGATATCATTTATTCTCTGAACTAATACCTAGGTGAATGCACTTGGCAGCCCGGGCAGTCAGCTTCGTGCATGCACTTGGCAGCCCGGGCAGTCAGCTTCGTGCACTCGGTGGGAGGGAGAAGGATGTAACAAGTGCACCCAAAAGTACGAAGCATGTTGTAATTTGGTGGTGAGTGATGAAGAGCCTCATCAAGTGTTGTATCAGATAGGGTGGATGATGGAGTGATGTTAATGTGGCTGACAGAAGTCATGATACCTTCAGCCCAGAAAAAGGCGAGAAACAGAAGAGGAAAGTAGAAGATCGCGAGTCATCTAAAAAATGTGACGATGTTTGCATTAAGCAACATCATTTTGCTCATGTGTTCTAGGGCATGACTATTGAAAAAGTGTGACGTGAGACTGAAGAATCGATCTCATAATAGTGGAAATGCACTTACAAACACAATCTGAGTGAAAGACCTTGATGCGCACATCGAAATGGGTATGAATCATGGTCGTAAAGATCTCATAAATAGCAGGAATCTCAGATCGATAGCGCATACGAAACACCCATGTGTAGCATGTGGAGTCATCAATAAAACTAACATAATAGAGATAACCTTTGCTAGAAGGTACAAGAGATGGTCCCCATATGTCAGGGTGAATAAGTTGAAATGCATGGGTGGACTGAGAAATACTTTTATTATTAAAAGGAAATGCTAAATTTTGCCAACTTACAATCCTGACAAACAGATAAAGGATTAAAAATAAAATGACCAAGAGCACTACAACGGACTAAACTTTTCAAACGAGACTCATTAACATGACATAAGTATTTGTGCCACAATCGGCATCAGAACAAACAACATTAGCAAAACTTGAACTATAACCATGAGCATGAAGAAAACCTAGATGATATAGGCGACCACATCGGCTAGCCCTTCCAATTGTATGGCCAATATGAGGTTCATGTATTGAACATCCCAAAGAAGTAATGGTAACGGTAATCCCACTATCGCATAGATCACTAATGGAAATAAGGTTCTTGGATAAGTGAGGGGCATAAAGCACAAAAGGTAATGTGAGAGTGGGAGTGCTAATAGATCCTGAGTATGTAGCGAGGAGTAGTGAGCCATCGGTAGTATATAGTGACGGAGAGTGAGAGGAAAGTGCAGTCCTAATTGCTAGTAAGATGATGTGATGCACCAGAATCTAAATGCCAGGAAGATTTCATACCAGGAGTAACAGAGAAAGCAGGGGCAGGGGAGCCAACATCGATAGACTGACTCGAGTTCTGAAGTTCCGGCTGAGCGAGATGTCGCTGAGGAATATGATAAGGAGCAGGAGAAGGCAGGACTGGAGTAACAGCCATTGCTCGAGGTGTACAAGAAGGAATATTGAGAGGAGGTATACCATGTTGCTTCCTATGCTATTGTGCCTAAATTAGAATCTGTGGATGCTGGATAAAGCACTCACTATTAGTACGACTGTTCTTCTGACAATGGATGCAAAAGCGTAAATGACATGTGCGCTCAAAGTGACTAATCTATTTGCAAATAGTGCAAAGGTGACTGAGGCGATTAGGAATGCTGCGATGGTCAGAAGAAGGAGGCATGTGACTGGTGCGAGGCTTGCGGGAGGAGGTGACACGAGGGGTGATGGCAAGAACATTCTCACTGCCTGATGTCGGAGTAGAGTCAGGAGTTGGGAGAGAGCGCAACCGTATTTCTTCAGCAACAAGTTCATCAATAGCAGCCTCAAGACGGGGAACCTGATCTCAATGGATTAACTGACTACATAGGGACTGGTACTTTGGCCGAAGGCCCATCATAAAAAGGGTAAATTTTAAAAAACTCCACTGAACTTTGGGCCATTTAAAAAAAAACTACACAAAACTATAGTTAAAAAAAACATACACTAACAGAGTTAGGGTAAGGGTTAGGGTTAGTTCAGTGGGGTTTATTTAAACACAAATGAAAGATGCAAGTGGTTTTTTTAAACACAAATGAAAGATGAAAGTGGTTTTTTAAAATTTAGCCTAACAGAAACCTAACTCCGTTAAAGTGAGTTTTTTTAAACTATAGTTTTGTGCGGGTTTTTAAAAAAAAACTTAGTGCAGTTTTTTTAAAATGGCCCAAAGTTCAGTGTGGTTTTTTTAAATTTAGCCTTATAAAAAACATAAACTAACGACGTTCACGGGTAACACGAACATCACTATCCTCTAGTTGTTGTAACTGGTGCTAGATATTGTGCATGCTTGTATAATGATCCTGAATGCTGCGATCACCCTGACGATCGAGAACTGACTGAACAAGGTGTTGGTACTCATGGGCTCCACTAGCATGAACAAACTAGGTGGTCAACTGGAGCCAAAGAGCCTTGGCAGGACGAACATGAAAAATATCGGCCCGAAGAGTGTGGTCGACAGAGGAGATGATGAAGGAGATGATCTGACGATCGTGATCATCTCAAGTGGCCGGGGAGGTGTGGATTATTTTCTTATCTGTTTCAACAGCGGTAGCGGCGGGATCTTTGTGACCCTATAAAGAATGGCCGAGAAGAGTGGTATCAACAAAGGCAGACCAATATGTCCAATCCTTAGTAGAGGAAAGGGGAAAGTTAGTGGAGACAGAAAGATACCGACGAACCGAGAAACACAAGTACGTGCAAGGTTTTTTATTTTTATTTTTATTCTAAGTTTATTTTATTTTTGAAATATAAACGGGTTGGGTATGTTTTCGGGTAAGACTGTTAGGTATTTAGGTTGGGTTTCGGGGTTGGGTTTGGTAATAAGCATGAGGTTGTTGGGTATGAGGGATATAGGGTTAGCGTTTTGAGTTAGGGTACAGTTTTAGTGGCGATGGGGTATGGAGGTCGGGGTGGCATCGGGGTAGGGAGATCAAGGGGCAACAGGGATAGGTGGCGATTGGAGACGGGGGGTGATCTTGGAGATGGGTTCGGAAGATGGCTTCGGGAGATAAGGGTGTTCGGGTATTTGGCAGCTAGGCTGAGGATTAGGGTGTTCAGGGATTTTGGCGGCTAGGTTTAGGGTGAGGGTGTTCGGGGATGAAAACAGTAGGAATATGAGATGAGTTTTGGGTTTTCGTTGATGTTCTTGAAGAGGGAGAAGAAGAGGAGTTGGATGTTCTTATTGTTGTTGATGTCGCTCGTGCAGTTGTTGTTGGCTTGTGTTGTTGTTGATGGCGCTCTTATTGTTGTTGTTGGCTCTTTTTGTTGTTGAATGTAGCAAGAAGAGCGATTTGTATAATTAGGGTTAGAGATTAGTGAGAGGAAGATAAATTAGGGATAGTGTTGTGATACCATGTTAAGGTTAACAGAGAGATTGAGAAAAATTCTTATTGGACTGATTATAACCGAGTACAATGCCTCCTATATATAAGAAAAAAACAAAGACTAAACTAATACATATTCTGATTTGGGACTAATCTAATATAATATCTAACAATGACCAATTGCCAAATTTATTTTGTTCAGATTATCCACAATAAGAAATTTATTATGAATAGTAAGTCAGATTCGAATTTTCACCTTAAGAGGAATAATGAATAGCCAGATACGCTTATAAAAAGGACATATATGACCCCCAGCATTAAGGAATTGACAAAAAAATTTAACAGTAAAAGTGTCAATGGAATTCTATCTACATATACAACCATTTCCAGGCTTCCAATCATAATTACTAAGTAAATGCAGAAGAGCTTCAAATTCATGGGTTTGGTGTAAAGAGAGACTTCATCTAAAGATAATATCTCATACTTCCCCAAAATTATTGTTAGAATATAAAGAAAAAAATTGTAGCATTAGGATTAATAGCCAGTTTATATAGATCAAGGAAAGAAGTAGAAAGATAGCACTCACCAATAGGGCCGGCCCCCACCTTGAGGCCGGTGAGGCTGCCGCCTTAGGCCCCCGATGTTTTTGCACTTTTAGGAACCCCAAAATTTGTATTCCCCTTGTAAATATAGGCACGTATTTTGCACGTAAAAAAAATATTGTAATTAGGGGCCCCCAAGAATAATTATTTGGGCATTTTGCCTTGGGCCACCGAAAACTCAGGGTCGGCCCTGCTCACCAATCCAAATGTTTGTAAAAAAATCTAACTGTTCTACCATCCCCACAAATTTTCCGAAGGCCACACTTAAAAGGAGCAACAACTTTCCAACTACCTTTCCAGAAAGAAGAGCTAATAGAATGAGGGATATCACAGAAATCTCATAATTGTCTTCTTGTTAAGTAATAATTTTGATCCACACTTTGTTATTAGAAGAATACAACTGCATAACCATTTACCTAACATAGCCATACTGTGATTTCTCAAATTAGTCACCCCAAGACCTCCTTTTTTTTTTTTTTTTTTTTGCAAAATCTATCTCATTTCATATGGCATTTCCTTCTGTTCTGATCAATTTTTTTAATAATCTAGCTAGGCAAATAAAAGAAGGAAATAAGATATAGAGGAATACTAGATATGACTGAATTAACTAACAGCTAATCTTCCTCCTTTTGATAAAGTCCTCACAGATGAGCCACGAAGTTTATTTTCAATTTTTCCAATAACTGGAATTCAATTTATGTAACTTACCAGTCTTAAGGGGATTCCAAAGTAGGAAATAGGAAAATACCTGTAGAACAATTAAAGAATGCAGCAATTTTAGCTTGGTTATGCTCATCCCCACCGGTCCATATAGTAGAGGGCTTTAAGAAATTAACCTTCATACCAGATAAACTTTCAAAATAGTATAATAGAAGTTTAAGATTTCACAATTTAATACCATCAGAAGTTTTTTTTTTTTTTTTTTTTTTTTTTTTTTTTTTTTTTTTTTTTTTTTTTTTTTTTTTTTTTTTGGGAAAAGGTGGAGTCTGGCCACCATGTTTTATTAATAAGTGATTAATAAAACAAACTCAAAGTACTGAGCTTACAACAAAATCCTACAAACAAAACAGAAGAACATAACTCCACCCCGAATATGGGGGGTGGGACAAAAGACAAAATATAAAGTAGCCACAAAGAAATACATCTTACCCCCCAACAAATCCTGGGGTGGTGGGTATCAATGTCCATCATAGATCGTGCTGGCTATCAGTCAATCGTCGGGCCGATCTCGATCTCCTCATCATCAAACTCCTGTACCTAGAATACAGTGGCAATCCTTTTCCTGGGACCTGCTGCTGCCACATTAGCCCAAAATAAAATTAAATGCATAATATGAGTCAAATTGCCAGAAATACTATTGCAAGTTCTACGAAAGTAAAGATTATTTTTGTCTAGCCTGAGAACCTAGGTCATTGCGGCGATAGCGATATACCACGCTTCTCTCATAGCACCCCTCTCCTTCGCGTACTTAGGCCTTACCCACAGGTCCCCGTATGTAGAAGGGTATTGAGATGTCCCTAGGGCGCTGAGTACCTCTACGATAACCGCCTTGCTCCTAGGACAGTGAAGAAAAAGATGGACTCTAGACTCCAGGGTAGTGTGGCAGAACCCGCATTAAGAGTCCACATTTGGTTGCCGCTTAGCGAGGTTTTCTCTAGTCAGGATCGCATCATTTAGCACCAACCATAGGAAAACTTTGATTTTTAGCGGTGCTTTCGTTCTCCAGACAACGGCAGACCACTTTGGTGAACATCCCCTAAAATGATGCGATTGTACATGGAGCGAACCGTGAACTTGCCGTTCTTCTCCAATCCCCAGGTTTTCTTATCGCCCCCTGAGAGCAGCCAATTCCAGCATTGGTAATAGGCCTGAAGTTCCGTAAATCTGAGCTGGGAGCCTATGTCAAGCAGTTGTTTGAAAGATGGATTTCAGGCGCCTCTTTTCCAGGCTGCTGCCACCATGCAGTGTGGTTGTGTCGCCTGCTCGTATAAATCGAGGAACAGGGATCTGAGTGTGTGATCAGCACACCACTTATCCCACAAAAATCTGGTAAGTCTGCCATTACCGATAGCTGATTTGACACAGCTATTAAAGGGTTCGTATGCCTTAGTGATACCTTTCCAGAACCAGGATACTCGAGAGCCTATCCTAAAGCCTAGATTTCTCGTTCCATTTCCATGCATGTATCCCTGAATAAACTGTTGCCACCCTTCTCCATTAAGGTAGAAAACTTTCCACCACCATTTATCTAGTAGCGCCAGATTCATATCTCGAAGATCAATTATACTTAGGCCTCTGATGCGGTTTGTTTTTGGAAGGCGTGTGGATGCACCAGGCTTGAGTTCTTACTCGATTTGTATTGATGGAGGAAACTCCTATGCAGACGACCCTTGGCCAGGCGAACGGTACAGAAGTGGGCTGGAGTGAGGTGGAGACTGGATGCTCGGCTCGGATCTGTAGGCTCGGATCCGAGGTCTCGTGTACCTGCAGACGGTCTAGGAACACCGAGGTTGGTCCTGGTGGCAGACCCTCCGACGATCTAGTCAGCTACTGAAAGAGAGTAACAGTAACTAGGGTTTGAGTGGGCAGAGATTCATTACCTGGAAAAGGAGTGGGGGTCTGGTATTTATAGAAGATGCCAACCGGGTTTGGACCCGGTTGCCTGTGGGGGTGAAGCGGTGGAAACCCGGGCAGTATAGGGCTGACGTGGCAAGGGCCCAGGCGATTTCTGGGCTGACGTGGCAGAGGTCCGGGCGGTTTTCCAGTGTTGACGTGGCAGATCCGGATGACCTAGAGGCGTGCGCATCTTGAGGGGGATCCTGTGGCCCGGGAGGGGCCACGTCATCCAACCCATATCAGCCTCCATGAATCTTTTTCATGCATGCCTTCTCCCATCTAATGAGGTGATATCCTCCTCGGTCCACGTCTGCCCCTTTCCATAAGAAATGTTTCCTAATCCGGTCAATTCTTTGGATTACCCATCGCGGCATTTCAAAGAAAGAGAGATAATAGGTAGGAAGGTTTGAGAGGACAGCATTAATGAGCGTGACTCTCCCTCCCAAAGAAAGGGCTTTCCCTTTCCAGTCTGCTAGCCGTTTCTTAACCCGGTTAATGATGGATAGCCAATCCGCCTTTTTGAGTTTCCTGGGTCTTAGCGGCAATCCAAGGTATTGAATGGGGAAACTCTCGATGGAACAATTGAGGATTGTGGCATGATCCAGCGCCTCTTCTGGAGTCAGAGCAATGGGAATGAGAGCACTTTGTGGAAATTAACTCTGAGGCCAGACCAAGCTTCAAAGCAATACAGAATTCCTTTGAAGACGGTAGTTTCCCCTGGGTTGCCATTGCAAAATAGGAGGGTATCATCTGCATATTGGAGTATAGAGCATCCTTGACGATTGATTCCTTTAGCCACTGGTACAATCCAACATGCTCTACTGCATTTGGCCATCATGGATCTTAGAACGTCTACCACGATGGTAAAGAGGAGGGGTGATAGCGGATCTCCTTGTTTGAACCCCCATTTGCAGGAGAATGGATGGCCTGATATCCAATTTACCAAAATAACCGTCCTGCTGGCGGTAAGACAAGTGTGGATCCATCTGATCCATCTGTCCCCGAACTCCCGTCCAGCAAGCGCTTCCAGCAAATAGTCTCATTCCACAAAGTCATAGGCTTTCTCAAAATCCCGCTTCAGGAGGTAACTCTTAGCGTTCGAAGCGTGGCATTGATGGGTAGTCTCTTCAGCCGTAGCTATACTGTCCTCAACACATCTTCCCTTGATGAAGCCCGTCTGGTCCTGACTAATGAGGCCGTCCATTACCTTCCCCAGTCTGTTAGCGAGAGTCTTGGTAATGATCTTAACAGAACAGTTAAGGAGGCTTATGGAGCAAAAGTCTCCGACTCGTCGTGAATCTTCTTGCTTAGGAATCAGCACCACCTCCGCGTAGTTGAATCTCCCTAATTTGAGTTTATGCTCGTAGAAGTCTTCAAACAGCTTCAGCAAGTCACTTTTAATTTCCTCCCAGAATATCTGATAGAACAGAATCGGGAAACCATCACAAGTTGAGAATAAGATTGTATCATCAGCATATTGCATATTTCAGAATATCTTTAAAAGAAGGAAAACCACAAAGTCCCTCATTAAGACCATTGTCCCATGCTAAAGAAAGCATTCTGTTAAAAACATCAGCTATAATGACAAAGAGAAGATGAGAGATTGGGTTGTCTAAGGCCCCTCTTACAAACAAATTTTTTGCCTTCATTGTTATTAACAACCACTGATGAAGTTCCTAAAGTCAGGCTATTAAGAATCTCAGATACCCATTTAGAACCAAACCCCCTAACAAACAAAACTTTTTGAAGAAAATTCCAGTTAACTTTATCATATGCCTTTTCAAAATTCGGATAATGTACCTTCACATTTTTCTAAATGAATAGAATGTATCACTTCTTGAGCAGTTGCAACACTATCCAAAATAAATCTATCTTTAATGAAACCATACTGAGTAACATTCACATGGTTCCCCACAACTTTTGCCAATCTATTGGCCAACACCTTTCAAAAGAATTTTAAAAATAGCATTTAACAAGCTAATTGGTCTAAATTGAGTGACCTTATCAGCACTAGTCAGTTTAGGAGTTAAAATAATATAAGCAGGGTGGGCCCCACCTTGAGGCATGTGAGGCAGCCGCCTCAAGCCACCAAATTTTTTACAATTTTAGGGACCCCAAATTTGTATTCCCCTTGTAAATATATGTACGTGTTTTGCACGTAAAAAATTATATTGTAATTAGGGGCTTCCAAAAATAATTATTTGGGTCTTTGGTCTTGGACCCCCGGGAACTCAGGGCCGGCCCTAAATATAAGCATAGTTAATCCTAGAGAAATCAAAAGAATTGTCATATAGTTCATCATGGTATTTCTTCTCAATACAATGTTCATTGTTTCTAAGATAAGTTGCCCTCAATGTATTTCTTCTCTTCAAAATTCACCATTTCATGAACCGGAGCCTGCAAAAACTTTCATTTACATTATCAGAATATCAGACTTAAAAGTTTATAAACATTTGAATTTGTATTTTTAACTAAATTTGCAGTGACATCAATATATATTGAGACTTGGGGTACTATTTTGGTCTCTCTCTCTCTCTCTCTCACTATCTTCAGTCGCACAGTTCATCGAGAAGAGATTGATTATTATGAGATAGATATGTGAAGAATGCACTTGTTTTATTATGTTTGGTGAGTTCATATTTGACAGAATCATCTGTAACGAAATGATAGTGGTGCTGTCGCAGTATATAATGGTGAAACTAAAAGAGAGCCAATAACCTCGAGCAACCATTGAGGCTATACAATTCTGTGTTGGACTGCTAGGAGATGAGAGATGGATGGTGTAAAGCTTGTTTGTAGAGTTGATGACTTCGAGAAGGAAAGCAATGAAGTGCAGTGCTTACAACTTGCAGTGGATATTAATGTTAATCTGACTGTGTAATGCTAAGAGACAAACCAGGCAGACAACTAGATGCTGGTAACAAAAATGATCAAATATAGAGAAACCTGTCGACCATTTGAGTTGAATTGTAGGTTTAGCTCCACAAGTGTTTTTTTTTGTGTGTGATCATAAATGGTGGGTCAGCAATCTCCCCGAGTTCCATTAATAAGACTTTTAACGAAACATACATTCAAAAGAAAGAGTATGATGTTCATGTATCCTAACATGGGTGACTCATTCTCTACCAAAAAAAAAAACTATCCTTGTACAAAAGAAATTTCTGCCCCAAAATAAAAATGACATATTCACATATATAATACAAAAAATCGGCGCAAAATTGTTCTGATCCAGCCAAAAAGACCTCATACATGGCCAGCGGTTCTCCTCCTGCGGGTCACACACCATCCAATATCCCCACCATAAATCCACAAGTTGACGATTCGTGAATCAGAAAATGTATTTTCTTATGGAAATAGGATAACGATTATGAACAAAAGCAACCTTGAAACCAATCAAAGGATCCTCCAAATCACTCATGAAGAACCACCAGCTTGAAAGACAGAAAGAGGTCTCCATGATCTAAATAAACCAAATGTTAGGATTTCACCAGTGATAATCATATGAGGATAGCCACCAGGACAGCCACCAATGATAATCATATTAGAATTATATACAGGAGCGTAGTTCACAACCTTTAGCGTATGCAACAACATGTCAACAACAATAGCAAAACATTTATTCCAAATTTTTGGAGTTGGTTACATGAATTCTTTCTCCTCGATACAACCTTTTTTTCTTAAAGAAATCTACACAACCTTTAGTGTATGAAAAGATGAAAATGATCATGAAAACTCCGGTACCTATCCAGATATCTCTTTCTTGATTTACTGAGGTAGGGACCTATGTCTACTTATTGTGCAATTGGGCATGCGTCGCTTTTTTGTCGTTTAGACTATGTGACCTTACCAGATCCTATAGATAGACTAGCTCTGGAGAAAAAACTACGGACGTAATTTGGAGCTAAGTTCAAAACCCATGAGGTTTCCTATGAGGGCAATTCAGATTGATATCATTAGTTTCATCTCAATCAAACAACATGCATCAATCAAACTAATCACAAAAACTTGTTCTAAATCTTGCAGCAATAATCAGAGGAACTCAAACATAAAATACCAACATAATACAACATATTATGTGGATGTATTTGCTTCGATGTATCTTTTGATTGTACTTCTTCATGTTATGTGGATGTATTTCTGGTGGTTATTTATAAGAGCCGGATGGCATTTCTCATGCCATCTTTTATTTCAAAAACATAATACAACATAGAGAGATCTAAAAAATTGAAAAGTGGATTGAAAATGATCGATGACCAAGACTAAGAAGAGTAAAAATGTTGAGTTATATACACTCATGAGAAGATAGTGTGAGATATTGATGCGGCTCAATCAAATTACATGGCTGTTTCAGAATATCCAACCATGTCTTTAAATTGAGACACATCAATACCTCCTTCTCGATCTAACCCTGTATCTATCTCAACACTCTTTCTCAATCTCATCTAGCCTTCTGCACTCCCATATAGAAACAAAACAAGTAATGAAAGAGAGAGAGAGAGAGAGAGAGAGAGGTATCTGAAAAAATTGAGGTTTTCTTCATTTCTTCTCCTTGGAATTGGCTCACCTGCCTTGTGTTCTATACTTCCTCCTTCATTTTATAAGAAAGGAGAAGAGGGATATTTCTCTTGGTATAAATGGCTCCAAATTGCTGCAAAAAGGGAGGCAAGAAAGAAGGGGGCACTTCCATGTAAATATACTAGTATATCGCACGTGCGATGCACGTGCGATATAATATATATATATAATATATTATATATATTATATATAACATGCGATGTATTTTTTAACAATATGTATTATACACGTGCGTTGCACGTGGGAAAAATGGGGAGGGAGAATGAAAAGGACACAAAAAAAAATAATCTACCAACACGTGCGCTGCACGTGTTGACACACACACTAAGGAATAAAATATTGTTTATTTGTTTGAACCACATCTCTCCCATTATAATAGTTATATTATAGATTGTAGACTTGTATTGTTCAATTCAATTGCTAACTACTTTTTGTGTTGGTCTTAATTAGTTCAACTGTTTGTTTGTCACAACACTTGAATGCTTTGGTCCCTTCTCATTAACTGCTTTTTTTTTTCTTTGCTTAGGGGGCCCATCATTTGATCACAGTCTGCACTCATTCACAATTTTTTGTCCATGTTCTGGTTGAGAACTTTACTAACAGTTAGTATAATTTGGTTGGGAACTTTAGTAACAATTAGTATAAATTATAGGAGAGCTCGCACATCACCATTTTATGATAAAAATATATATTTATAAATTATAAACAAAAATTATAATCATTTTAAACATATGATTTCTTTTCTTAAAAAAACAGAGAGGAAGAAACTATGTAAAACATGAGGTTTGCATAAAAAATTGATAAACTTTTAAGGCCGATGGTTGATATGAAATCGAAGTGTATCTGCTCGAAGGATACTTGCCAATTTATGAAAATCTAAGTCGACTAACACTCTCGTTTTTAACTCTTGGTCGAGAAAATTATGTAGAAATACGAGAGTGTCATTTCTTGTAACATTAAATGATCGAATAGTTAAAATTCATTTTGTGTGGTTTTCGACTTCATCTTTGCCTCAAAATTGAATGTGGTTCTTCTGTAACAAATCAAAATTTCACCTAGTATTGTTATCTAACTCATTAGTTTGGTATTCGGCAACTGCATTTTCTGCAACTTCTCTTTCACCATATAGCATGATAGTGATTCTGGTGAATTATTTTTTTTTTATAAGACACTTTTTAAAAATATTTGCAGAAAGAAGCCAGTTGGCCAAGTATTTGCACTTATGGACTCAACAACCAAACTCGCCGTTCCCAACGGCGAGTTTAGTTGTTTCATCATCGCCATTGAGAAACAACATGTTTAGTGTTATTTTTAGTTCAAAATTTTCAAAGAATACTCGTTGTTTCTAACGGCGAGGACATTTATACTAGACTCGCTAGCTGTTCCCAATGGCAAAGACATTTATATTAGACTCGCTGTTGAGGAACAGCAAGTTTAGTTCAAAATTTTCAAAGAAGGCTTGCTGTTCTCAACGGCGAGAACATTTACGCTAGACTCGCTGTTGGGAACAGTGAGTTTAGCGGAAAAAAAAATCTACGGATTTTTTTCCGAAAATTTACTAAGTTCAACAGAATTATTCACTCTCTGTAAAATTTTCTACATCCTCACCGTTTCCAACTGCGAGTCTAGTGTAAATGTCCTCGCCGTTGGGAACAGCGAGTCTTCTTTGAAAATTTTGAACTAAACTCGTTGTTCCCAACAGCGAGTCTAGTATAAATATCCTCGCCGTTGGAACAACGAGTCTTCTTTGAAAATTTTCAACTAAAAATTAGCACTAAACACGTTGTTTTCCAATAGCGATGATGAAACAACTAAACTCGTCGTTGGAAACGGCAAGTTTAGTTGTTGAGTCCATAAACACAAATACTTGGATAACTGTTCTTTTTCTGTAAATATTTTCGAAAAGTTTCTTATAAAAAAAATTAATTCCATTCTGGTATTAAAAGAAATTCAATTAATTAAGGTAACACCAAATTAATGTGTTAGATAACAGTAACTATCAACTGCATCTAGTCATCTATCTATAAATATATTCATATATAGTACCCGCTTCAACGGTCTATTAGGTATATGGCATGATGAACTGATGATGTAACATATATCTATCTATTTATTTCCTAAAGGTTTTTTTTTTAATTTTTTTTATTTTTTATTGGAGTAAAGAGCCTAACCTTGAATCTGTGACCTCACTTTACCCATCCCAAACCCCGAGCAAAAATTAATGTCTTAAAATCTTCTATCAGGTTTAGGTCATACAATTATGTGTATTGGGGTTGGACCAGCCCCTCTCCAAGAATGCACCGGTAAAATTCAATTCCATATACATGCCATTACCCCAACTCTAAGCCGCATTCAAGCATCGGCAAAAAATTTGTGCTTGTTTCATCAATGTCATCTAGATATATAGCTGAAAGTACTTCGAACCCTCTAGCCAGGGGCGGAGCTATGTGGGAGCCCGGAGCTATGTGGGGGCCCGGGGTGCCCCCCCTCCAAATTTTGAAAAACCCCTAAAAATTTTTGAATTTTTTAAAAAAACCTCATAATTCTATTAAATTTTATTATTTGGCCCCCTAAAAATTATGAAAAATACCTATATATTTATATATAGTTATAGAATTTTTTCTTGGCCCCCCTGAAAATTTTGTTCTGGCTTCGCCCCTGCCTCTAGCATTATATATTAGATTACCAGAGGGGACTTGTAGAAATTAAACCAAATTGCCTCATTATGGAGAAACCGAGAAAGCTGTGTATTTGATGAATTACATGTATCCAATTAAGGTAGATAATTTCATCTATAAAAACATCATAACATATGGAGCCTACATGTAGTTATCTCTGGATAATTATTGATAGCGAATCTTTGCAGGATGCTAGAAATGTTTCCCTATGATCACGAAACTATCAACCAAAACTTAGATCAAACCTACCCTCCATATGAATGCGCAAGTGGATCATGGCAAAATGAGGAACGATGGAAAAATGAAGAGAGTTGATCTTCTTTAGACTCCCTTCTTTCCACAATATATGTTATTCTAGCGAACTGTTTTAACTCATTTATTTTGAGTCCCAGAGCCCTAGGGTTAGTTCCTCTCACTTATAGTAGTTGGATTTTTTTCCAACATAACCCACTTTTTGAAAATATTTACCAAACTGATCCACTTTCGAAACTATATACCAAAACGACCTGCTAGCTATTTCAGATAACGATCTTGGTGAAAAGATCCTCACTATCTGAGAAAGTGTGTATAGACTTATTGCTTTCTACACAACTTGGAGGTAAAACTCTTAAAGAAAAATACCAAACCAAGACTCGTTGTCTCAGACAATGAGCGTGGTTGTACCATACTCGTTGTTTGAGACAGCGAGTGTCGCTTTGAATTTTATTATAATCAGACTCGCTGTCTTACCTCCTCTTCACTTCTCTCTTCCATTCTCTCTCCTAACTCTGAAACCCAACTTCGAAACTCTAGCTCTCAAATTCGTGCTCTCACCCACAAAAATCCTTCAAAATCTCAAGGGATTCACTTCATCCCTCACAACTCTCTATACTCCCACTCTCAAAACCCCAAAACCATCATCAAAGATCCTGAAATTGGTTGATTTCGAGAAGGAAAAAGAGGACTGAGGTGGAAGCGGGTGCATTCATCTCATCCTCATTCTCTACCTCCTAAAGCACTCATCTATTGTATGGTAAGTCTTCATACGTTGCAATTAGATTTTGAGTTAGTTTTGATTGTGAGTTTGTTAGAACGTAATGTTGAGAGCTCATAATTTGTTGGATGATTAATTAAAAGAGAAATTTGAAATTTATTTGTGTACTAGGTTTGCCCGTTGACACGTGCCTACGGCACGTCTTCAGAACGGTACACCTTGTTTGATCATATAAAATAGTTTTGGAGGTCCAGCAAATTAATTGAAGTAGCAAACATAGAGCAAAAAATATATTATTTGTGTATGTTTAGTTAAAATAGAAATGCAATGAGGTGAAACTTTGAAACTATATGGAAAAATTTATACATTATCGTGTATGTTCAGCTAATGGTCATCTGTTTCATACAAATACAACTACACAAACTATTGCAATCCTAGACAGGTTGGTTGCAATCTTAATTGACAATATTATGAAAGTAAATGAAGGAGCAAAGAGGAAGAAGCATAATGAGAAACTTGAAAATAGGTTGTAGTACCGTACAATATGAAGATGAAAAAGGAAAACATAGAATATATGCTAGCATCCAATTCTTCATATCTGCAAAAATATCATATCACATATTGCATGTACATCCATTGATTACATTCCTACTTTAGTTGATCATTTACTTTTATATAAAAGAAACCTATTTCTTAATAGTTAGAGTTAAATATATATTAGCCCACTATAAAATATGTATTTTAAAATTAGTCTCTTAAATCATTTTATTTTGCTTTTGATATAAATAGGATTGTTATGTATTAGTCCACATCAATGTTGAATTCTTCATTGATATATTATATGTGTTGATAAGTAATTGTTATATTTCATTTTTAAAGTATTTAATTAAACTATACAAGAAATACAATCACACTTGTAGTGTACTCTTTGCTGATACATATGGCACGGACGCAGAGTAATCTTAAAGAAGGAACGAGTGGTAGACCCCCAAGTAACCGAGGCAAGGGGCCACGAACTTGTTACGGATGACCTCCGGTTAATAGTGGTCATGGTGGTGGATAAAGACATACAAATGTAAGATAAAGTTTTTTTTTTATTTGATCATTTTAATTTTGCTACAATAAAATGAGATATTGTTAAATTGATGTTTATTGTTGATTGTTGTGTTGGTCTTACCTGATCCGTCTTCTTCGCCATATGAGACAGACCCATCTTCTTCGGAAAATGAGACGGGCCCGTCTTCAACATCTTATGTTCCACCGGTGGGTCTCAGTCCTCTCGACTCAAGGCTCTTGACCTTGCAATCACAACATTGTTCAAAAGCCGTATGGGACGGACAATCGAAGGAGTGTATTTTCGGGGGCACGCCATCTTGCCCAAGAATCCATATATTCACGAGTTGTTATGAGATTGCGGGTTGTATAACATCGGTTTGATGAGTTCAATCAAGGTCGATCGTCCTCTTCTAACCACCCTTTCTCGAGAGATGGCATCCGGAAACACACAGTTTTAACTTGTTGGTAGAGGATATGTCTGTTACGCTACAGGATGTTGCAGTGATCACAGGTTTTTCCATAAATGGACAGGCCGTCACCGGGACGGTGGACTTCGATCCAGAGTTTTTAATCCTTGAATATCTCGGCATAGATGGATCCTAGGGCAATTATCGGGAAGTCTCTTCAGTTGAAATGGTTGAAGGATACTTTCACCGACAAGTTGAATGCTGATTCCAACGACTTCGAAGTCGAGTGCTATTGTAGGGCATATATAATGTCATTTTTTGGAGGAGTCATGTTCCCAAACTCGACTGGTACCTCCGTTCTGCTAATGTACTTATCTCTAATAGCAGATCTTTAGAAAGTTAGGACGTATAGTTGGGGTAGTGTGGCATTGGCTACACTATATAGGAGTTTGTGCAAATGTGCTCTTAGCGCGGTTCAAATGAATGAGCCATGTTTTCGCTACAAGTATGGAGTTGGAAACAGATACATGTTAGTAGACCCTGTATCAGTAGGTAATCATCAAAGTGGTTGCATGTTCCCAGTGAGCCACACATTCTACCTCCACAAGGTGTATACTGGACTAGGTCCTTCACATGGAAGGCCAACCCTAACCAATGCTTGACATACTACAGGAATGAGTTGGATACATTGACGGATGACTGCATCATGGGGGAGCCTTTTACGGAGGATCGTTTAGCAAAATTTCTAACTATTTGCATGGCTAGTCATGAGCTATGGTTGACGAGAGCACCTCTTATCAACTTTGGGATTGTGGAGTTCTATCACGCCGATAGAGTGCATCGACAGTTTGGCCTCCTTTAGAATATTTCGGTGTTAGAACCATTTAATGCCGATATGCATGGTGTTATAGGTATGGGTCAACAACCGGGTCACGAATGAGCCGCTTGTTGGCGAACCCACTTCGACACATGGGATGCACATTATTTTGATCACGTTATTGTCAATATTCCCCCATTCGATGCCACCTTACATGGACCATATATGATGTGGTACCGGAGAATGACTCGGTTTTATTCTCCGACATCCCAAATGCCAGTAGGTGTACAAGTATCAGTTCGGCGACGAGCCGTGGATCCAACTGATGACCATTCTGTTCATTTACCGATGTTCCAACCGAAGGCAACATTGATTCGGAATCTTGTAAGTTTTATTTTATATCTATTCATTTTACATATACATCCCTATTCTATTTGCAAACATAAATCTCAAGTATGTAATGAATTTTAATACAACATGTTTTCTGTTTGAGTGTAAATGACCCAAACATGGACTCAAACGAAATAATGTGCTCATGTTAAAGAGCAATATTAAAATGGTTCAGCCGTGTTGGGCACAAGCTGACCTCGTTGGCGAATGAGCTAGATTGGATGCTAATTGTCGGGACTGGTGCACCAAACAGGTTTTCGAAGGAAAATGGCCACAAGAGCTCCATATCGTCAGAGAGTATTAGAAGAACAACGATGAGAGGAGGGATCACGTCGATGAGCCAAAAGATGATGAAGATGATGGCATTCCCCTTTATGGATTAACTCAAGCAACTCCAAAGCATCTGAAACGGACTAGGAAACCCCTAAACTTGTTCACCCTGGATCCTTGAACTCCTATTTTTTTTGTTTAGTGATATGGCTAGAAATGGAACCAAATCGGGACCGTTCAAATCGGACACAAATCTCAAAGCTCTCAGCATAAAATGATAATTTCCACTACAAACGGGTTAGAAAATGGGAATTGGGTCTTTTCCAGGCTCAATAACCCAAAAATGGATATGTATTACTGGGTTAGGGTGATAGCCCATTATAAATAAACCCAGATCATTTAAAGAGTTATTTAAATTTATGATTATCTCTAAGAGGTGGTTTAAACCAAATCTCTTATTATGAAGGAATTTAAACTCTATTTTTTATCCAAAAATATCGGAAAGTAGAGATAAATGATTATCTCGAAACTGGTCTCAAAGGCGACTATAAATACCCATCTAACCCCACTATAAAAAAAGGTAATCAGTATCTTTCTCTACAAAAGCTCTTCATAATTCTTCACATTACTAACTTGAGCATCGGAGGGTTCGTCGCCGGAATCAATTCCGATGTTTCGAACTTTTTGCAGGTCAGTAGCAGCGTTGAGAACGGTTAACATCGGCAAGTAGTAAAAATGTTAGATTTTACTGGTTCCAAAAGAATTCAAAAATTATTTATTTGTTCCCACACCAAAATTAATAGCAACAGATTGGCGTCGTCTGTGGAAATCAGAAAAAGCAATCCGACCATACTCGCTATTAAAAGCAGTTTTTAGCCATGCCTTCAAAGGGAAAAAGGAAGGTGGCGGTGTCAAGCCGAAGAGCCACCGCTCTTCCTCTACCGACTCCACCTGAGGATGTTCCCCTTCAACAAGATCAACAAGTTCAGAAGCCTCAACCTGAATAGCCGCCTTCCCAATAGGCTCACCCCACGTCTAGGGAGGCTGCGCCGGGGGGCTCCCGTCGAAGTTGTCAAGAACAACATCCTCCCCATGACCACGTCTCGGACCACAATCCTTCTACCGACTCGATGGCCTCGCAAGGTCCTCAGGGGTCAAGAGACCTCCGTCAAATCATCGTCAACCGCCAACGAGGGGTCGACCTCCGAACCTGCTTGGATGAGAGACGAGCCCGTGACGAGATCCCTCATCCAAAACACCAGAGAAGTCAGAGGAGCCCTTCTCCTCAAAGGCTAAGATCTAGAAGGCCCGCCTTCCTAAGGGGGAGAAGGGTCCCCCCACCCCCACCTTGACAGCGAAAAAGCCACACCACTGCGAGCTGATCAGCGCCCAGGGTTCACCATGATGGAGGGGCACCGGTCACCTAGGCAGAATTCCAAAATTTCAAAGAAGACATCCTGCGAGCCATTGACATCGCTCTAAATCACGACTGACAAGAACACAGCCCTCACCGTGCCACCAATCATGGAGAGTCTCGAGGGTCAACTAGATCTGACCAGAGGGACGACTCAGTTCATCGTCGCCTTCGAAAGATGGAAATGCGCCTCAGCAAGATCAACCTCGAAGAAGGTCAACATACCAAGAACTTCCGCCCGAGCCGACCCCCCTTCTCCATGACCATCATGGAAGCCCGTGTCCCCGTAACCTTTAAGCCGCCTCATTTTGAAATCTGCAAAGGGGAGTCTGACCCAGCTGATAGTATTGAGAGTTTTAAAACCCTCATGATGATCCATCAAGCCTCGGACATGCTCATCTGTAAGGCCTTTTTAGCAATGTTGATGGGACCAACGAGAGAATAATACTCCCATTTATCCCCAGCCTCTATTTTCTCATTTGACTAGTTTAATGAACTCTTCCTCACCCACTTAGTTAGCAGCCGCCGAGCCGAGAAAATAAGTACATCCTTGCTAGCCCTCAGTCAAAGGAAAGGTGAATGTCTAAGAGATTATGTTCGGTGCTTTACCGTCGAAGCTCGGTTATTGCCTCTCTCGTCCAATCAGTAGCCTCTGCAGTATTCAGACACAACGTCAATAACGCCGACCTCAAGGCATCCCTTGCCAAGAAGCCTCCTCAGGACTTTTCAGAACTCCTGCTTAGGAGTAAGAAGTACATCCGAGCTGAAGAGACTCTCAACCCTCCCAGTTGAGAAGAGTCATCTTCCGGGAACAAACTGAAGAGGGCAAACGAAGAAGGATCACAAAAATTCCATAAAGACGACAATGGTAAGCACCGCCCTGCTCCTCCTTTTGAGAAGTTCACCTCCCTTAATATCAATATATCAGAAGTTCTCATGGAGGTGGACAAGGAAGTGCTACTTCGCGCTCCCCCTAGAATGAATACCCCCACGAAGGGGAGGAACATAGACAAGTGGTGTCTCTTTCACAGGGACTACGTGTAACGCCCCTACCCCTAGCTCAGACAATTTATACAATTTCTAAGACAAATTAGATACTATGTAGTACAACTGCCCACCACAGACTGCCTCTCAAAAGGTGGTTAACCGGTTAGGTGACTCTTGATCATAGGCTATTATATTTATATATTATTTTAATCAAGCAAATTTCCGATATGGTATTATCTTTATATACAAATCCCTTTTCGATTCCCGGGTGGGCCCCCCACAACCAGGTGACACGTCACCATCACATACACCAGCACAACCTGCTGTTAACACACAATGGTGGGCCCCCCATTTTCAAATACACATATTTCACTATCAACTTTTTCAATATGCTTACCATATATCCATCTGCATATAATTCTTACCAAACACCTACTTTAACACAAACATATATTATATATTTATTTTATATACCCTTTTTTTTTGAAAACCACGGGGTGTTACACACACCCCCCCTTCAGAAACCAGCTTCCTCCCTGAGCATGGGCATGCACAATCTAGTGCAGGATCTCCTTTCTAGCCGATGTGGAGTGGAGTACCCTGATTCTGCTAGCTGCACCGTACCTTGATTCTACGGGTGGTCCACTATTTCAGGCCACCACCTCGCTCGCTCTCAGGCATACCCGACGTACATCTGCTAGCTCCATCTCTGGTATACATCTTGCCCACTCTTACCTACACTCGGTGTCGAAAGTCGGCTTTGATACTATTTGTAATGCCCCTGCCCCTAGCTCAGACAATTTATACAATTTATCAGACAAATTAGATACTATGTAGTACAACTGCCCACCACATGCTGCCTCTCAAAAGGTGGTTAACCGATTATGTGACTCTTGATCATAGGTTATTATATTTATATATTCAAGCAAATTTCCGATTTGGTACTATCTTTATATACAAATCCCTTTTCAATTCCCGGGTGGGCCCCTACAACCAGGTGACACATCACCATCACATACACCAGCACAACCTGCTGTTAACACACAATGGTGGGCCCCCAATTTCCAAATACACATATTTCACTATCAACTTTTTCAATATTCTTACTATATATCCATCTGCATATAATTCTTACCATACTTTAACACCAACATATGTTATATATTTATTTTATATACTTTATTTTTTTTTTTGAAAACCACGGGGTGTTACACCACGGACACGATACGGATGATTATCGGGCTCTCAATGAGAAGATCAAAGAACTCATAAAGCGAGGTCACCTAGCCAAGTTCGTCAGAAAGGATAAGGCCGATCCTCCTCCACCCTCAGGAGCTAACAAGCGAACCGAAAGGTCCACTGAGTTCCACGACTCCGAACCTGGGGCCATCCTTCATCTTTTCCATGGAGGTCTAATGGGGGGAGAATCAACACCTCCCGAAAGGCATTCATCCAAGATGTAAGTTTGGTCCAGAACTTTCCCCCGGCCAAGAGCCCTGGGATCTCGGTGACATTCTCAGACAGAGACATGGAAGGCGTCTGAACGCCCCACTATAACACGCTCGTAATTAGTCTCCACATGGTCAACCACGAGGTGCGTCGAATCCTGGTCGACAATGGCAGTTCCGTCAATATCCTTTTCCTAGAAGCCTTCCAAGGCCTCAAACTTTCTTGAGATCATCTCAAGCCTGCCGGATACACACTCCACTAGTTCGCCGGGGTTCTAGTCCCAATCGAAGAAATAGTCACTCTTGATGTGACCGAAGAAAAAACTCCTGACAACCCGGAAAGAGGCAATGGACTTCATGGTCATCGATGTGAAGGCCGCATAGGCAGGCCAGGCCAAGCAATACTTCATGTCGTAGCCTCAGCCTTTCACATGAAAATGAAGTTCCCAACCTCTGCAGGAGTAGGAGAAGTCAAAGGAAGCCAAGAGACCGCTCAGAGGTATTACACCACTATAATGGGGGCTCGGTCCTCCCACTTGAAGCATTAGAGCTCCCCCAACGGAATAGTCAAGTCCTTCCCAAACTAGTTGATGAACTAAGGAGATCCCCCTCTTTTGGGAAAACCCTATTTTGGGAAGATAGATTTGGAATACAGAGCATCAAAGAGGGTGCCTAACACCCTTTCATAGAAGTAGGTTTTCGATTTTTTATAAGGCCGCAACTTGCGATTCGGCCAAAGCATGTAATAACGGCTCGTCCTCCTCAAGGCAGCCACTTAGTTTGTTTCAATAAAACTTAGCTTTTTTCTTATAAAGATCATTTCCATTGGTCTCATGTCTATCTTTCTGAGTCACATCTACGACTCGTTAAACAGTAAGTTCAGAGTCAAGTTTATCCCCCAGGGCTACTCCTACAACTTGCTAGGTTCAATAGACGAGTTTGGAGTCCAACACTTGGTTCGATGCTACTTTAGTCGCTTGCGAAGAAGCAAGTGCGAAGTGCGTCACCATTAGGAATTGCTCCTACAACTCGTTAACCCCCTCAAAAAACAAGTTTGAAGTCCAACATTTGGTTCGACGCCGCTTTAATTGCTTGCAAACAAGCAAGTGTGGAATGGCTCACCATTCGGAATTGCTCCTACAACTCGTTGGAGAATCTTAAACAACTGGTTCGGAGTTTACAATTATGGTTCGAAAACGCCCTCACAACTTGCAAGTATGCGGGCTCAAAGCTCGAAAACGACCATTCAAACTCCCACAACTGGCCTCAATAAGAGTACAAGCTATCCAATCCCCTAATAAACTCGCCTCCAAGTGACCCTTTTCTTCTGCAACGAGTTCGGAGCTCAACTCACCCCTAGAGTTGCTCCACAAACTCGCCTCCCAAGTGGCTTTCTTCTAGAGCCAGGCGATGCTCTTCATCTCGCTCACCTCTCGAACGGCTCTTCCCTTGAGTCCGGTGATGCTCTTCTTCCTGCTCGCATCCCGAGCGACCATCTTCTTCTACAGTGAGTTCGGAGCTCAACACACCCCTAGAGTTTCTCCTTAAACTCACCTCTTGAACGGCTCTCTGCTAAAGCCTGGTGATGTACTTCTCTCGCGCGTCTCCCGGATGGCCTTCTTCTAAACGAGTTCGGAGCTCAAATCACCCCTAGAGTTGCTCTTCAAACTCTCCTCTGGAACGGCTCGCTCCAAGAGCCTGGTGATGATCTTCATCCCACTCACCTCCCTAGCGGCCTTCTTCCAAATAAGTTCGGAGCTCAGCTCACCCTTAGAGTTGCTCCTCAAACTCGCATTCCAAACGACTCTCTCCTAGAGTCCGGCGATGATCTTCATCTCGCTCACCTCACGAGCAATCTTCTCCCAGACGAGTTTGGAGCTCAACTCACCCCAAGAGTTGCTCTTCAAACTTTCCTCCCGAACAACTCTCTTATAGAGCCTGGTGATGCTCTTCATCCTGCTTGCCTCCCGAGCGGCCTTCTTCCAAATGAGTTCGGAGCACAACCCACCCTTAGAATTTCTCCTCAAACTCACCTCTCGAACGGCTCTCTCCAAGAGCCTGGTGATTTTCTTCGTCCCGCTCGCCTCCCGAGCGGCCTTCTTCCAAACAAGTTCGGAGCTCAACTCACCCTTAGAGTTTCTCCTCAAACTCGCCTCCTGAACAACTCTATCATAGATTCTGGTGATGCTCTTCATCCTGCTCGCCTCCAGAGCGGCCTTCTTCCAAACGAATTCGGAGCTCAACTTACCCCTAAAGTTGCCCCTCAAACTCGCCTCACAAACGGCTCTCTCCTAGAGTCCAGCGATGATCTTCATCTCGCTCGCCTCTCGAAAAGTCTTCTCCTAGACGAGTTCGGAACTCAACTCACCCCAAGAGTTACTCCTCAAACTCGCCTCCCGAACGACTCTATCATAGAGCCTGGTGATGCTCTTCATCCTGCTCGCCTCTCGAGCGGTATTCTCCAAACGAGTTCGAAGCTCAACTTATCCCTAGAGCTGCTCCCTAAACCCACCTCCTGAAAAACTTGCACCTAGAGCTCGGCAATGCTCTTCATGTCGTTTGCATCCCGAGCGACAATGTTCTTCTACAATGTGTTCGGAGCTCAAATCACCCCTAGAGTTGCTCCTTAAACTCACCTCTAGAACGGATCTCTCCTAGAGCTCGGTGATTCTTTATCTCGCTCACCTCCCGAGCAATCCTCTTCCACCACGAGTTTCGACCTTAACTCATCCCTAGAGTTGCTCCTTAAACTCACCTCCCGAACGACTCTCTCTTAGAGCCCGGTGATGCTGTTTATCTTGCTCGCCTCCCGGGCAACCCTCTTTCACAACGAGTTCGGACCTCAACTCACCACTAGAGTTGCTCCTCAAACTTGCCTCCTGAACAACTCTCCACAGGAAGCCCTAAACTCGCTTCTAGAACAACTTTCCACAAGAGGCCCTAAACTCGCTTCGCGAACAACTCTCCACAAGAGGCTTCTGAGGCTCTTCTTAGTAGCTCCCTGGGGTCGAAACTCCTCTTTGTAGATCTCAAATACCGCAAAAATATTTCTCAACTTCACAGAGGTAAAGATATTGCGGACCTGTTTTGACCCTAAAAACGGATGATTCTTCAGCTGGAATCCTAAAGAGAATTTGTGTATCTTCAAGTCTCCTTCGAAAAAAGGTGTCACACGCTCCAATCGGATCACTATAGCACCAGAGATATTCATTTTATTACAGAGTTCATCATTTTAACTCTCTATAGGCAGAGACACTGTGGGTCGGTTTTCACCCTAAAAATGGACGATTCTACAAAAATAATCTAAACAAAAACTGTAGATGTTCGAGTCTTCTACAAAACGAGTGGTCAAATGCCCCGATCGGATCTTTGTAGCTCCGAAAAATTAGTTACAATGCAGCTGCACAAAAAAAAGGTCAAAAATCAAAAGTCAGCATTTTCCAAGTCTGGTTGACCAGTCAACGATGACATGGTGCAGCCGGAGAATGCCACATGGCACCCTACCCAGCCCAAACCGGGTAACACACGTGTTTAGCGCTATGCGAGCCGTACGGTTTTTAAGATTTTCGCGCTCTCTATGATGGACAACTGTGATCTCATCAAAAAACGTACCCGGATCCTAAGATCGAAACTAGGTAGCTGAGCCATTGGATCTCCTTAGCGCGCATGCCCAATCTGATTGACGCTTCAGATGCTACCATGTCGCCAGGTAATTAATTTAATCCTTTATTTAATTATTAATTTGAATTTATTATTTAAAACTCTATTAAATAATTAAAAATTCGAAAAAAATAATTAAATTTTTTTTAAAATAATTATTAATTCGGAAAAATATTTTTATATTATGAAAAAATAATTATAATTTTAGAATAATTAATTAAAATTTTAAAAAATAATTATTAATATTCAGAAATTGAATAAAATATTTGAAAAATGATTAAAATTGAAAAAAAAATCACAAAAAATGGAAAAAAACAGAAATTTCTAAAAATAATTATTAGTATTTTACAAACTCAGAAGAGCACCGTTACATCCCGAGTGAGGATCAAACGACCCCGAGAACCCCGATAAATTCTGTAAGCCAATAAAAACGGACGAACTACTCCTTAAAGGCTGTAAAACTCAGTCTTCGGGAGTGGGGGGCTTGTGATATGGCTAAAAATAGAACCAAATCAGTACCGTTCAAATCGGACACGAATCTCAAAATTCTCAGGGGTAAAACGGTAATTTCCACTACAAACGAATTTGAAAATGGGAACTAGGTTTTTTCCTGGCCCAATAACCCAAAACGGATCTGTATTACTGGGTTAGGGTGATATCCATTATAAATTAGCTCATATCATTTAAAGAGTTATTTAAATTCATGATTATCTCTAAGATATGGTTTAAACAAATTCTCTTATCATGAAGAAATTTAAACTATATTTCTTATTCAAAAACACCGGAAAGTAGAGATAACTGATTATCTCGAAACTGGTCCCAATGGCGACTATAAATACCCCTCTACCCCCACCATAAAAAAATGTAATCAATTATCTTTCTCTACAAAAGCTCTTTCATAATTCTTCATATTACTAACTTGAGTGTCGGAGGGTTCGTCACCAAGATCTATCCCGGTGTTTCGAACTTTTTGCAGGTCGGCAGCAGCATTGAGAACGGTCAGCATCGACAAGTAGTAAAATTTTTAGCTTTTATTAGTTCCAAAAGAATTCACAAATCATCTATTTGCTCTCACACCCTAATTAGTATCAACATTTAATATTTTTTTAAAAGTTATATTTTGTTTAGTGGTATCTCTTATGTTTCAGTTTGTATAAGTGGACTGGATGCTATTTTTTGTTTTAGTTTTTTTTTCTTTTATTTCAGTTTTTTTGTTTTTTTGTTTTAGTTTGTATGTTTCATTATGTTTGTTTCAGTTTGTTTGTTCGGTTTGGTGTCAGTTTGCTTGTTTGGTTGTTTGGTTTGATGTTAGTTAGTTAGTTTGTTTGTTTCATTATAATTGGGTTTGTTGTAGATTATAATTATGTGTTTGATGATACGAGATATGGAATGGTTGATGAGGATTTGAGATAGCTGAATGTGATAGATGGCGTAATGTGATAGCCACTGAATACTGCTTTGAGATTATGTATATAGGGAAGATTTGAGATTGTTGTATAGTCTGGAAGATAACATAACTAAGAGGCTCGCTATTTATCTGAGATAGCGTGTCTAACATTTGGAAAAATGCATAGACTCCAAAGTCTCTGGAAAAATCTCAAATCTCACAATCGCTATGTCAGATAGCAAGTCTGGTTCAAAGGGGCTCGCTATTTGAGATAGCGACTGTGAAATTTGAGACTTTTCCAGAGAATGTGAAGTCTCTGGAAAAATTCAAATGTCAGACTCACTATCTGAGATAGCGAGCCTCTTTAAACTAGGCTCGCTATCTCAGATAACGACTGTGAGATTTGAGACTTTTCCAGAGAATGTGAAGTCTCTGGAAAAAAAATCCAAATGACAGGTTTGTTATCTGAGATATCAAACCTCTTTAAAGTAAGCTCGCTATCTCAGATAACGACTGTGAGATTTGAGACTTTTCCAGAGAATGTGAAGTCTCTGGAAAAAAAATCCAAATGACAGGTTCGCTATTTGAGATAGCGAACCTCTTTAAAGTAGGCTCGCTATCTCATATAGCGACTATGAGATTTGAGACTTTTCGAGATAATGTGAAGTCTCTAGAAAAAATCCAAATCACAGGCTCGCTAGTTTAAAGAGTCTGTATGTTATTTTCCACAATATAGAGCAATCTCAAATTTGCCATATATATATATATATATATATATATATATATATATATATATATATAATCTCAAACACACATAAAGTTGACACATAATATCTCAAATACAAATAAAATGGCTATATCTCAAACTCGTCCAAACAACACAATCAACCAAAATAATACATAACAAAAGTCCAAACATACATTAGTACGAAACATGATTTTGAAATAAATGCTGAATTTACATAGTTTGACGGCTTTGAGAAGTTTGGTTCTAGTTTTTCCAGCATCAATGCATATTGTGACATTTCAAACCACATTTGGAACAAGTCATCCCCGTACCCGTGCTCGACTCATCTCTTATATCCATGTCATTACAAATTCTCGTAGTCTTCGGCCGCCTGTTCCTAGAACGTTGCAGGCTCGTATCAACTATAAGTCGTGGTCCACTATGAATAGGTCAATACGCTGGATATAGTGAAGGATGAAAGGTGGGAGCCCATGTTTGTGCTAAGGCATTAATAGAATAAAATGTATCAGCGTACGACTTGTAATTAATTGCATGAGATGCACAAGCCACCAACACATGAGAACATGAAATATGGTACAGCTAGAATTTCTGACAAGTACATGTTTTAGTACCCAAGTTAACGTTGTGCAAGTTCCCACCGTTTCGATTGCCACCTACTGTTTGTATATCTGTTTTAACTGCAAAACTCCATGTTGATGATGAAACAGTATAACCTCTGCAAGTTGGCTCTCTCACGTTGGATATTTATCAAATCATGAACTTTTGGAGTAAAAATATTTCCTTCACTTATAAGTGTGTTGGCTAATTGACGACGGGTAGCAAAGTAAGAATTAAGATGATGAAAGATCATTTCCATAATCAAAGTTACGGATAAATTACGCACATCTTTCAAGACTGAGTTGAAAACTTCTCATAGGTTCGTATTCATTATGCCATATCTTCGACCTCCATCTGCATAAAGAGCCCATTTCTCAACTAGTTTCTCTTTCAACCAAGTAGCCGTCTCCACATTGACACTTTCAAGCTCAGCGAGTTTGGAACTTTTTGGGTTGGTTTTGACATGCTGCAATTTTTTTCTTTTTTTTCTCATTGCCTTTCTACAAAATTTGCTGAAGAAATTTATAGCGAAATTCGTATACAATAACGATTATATGCGTTTGGTTCGCTCCATACTCTGTTTTGCGATTCCATGGCGGCTAACATACCTGCATGACGATAGGAGATAACACATAACTCAAACTGATCGGTGACAAAAAAATAAATACAGGTCATGAACCATGTCCAAGTATATACACTCTCTCCATCAACTATTCCAAAGGCAAATTGGAAATAAGCTATCATTCGCGTCCGGTGAAACGGCAATTAACAAACAACCCTTGTATTTTCCATACAAGTGTTTTGCATCAACACTAATCACAGGTCTGCAGGACTTGAACCCTTTAATCGAGGCACCAAATTACCAAAATATGCCTTTGAATGTTTGCTCGCGGGGATCGGACTCATACTTATCTTAATGGACAACGGTTTCTGGATTTGCTACTTGTATTGCTGATAGAAGATAAGGAAATTTAGTATATGTTTCTTCAAAGAAACTAAACAACCTCTCAATAGCTTTTTATTTTGCAATCCAAGCCTTCCTATACGAAATCTGATAACTAATTGTAGTTTGACTATCACAATAATGGTCCGTGGTGTTATTCCTATGTCATCCTTCACAACATTCACAATCAAATTGCATACAAGTTTAAGGTCAACTTTACGGTGGTCTTGATTCAACGTGGGATTCAGACATGTATGCGGCCCTACTAATTTCTTCACCATGAAATTTGTCTCATCTTTTGGAACGATTGCACGTAATCTCCACGGGCAACCACCCACAAATTACGACTGAGGGGATTTGCACAATCTCCTTAAGGGTATGTTTCCTATGTGTCAATTTACATTTCACAGTATATAAGGTCGGTGTAGATTTCAATGTGACAAATTGCCGATATTTTTTTTAATGAAAAGGTGGAGTATGGCCACCATGTTTCATTAATAAAAAGTTAATAAAACAAACTCAGAGTACTGAGCAAAGTACAAGTTCCTACAATACATAAATAAAAATATAAGGTCTCCTTTGAACATGGGAGGGTGGGTCAAACATAGAATCATACAGGACTCAGAAGTACAGGAAAGCAACAAAAACCCCCTTAACAAGCCCGGGGGGGGGGGGGGGGGATGCCCCGCCCCAATACTCAGACAATTTATTTATTTATTAGTACAACTGTCCACCGCAGGCTGCCTCTCAAAAGGTGGTTAACCAATTAGGTGACTCTTGATCATAGGAAATTATATTTTATTATTATTTAATCTTGTTAATCCTCCGATGTGGGATCAATTTAATCCCCACACCTGTTCTCCCTCTGGCGTCAGCACAAGGCAAAGCCTCCTAGGCCCCATGCCACGTCAACACGCATAGCTCTCCCAACACCTGGGCCCACACTCCACGTGCAGCAGCCAATGCTCCAAAGCAGCTAATTCATTCTCATTTTAAATCCCATCATTATTACAACTTTTTCATCCATCTTATTTACCATTATGCCATTTACCATACATATATTATTATTATTATTATTATTATTATTATTATTATTATTATTATTATTATTATTATTATTATTATTATTATTGTTATTATTATTATTATTATTATTATTATTATTATTATTATATCTCTTGAAATTACGAGGTGTTACATACACCCCTCCTTTAGAAATCAGCGTCATCGCTGAGTACAGGGCATGTAACCTAGTGCAGGATCTCCTTTCTAGCCTATGTGGAATGGCGTACCCTGATTCAACTAATTCTAGAGTACTGCCCCTGGCCAAACTACCAGCGTACTGACCTCAGCTCCTTCTCAGGCATACCTACCCTGACCCATACTCGGTGTCAAAAGTCGGCTCTGATACCATTTGTAGCACTCTGTCCTCAAACTCAGACAATATATTTATTTATTAGTACAATTGCTCACCACAGGCTGTCTCTCAAAAGGTGGTTAACCAATTAGGTGACTCTTGATCAGGCGATTATATTTTATTATTATTTAATCTTGTTAATCCTCCAATGTGGGATCAATTTAATCCCCACACCCGTTCTCCCTCTGGCGTCAGCACAAGGCAGAGCCTCCTGGGCCCCAAGCCACATTAGCACACATAGCTCTCCTAACACCTGAGCCTACACTTCACGTGCAGCAGCCAAGACTCCAAAGCAGCCAATTCATTCTCATTTTAAATCTCATCATTATTACAATTTTTCCATCCATCTTATTTACCATTATGCCATTAACCGTATTATATATATATATATATATATATATATATATATATATATATATATATATATATATATATATATATATATATATATATATAATACTATATTATATCTCTTGAAATTACGCGGTGTTACAGGGGGGAGGGGATAGATTCATAGTAAAACGCATCTCTTAGTCAAGCGTAGGACCAATCTCAATCTCCTCGTCATCATATTCCTCTAACTGAAAGATGTTGGCAATCCTCCCTATGACCTGTCGCTACAGGTGTAGCCCAGGAGGAAATATGATGCATAATGTGAGTTAGATTACCATAAATACTATTACTAGTCTCACGAAAGTAACAATTATTCCTATCTACGTTGGATAAACTAGAGAACTCTTGTGGAACTTGATTTACTCTCGCACTTTGTGCCATCTCCTCGGTAACATAAACATTAACATTGTCATAGCCATTATCATGTCATAATCGTTCCTCTTATTTATGTTAACATTTGCATATTCATCTTCTTCCACTTCGTCATCATTTTCTAAACTCTCATCAACTTCATTGTCTGTTTTTTCCTCTTCTTCATCATTCTCTAATAATTCGTTGTACATGGTAGCATTTTCAAATATTCCAAATACATTATCATTTTGAACATAATCGTGAACCAAACTAGGTTGATGTGGCAACTCAAATTCTGTAGGATCTAAAGCTATTGTATTTGTGAATGTGTCTTCTTGTGGAGACGGTGGGATTGCACGTGATGTTTGAACTAGGTTAGAACTCATCTCATGTGTCAGTATTTCTCGTACGAAACTTGAATTAGAATTAGCATGTGGCTGAGCATTAATAATTTGGATTTGTTGAATATATAACTCCAATGCAGACCAACTATCATTCGGATCAACTATCCTAGCAATCATGGACTTTAGAGTGTTATCATTTGCTATGGGCACAGTCATAAAATTTTGACATTCACCTTTTTTCCTCTGCATAATGAGCTAAAATTTTAACGTTCCATTGATCTCTATCCCAATTAGTAACCTCATAAATTTTATTGACTGGTTCTGCCATTGTAATTGTACGAGGTGCCCAAATTATTTCAAGATCAAAGACACTATAACAACAACCTAGTTTTGCATCACGAATAATTTCACCACCAAAATAAAACCAAATAGGAATATCGTAATCCATACATATACATATTTATACAAAAATGAGAGTCATTATCTAATCACAAACAAAACCTACCTAAGTTTTCACGATAAAAGGTTATACAAATCATACCTTCAAATCAATGATGGGTGAGATTGAGAAATTATGAGCGTGGAGAAGACCTCTTAAACTTTCCCGGATTCAAAAAAATTTGAGATCTTCGATGATGTGTTTAGGCTTTTCAGAGTGAGAGTATAGAGGGTTATGAGGGATGAGGTGGATCAAAAGATATTTTGGAGGAATTTTGTGGGCGAGGGATCGAATTTGGGAACTAGGGTTTTGAGTTTCGGAGTTGGGAGAGTGGATGGAGAGAGATAAGTGAAAAGGAGAATGAGACAACGAGTCTGGTATTAAAAAAAAATTCTAAACGATACTCGCTGTCTCAAACACACTCGTTGTATATAAGACATCTAGTCTTCGCATGAATTTTTTTCCCGACTTTTCTTGCCAAATTGAGATGAAAGCAATAAGCCTACATACGCTATCTCAGATAGCGAGGACCGTTTGACCGAGCTCACTATGTGAGTTAGCAAGTAGGTTATTTTGGTAAATAGTTTTGAAAGTGGGTCAGTTTGGTAAATATTTTCAAAAGTGGGTCATTTCGAAAGTGGACCCGTTTGGTAAATACTTTCAAAAGGTTGGTGATTATGGAAAAAAATTTTGTAGTAGTTGCCATTTGAACAAGAAAGAACCCTAGCTAGAACATGGGTCTAATTCTGGTGATATAAATGTTAGTAATGAATAGATTCCTTACAGAATTGATTACTGGTCTAGTAAATTAACCCATGAATGTACCAGTGCTTTTACGGTAATCAAGTAATGTCCATCCTTTATAGGTATATCAAGGCTCATGTTCATTTATGATCATTTATTCATTCCATATGTATAGATAGTCATAACCAGTCTGTATCTATCATGAGACTGTCACACTCTGAGGATCATGCAGAGCACGTGAGTTAAGAGCCTTGTAATAACTCCATAACCCGCAGACTGGTCATGACCTCCATATAAAATAAGAAACTTTCATATCTACATCCATGCATGTCTATTATAATAGAAATAAGCTATAATTTAGAATTTGAGCAATGCTAATTCAGCTCTACCACTTGTACCAATACGAACTTCTAAATTACTACTAAGAGAGAAACAAATAGGAACGGGCTAGAAAATGTCAGTGCATGAGCAGTATCTAACAGTATGAAAGTAGTATAAGAGTTCATACACAGTAAGTTTGTATCTAATAGTACAGAAGTAATACTAGAGTGATTTGAACTTCATTTATAGTGGGCAACTAATTTTAACTTGATCTGTAAAGATGTTTTGGGTTGGGTGGATCCACAGTTGATGTAGGTTCGAGCATTGAATGTGATCACGGTGGGCGTTACCGTCTTTAAAGAGAGGAGCGAGGGGAGAGAGAGAATATCTGGGGCCTCAAGCAAACCTAACTAGGGCTTTAAGGATGATAAAAGCAAGTGGCGACAAAGCTATAGAACACATTAATGGCAAATGCTGCTTCTCTCTCTGTCTCCTCTCTTTAAAGAAGATAACACCCAGCGTGATCACATTTAATGCTCTTCCTACATCAATGGTGGATCCACCCAACTCATGCACTGCATATTCAATAGATGATCGACCCACAACCTGGGGTGAGAATCGGTCCGTATCCGGCCTAATATGGACCATCCATTACCGATTCAAAAAGATCAGGTTTTTAATTTTCTCATCCACAACCAATCCGAATCTTAATTGAATTGGTTTCCATCCAAGCCGATTAAGCTCGTTTTGGATTGGATTGGATGGTCGGTTTGGCGTGCTACTTTTTACCTTCAACATCATTTATAATTTTGTTGAAATTTAAAAGATCAACTTCAATCAAACTTAATAAACAACATGCTATTTGTTATTCAGAAATGAATTTAAAATGAAGATTCATTAAACCACAAGTTGTTAATGAATTTTGCACAAATTGTTTGAGATGATGACGTTTAAATGAGTGAGATAAACTGCTTTTTCACTTGCATACTTCTGTAATCTTAGTTTATTATCATAAAAGAAACATCAATAACCATAGCTAATTGAATTTCAGGTACAATAAAAAAAGATTTGGAAAACAATTTCTGCTTGACTTGATTAAAGTAACTACTAAATGTTACATCAACTTTATGATTCTATTAAGTTGGGTCAGTCAAGCATTTCTCAACAACATAACACATAGGATTATGGAGAATCAAAATATAAGTAGAACAACTGGTCGGTTTGTATTAAAGAAATTAAAGAAGACTGTTAGTATCTCCAAGAAAATGAGAAATGACTATTTGTATATTCAAGAAATTAAAGGAGAACTATATTTTTTATGGACTTATGCATAGAGGTACGGTCGGTTTGGTTTCATCGGTTATTTGAAAGCCTCATCCAACAACCGAACCGGTCTAATTGGTTATTGAAGATCAAGAACCGAGCCAATCCAAAACCCCAATTGGTTTGGTTAAAAACCGGTTGGTTTGGGTTAGATTGGTTTGGATTGGTCGGTTCGGATAATAGTTGTCCACCCCTATCCACAACCACAACCACAAACAGTCAAGTGATATATATATATATATATATATATATATATATATATATATATATATATCACTTGTTATTATGTTTCCGAAATTGAGTAAGCTTGGAGAATTTTAAGAATCAGTTAATTTAAACTTGACTGTTTGTATATATATATATATATATATATATATATATATATATATATATATATATATATATATATATATATATACAGAGAGAGAGAGAGAGAGTCTAATATTAGATGGTGTGATGAGCTCCTTATCGTGAGTTGAATATCTCAGTCGTTGGAACGGCTGAGATCTGATTTACCCAAACTCTATAGATCTGTCTTAAGTGTTGAGGGCATTTTAGGGATTTCGAAAACCATCTCACGCTCATTCTCTTCCCCTCTCGTTCCTCTCCTTCCTTTCATTTCGAATCGATCTCAAACACTCCCCCAAATCGAAAACCATAGATCGTCGCCATCAAATTCTCCCAAATCCTGATGCTCCTCCTCATCAATTCTTCCAAACTGCCGTTCTAAACCCACCCCATCGCCATCGAATTTCCCCAAATCCCGACACTCGAACAGCCCCCAAATCGAAGATTCCTCATCTCGCGACAGGTTTGGCTGAAACTTGACGCCCTCAGTCTTGGGCACTTCATCTTCACAATATTTTCGAGGGAAGTGTTTGATTCTCATACATGCTTTTATGATTTATGTTCAATTTCTTGCACTTTATTTTGGTTGTGTGTGTAGGCAATGATGAGTCACATTTTGCTATAAGTTGGCTAAGTATATATGATGAGTGAGTTGCTATAATTTGATACTGGATCTAAATGATTCTTTTCACTCATTTATTTTTGCAACTAATTATAAATGAAGATTGAGAGTGCGCAACTGAGAGTCCCCCCAAACTCTCAGGAATTGAATCTCAGTTTACTTGTATCTAAATGATTCTTTTCACTCATTTATTTTTGCAACTGATAGTGCGCAACTGATTATAAATGAAGACTGAGAGTGCGCAACTGAGAGTCCCCCCAAACTCTCAGGTATTGAATCCTAGTTTACTTGTGATCAATTTGCAAAGGATGGTGATTTTCGTATTTGGTTTGGAAGCAAGCCTTGTTACACATATATCTCAGATTGAGTTATGGAGAAAAAGAAAAACAATCTTGTTCACTGAGTATCAAACCCCAGAATGCTTAAATGAGTGTTGAGGGTATCAAACCCCAGTATCCAACGATTGAGATCTTCTTTGCTCAAACTCTATAGATCTGTCTAAGTGTTGAGGGAATTTTAGGTTTTTTCGTATTGTTTATAGTAGAAAGTGGGAGGCTAATGTTTATAGGAATATTGTGACTACTTGTGATCAATTTGCAAAGAATGGTGATTTTCATATTTGGTTTGGAAGCGAGCCTTGTTACAGATATAGCTTAGATTGAGTTATGGAGAAAAAGAAGAACAATATTGTTCACTGATTTTTTGTGTAAGAAATTGCCCAAACAAACTAGATGGATAATATTCCACATCTTTTAGTTGTAGTTGATTTAATCTTCTGTCCTACTGTTTTGTTGAATTGGCTTGTGAGCTTGACTAAGTATCTCTGTGTTCAATTTTGTTTAGTGGAGGCATTACACATGACGTAGATTCCGCCTCAGGAGAAAGTACCATTGACACTGATGATTGAGGGAAGATCCTCATTCTGTTTGTTCTATTTAAAGTTTATTTTTGCCTTTGTTTTATTGTGTGTTGGTGTAGGCAATGATGACAAAAATATTTTATTCAAGCTTTATGAATTGGTACAAATGTTCCAAACTGTTTGTGTGCTCTGTTTATGTTGTTTAAGAGAATTTTGAGCGATGTTAATGTTGTTTCCAGGCATCTTGAGCTCTGTTTATGTTGTTTATATGCATATTGAGCTCTCTTTTCAGCTTTATTTTAGTCCTATTTGTCATTTGGTTGAGAAGAAATATCAGATTATGGCTGAAATTTGTTAGCATGGCACAATATTGCAGCCTAAGTAACATAATTCCAATGCTTTTGTCATACTTGTTATATACAAGGGTGTTTTGAACCTACAATTAGTTAAAACATTTTGAGATGAGTTGTGTTGGTAGTGTTTTCTAAGATAAATAATTACAGATCAGCTAGCTAAACCCTTTCTTTCTTATTTATTACAGTTTCTACAGTGACTGAAGGTGTCGAAAGATGCTGAAAATTGGATGCATGCTTTAATCAGCTAGTGTGTTATGTAATATTATATGTACCAAATTTTTATGCAATGTAACAGCTCTAACAATGTATATTATTTGAGGTCTGTATAAAATGATGTAACATCTCCATTTTGATGCATTGTAACAGCTCCATTTTCATGTAACAACTCCTAATACGGATGTAACATCTTTATTTATATTCTCTCCATTTTGATGCATTGTAACACTGTTTATGTAGTTTCCTTTTCATTATCAGCGTTGTTTATGTTGTTTCCATGATTTAATCAGCTTCAGCACAGTTTATGTTGTCAAAAAAGAACTCTGTTTATAGGAATGTTTATAATGTAAATGAGGAATGTATATAAAGAGCTCTGTTGTTTCTTGAGGAATGTATATAGTGTACACTTGTTTATGTTGAGGAATGTATGTAATGAATATATAAAGTAAATGAGGAATGTAAATGAGCTCTGTTTAAAGTGCACATTTGTTTTTCTTGAGCTCTATTTATAGTGCACATTTTTTTTTTCAAAAGCTTTGTTTATGTTGGCAAACAGGCATAATGAGGTCTGTTTAATTTTTTAGCTCTGTTTATGTTTTTTTTAGGCCAAATGAGCTATGTTTATTTGCACTCAAATGAGCTATGAAATTTCTAGGCAAATTGTGCTACAAGACTTTCAATATTTATTTACTTTCAATGTTGTTTCCAGGAAAATTGAGCTATGAAATTTCCAGGCATAAAGAGCTCTCTTTATGTTGTTCAACCAACTCTTGAACTCGCATAAAAGAGGAAAATTACAAATTCATTTCCAATAAAGTTAACTGCGTCAAGATTACGAATATCATTATACAAACTTGAAGCTCATATTACATTATACAAACTCGAATATCATTATACAAACTCGAAGCTCATATTACAAAATCGAAGTTCAAACCCACTTGAAGCTCATATTGCAAACTCCGAAAATCATTATACATAAAGTTACAAACTCGATGCATTACAAAAAGTTACAAACTCGATGCATTACAAACTCATATTACAAACTCGATGCCAGAAAATAAACAAAAAGAGCTTCTGCCAAAAAACTATTGGACTGCTGCTGCTGCCAAAAAACTGCTAGAAAATAAACAAAAAAGGCTTAGCAATGTCGGACTGCACTACTAACACCATAATCTAAAAAATTGAATTGAATTAGTCATAGGCATCAAGAAAGTAGTAAGATCATCGAAATCATGAAATAGAATTAGTCATAGGCTTAGATCACACCTGTGTATAAGGATTGTTCAAAACAAGCATGAAGATTAGCGTAGGGCTGCATTATTATGCCATGCCAACTACGGCTAACCATGTCCCCCCCCCCCCCCCCCCCCAACCACACACACACACACACAAAGCCTAGACCAAGACCAAGACAGCAAGTGCAAGCATTCATAAATCAGAATAGGAAAATTCAAATAATTACCAGCAAGCACCCACATTGTGAAAATATTCCTTATCCTCACTGCCTAGACCAAGACACAATCAAAAATATATAGAAAGGAGGGGGCAGGTTCAAAATATTGCTTGTAAAACAGTGCTTATCATCACTGCCTAGACCAACAGGTAGTTTTATATGATGAGTGAGTTGCTATAATTTGATACTGGATCTAAATGATTCTTTTCACTCATTTATTTTTTGCAACTGAGAGTGCGCAACTGATTATAAATGAAGAATGAGAGTGAGCAACTGATAGTCCCCCCAAACTCTCAGGAACTGAATCATAGTTTACTTGTATCTAAATGATTCTTTTCGCTCATTTATTTTTGCAACTGAGAATGCGCAACTGATTATATATGAAGACTGAGAGTGAGCAACTGATAGTCCCCCCAAATTCTCAGGAATTGAATCCTAGTTTACTTGTATCTAAATGATTCTTATCACTCATTTATTTTTGCAACTGAGAGTGCGCAACTAATTATAAATGAAGACTGAGAGTGAGCATCTGATAGTCCCCCCAAACTTTCAGGAATTGAATCCTAGTTTACTTGTATCTAAATGATTCTTTTCACTTATTTATTTTTGCAACTGAGAGTGCGCAACTGATTATAAATGAAGACTGAGAGTGAGCAACTGATAGTCTCCTCAAACTCTCAGGAGTTGAATCCTAGTTTACTTGTGATCAATTTGCAAGGGATGATGATTTTCGTGTTTGTTTTGAAAGCAAGCCTTGTTACAGATATAGCTTAGATTGAGTTATGGAGAAAAAAACAAAACAATCTTGTTCAGAGAGAATCAAACCCCAGAATGCTTAAATGAGTATCAAATACTACCCGACATATAATAGGTGTTCATCTTGTTACAGTAGCTAAATTATAAGTATCCAACCATCCCAAAAATATAGTGAAACGTTCAATCGGTGATTCTCATCACTGCCCAAATATCAGATGAACTGGGCTGGGCTCAGATCACTTAAATGTAAGCTAAACACTGCTAGACTTGTAGTTTAAATGCATTCCATCTAGTCAAGCTTCATTTTCAAGATAACTTCATCATATTAGGAATTGTAAAATGTTCACCAATGTTCATCAATGTTCACCAATATAGAATGACTCTATTATGAGATGGTGAGAAGAAACCCTTATCGTGAGCAAAAGATCTCAACCGTTGGATCGAGATCCAACGGTTGAGTTCGTCTCTGCCTAAACTCTATAGATCTGTATAAGTGTTGAGGGCATTTTAGGGATTTCGATATCCATATCACGCTCATTCCGCTTCTTTCTTGTTCGTCTCCTTCCTCTCATTTCGAAATCGATCTTAAATTCTCCCCCCAAATCGAAAACCCTAGATCGTCGCCATCGAATCCATCTAGTCAAGCTTCATTTTCAAGATAACTTCATCATATTAGGAATTGAAAAAATATTCACCAATCTGAATGTAACGTACCGGATCCCCATTACAGGACATCGGTGACATCACCAGAAACTTTTCCTTCAAATGTATCTCAACACGGTAAATAACACGGAAATTAAAAACATTTACTGTCAAAAATCATCACAGGAATCACATCCGCTGATTCCAATACCTTCGCAGTGCATTGACCACATAATCCCGGCCTGTGACCCTCAGCGAGTAGTCCAACGGCGCCCAAAGGATGAAACATAATTGAATAAAGGTAAGCACACTCACAATCATCAATTCCTGACTATTGACAGACTCAGACATCGAGACACCAAACGCAAACCGACCAGAGCTATATCCCAACTCACTCATGTCCACCATGAGTACTAAGCCAAGAAACTAAGTTCCAAATGAGATGCTAAAAACATCTTTAAAAACACGATAGCTCATGATCACCACACTACGCTATGCAGAGGATTCATCATCAATTGTCCGATGAAATAGTTTAAGAAATAGAAGTAGCTGTAACTCAAGCTACACTCATCTGAATCCAACACAAATAAGACTTCTAGAAGGGTAGGGAGATCCACTGCAATCCCCTAGTGGACGACTCCCTCAATTATTTAAAGAAATCAAGTCCCCGAGCTAATCTTAAGCTCAAAGTCAAACTAAACAACAGGTTGCTAAACTTGCAACGTCCATAACTTCCAGTACACAATTCGGAATTGTTTGATATCCCCCATTCTGGAAAGATAAGATCCTAGTCTACAACTCTTCAGCTAACCATTTCCTCAAATCTAATCATCTTGACACCATAAAACTTCATACACTCTTAGCTTGTACGTTCCTTCATGCACTCGCTGCACATTTCCAACATCATAAAAATTTGCTCGCTCATCGGAATTACTCGATTCTGGGTTCTATGGAAAGGTGGGAGTGTCTACTTCAACTTCCTAGTTGAACACATTCTCAGATTCAATTATTAAAGTCCTCGAAAACACCATATTCATCAGGTGCGCAAACAGGGAAAAAGTTGATTCTTCAATAAATAGGGCTTCGACTAGACTGGATATGCCCTAGTCTTTGGAAAATCATAACTTTCAACCTACAAACTCGAATTACAAAATTCCAATTGGGTTAGAAAACTGTGACACCCTACTACGACTCTCTAGTTGGTTTCCCAAATTGTTAACAAATAATTCCAGAATTTTTCATCTTTGTAGACTAGTCGATTTGTACTCAGCTAAACCCAGTCTGCTTTGAAATTCAATAATAAACCAACCTTAAGTCCAATGCTCATGAAATATTAGATTCTTAATCCAAACATATACTATTCCATTTTATCCAAAATTCACATTTAGATTCATATCGCACAATGAGTTATGACTCCTCAAACATTGCACAAAATTTCAGCGGCTCTTTCCGTATGGTATTTACCACCCCTTACTAAATAATTTAGAAACCTCATCAAATGACCTCTAAAAATTCTAAAATTTTTTAGAAGCATCAAATAGACTCATACCATAAGATACTTCCAAAATTTCATTGCAATATTATAAACACACAAGGAGTTATGATCATGTGAATTTCATTCTAAACACAATCAGCTTCGGTTCTACTATCCAGACCAGTCGCATTCTACAAATTCTTTGAGATATCAAACGACCTCGAAAATTTATGAAATTTAAGACTATAGCTGTAAACACATACAAGAGTGTCCAAAAATATTTTCAGCTTAAAATACCCAGGCTACACTGAGATACAAAATCGGAAATACACAGCAAGTTTCACACAGCCAGCAGCAATTTCGGCTGCTTACTGTCCGAGATTGGGTCCTATGTTTGGGCTATCAAATTACTTTCAAATATTATGACAAAAATCATGGATGCTCTAAATACATAGAAGAACAATTTTCCAAAAATTTGAGCCCAAATTTCAAACCGTTTGGGAGGAAGAAATTCCCAAACTCATCCTCACAAGCATGCTTCTTCACAAAAGCTTATAAAAATGAGTTGGTCTTACCATACAACTATCTTTTCCTTAGAATGCCACCATTATTCATGATAATCAAAATTTCTCTATCTATTTACACATGCTAAAATTTACATACACATCAAAAACTAAATTTTTAGAGTTAAGAGAAATCAGCGACTTGTAGTAGTCGCAAGAAAATCTTCTTGTAGGTTTGCTTGCTCCTCCTTCCTTGCTCCTTGCTCTTGTGGAACTTGGCTATCTCAATCCCCTACTACTTTTCACCTCTTTCCCTACTCAAAAACTCCTTCTCTTCTTCTCCTTCTCTACTTCTCTCTTCTTCTTTTTTTATGAAGAACACAAGATAAGAAAGGAAGAGAAGTGAGTGGAGTGGAGTTTTTATAGGATGGAGTGCTAGGGTTTGGGGGGTAGAAAGGGTCCGGCCAACTTGATGGGGATGGAGGGTGGGGATGGAAGGAGCTAGGTTAGAGTGGGAATGGATGGATGAGATTAAGACAACACACATCTTCTAGAAGCTTTTGGGAGTTTCTTGGAAACTTCTCATCTCAAAGTCAACATACACACATGGTGAATTATTTTCACCATTCGATCTTCATCAAGATCCAAGCTATGATCATATGATACTAGGGTTCCTAACCCTTGGTCAGGTCATAGAACCCTAGGTCACCATACCCTAACCCTAACCCTAGTGCACAATCTCAATCCCCATTTAATTCAAGCACAAGCTCAATTTAAAATAACCAATATATATAATTTAAAATCTATAAAAATATATGTTTTATAGAAATTATAATTTTCTTCCAACAATTGTCTGGTCAAAACAATCGGGACAAATCCACTGTTAATTTGAGAAGATATCCCAAGTCTGTCTCATCGGGTTTAGAACAGCTCATATGTCTAAAATCTCTCAACTAAAACTGATAACTATTAGAAAAATATGTAATCGTATACAATACTCAGACGTGCACAGATTACTATGCAAAAATAGCCATATGCTATTTTGCGGGGTATTACATCACTCCCTCCTTAGAATCGTTCTGTCCTCAGAACGACGCTAGGGAAGCAGACAAACATCAATGAGCAGAAGATACCTTCTCTGATCATCTCAAATTCCTCGAGGAACATCCTCGACAACTGACTCTCAAGTGCTCAACACCGGCTCACATGCCTCAAGTGCTCAACGCATCCTTCCATCCCGGAGATTAATCCCATCGCGTGGATCATTTGGGGATCTGTCTTATCTCACATCCATCGTACTAGGGATGAATCACCTTGGGGAAAGTCACTCTTTTCCTGGACTACTGGAGATCAATCCCTCTTTACAGAACATCCTGGGGCCTATTTCATCCCACGTTCCGGAATACTGAGAAATATCTCGCTCCATGGATTATTCTGGAGCCTCCCTTGTCATTAATTTCCCCGTGGGTATTACTCTCATCCTCGAAATACTGAAGATCAATTCTGCTCCACAGAACATCCTGGGGCCTATTTCATCCCACGTCTGGAATACTGGGAAATATCTCACTCCTTGGATCATTCTGGAATCAATGTTCCACTCGTCTGCTAGTGAATATTGCTCTCGTCCCTGGAATACTAGAGACCAATCCCGCTCCATAGAACATTTGGGGCTTATTTCATCCCACGTCAAGAATACTGTGGAATATCTCACTTCTTGGATCATTCTGGAGCTAACATCACACAATCTTTCTCCATGAGTGTCGCTTTCGTCCCTAAAATACTGGAGACCAATTCCTACTCCACAGAACATTCTGGGGCTTATTTTATCCCACGTCTAGAATACTGAGAAATGTCTCACTCCATGAATCATTCTGGAACCGACATCTTACTCCTTATACAAGATCTCCGCATGCCTTCCAACTCCCGGTTGCTGTACTTGAGGGTCGATGACCACTCTCTTCTTAGAAAAGAACGAAGTTTAACCATGGAGAAGGCAAAAGTTACAGCTTCATGCCCTCTCACAAATGCATACAAGACAAGAGATGACCAAATGCCAAAAGTTTCCATGTATTATAAAAAGTCACCATACCTTGGTACAGAACATATTACAAGTTCATCATCCATAGCTTGCAAAAATGCAACCAACAAAACATTTTACTATTTCTAGACCATGATAGCCCTCACTATTACATACTTACTTCCAGTTGAATAGTTGCTCTTTAGTCTTCTGGGTGGATCCATCATGAATTTGATGCTGCCATTCTTCTGCTCCTGCTCTAGAGTAGACGATAACTGCATTACCATGCTTGTCCTTATCCGCAAGTGATGCTGACTTACTCTTTGTTTACGAATTCTGCTAGTCAGTAGCCACTTCCTCCTTAGAATGGATGAAGTCGCACATTTCTGTTCTGATCTTCTAATAGATCTCGTCACTTACACATCAGATTATGAATTGGCTTTTTCGACATCCGGCTGCAGATTTGCCTTCTGGACATTCAGCTGCAGACTTGCCTTCCGATATCTAGTTGCAGGTTTGACTTCTGGATATTCGGTTACAGATTTGCCTTCCAGTATCCAGTTGCAGGTTTGCCTTTTAGACATTCGGTTGCAGATTTGTCCTCCGATATCCAGTTGTAGGTTTACCTCCAGTGACGTCTGGTAACAGACTAGTCGCCACTGAACATGACTGCACCCAGCTCGTTGGTAAAAATGAAGTACACTGATACTGGTTCAGATATAGGGAAGATCATAATCATAAGTTGGAAAGTACTACCATATGATTTATGATCATCCTATCTGTCAAACTAAGCTTTAATTATAAGAAAAGTCATTCATCCAGGAAGTAGCATAATGAAAAGTTTCCCAAAATATCATATCATTCATAGCTAAGTTGAACATCCAGGATACAAGGTGGATTACACCACATTCCGTCTTCCTAAAAACATACCAAAATAGTTCACATATTATTACACCATGTTACTGATGTTTCTGTTACTTGTTCCTTGAGCATCCTTCTTCTAGTTGTGGGCAATTTGGCTTGATAAGCCCTAGCTTTCTGCAGTTGAAACATGTAACTTCTTTCCTTGGGTATTGTGATTGAAAATGTTCGTGCTTACCGCAAAGAAAACAGGCTCCTGCGCTGACGTTGGTCTTCTCCAGCTTCTGGTTCCTACAATTGTAACACTTTTTAGTTGTAATTGTCTTCTTGGAGCATTTTCTCTTGGAATATTTGGTTCCTTTCCGAGCTGTCCTTGGCTTGATGATCTTATCTGTAGTTTTTTTGGCTTGGTGTCTTCCCGGAGTTCCCTCCAATGGCCCTATAAGCATGCCATATATGATTGAAGTTGCTTTTGCTCTTTCTTCAGGTGTGCAATCTATTGCTCGGCCTGAAGAACCCCTTTGTCCTTACTTTCCTTCAGTATTTTCATTCTCAGATATATGTTGGCTTTTATCTGTTGCTGCACTGTTGGCCTTGATGATGGTGGGGGTAATTCCTTTTCATTCTCGGTCTGTCGTGGAACGCCCATTACTTCTTCTTCCACTGACATCGGTTCATCTGTGGGATTGGTTCGTCTGCCGTCACTGACACATGACTGATGAAGATATCCTTGAACACCATTCTACAAAATACAAACGAGTTCAGTCCTGGTTTAGAGAGGAATCTCAGATACATATCGATTGCTCGAACTATCTGAACACAATCCCATCTCTAACTGGAACTTTAAATTTTAATTTCCTATTGTGTTAGACAGCAATTTGAAGTCAGATCTGATACCAACTGTAACGCTCCGGATCCCCATTACAGGACATCTGTGACATCACCAGATCTTTTCCTTCAAATGTATTTCAACACGATAAATAACACAAAAATTAAAAACCTTTATTGCCAAATAGAATTATTACATAAATAATTACAACCTTTATCTTGTTCTTGAACAAGAAATACAAATTACATAAACTCATTATAACTGATTACAAAAATATTCAAACTCTTCTTGCGAAGTTATCTGCCCCCAGATCGGCAATTGATTGGTCACTGCCAAAATTCTGCTTAGTGGTCGATCTGTCTCTTTGGGACTTGCCCTTTGGCTTGAGCCTTCTGCTGTGCGAATCTGATATTTCTGCACCCGCTTGAATGATAGGCATGTACACTGCCGCCCCACTTGGATGCCCTACTGGCCTGGATCTCCTGCCCTCACGACCCGGTATCCGGTACCTAATTAAGTGGGCATGTCAGTAATTCTACTAACGCAATACTGATAAGAAAACAACGATCTCTAACTATCACACTCATAATTCATCTTGAATGGAAAAGAATTGTGTATCCTGATTTCCTAGTGTTCGTGTATGCCAAGACTTGAAGTCTAATACAAAATACAGAGTACAGAAACAGATGCCTTAATCTGATGTCGGCGAGACTCTGGACACACATGCATCCCATACTATATGTGCCCCAGATCAAGCCGTTTCTCCAGTTTCAGGGATTCAAATCCTCGCCATGCAATGCATTCTATTATTGTACACTTCATGTTTCTGAAGTAGAGCGTAGCTGAGGAGGTTGCAGATTAATCGGTCTCATCCATTCTGCAGTCACTTAGTGGTGTCTCGGTTTGCCACTAGTGCCTGGCGTCCGGACCCCACTCAAAAGCCGTGACGAACCTACAAATACACTGCAGCATATCCATTATGCAGAAGATCCAATATGATCCGTTCGTGTTTACCACAGAACATGACGACCTCGAATGTCTAGAACCCCCTATCCGCCACGAAATTGACACCCCATTCTTACCACGGTACTTCAGGAATCAACAGTTCAAGATACGCACCGCAGCACGTATCCCTAATGACAGGAAGTGACAATCCCATGGTCATCACCACCTAGTGCCAACTTTCAGGATGAATCGGATTATAGGGAATCACCTCTAACACCAATTTGGTCTTCAAGCGAAACAAAAATAAAGAAACTTAATCAATGTAGTTTACAGAAAACATGTTGTTACCCAATCACACTCGGTGTCGATCAACAATGTCGAGCCTAACTGATCTGTCAAAAATCATTATGGGAATTACATCCGCTGATTCCAATACCTTCGCAGTGCATCGACCACATAATCCCGGCCTGTGATCCACAGCGAGTGGTCCAACGGTGCCCAAAGGATGCAACATAATTGAATGATGGTAAGCACACAAACAATCACCAATTCCTGACCATTGACAGACTCAGGCATCGAGACACAAAACACAAACCGACCAGAGTTATATCCCAACTCACTCATGTCCACCATGAGTACTAAGCCCAGGAACTTGTCTAAGTTCCAAATGAGATGCTTAAAACATCTTTAAAAATACGATAGCTCATGATCACCACACTGCGGTATGCAGAGGATTCCTCATCAATTGTTCGATGAAATAGTTCAAGAAATAACAGTAGCTATAACTCAAGCTACGCTCATCGAAATCCAACGCAAATCAGACTTCTAGAAGGGTAGGGAGATCCACTGAAATTTCCATTGGACGACTCCCTCAATTCTTTAGAGACTGTTTGGTTCAAAGGAAGGGAGGGGAGGGGAGGGATTTTAATGGAGGGGAGAGGAAGATAGGGAAAGGGAGGGGAGGAATTTTAATCAAGACTCTGTTTGGTTCAAAGGAGGGGAGGTGAGGGAAAATAATTATCTTCTTATTTGGTTCACAAGTTGAGGGAAGGGATTTTATAATAAAATTACTTTTATACCCTTTTACATTTTATAACAAAACTCAACCACAAAAAAACATCTAGTGTCTCTAACAAAACTCATTCTGTAAGCCGTAAGGACATTCATTTGGATTATTATAAAAAATTCTCATGGTTGAGGAAAGCACTTCAGTCATTTATTGTAAGAAGGGAAGATGCAAAATTTAAAGCAATCAACTAAGTAAGCTTATTATTGGCGTGATGAATGTTTGAAGGAGAGTAAGTTAGAAGTAGATTTGTTCATGAATTTCCATCTTAATGAAATTAATAATTATCTTTTTGCTAGTTCTGCTAATACTTTTTTTTTTCTTTTGTGTTTGGTTGTTTGTAGCTGGAGCTAGTTTGATGACCTTTTTGGCATAATCATTACGAATTTTTGGTCGTACTGTTGCTATTATGTTAAATACTTAATATGTACTTGTTATTGATGAGAATTTATATTGATTTTTGACTTTTTTAGGGAGTGTTTTGATCCAAACATTTCCTATGTCTTATTGGGTTTAGGTTTTACTGCTGAAGAGAAAGAGTGTTTTGAGGAAGTATGCATGTGATCAATGTTATCTTCCTAGGATACTAATTTCTTGTTAATTGGTATTTTTATTATTAGGCCTGATAATTGATGAATAATTTATTCAGTTATGATATCCGTTTAATTATGGAGACTAAGAAAATGACTTATAATTGAGGAAAGTGCTTTGGTATCTTGTTGATAGTTCTTTTTTCCATGTAAATTTTAAATTTGTTTTTTAAAATTTAAAATGGAGTGATTACAAATTTTATTGGTGTGATTAAATGGATTTAGATCTAAGGGGCAATTTTGTCCAATCACTATACAAAAATTTGACTCAATTTCTCTCTCCTCCAAATCCCCCCAATATTGGAGGGGAGCCAAAATTGACTCAGGATTGATGCTGCACCCTCCAGTCCCCTCCCCTCCCCTCCTAAAAAATGAACCAAACAAGAAATGTTTAAAAAAAATCCCTCCCCTCCATTCCCCTCGAACCAAACAGGCCCTTAAGCTCGAAGTCAAACTAAACAACAGGTTGCTAAACTTGCAACGTCCATAACTTCCAGCACAAAATTCGGAATTGCTTGATATCCCCCATTCTGGAAAGATAAGATCCTAGTATACAACTCTCCAGTTAACCATTTCCCCAAATCTAATCATCTTGACAACATAAAACCTCATACACTCTCAGCTCGTACATTCCTTCATGCACTCGCTGCACCTTTCCAACATCATAAAAATTTGCTCGCTCATCGGAATTACTCGATTCTGGGTTCTATGGAAAGGTGGGAGTGTCTACTTCAACTTCCTAGTTGAACACATTCTCAGATTCAATTATTAAAGTCCTCGAAAACACCAAATTCCATCAGGTACGCAAACTGGGGAAAAGTAGATTCTTCAATAAACAGGGCTTCGACTAGACTGGATCTGCCCTAGTCTTTTGAAAATCATAACTTTCAACCTACAAACTGGAAATACAAAATTTCAGTTGGGTTAGAAAGCTATGACTCCCTACTACGACTCTCTAGTTGGTCAAATTCCCAAATTCTTAACAACTAATTCCAGAATTTCCCATCTTTGTAGACTAGTCGATTTGTACTCAGCTGAACCCAGTCCACTTTGGAATTTAATAATAAACCAACCTTAAGTCCAATGCTCATGAAATCTTAGATTCATAATCCAAACATATACTATTCCATTGTGTCCAAAATTCAGATTCAGATTCATATTGCACAATGAGTTATGACTCCTCAAACACTGCACAAAATTTTAGCTGCTCTTTCCGCAAGGTATTTACTACCCCTTACTAAATAATTTAGAAACATCATCAAATGAGCTCTAAAATTCTAAAATTTCTGAGAAGCATCAAATAGACTCATACCATAAGATAATTCCAAAATTTCATAGCAATATCATAAATACACAAGGAGTTATGGTCATGTGAATTTCATTCTAAACACAATCAGCTTTGGTTCTACTATCCAGACCAGTCACATTCTACAAATTCTTTGAGGTATCAAACGACCTCAGAAATTTATGAAATTTAAGACTATAACTTTAGACACATACAAGAGTGTCTACAAAAATTTTCAGCTTAAAATACCCAGGCTACACTGAGATACAAAATCGGAAATACACAGAAAATTTCACACAGCCAGCAGCAATTTCGGCTGCTTACTGTCCGAGATTGGGTCCTATGTTTGGGTTATCAAATTACTTCCAAATATTATGAAAAAAATCATGGATGCTCTAAATACATAGAAGAACAATTTTCCAAAAATTTGAGCCCATATTTCAAACCATTTGGGAGCAAGGAATTCCCAAACTCATCCTCACAAGCATGCTTCTTCACAAAAGCTTATAAAAATGAGTTGTTCTTACCATACAACTATCTTTTCCTTAGCATGCCACCATTATTCATGATAATCAAAATTTCTCTAACTATTTCCACATGGTAAAATTCACATACACATCAAAAACTAAATTTTTAGAGTTAAGAGAAATCAGCCACTTGTACTAGTCGCAAGAAAATCTTCTTTTAGCTTTGCTTGCTCCTCCTTCCTTGCTCCTTGCTCTTGTGGAACTTGGCTATCTCAATCCCTTACTACTATTCTCCTCTTTCCTTACTCAAAGACTCCTTCTCTTCTTCTCCTTCTCTACTCCTTTTTTTTTTTTTTGTGTGTGTGAAGAACACAAGATAAGAAAGGAAGAGAAGTGAGTGGAGTGGAGTTTTTATAGGATGGAGTGCTAGGGTTTGGGTGGTAGAAAGGGTCCGGCCAACTTGATGGGGATGGAGGGTGGGGATGGAAGGAGCTAGGTTAGAGTGGGAATGGATGGATGAGATGAAGACAACACACATCTTCTAGAAGCTTTTTGGAAGTTTCTTGGAAACTTCTCATCTCAAAGTCAACATACACACATGGTGAATTATTTTCACCATTGGATCTTCATCAAGATCCAAGCTATGATCATATGATGCTAGGCTTCCTAACCCTTGGTTAGGTCATGGAACCCTAGGTCACCATACCCTAACTCTAACCCTAGTGCACAATCTCAATCCCCATTTAATTCAAGCACAAGCTCAATTTAAAATAACCAATATATATAATTTAAAATCTATTAAAATATATATTTTATAGAAATTATAATTTTCTTCCGACAATTGTCTGGTCAAAACAATCAGGACAAATCCACTGTTAATTTGAGAAGATATCCCAAGTATGTCTCATCGGGTTCAGAACAGTTCATATGTTGAAATATCTCAATTAAAACTGATAACTATTAGAAAAATATGTAATCGTGTACAATACTCAGACGTGCACAAATTACTATGCAAAAATAGCCATATACTTTTTTGCGGGGTATTACAACGAACAAATGCCCAAATTGCTAAGATATATCTTAGTGTTGAGGGCCTTTTGTGGATTTCACAACACTCATTCATGTCTTCCCTTTCTTCTCTCATGCTCATTCCCGAAATCTATTCAACAAATAATTCTCATGGCACACCACCAAATATGCAACTTAGATATAGTATCAAATTTTCTTGTGATTAATTTGCAAAGGATGGTGATTTTCGTGTTTGGTTTGGAAGCAAACCATGTTACACATATATATCTCACATTGAGTTATGGAGAAAAAGAAAAACAATCTCGTTCACTGATTTTTAGTGCAAGAAATTGCCGAAACAAACTAGATGGGTAATATTCCACATCTTTTAGTTGCAGTTGATTTAATCTTCCGTGTTAACAACACCACTAACACAACTCATCTTAAAATGTTTTGACTAATTGTAGGCTCAGAACACCCTTGTATATAACAAGCATGACAAAAGCATCAGAACTATGTTGTCACTTGGACTGCAATATTGTGCCATGCCAACAAATACCAGCCATAATGTAATATTTCTTCTCAACCAAATGTCAAATTGGACTAAAATAAAGCTTAAAAGATAGCTCAATATGCATATAAACAACATAATCAGAGCTCAAGATGCCTGGTAACAACATAAACATCACTAAAAAATTCTCTTAAATAACATAAACAGAGCACACAAATAGTTTGAAACATTTGTACCATTTCATAAAGCTTGAATAAAATATTTTTGTCATCATTGCCTAAAAGATTAAATCAACTGCAACTAAAAGATGTGGAATATTACCCATCTAGTTTGTTTTGGCGATTTCTTGCACCAAAATCAGTGAACAAGATTGTTTTTTTTCACCATAACTCAGTCTGAGATATATATGTGTAACAAGGCTTGCTTCCAAACCAAACACGAAATCACCATCCTTTGCAAAGTGATCACAAGTAAACTATGATTCAATTCCTAAGAGTTTGAGGGGACTCTTAGTTGCGTACTCTCAGTCTTCATTTATAATCAGTTGTGCACTCTCAGTTGCAAAAATAAATGAGTGAAAAAAATCATTTAGATCCAGTATCAAATTATAGCAACTCACTCATCATATATAATTAACCAACTTATAGCAAAATGTAGCTCATCATTGCCTACACACACAACCAAAATAAAATGCAAGAAATTGAACATAAATCATAAAAGCATGTATGAGAATCAAACACTTTCCTCAAAAATATTGTGAAGATGAAGTACCCAAGATTGAGGGCGTCAAGCTTCAGCCAAACCCGCCGCGAGATGAGGAATCTTTGATTTGGGGGCTGTTCGAGCGTCAAGATTTGGGGTAATTCGATGGCTACGGGGTGGGTTTAGAACGGCGGTTTGGAAGAATCGATGAGGAGGAGCGTCAGAATTTGGGGGGATTTGATGGCGACGATCTTGGCATTTTGATTTTGGGGGAGAGTTTGAGATCGATTCGAAATGAGAGGAAGGAGAGGAACGAGAGGGGAAGAGAATGAGCATGAGATGGATTTCAAAATCCCTAAAATGCCCTCAACATTTACGACTGAGATCTTCAGCTCACCATCTCATAATAAACTCACTCTATATGAGTTATATATATATATATATATATATATATATATATATATATATATATATATATATATAAATAAATATATATATATATAGAGAGAGAGAGAGAGTAGTGCTAACTAATATGAGACGGTGAGATGGGTGAGATGAAAATTCTTTTTGAGAGGAGCGATTTGAGTTATCTGAATCTTGATCAAACTGTTTATATCACTCTACATGTCATCAAGATATTGCATACAAAATTTCAAGCAATTCAGAAACCTCTGGCCTATTCATCAAGGCATTCAAATAAATGCATATATATGTATTTCGCATCATCTTCATGACCTATTGAACGCTTTGATGCATAGGCTAGAGGTTTCCAAATTCGTTTGAAATTTTATACACATCATTTATATGATATGTAGAGTGATGTGAACAGTGTGATCGAGATTCGGATGATTTAAATTACTCATCTCATCCATCTCACCCATCTCACCATATCATATTAGCGATATATATATATATATATACCCGTGGCCACGTGCCTACGGCACGTCTTTAGAACGATGCAGCATATGAAAAGTCTTGTAAACATTAAATCAACAATTATGTAGTTGAAGTTTGAATAGTATGACAATAATTAGTTGTAAATAAAACTCCATGTTTCCATCAGTATATGGTGAAAAATAATTATAAATTGGGATATAAAAGTCCATGTTTCCATTTCCAATTTCACATTTCCAATTTCCGAAATTTAGATTAAAACAAAACATTGAATTAATTAACATGGATGGCAGAGAGCACATAACCAACAGCCTAAAAATACTATTCATACATACCAAATCACATCTTTCTACTAATAAACATGCAACAAACAAAAAGGGTAAATTTGATGCAAAAAGGAAAGTAAACCCATATCAGGAATTGTACATTTAGATAAAAAAACAGCGAAAAGATGATACCTTTTTGCATCTAGAGGAGCAAGGGAGCGAATGAGCTGAATGGGATGAATGGGTTGAGAATTCTATCATCCGTGTCCATTCTTTCTCTCTTCCTTCTATAATTCTTACCCTGTTAATTAATTAATAGGTAGTAAGAATAATCAGAGAGAGAGAGAGAGAGAGAGAAAATAATTAAATAAATAAATGAGTTATTTTGGGGGCAATTTGAATTTGATTTTTGGAAGAAAAATGTGTTTTGTGATGTTAGATCTAGGCCTTTGATTTTTGGGAGATTGAAGGAGAGCCACTTGATAGCTTTCTTTGTGATATATATATATATATATATATATATATATATATATATAGAGAGAGAGAGAGAGAGAGAGAGAGAGAGAGAGAGAGAATTAAATAAATAAAGGAGTTGTTTTTGGGTGAATTTGAATTTGAGTTTGGGGGGCAAACCTTTTTTTTGGGGGGTGGGGGGGGATCGGGGCCTTTGATTTTGGGGGGTTGAAGGAGAGCCACTTGATAGCTTTTTTTGTACTATATATCTATAACTATTATAATGGGAGAGATGGGGTTGGTAAACAAATAAACAATTTTTATTGTTTTTTGTATGTTAGTGAACACGTGCATCACACGTGTTGGTAGTTTTTTTTTGTCTTTTTCCTTCTTCCTCCACGTGCATCGCACGTGCATGATACTAGTGTATATATATATATATATAGAGAGAGAGAGAGAGAGAGACAAACTGGTTTGGTCAGCTCAACTGTATAACCTTCCTCCTTGTTGCAACTCTTATGTTGTCACTAATGAACATATCAGACCACTTACCAGCTCTAAATTTTGCCGGAAAAGAACAAAGAAAAGAAACTATCCATCATGATCCCTGCATCATGCATGGAAACGAGGATGAGCCTTGAATGATATACCTATAAATTGGATGGACATTACCTACTTGACTACTGTAAAGTTTTAGATCCATAGGTTTTTACTGGACCATGCATGCAGTAGGCCAGTGGTGCAAGGAATATTATTCATGACTAGTGACCACTAATTATTAATCTCCACCCCAACTAGGCCCTTGATCATGTACTACGGTTCTGTTCTGTCTGACTTCTACTTGTACATGTCTTTATTTGTGTTTGGAGATGGTTGAAAGTTGGATAAGAAACAAAGCTAATGCTTGTATTTATATTTATAGAGCTGATGAGGACTGATGAATACCAGTAAACAAACAGTCCAGCATACTCTTTAGGGCCTAAAGCCCAACAAGCCCAACACACCACTAAGCCAGCCCAAAGACCATACCCTCTTCCCTTAAAACCATCTCCAACCATGAAAGCTATCTTTAAATTTTACCCAAAATAGCTAATATAAAGATAAAAATATGTTCCAACGGGACTAGCTAAACTACTCGCCAAAATAGATTTCTAATATTCACTCGTCAGATCTGGCGAGTATGTACCGCTCGCTAAACTTCTTCCCAAAATCACAAAATTGCGAAATCGCGAAAATCAATCGTGAAAATTGCGAAATCAATCGCGAAAATTGCAGAATCACTGAAATTTGCGGAATCGCGACAGTTATATTTCTGTTGTTGGAGCAGAATCGCGAAAATTGCGAAATTGTATTTTTGGGCTTGGAAATTTTATTTTGTATTGGGCTTATATTTTAAAATTTTATTTTATTTAATTTTGGACTTTAAATTATTAATGGTTATTCAAAATAGATAACATGGTTGAAGTAGAAACTTTTTTCGCTAGCCAAATTATCCATTTGTTATCCATTTTGACTATTTTAGTTAGCCAAAATAGCTAACGTGATTGGAGATGCTCTAACAGATGCAACCTGGCCCATCCATACGGCTGGCTAGGCTGAAAGAGAATTTTTCCGTACTAACCCACTTTTTGAAATTATTGACCAAACTGACCCACTTTCGAAACTATTTATCCAACTGACCCAATTTTGGACACGTCAGTATAAAAGGCTATTGGCAATAACGGCATCGGTTATTTTGATGTCGTTATTACCAATAGCGGCACCTGTAAAATAAAGAATTTTATTGCCGTTATTGGGAGTAACGACATCAATACCTCTCGAATTCGCTTAGCAATACTATGGCTTGAGAAAAAAATTGCAAGAAAAAATATTTATAAATGATGCCCTTTTTCCTAATAAAGGCTTATTATAACTTATGTAGCTATTGAAAATAGCGGCATCAGTATAATCAAAAAAAAAAAATCTCTCTTCCCGTTCTTCTCTTCATTAATGGGGGGAAAGAGAGAGATAGATGATGACTGATCAATCAGTCATCATCAATCATCATCTATCTCTCTCTCTCTCTCTCTTTCTCTCTCTCTCTCTATACATATACATTTAATGTAGAAAAGATGTAGAAGAAGAAAAAAAAAGAGAAATAATTTTTTTTCTACTGATGCCGCTATTTCCAATAGCGGCATCAGTTACAATGATGTCGTTATTAGAGATAATGGCATCATTTATAAATATTTTTTCTTGTAATTTTTTTCTCAAGTCATAGAGTTGCTAAGCGAATGCGAGATGTACTGATGTCATTACTCCCAATAGCGGCAACGGAATTTTTTTACAGGTGCTGCTATTGGCAACAAAGATATCAAAATAACAGATGTCGTTATTGCCAATAATGATGTATGCTGACGTGAACAAAACTAGATCAGTTAGATAAATATTTTTGAAAGTGGGTCAGTTTTTGGACAATATTTTCAAAAAGAGGGTCAGTACAGAAAAATTGCAAAAAGACAATCTCATCACTCCAATCCCTATAAATACATCCTCAGAACCAACTTATAACTTTATTCAGCAATCTTAAAACTACATGTCACCCAACCCATATGATACCCGCGATCTGACCCATACTTACCAGATCACATCATTGTCACTTGTCACACCCCGCTTCCCAAAATATGGGAATACGAGTCCGTGACGAAGGCCCAGCGAATGATATTAACATCATCCATAAGCTGTACCAGTCTTAACTCAACAATATGAAAGAAATAATCACAACCACGCAGATAAATATAATCACATAAACAATAACTGAGATAAAAACATGCAGTAGTCAACATAATAACCAACTGGAAAAATAAACAACAGTTACGGGTCAACAAGCCCGGGATACAAAGTTCAACAAAAGAATAACAATGCAATAAAAGAATAACATGGAAGAATATAATTTATTCTAAAGCAGCTCCTGCTTCAATCCTAGAAGAACTGCTCACTAATGCCTCCTGCCAAATTTCCTTATGCACCTGTAGCTTGATCAACTAGAGTAGAAAATAAAATGTCCTTAGAGAAAGTATGGACAACAAGTAGTGAAAAACAAATAGTAAGGAAACATGGTACATCAAGGAATATGAAGCAAGATCAAAGTCCAAAGCAATAATAATGTTAATAAACAATGGTTAAGTGTACAAGTGTCAACTTAGGTTTATTATCATTTCATTTTTCCTATCTAATACACGTACTACTGCGTCCCATACCACAAGTTCGGTGCACGCAAAATAGTGTACGTTTGAGACATAGTGGTGGGATCTACAGAGCGTGTACTCAGTGTAACAAGATAACAAGATAACAAGATAACAAGTTCACAAGTTCACAAGTAATTCTCCATCTTCCATGTCAATATTCCATATAAACAAGAAGGACCCTACAGAGTACATTTTCTGAGATTATCCACTACTAAGTCAACCCTTACTAACCCGGCTTGTTTAATATTTTATTATTTCATTCATGGTCATGCAAGTGTATGTAAGAGTGTCAAGGCGACGATAGGAATGTAACAAAATGATACAAAGTATGGTAAAATACAAGTAATTGTGAAACTGAAAAAAGCAGACATAACGGTACTAAAACTGCAGTAACTCATAAACTATAACTCAGAATTCGATTCCGCCAAAAGGGAAAGTAAACTAGACATCCGGGGCTACAATTCATATTCAGTAAGTTTTTATTAATTCTAACTGTAACTAGGTCAATTATCCTAATCTTTACAGGTCAACGGTTTTGGCAGCAACTTATAGTCAAAACTTTATGGGTGAAAACTATGTGTAAAATCAATATAAAAATCTATAAAAATTAGGAATGGATCCTAAGTATGTCTACAAAGTTTCTGGAGAGTTTCAAGTCATTACATTACTGTTATCATGGTGTTTCAACTGAAAATTGTATCGGTATTTTATTAATTTGCAATCTGGAAAGTACAGACCAGCAGTGACTAAAACTGTAATATCTCACAGCTCACAGTTCGGAATCTAGATCTGTCAAGTGTTCTAGAAACTAGATTCATTAGGCTATAATTCTCTTTTTATATAGTTTTGATTGATTCTTATTGTAACAGGGTCGAAACATCAGTACAAAACGGAATAGGCAGCAAGACATAACAAAGTCATCATATATATATTTGTCAAAGTGAATAACCAACATGTTCTTATTATCATGCAATGCAATATAATTAATGTACAGCAAGTTGAAGTGAAATTCTACTGTATATAAGGCAAAATTATAATGTCACGATTCAATTCTTGAGATCTCAATCAATTAACATGTATTCATATCATTATATATATCTCATATGCAAGTTCTAGTTAATTTTTTCATGTCGTGTGTGCATGCAAGTTTGGGTTTGAATCAAAGGATATTGGCACGAGTCAATGATACTTCGGGTTAGCTCGTGTAAACCCTCGATATCTCCAACAAAATGTATACAAGCAATATACGATAATCGAAAGAGAACTGCTTGCAGAGGAAATCAATAATCTTGAACTAGAAAAATAAATCGAGTTCAAGTGGACTTGCATTTTGTGTGAGAGATTCGAATAACAAGAATAACGGGATTAGAATCCCGGGGAGGCACACGCGCTCTACGTGCAAAACAGCAACAGCGAACAGCATATAAATAGAACAGCAACTCACTGGATCTCAAAGCAGAACCCCAAACAGCAACTCTACATCCTACTCCACCCGAAACAGCAACACAAAAGCAGAACCCCAAACAACAACTCTAGATCCTACTCCACCCAAAACAGCAACACAAAAGCAAAACCTTAAACAACAGATTCCTAGCAAACAAGCAAACAGCAGATCTCTTCACAAACACCGAACACCAATGTCGGACCCCCCTACACTACACCAAACACCGAAATTGACCACTGCGCTTTTGTCTTCTCCAACGCAACGGAGAGAGAGAGAGAGCGACGACGGGCGATTACAGCGAAGGCTGGCGATGTTGGTGGTGAGGGCGACTGGTCGCTGGCGGTCGGGAAGCGACGCAACGACCAGGGCTGATGGTGAAGCGACTCTGTTTCGCTCCGAAAATAGAGGAGGCATCGGCGAGGGGATGTGCGGCTCTGGGTGACAAGGAGGAGGAGTTCTTCAGTGGTTACGAGGGTACACGGAGGGAGAAGATGAGACGGCGGCGAGGAGAAGTGAACAGTTGGGTTCGCCGATGGGGACAAGGTGGCAATGAGCGACGGAGCTTCGGAGCTAGCAATGGCGATGGGCGAGTTCGGTGGAGAACGGGAAGGCGACAGAGATGGGTTTGCTTGCGAGGAGGCGACAATCGAGCATGGGAAGAGGGCGAGAGGATGGCGACGATGGGGAGCTGTTGTTAGCGGCGTGGTGGAGACTGCGGCGGAGCTCGACGAAGAGGAGCTCGGGATGGAGCGACGCTGGATGTGGAGATAAGGCGAAGGGTCTCGAAGTCGGGGGTAAGCAGGTGGGACGAGAAAGACGATGAGGTTAGGGGTTGCGACTGGGTTCTCTGTTGGTTGGGAAATGGAGGAGAGAGAGGGAGACGGGGAGAGAGAGTAAGGGGAAGGGGGTTGGGTTTATAAAAATAAAAATAATAATATAATATAATAGTGGGTAGTTGGGGATAGTGGGGTTTGAGGACGTAAGTGATTAGGAGATACGGAGAAGTGTGCAGTTGAGGAGATCTGGGTTGGTTGTTAGGGGGAATATGGGTTTGTGGGTTTGGGTACGTAGACTAGGATTTAGTTTTAGGATCCAATAAGGAGATGGGTTTGGGTAGATAATAGTATGGGCCTGAAAATGGATTTGGCTAACAAAAGATAAGGATAATAATAATAATAACAATAATACAAGAATAATAAATTGCAACAGAAAGCCCACAATAAGCCCAAGATCCAAAATACAATAAAATAGAAAAGAGAACACTACAGAAATACAAGAAAAAAAATTCATACAATCGGAAACAGGGGTTACAGCACTAGAGGAAGGGACCCTTCTTAAAAAACATAAACTAACACCACATCACCACCCCAACAAATTTGAATGTCCCTCATGGACCCAATCCTACCTCCACCACCTCCACAGATGCCCGGGAAACATCCCGACGCTGCCCACAACCCGGATATGAGCACCCTGGAGGACCCCGAAATGATGCATCCAACACCCCCCAAAACAACCCAGCTACCCACCAAATGCTATTTTCCCTGCCCACAATGGAACAAATCCTCAAACAAACCCAAGATGAAAATGCCACCATGCACCGACAAATCCAGGAACTGAGCCAAGCCATCCAAATGAACCAAATACCACCTCCCCCTCACGGCACCCGTCGCCAATTGATTTCCGAAAAACCCTCACAATTATACACTTCCGGACAGAATTACTTCAATGTTCACCCAGTACAAAGTGACCTAGGCGAAAGCTCGGAAAAGCCATATATCCCCTCTTATGTATGCCCCTCCCTCAGTTGTAGAACCCTCACCCGGACTCGTTCCTCCCATCAAACTCACATCCCTGACCCATCCCACTTTGAAATACCGCCCCTAAGGCGAGGGCAAGAACTCCCAACTTCACCCTTGCCCCCCCCCCCTCCCTTGCTGATGAACACATGTCCAAAAGATTCCAGCTCCCTCCCTTAGAGAAATATGATGGGGTGGGTAACCCAACTGACCATCTCCTTAACGTCTGACAATGACCTGTGCATGGTTCTCGTTACAACTCTAACGAACATGACATGGAGTTGGAACTGGAAACTAGATGGGGATGCATCACCTCCCTCCAAGAGTTCGAGTTGTCATTCATGCAACAATTTATAAGTAGTCGAAAGAGGAAGAGAACAATCGCCGAATTAGTTAGCATCAAACAAGGTTAGACAGAAAGCCTATAGTTGTATATCCGACGCTTCAACTCTGAGCAGATAGCGATTGAAGGGGTACACAAATCTGTGTCAAAAGCAGCAATGGAAGCCGGCCTGTCCAACCGGTCCCTCGCCAACTCTCTCCATAAATAGCCAGTAAATTCCATGGCTGAATTCATGATCCGGGTGGAGAAGTATATCAACATAAAGGAGGCCAGTGACAAAGGAATCCTCCCAAGCCCCCTCACCCCTCCTGCCCCGAGAAAATAGGCACCCATCAAAACTGGCCCCTCAGCCAGGCGGTAGGAGAGAGAGCACGAAAAGGGACATACATGATTTTTGTCAAGACTTTAAAGTTTACGACCCCCCCCCCCCCCCCCCCCCCCCCGCGGAAGTAGACCCAATGAGTCTGATGCACACAAGTGCTGCCAATACCACGACCAGTATGGTCACTACATAGAAGAATGTAAACAACTCAAGACTGCAATTGAAAGCTTGTTCAGAGAAAGACACATGCGAAATTATGTAGCAAATGCCCAACCCATCTCCCAAAGATCACCCCAAGTACTCCCACAGACAACACACACTACCAATTCAGGTTAAGTCGGCTGCATGACTTTTGGTTTTATGAGCTGTTACAACCTTCATGGCCGGCCTCCCCGCACGAAGACCGCTCCCTCCACAGAGTGTAGCCTATACCGCCGTCGAGGGCGTTATGACAGTAGTCAGCAACAGAATCATAGATTCCTCAGTCACGTTCACTAAAGAAGATTTTTTAGGTTTAGAGTACACACCAGAAGACGCCCTAATCATTAAACTCAAGAAACACAACTATGAAGTCATCAGGGTCTTGGTGGACACATGCACCTCAGGAGACATCATTTTCTTGGATGCATTTTATCGCCTGGACCCCAAACTAAAGTTTGACCCCACCCTGACCCCCTGGTCAGTTTCATTGGCCACACAGTAAATGTGGAAGGAGTCATAACCTTACCAGTCATACTTGGGGAGTATCCAGAAATTGTCCAAAGGCCAGTAGACTTCATCATCATTGATGCTGAGTGTTTGTATAACACGATCGGGGGGGGGGGGGGGGGGGGGACCAGCACTGGCTACATTTCGAGCGGTCATCTAAACTTATCACATGTGCCTAAAATTTTCAACAACAAGCAGGCCTGGCAGGGCTAGAGCCGACCAAAAGGAGGCCAAAGAGTGCTACTGAAATAGTCTGAAGAGAACAAGGGAATCCATCATTGTAGAGGAGTTCGACTTGAGAAAGACATACTCAAGCGAGCGGGGAGAGCCTATAGAGAAACTGGATGAGGTAGAGAGAACAGAAAGGTGTAAGATGGCCAACATCGGTTCTCTCATTCAGGGGCAAAAAAGATATTGGTTAAGTTGTTGAGGGATAATGCAGATGTGTTCGCATGGTCAACCACCGACCTCACTAGTGTAGAACCCAGCGTGATAGTCCACAGGGTGAATGTCAATTCCAATGCTAAGCCCAAGCAGCAAAAGAAGATGGTCATTGGCCGGGAAAGACAGAAAGCTGCCCAAGAGGAAGTACTGAAACTCGAATACGGTAGGTTTGTTATAAAGATCTAATATTCTGACTGGCTGGCCAACGTTGTGATGGTTAAGAAACCAAACGGTAAATGACGAATGTGTGCCGATTTTACTGATCTGAATCAGGCATGTACCAAAGACAACTTCCAGCTTCCAAACATTGACCAGATAGTCGGCCAGGCTTTCAGATGCCAAAGTGTAAGCTTCATGGACGCATTCTCTGGCTACCACCAGATCCATATGGAACCAGCAGATGATAAGAAGACCGCCTTTATAGTTGAGAGTGGCACTTATTGTAACTGAAATGTTGTTTGGGCTGAAAAACGCCGGAGCCACATATCAGCAACTTGTTTCCAACATCTTCCTCCAACAATCGAGAAGAACATCGAAGTATACGTAGATGACATGTTAGTCAAGTCTGCTCTGAAGGAGAGTCTTGAGACCGACCTACAACCTTCCAAACTTTGCGAAATTTTAGAGTCAAACTCAACCTAGCCAAATGTGCTTTTGACGGGAAACATTTGGGGTTCATAGTAACCCACAGGGGCATAGAGGTGAACCACGAGAAATCAAGGCAACTATGGACATGGTTCCCTCATTCACCGTCAACAAAGTGCAGAAGCTAGCCGGCCACCTTGTGGCTTTGGGAAGGTTCCTATCTAGGTCCTTCGACCGGTATCTCCCCATCTATAAGCTATAACGACACATCAAAGGGAAATAGGTAGAGTGGACCGAGCTGAATTGTTACTTAGCGAGCAACACTTCAAAATGGAAGAATGCGTATTTACATCAACCTTGTTGCAGCATATTGAGTAAGGGAACCCTTCTGGAAGTTAGTTATTCCTTTCTTTCCACTAGATTTTGAAGTCTTAATTGTTTCAAAGTTGTGGCTGTATGAGACGATGTGATTGATTAGATAACTTCCTATCTTGATATTGGCAACATGCAACTGATTTCATGTTGGGAGGAAATTTTTGGTTGCTACCATCAAACTCTTAATTGTCTATGTTCCTAAATCTTTCGAAGATGGCATTAACGACATCATGACTTTTATCTGAATCCATTTAGCATTTCAACATTTTCCTTAGGGTTATATGAAATATTTTACTATATGATACAATGTTGATCATTTTTGTTCTTTTTGATATCTTCCGGCAATCTAGCAGTGCTATTGGAATGTGTGACATCCTCTAATAGATCGAGCTAATGCAACATGTAATAGCAGTGAAAGTGAGTATAAGATAACTCTTTTGCCTGTCATGTCCTTAATTGTCTCAATTCTGCTATCTTTATATATGTTTTTTTAGTTCTGTTTCCAATAATTCTATTACTCTTTCAAGTGGGTACTTAGTATTTCTTTCGAGTTTGGGTCAACAGTGAATATAATAAGCTAATTGATTTTAAGTTAATGATTTTGGCTATTATCCAAATGCACAAACTAGGATTGTCGATTTTTATTTTTTTTAATCTGATTACAGATCTCATGTTTGGGGTAGTTTCTGCTTATACTAAATTACTATAAACTTCTTGACAATAAGGCATACCTAAAGAGCTACGGAATTAATGAGGGTGATCAGGTCTGTGTTGTTGTTGTCGATCTGTTAAATTTACCCATTAATGAAATAGCTTTTGATGGAATTACTCCAAATAGTAGTGGAAATATTTTCTGTTGGTATGTATCTTTTATCTTGATTTAATGTTATCAGATTATGAAGAAGTTGTTTCTACGAATTTCTGAAGCAATAGCGTTATAGAAGTTCCTGCTTAATTTTGCAACTTTACATTACTTTCTCATTATATTACTAAGATTATTATTTTAACATTATCCTGTATAAAGAGTGTTGCTTCTTCAATGTCGAGAAATTGGTGCATTTCAATTGACTACATCGCGTACTAGACTTTTATTATGAATTATTTATTTGCGTAAGCATATTAAATTAGAGGGTGACATATGATCTTCTCTTTGATTCCTCTATCGAGTTATCTCCTGTTGAGCTTTCGAGGCCATCTGATGTGCATATTTAATCTCTAATATTATAATGGGAGAGTTGGGGTTTGTAACCAAACAAACCCAGTACGACTAACCTTTGATTTATTTTTTATATTAGTAATTACTGGCCACACTTGCAAAAAGTACTTCTGGTATTGTTAATTTATGTTTGCCTATGATTTTTACAGCTAACCTTTAAGTTCACATTGTTTCCATCAAGAAAAATGGATAAATTATATCCAACGATTAATCTACAGGGAAATGATGTAGAAATAATAGAAGAAAGAGAATTACAGTATCAACAAGAAATTCCTAAATGTTGGGAGAGGTTTAGGCAGTATAACAGAAATAGAAGAGACAATATGACTGCGTCGCAATTGGAAGAACTTAGACAGAGACAACGCCAATATGCGAGAAATCGATAATCATTGATGTATGAAGATCAACTAGCTGGAAAAAAAAAGAGACGTAGGCAATATCAAAGAAATTGACACTCTAATATGAATGCAAATAATCAACAAGGTAATGACAGAGAAATAATAGACGAAAGAAAATTACAGTATCAACAAGAAATTGAAGCACCAACTGAAATACATCAATTATCAGAAGCTCAACAACTTATTGAACGTAAGGAGATGCTTAGACAATATAACAAAAATAGAAGAGCTAATATGACTGCATTGTAATTGGAGGAGCTTAGACAAAGACAAAGCCAATATTCGAGAAGGTGCTTTGTAACCCTCGTTTCCGTTTATACAAAATCTTCTGTATTCTTGTATTTTGTTTATCTAAAATTATTTTGTTTCCGTTTTACAGATTTTATTCCTTCTTGCTACGTATTCTTATATTTCAATTTCCTTGTAAATTCTTTTCTTCATTTGAATTCATTTTCTGATACATCTTCTATTAAAATCCATCCTAATATTTATTTAAAACCAAAATTCATATTCCAGACTATAATCTTGTATCTCTTCTTTTTATTTATTTATTTTGAAGCCTAAACCAAGTCTTGTTTTCCTCATCTTATAAATATTACTTTGATTTATTTGAAGCCCAATTTTAATCTATACTATCATATTATTTTATTGATTATTTTAATTTCATGTGAGACCCTAAACAAATACTAAGCCAGCTCAACCCAGCCCAATATTATTATTATTATTTTATTTAATTTTGAGCTCAACTATTGAAGCCCAATATTTAACCATCCTATTGTTGGATCTCTTTTGGATGCCCAAGCAAACCCATTAACCCAAACCCAATTTCCCTACTACCTGCCTATTGACCATATCAAACCCCCTCTCTTACATTCCCCCATTAATCCTAACTACCCCATTATTATATTATTAATTATTAAAACCCCTCCTAACCACTCTCTCTCTCCCCCCACTCTATCTCCTTCTCTCCTCCTCTGTTTCTTCGAAAACCAGAACCCAGTTCGCCGTTGCTCCTCCACCTCATCATCGCCAAGTCCCCAACCGCCATCGCCACTCGAGCGACCCTCACCATCTCACTCGTCGCCAGCCTTCGTAACTCTCTCCCTCCTTCATCTTCTTCCTCGAGATTTACCCTCGCCTCCCGCTTAAGCTCCTCCTCGACGCCCCTGTGCTCCTCTGTTCACCAATCCCCTCGCCCCCGCAGCATCTCTTCCACCATTGCCGACCTCCAACCGCTCAAGCCATCCACCCGAACCCATCTCCTCGATAGCCTTGAGAACCCATCACTGTAGTCGAGCGCCACCCAACCTCGACGCTCCCCTACAGCCCTCCGCAGTCGCTGCCACCCCCTACACTCCTCCGCCATCCTGATCACCTCTGCCTCGCCATCACCACCGCTCCTGCCAATCACCGTCGAGCCCTGCAGCCCTGTCAACACCCTCCGCCTGCCACCATCCACCTCGTCAACTCCTCCAACCTGAGCTCCCGCCATTACTACCTCCATTGCAGCCATCGTCGTCCCACCACTGCGACCATCCCGTCGAGTCACCTCCCGCCATCGCAAGCTCCACTCGCCAATGCCAGCACAGTCGCAGCCCTATCTCTGCCACTGCACTGCTGCACCTGCACCCCAAGCTCCTCTCCTCGCTTCACTCCTTCAGCCGCCGCCCTCGCAGACCCCGAGCTGTGCCCGAACCCATCGCCATCATCCCCTCATTTCGAGCCACCGTTGTTGTGTTTCATCGCCATAGTGCCACCCTGCCATTGCGACCTTCTCCACTGCGGTGCTCCTGCCCTTCTCCCTAAGCCCTCGCTGACACTCGAGCTCCACCTTCCTAGTTGGCCACAGCAGCACCCCCATCCCGTTGCCTTCATCCTCAACCTCCAGTCCTCCATCACCACCCTTGCTGCCGTTTCTTTTGCTATTGTTGCCGCCGTTGTGTTGTCGCAGCCGCCTCTTGTGTTGTTGTTGCCACCACTTGCTGTTGTCGTGACTCTCACTGTTGTTGCTATCCCCGTTTGTGTTTGCCGTGTATAGCACATGTTGCCGTTTACATGCTTTGTACGTGTTGTTAGGTACGTAGCTTGCACGTGTTGCCGTCGGGACTTTCGTCCCGCTATTCTTTTACATTCGGCATCGTCATTTATAAGGCAAGTATCTTGTACACTTTATTGTTCCGTACAAGCATTTTATTTGACCTCCCGCAATTAGTAATTATATTTAATTATCATAATTGAACCTTGTTGCCGTCCATGCTCATGAAAAATGCTCTTTATAAGTTTCAATTGAATGAACCATCATATTATCATACTTTGCAATCTTTCTGTGGTTAAATAAGTCGTTATATATTGAATCGAATCAATCTATTTGCCTTTGTGAATTGATGCACATCATAAGATTATAAATATCGATTTGTATGTTTCCGTCCTGTTGTCTGTTCTGATTTGTAGTTAGATTTGACCTAGCTACTGTTCAAATTAATTAGAGCTTTGTACATGAATATCGTAGCTCTGCGAATCTAGTTTCCAGAACATTCGACGGATTCGGATTCGGAGTTTTTCGTACTGCTCTGTCTGCACATTTCAGATTATTACTTATAGTACATCATGTTTTCACAAATAAAAATGTCATGTTAATAGAAGAATTATGACTTGATATCTATCAGCATATTACTAGACATGATTATGAATCAATTTATAATTTTTATAAGATTTTTGAATGAATTTATAGTAATTTTATATATATAAGAATTTGACCTTGGTCGGCTGCATGAACAGTAGATCGGTAAAAAAACTATTTTGTTGACCTAGTTTCTTTATTTATAATATTTTATGTGAATATTCGTTGGAACCGGCCTGAAGTCTGTTTTCTAGAACCTCTGACGGTACCTGATTCACTTTTCTGTAGCAACAGAAAAGTGAACTTTTGTACAACAACGTATTGCTGTCTACAATTGTAACTTTATGTCCTTGATTATAAATATATTTATTTGTTTCATTTAATTAATTAACATGCATATTATACATTGCATAGACCTTGATACTCCTTGATCCTGTCCTGATACTCGTTCTCCTTGTGCATGTTCATGTTGATTATTGTAAGAGTATAACAAGTTGGGGTAATAAGGAAAAGAATCTAGTAGTGGACAATATTGAAAAGTGTACTCGAAAGGGAGCCGTGTTTCCCGTAATAGTGACTCTGTATATGTTTACATGATATGATATGACATGGTTACATGATATGATATGATTCCTAGTTACATGATACAATTTGACATGATATGATTCCGGTCGGTGTCACTGGAAGACCCGAGTACAGACCCTATAGAATTCACCATTGGAGTATAAACATTAACTTGTTTGTATGCACCCGAACCTATGGTATGAGGTGCAGGATTGCGTACATTAGTTATGATTTATAAAAGATTGTCAAACTCGAGATGAACACTAAACACATGCATGATTCATAATTCTAGCTACATGATACTTGTTTCCAAGATTACATTATTCATGTTTACAAGTTACATGTTACATGTCTCTAAGTTACAAGATTCTTATTTACATGACACGTTTCCTGTTACATGATTCCTTGTTCCCGATTAGTTATATTTTGAGACTTGTTCCATTTATCACTTGCATTACACTTGATCATGATGTATTACAATTACATTGCCAGTTTTTATTGCTTTTCCTATTATACCTGCTTCTTGTTCTTATTTGCTTGTTACTACTTGTGGTCTGTGGCTTGCTCTAACGGACCACTTTTTTTTCCCCAACTCTAGATGTGGAGATTGCAGGTACTAAAAAGGGAATGACCGAAGGACTTGGTGAATAACTCTTCTAGAGAATGTAGTCAAATCTTTGTCTGTTTTATTAATCTTATTTCATGCTTCTCTTAGTTATAGTTGTTATTTTATATGCATTGTATTCCGGACGTTGTTGACCCAAAGTTTATTTTTTCCAGATGTTGGTTAGTTTATGAGATATTTCATGAATTATTCATGTTTATGTGGTTATTCTTTCATGCATGGTTGTGGTTACATTTTATATTATTGAGATTATATTATACAGCTTATGGATGATGTGAGTTTGGAGACGTATATCATTCGTTGGGCCTCCATTACGTGCATGTGTTCCCGTATAATGGAAAGCGGAGCGTGACATGATCACTACTATTTAAGGATATTGCTAAATCATGTTAAAGGTCCATTATCATTTGACCACTTACTTATTGTAAATGAGATTAGATATTACTGTAAATGAAATTAGATATCCAACATTTAAGCAAGTAGCAGAGGTGTTGGATTTGTTGAAGAGCGATAATAGCATCAATAGTTGTCTTCTAGAAGATCTAATGTCATCAGCTGTAAGTAGACTTTTTACGATACTATTAATATATTGCGAGCCAGTTGGAACAAGGCAATTCTGGGACCAATTCAACTTGTATATTATTCATCTGCAAACAAACTGAGTGAATTATGTGAAGTATGATTGCTGAAAGAGTTTAACATCCTCTTAAACACGTATAGCAAGAGCATTAATGACTATGACTTACCTGCAATCAACGTTAATGAAGAGGTCGATATCCTGCAACTGATAAAAAATGAGAAGTCAATACATATTTCTTATGGTGATTTGTCTTCAATTGAAAAACTAAATGTGAATCAAAAGTATACATTCAATTTCATCACAGAAATAGTCGTTAATAGGGAGTGTAAAGGTTTTTTTGTGGATGGTCATGGAGGTACTGGAAAGACATTTCTTTATCGATGTATTTTGTTTTTTTTTGCAGCATAAAGGCCATATGTATTAGCAACGAAAACCTCAGGAACAACTTTTATAATGATGTCTGGAGGTCGTACAACACACTCAAGATTCAAGATTCCTATAAAGTTATGTTCAACTTCGTCATGTATGATCTCTATCCAACCTGATGAGGCCAAATATTTACATCTCTCGAGTGCTATCATTTGGAATGAACAATGACCCTTCGTCATGCTTTTGAGGCTTTAAACAAGACAATGAAAGATATCACTGAAAATGAATTACCATTCAGAGAAAAAATTGTGGTTTTAGGTAGAGATTTTCCACAGAATCTTCCAGTTGTGCAGTACGGTACAAAAGCACAGAATATTGACGCATGTATAGTCCACTCTGCAATTTGGAATGAGATAATTGTTGTTTGGCTAATGGAACATATGCGAGCCAAGGAGGATTCTGATTTTTCCAACTTTCCCATACACATTGGCGATTGAAATGAACCATATGTTAAAAATGAAATGATTAGAATGCCAGAGGATATGGATATCTCATGGGAATGTGAAAACTCATTAAACAATTTTATTGACATGATTTTTCCTTCACTGAACTCTAATGCACATGATAAGAAGTATATTACTGAGAGGGCTTTGCTTACACTAACTAATCAATCAATTTACTAAATTAATAATGATATAATACATTTATTTCCCTAGAGATGAACATGTATACTTTTCATTTGACGCAGTTGAGAATGACATACAAAAATTATATCAGTAAGAATATCTAAATTCTATTGCGCTTAGAGGACTTCCACCACACAAGTTGACACTAAAAATAGGTGATCCGATCATGCTTTTGAGAAATATTGATCCAAGAATTGATCTTTGCAATGGAACGAGATTAATTTATAAGAATTTTTCTTCAAACTTAATCGATGCAAAAATTGTGACTAGACATTGCGATGGTACAAGAGTATTTATTCATCAGATCATTCTTCAGCCTTCAGAAAATGTAAGGATGCATTTTACACTCATAAGGAAGCAATTCCCAGTACGGCTTAATTTTGCCTTGACAATCAACAAGTCGCAAGGACAAACCATTCCATATGTTGGTGTGTACCTTCCGGATCACGTATTTTAGTCATGAACAATTATATGTCGCTCTTTTCATGGGAGTTTCGAGATCTACTACAAAACTCTTAATCAAGAATGAACATCTAGCAAGTCGGCAAGGCATACAGACAAAAAACGTTGTCTCGAAGGATGCATTGGTGAAATTTCATGGAACTTCAAATTAAAAGTTAAGTTGGTATTTAAATGTACATGATTTTTCTAGTTTTACACCTTAAATATATATATATATATATATATATATATATATATATATATATATATATATATATATATATATATATATATATATATATACTGTTGTGCATAACTGTGAGAAAAAAAAATGAAGTAAATTATTATCATACATTATATATTATATCTCTTTGTTAACTATACTTTATATGATATGATCTTGCCATGCTATTTACTTGTTACTTGCTTGCATGCTACTTGCTACTTGCTACTTGCTACTTGTTACGTGAATGAATAGCTAGTGCCTGATGGAACAGTTCAAATATCTTGGTGACACCTCTATAGTTTTGTAAGTTAGATCAAAGGGATTAATTTTATTAGATCAGGATCATCATCAAGTATGTTTTGAAATTTATTTCTAAGGGAGCCAGAAGAAATAATCCTACACAAGAGGAAGAAAAGAGAGACACTTTGTGAAGAAAATGTGAACGAATAGCTAGTGCCTGATGGAACACTCCAAATATGTTGGTGACACCTCTGTAGTTTTGTAAGTTAGATCAAAGGGATTAATTTTATTAGATCAGGAACATCACCAAGTAAGTTTTCGAAAAAAAATTAAGGGACACAGAAGAAATAATCCTACAAAAGAGGAAGAAAAGAGACATTTTGTTTTTGCACATTCTATATTCACCATGTTGGTGATAACACAATATGTTATTACTTTGCTGTTTGAACATGTTAGAAATTGCAATTTCCCTCAATCCTTCTACAACTTCGAACTTCGAAGTTTTAGCTTAGTGCTTAGTGGAACTTTCACACAGAATGTATGCAAGATAAATGTTGCTGCTGATTTTGGTGTGGGAGCAAACAGATGAATTTGTGGATTCTTTTGGAAACAATAAAGGCAAACATGTTGACTTTCACCGGCGTTTGACTGGTTTCTTGCCCTTGCCATTTATCTGCAAAAAGTTCGATACACCGAGATGGATCCCGGCAACGAACCCTCCGATGCTCTTGTCAGTAATCAGGAAGATTATGAAAGAGCTTTATGTGGAAAAGTATTGATAACCTTTTCTATGGTAGGGGGAGAGGGGGTATTTATAGTCGCCTTAAGAGACAGTTTAGGGATAATCTATTATCTCTATGTCCCGGTATTTTTGGATAAGATGTAGAGTTTAAACTCGTTTCATGATAAGAGAGGCGGTTTAAACCGCCTCTTAGAGATAATCACGAATTTGAAATACTCTTTAAATATCTGAATTGGTTTGTAACAGGCTACTACCCATACCCAATAGGACAGATCCGTTATGGATTATTGGGCATTTGAAGAAAGACCCAGTTCCCATTTTAGACCCGTTTGTAACTGAAATTACCGTTTTACCCTTAAGAGCTTTAAAATTCGTGCCCAATTTGAACGGTCCTGATTTGGTTCTATTTTTAGCCATATCACAAGCCCCCCACTCCTGAAGACTGAGTTTCACAGCCTTTGAGTAGTAGTTTTGTCCGTTTTCAACGGCTAATAGAATTTATAGGAGTTCTAGGTGGAGTTTGGATCTTGCTCGAGGTGTAACGGTAATTTTCTGAGCTTCTAAAATACCCAAAATTATTTTTAGAATATTCTGAATTTTTTGTGATTTTTCTAGATTTTTCTAGATTTTTCTGAATTTTTTCTAATTTTTAATTATTTTTTGAATTTTTTATTTAATTACCGAATTTAAATAATTAATTTTAGAAAACTTTAATTAATTATTCTAATTTAATAATTATTATTTTCATAATTTAAAATTATTTTCTGAATTAATAATTATTTTTTAGAATTTTGAATTAATTTTTTCGATTTTTAATTAATTTTTTGGATTTTTAAAATAATTAATTCAATTAAATAAATTAATTAATTAATATTTACCTGTACACATGGCGCAATCCTGTGCGTTGATCACGATCAAGTGAGCCGCATCGCAAAGCAAGGTGTTTTCCCCAATTTCACGTTCGGATCCCTGTTTGCTCGGATCTCGCCGCCAACCCACGAGATGATGCCACGTGGCCGGTCAACGTTGACCGTTGACCGCGACGTGGATTTTTTTTCTTCTTTTCTTTTCCCGCTCTCTTCCTTCTTCTACCTTCGGCTTCATCTTCTTTCCTCGGATTCTTCCTCGATTGTGCCAACTTCTCCTCAACTGCGAGAGGAGCTCGCGAGTACGGAGGAGGAGCTTCGGCGAAGCTGGAGAGGGAGCTCGGTCGAAGGTGATGGGTTTGGAGGAGCTCGACATCGGCTTGGAGCTTCGGCAATGGAGATGGACGCCGGAGAGGAGCTCAGAGCTTCGGCAAAGGAGGGGAGCTCGACGGAGGCTTGTTAAGGTGGAGATGTTTGACGAGAGCATGGTGGTAAAGCTCAACGAGGGTGATGACGAGGGGGCTTGAGCTCGGCTATCGTGCGAGCTCGGCGAGGAGAAGAGCTCGTGAGGGAGGAAGCTCGACGAGCCAGTGTATGGTAGCAGGGGGAGGAGCTTGAGCTCGGAGTTCGACGAAGGAGGTGTTGGAGCTTCGGCAAGGGATTGTGAAGGTGGAGACGTTGAAGATAGCATGGTGGTAGAGCTCGACGAGGGTGACGACGAGGGGGCTCGAGCTCAGCTGTTGTACGAGCTCGGCGAGGAGAAGAGCTCGCGAGGGGGGGAAGCTCGACGAGCCACTGTATGTCAGCGGGGAGAGGAGCTCGGGCTCGGAGTTCGACGAAGGAGGTGTTGGAGCTCAGTGAGGGTGATGACAAACTTGGTCGAGGCTCGAGGTTGAAGAGGGAGCTCGATGTTGTAGGCTTGGCGAGGTGTTCGTGGAGGTTGGTGAGGAGCGAGTCTGTTTTTTGGCACTCAAACTAAGAAGGAGAAGAAGGAGAGGAGATAGGTGTGGGTCAGGGGCTTTAACGGGTCCGAACCCGACCCGTTAACCCATTAATTCCCTTTCTTTTTTTTGTTCTGTTTTGGGCGAATTTGAGCCGTTCATCTTGACACGTTTGCTCGGATTTTGGATCCGAGGGACGCGGCGAGATCTGTACCGTCGATCAAGATCAAGCTCACATCTAGAGGCGAATTTGATCGGATTGTGGATCCAAAGGATGTGGCAAGATATGAGCCATCGATCAGGATCAAGATCGCATTTTGAGGCGAAGTTTTTCCCCATTTTCACGTTCGGGGACACGTTTGCTCGGATTTTGGATCCGAGGGACGCGGCAAGATCTGAGCCTTTGATCTGGATCAGACGCGCATCTTGAGGGAAAGTTTTTCCCCATTTTCATGTTCGGGGGCACGTTTGCTCGGATTTTGGATCCGAGGGATGCGGCAAGATCTGAATCGTTCATTTGGATCAGACGCGCATCTTAAGGCGAAGTTTTTTGCTCATTTTTACGTTTAGCGTGGCTGTGTTGTAACCCACTTTTCCGGTGCTACGGAAGTCTGATCGGGACATATGAGCCCTCGTTTCGAAGCTGACTCGAAGATCTATAATTTCTCTTTGTAGGTCAGTTGAAGAATCACCCTTTTTCATGGTCAAAATAATCCCGCTACATTTTTGTCTTCATGAAGTCGAGAAGAGCTTTGTATGACTCTTGGAAAGATTCATTCTTGGAGGCAAATCTAGGGAGCATCTCCAGAAGAGTTAGGCTCCAAACTCTCTTGGAAGAATGCCTCTCAGGAGGTGAGCGGGAGGAGCATCGCCAGGCTCTAGGAGAGGGCCATTTGGGAGGCAAGTTTGAGGAGAACTCTAGGGAAGAGTTGAGCTCTGAACTCGTTGAGAAGAAGTCTCCTCGGGAGGCGAGCGGAGCGAAGAGCATCACCAGGCTCTAGGAGAGAGCCGTTTGGGAGACGAGCTTGAGGAGCAAAACTCTAGGGGAGAGTTGAGCTCCGAACTCGTAGAGAAGAAGGCCACTCGGGAGGCAAGCGAAGCGAAGAGCATCACCAGGCTCTAGAAGAGAGATGTTTGGGAGACAAGTTTGAGGAGCAACTCTAGGGGAGAGTTGAGCTCCGAACTTGCTTTGTTGCAAAATTTAACCAGTAGTGGGAGTAGTATGAATGTTCGTTTTGAGCCCCGAAACTGCATATTTACAAGCTATAAGGGCAATTTCGAACCATGATTGTGAACTTCGAACTAGTTGTTACGGAGTTATCAACGAGTTGTAGGAGAAATTCTGAATGGTGAGCTGCTCCGCACTTGCTTGTTTGCAAGCGGCTAGAGCAGCGTCGAACCAAGTGTTGGACTCCAAACTTGTTGTTTGGGGATTTCAACGAGTTGTAGGAGAAATTCCGAATGGTAAGGTTCTCCGTACTTGTTTATTTGCAAGCGGCTAAAGCGGCGTCGAACCAAGTGTTGGACTCCAAACTTGTTGTTTGAGGGGAATAACGAGTTGTAGAAGCAATTCCGAATGGTAGGCTGCTCCGCACTTGCTTGTTTACAAGCGGCTAAAGCGGCGTCGAACCAAGTGTTGGACTCCAAACCCATTTTTTGAGCTTAGTAAGTTGTGGGAGCAACCCTGTGGGACAAGCTGGACTCCGAACTTACCATTTAACGAGTCATAGATGTGACTCAAAGAGATAGAAGAAAGGCAAATGCGATAATTTTCAATAGAAAAAGGCTAAGTTTTATTAAAACAAACTAAGTGACCGCTTCAATGGGACCAACCATTATTACATGTTTTTAGCCATGCTACAAGCATCGGCCTTATTGAAAATTGAAAACCTACTTCTACGATGGGGTAAAGGCTTTTCGGGAGGAGTTTAATTCCCCTCCATTGGCCCGCCATGGATAAGGTGGAGGATGACCCCAGCTTCGGAGTCTTCGAACTCGAAAGGCCTCTCGGTTCACTTGTTGGCTCCTCGGGGTAGAGAATCAGCCCCGTCTTTTCTGATGAACTTGGCCAAGTGTCCCCGTTGTATGAGTTCTTCGATCTCCTCTTTGAGAGCCCGACAATCATCCGTGTCGTGGTAGTGGTCCCTATGGAAGCGGCACACTTATCCCGGTTCCTTTTCTTGCCAGGGGTATTCATTCTAGGGGGATCGCGGAGTAGCCCTTCCTTATCCACCTCCATGTAAACTGCTGATATACTAGCATTGAGGGGGGTGAACTTCTCAAAACGAGGAGCTGGGCGGTGCTGGCCATTGTCGTCCTTCTGAGATTTTTGGGACCCTTCTTCGCTTGTATTATTCAGTTTGTTCCCGGAAGATGGTTCCTCAAGATCGGGGGGGTTGAGAGCTTCTTCCGCTCAGATGTACTTCTCGCACCTAAGCAGGAGTTCCGAGAAGTCCCGAGGAGGCTTCTTGGCAATGGACGCCGTGAGGTCGGCGTTAGTGACGTTGTGCCTGAATGTCGCAGAAGCTACTGATTGGTTGAGGAAAGCAATAACAGTCGGGGCACTTGCGAGATGTTCGCACGACGAGTAGTCTGTATAACAGTCGGGCGGTGGACTCCGGAACTGGAATCCGTACTCATGGAATGTCTAAACTTTATTTTATTACAGGGTAGTTGTCATGGCGAGGGATCGAACCCTTTATTGTGGAGTACGTAGGTGCTTACCCTCGGACCTATGTAGTACGGGATGCATAGAAACCAAACAAGTATGCATTAGTGTCATCTTAGTGTAAAATACCTGCATTAGGCATTAAGGCATTGCATACACTTACATGTTTAGAGTAGACACTTTCACACTTTGTTTGCATTCAAGTTTGTTGTTTGTTAAAGTATTAAAAGATCGTTATACTTTCGGCATAGCGAGAATAGCCGTGTATAACATTATTTCGTCGGTTGTAAGTAACTGACGTGCCCACAGTTTTATATGCGGGAGATAGATTTTTCAGGAAGATATAAAGTTGATATGCTACTGTTGATCTATTTAAATGCTAAAGATGTTGCAATTGTATATTATTTTTCATTATTGTACTTCATTTTACCTTCAGCTGTGTTATAAATGTAAAGGACTGTTGTATTATAAAAAGTTCAAATTTCCTTATAAAATTATACAAAATGAAGTGTAAAGATCCTGTGGAACTTCGAATTCGGTCGTATTTGGAATTCGGATGTTACAGAGTGGTATCAGAGCCACGCTTCATAAATAGTACAAATTTACAAGGACGACACATTAGGGTAGACATTAGAAGTATGAGTTCGGTCTATAGAGATTTAAATGTAAATGATTTACATTTGTTTTGCTCTATATACTGACGTTTTCTGTTCCTTTTCCCTTTTGGATGGCTGGAGTCATGAATGAAAGTTGTTATTGAACTTGCATTCAAATTCATTCATGACACTCTCCTTGTATACATTGGTGTGAGATTGTATGCGAGCACATTTTTCCTTGGTATCAGAGTGGCGCAGTGAAAGCGTTGTTGGTTTGAACCTACATTCATGATATCTTACACGTAGACACACTTCCCTTTCAAATTATTTTTCGTGGATTTTTATCATAGTACCTTTTTCAACATTCAATATTTTTCAATACTATTAGATCACCTGAATATCTATTATTTTGTCTATCCTCCTTAGTCTTGATTTTTTTTGAATTTGTTTTATCTGTCTTTCAATCTTAAAGATTTGTCCTTTGTGTTTTTGTGTCACTTTATATTTATCCGTTTACAATTGTTATTACTTTTCATATTATTGCAACTATTATTTTCTTCATTGATTATTTCTATTATATTTTGAATTTTGCTTATGATTTGATTTTGTGATACTATATTTTTCATTACCTTATATTGTCTTATATATTTCAGTATATTTTTAACAAGATTGAAATTTTTTACCCGTATAAATATGACCTACCATTTTGTTTTATTGACTGCATTCGATACTATTGTTATTACATATTATTTGCTTTGTTATATTCACTTTTACTATTAATCGCTACTCATAAATTTTATAGTTTTACGCTTTTTCAATATAATACATACACTACAAAATTATTGTTTTCAATTTTGTTTTCATCTAGTGCATATGCTTTACACTATTTTCGTCTTAATGTTATAAATCATTTTCATTACTATAAATTTTGTGTATCCTATATTTAAAGTCTATTTTAATACTTTTGTTGATTACAACTTTTCTATCCATTTTTATATCAATGATTTTAAAACATAATACCATACTTCACTAAACACCCAATATCTAAGTACAAACGGAAGATTATATCTTTTCATCTCCCGTTTTGGTGCAACCTGATGTCGAGAGGGTAAATTTGCAACTAGACATCAATGGAGGCAAACTGCAACTGGACGTCGGGAAGGCAAAGTTTCCAACCGAATGTCCAGAAGGCAAACTGCAATCGGATGTCGTAAAGGCAATTCTGCAACTTGAGATTGAGAAGGCAAGTCTGCAGCTGGACACCAACGAGGCGAACCTACACCAGAAGGAGATTTTCTACTTTGATAACCCCTACTTTATTTTCTATAATATTTACATACCACTATTCTATTTTTGTACTAGCTTACAACCTAGCATTATATTATTTAAACTGATTTCTATTCTACTTGTGTATTTACTTGTCACACCCCGCTTCCCAAAAACATAGAATACGAGCGCGTGACGAAGCCCAGCGAATGATTTTTTTCATCATCCATAAGATGTAGGACCGACTCAGCATCATAATAAGAATATAACCAGATTTATATATAACCAAGCATGCATGAATAATTTATTAAGCAATAGAAAGTAATTTAAACCAATAATAATATTCAAATAGTTCCCATGTCTGGATCAAGTGTAAACTCGGAAACAAGTCTTATACAGCAGAAGAAATAAATACCTTAAGGAAAGCAATTATTTAAACAAGTCCTTGCTCCAAGTGAAGCCTAAAATGTCTGCTCGCTAATTCCAGCAGGCAACTCATCTCCAAAGTCTGCTTAATAAATATGAAAAGAAAAAACAGGAAAAAAACAAGAGAAAATGCCCTTAGTGCAAGCTAGGACCACAAATAGTGAAAACAAGTACAAGTATGGGGAACAGAAATTGGAATCAAGAATATAACAGAGTTATAATAAGTAGTGGAAAAACCAAGACCTAACTGACAAGAGGGACATCTTAGTAAACAGGTTGGATAACAACTGCTAATGGTAAAACACATGACAAGTGAACCTGTAGGGGTATCTAACATCAAGTGACAAGTCTCAAGTCTAGTATCATATAACAAGTGCCAAGTCTGGTGTCAAAATTTTATTTCAAGTGTCAAGTCTCAAGTAACAAGTTGTTGAGTATCAGGTAACACGTATCAAGTTCAAGTTTCAGGTTTCAAGTCTCATGTATCATGTTTCATGTATCATGTCATCAAGTATCAAGTAAGCAGGTATCATGTTCAAGTCTTATAGTTATTACTATCTAGGTAGCACTTCATGCATCCATTTTTTTACTACATGGTTTCTACAGTCAAAGCAAATTCGTTTAGACCTAGTAATGGATTTTATAGGGCGGCGTACTCAGGTATCAAGTATCAAGCAAGCCATGGTTCATGAATCGGAAAATAAATAATAAGTTCACGAAGTAAGTTCGCGAATCCACTAACAAGTTCAAGAACCGCACAATGGGTTCATGAATCAAACAAGTTCATGAGCCAAGTAACTGACTCCATGAATCGAACAAGATACAACAAGTTCATGAACCAAGTATTTGGGAAACACGGGCCCCCTTCCGAGTACACTTACCTATATTGTCCACTAACCCCAGCTTGTTACTTTTATTAATTTTTATCAAGCAAGCATGCCGGTGTGAAATATTGTAAATTAATTCTAAGAAAAATTGGGGATGTCCCATAGGGTGTCCAGCGACTACATATAAAATTTCAAGTCAAATGATTGTTGTTAACATAGTTAAATTAATTCACAAAGTAAAAGTATGCAGCAGTTTTGCAAATCTGCGTCTACCAACACAGCTGCAGTAAAACTGCAATAACGTTTAGACGGTAACTCCGAATTCAAAACTTTCGGAGGCTATCGACATCTAGACATCCAGATCTACATTTTCTATTTAGGGCTCGGGTCCTGATTCTAATGTTAAATGGGTCGAAACAGCAAAAGAAGATTCAGGACAGCAACATGTGGGAATAACTTACTAGTATAGATTACATGGAAATTTATCATTAGGCGTCTAAATTATTGTGTGATATAAATACAGGATAGTGGTGGTCAAAACAGCAAGTAATAATTGTTTTTCAAGTCAAATGGTTGCAAGTTCATCAAATATAAAATATACCATGTGTCTACAAATTTAGGGCTCCTTAATCTCATGTATTCATGTGTTCAAGGGGTAAAAGAGTCCAAGTAATTATAATTTAATACAACGAAATTATTGTGACTCTTAGAATTATGAAATTTCGGGGATTTATATTGATCAACAACGATAGTCAAAAGGGAGTCACAATATCGAACTATTTGTAGTATTTTCAAGGGGTGCTTGTACTAGAATAAAAATGTGTACAAGAGGATTACTTGCCTTGATTGACGATGATTAGATCCACTTGTTGAAGAAAATTGGATCGAAAAATCCCGGAAGAAATCTCCCAAAAGCACGTGTGAAGCATGTGCGAAGATCGACCGTAGATCGAATTTTTCCCCCACACCAGATCGCTCCAAAACAGCATACGACGACTTGGGATTCGGCACGGCAAAACAGCGAACACCGGAACGACCAATCGAAACTCTCCCGCGCAGCGGATCAAGCCAGAACACGGGACGGCGAGCGAGGGATTCGCTGTGGTAAAACAGCGAACAACGATCAGGCTGGCTTTGATAGCGCGGATCTTGACGCGATCCGATGGTTGAAAATTGATCCCGCCCAAATCCTCCTTTCTTCTTCTTCTTCGTTCACTTCTTCGACGAACCATCAGCGCGAGCGAGAGCGGCGACGGTGGGGTTCTTCGACGGTGACGAGGCGACGGCGTAATAGCGACGACGTGGAGGACGACGGCGGCGGAAGCAACGACGCGACGTCGAGACGCGACGCGCGCGGCGACTCTGTTTGCGGTTCAAACAGGGGAGGAGTTGGGTGGTGCGGTGGTGGTGGTTGACGACGAGACGGCGGTGGAAGAGACTGGCAAGGCGAATGGGGATTGGGTTCGAGAGGATGATGACGGAGGATTGGGCAATGGTGGAGGTGAGTTTGGTCGAGGATGGGTTCGTTGGTGAATAGGTTTCGGAGTGCGATGATGGTGGAGACGATGGTGGACAGTGGTTGGTGCTGTGGTTGATGAGGCGAAGGTCGAAGGTGAGGGAGACGGTAGTGATGGTGGGAGAGACGATCAGAGGTGGGGGATCGGTTTCGAAATCGGAGGAGAAAGAAGCGGAGGATGGAGAAGTGGGGGTAGCGGCGGTTTGTTAAGGTTTTAACAGTAGATGAGTAGGGGTTAGGGTTAGGGTAGGGTTATATAGTATAGGATTTGGGTTTGTGGGTTTTAGGATATCCGAATTGAATAGGACCCAATAGAAGAATTGGTCAAAATGCAATAAAATGGGGAATAAAAAGATAAATGAGAAAAAATAGTCAATTCTTCATGAAAAATGACACAGAGTGCACACAAATGAATTCGATAAAAGGACCAAAAATTGAGTCGAAAACAATTTAATGGTTTTATTCAATCTGAAACAAATACATGGTTTCAGGTAGATGAAGGAGTACAATGAGGCAAAATACAGTAATATACAAATACGGGGAAACAGAAGTTACATTACTACTTAATATTAACTATCTTTTTCCTAGTATTTTGAATCTTTTAGCATTTCATACCACTTTATCATATTTTATTTTGCTACTAACTTATCTTAGATTTGGTGTGTCTACTCACCAAAAACCACTACAAAACATGTGCGATTTATCGGTGTATATTCCCCGACGTTTTACCATTCCCGCCGGGGTAGGGAGTGACCAGAAATGGGGTGTCAGATTGGATGGTTATACACCGGTGGCCTCTATAAAACGCCGGTGAATCATGATATTCACCGGCGTTTTATTTGTAAACGCCGGTGAATGGTATTATTCATCGGCGTTTTAATAACAAACGCCGGGGAATGTATAGATACATTCACCGGCGTTCGTAACTTCAAACGCCGGTGAATTAACTGAGATAAATCCCCGCGAACCCTAACATTTCGCTCGCTAATTCCCAAACCTAATTTTCGCCGCTTCGTTTTCCCTCCTCCCTCTCTCTATTTCGCGCGCTTCGCCTCCGACCCTTCGTCATCTTCGACAGCCCAATTCGATTTCCCTCCTCCCTCTCTCTATTTCGTGGTGAATTTGCGATCGAAAACCACTGCTCGTCGCCCCGCTCTCTCTCTATCTCCTACGCCACCGCTCGTCGCCCCGCTGGTCGGCCCCCTCTCTCTCTTCGGTAATTAATGTTGATTTCTCTCCTTTTCACTGTCAAAGATGCTGAATTCATGCATCTGATTGGCATCTTAGCATGATTTTTTTACCAAAATGGGTTCACTGTCAGCTAAGTATGCTGTACGTGTACCAAAATCCTCCAAATCTGTACAAGAATTGGGTGAGAACAAACCTTGTTCAGTTTTCTTTTGTAGCCACAAACATCATGATTTAGTTGGGATGGAGAATTAATAGAGAAACATATATGCTTATATACTGGAAATTTTCATTTTCTTTTACTGTGAAAGAAGTTGAAATTCATGCATCTGATTGCCTTCTTAGCATGATTTTTTTTCCAAAATGTGTTAACTGTCAACTAGAGGATGCTGGCTGTATACCAAAATCCTCCAAATTTGTACAAGAATTGGGTGAGAACAACCCTTGTGCAGTTTTCTTTTGTAGCCACAAACATCATGATTTAGTTGGGATGAAGAATTTATAGAGAAACATATATGCTTATATACTGGAAATTTACATTTTCTTTTACTGTGAAAGAAGCTGGAATTCATGCATCTGATTGCCTTCTTAGCATGATTTTTTTACCAAAATGTGTTAACTGTCAACTAGAGGATGCTGGCTGTATACCAAAATCCTCCAAATCTGTACAAGAATTGGGTGAGAACAAACCTTGTGCAGTTTTCTTTTGTAGCCACAAACATCATGATTTAGTTGGGATGAAGAATTTATAGAGAAACATATATGCTTATATACTGGAAATTTTCATTTTCTTTTACTGTGAAAGAAGCTGGAATTCATGCATCTGATTGCCTTCTTAGCATGATTTTTTTCCCAAAATGTGTTAACTGTCAACTAGAGGATGCTGGCTGTATACCAAAATCCTCCAAATCTGTACAAGAATTGGGTGAGAACAAATCTTGTGCAGTTTTCTTTTGTAGCAACAAACATCATGATTTAGTTTGGATGAAGAGTTTATAGAGAAACATATATGCTTATATACTGGAAATTTTCATTTTCTTTTACTGTGAAAGAAGCTGGAATTCATGCATCAGATTGCCTTCTTAGCATAATTTTTTTCCCAAAATGTGTTAACTGTCAACTAGAGGATGCTGGCTGTATACCAAAATCCTCCAAATTTATACAAGAATTGGGTGAGAACAAATCTTGTGCAGTTTTCTTTTGTAGCAACAAACATCATGATTTAGTTGGGATGAAGAATTTATAAAGAAACATATATGCTTATATACTGGAAATTTTCATTTTCTTTTACTGTGAAAGAAGCTGGAATTCATGCATCTGATTGCCTTCTTAGCATGATTTTGTTCCCAAAATGTGTTAACTGTCAACTAAAGGATGCTGGCTGTATACCAAAATCCTCCAAATCTGTATAAGAATTGGGTGAGAGCAAACCTTGTGCATGTTTCTTTTGTAGCCACAAACATCATGATTTAGTTGGGATGAAGAATTAATAGAGAAACATATATGCTTATATACTGGAAATTTTCATTTTCCTTTACTGTCAAAGATGCTGAATTCATGCATCTGATTGTCATCTAAGTATGCTAGCTGTATACCAAAATCCTCCAAATCTGTACAATATTAGTAGCCATATTAGTTTCTTTTGTGCAGGTTTATTATTATTATTATTATTATTATTATTATTATTATTATTATTATTATTATTATTATTATTATTATTTTGGGATGAGTAACTGATTATTAGTAGCCATGAACAGAATAGTTCATGAGTCATCAGATCTTCTTGTTACCGTAATTACAGCACGACGCCCTCGTTATTCGTCCGATTCCTCTTCCTCAGCAAATACCCTTTACCATCATCATCTCCTTGAATGGAAAGCCAAATACAGGGGAGACTATAGTCGAATCGATATTAGACTCGAACACAAGGTGTGCGATAAAATGCCACTAAGGTGGTTGTGATAGTTTCCACAATGGTAGTTTAGGGTTATGTGAATAGAGTATATTGTATTAAGATTTATTTGTTTTTTTATACATTTTTGGAACCACGATTTCTTTATTTTACAGTTAATTGTTATATCGTTTATTTATTTGCAGCTAGGGTTGGTTTTAAAAAAGGTGAAATTAAATATACAAAATGCCCTTTAATGTCAATACTAATTAATATGTCAAATTTTAATTTCAGATTGTGTGCTATTGTTATAATGGATAGAAGTTGGATTAGTAAACCACGATTATCCAAGGAGTACCGTGATGGTATTAAAGATTTTATTCTCTTTGCCAAACGACATTCCCGTGATCCCAACCTAATCCTTTGTCCATGCCTACGGTGTACAAATTGTAATTTGAGGACATGTGACGTAGTACATACATATTTGGTTGTCAACGGTTTTCTTCAAGGGTACACACGGTGGTTTTGTCATGGAGAGGATCATACGTCAGCTCCTGTTCGTCCGGTTGTATTAGAAAATGTAGATGAGCCCTTAGTGAACGAAGACTTAAGTGTTCCCGATGAGATGCATGCTTTGTTGCAAGACGCCTTGGGGATTCATAATGTTTCTTTCCACACCAATAATCCAAAAACCCAAGTTCATAATGAGTCAACAGAAACAAACCAGATTGGTGGTGGAGTGGATGAGGAAATACCTGACCCCACCCCTGAAAATAATAAACAGCAAGAATCCTTCGCTAAGTTGCTTGAAAATGCTAGTACTCCGCTGTACCGCGATTGCACCAAATTCTCTAAATTCTCATTCATTGTCAGACTATTTCAGATTAAATGTTTAAACGGGTGGTCAGCTAAGTCCTTCAGTATGCTACTTGAACTGTTGAATTAAGCATTTCCAGAAATCTGTATTCCAAACTCAGCCTATAAAATCAAAAAATTCCTAAATTCTTTCGATCTAGGGTATGAGAAGATAGCAGCATGTCCAAATGACTGTATGCTTTTCACGGGAGGTAAGGAAAGTTTGGAGAATTGCGAAGTATGTGGTTCTTCGAAATGGACAGAAACACCAAATCAAGACGATCAAGCCAGTGGATCTACTAAGCGAAGTAGGAGAAAGAAGCCTGCCAAAATACTGCGTTACTTTCCTCTCATTCCTAGGCTACAAAGGTTGTTTATGTCTACGAAAACTTCTTCTGATATGAAATGGCATGCTGAAGGTCGCACTAATGATGGGATTCTTAGACATCCTGCTGATTCTCAATCTTGGAAAAAATTTGATGAAAGATATCCCGATTTTGCGAAAGATCCTCGAAATGTGAGACTTGGACTAGCTAGTGATGGTTTCAACCCTTTTAGGCAAATGAGTAGTACATACAGCATATGACCTGTTGTGTTAATACCATACAATTTGCCGCCTTGGAAATGCATGAAGCAGTCCTCATTTATTCTGTCCATGATAATTCCTGGACCGAAAGGTCCTGGAAATGATATAGATGTGTACCTACAGTCGTTAATAGACCAAGAAGACTACCACCACGTGAACAAAACAAGTTGATGAATGAAAATTTTCATAAGTGGTTTGAATCTCATGTAGGTGAATTTCGAAAATTCAAGTTAATCTTCATTATATCTACATTATCCATGGTGCTGATACGATTTGCGCAAAATTAATAGGTACATTCTTTGGGTCCTGAAGGTGTGTCATCTGAAATACAAGTACTTGCCAAGGGTCCCTATAAGATGGCCAAAAGATACGGAAGATACATATTCAACGGCTTTAGATTTCGTACTAAAGATCGTGAATGTAATTTGAAGTCTCAAAATAGTGGAATGGTAGTGACTTCTAAGACTAGAAGTTATGCTTCCAAGTCAGACACAAGGCCGGTAGATGGAGATCTCGACTACTATGGAGTGCTCACGGATATCATTGAGTTGAACTATTTTGGTCATTTTCGTGTTGTCTTATTTCGTGGGGATTGGACTGAGTTTGATAGGAATTTTGCTAATAACAAGGATAAGTTAGGTTTCACAGTTGTAAACTTCTCAAAATTGATTCATATCGGTACACACATTAGCCACGAACCATTTGTGTTCCCATCCCAAGTGCAACAAGTGTTCTACATTGAAGATCCAACCCTTCCAAAATCGTATGTGGCTCTTGAGATGCAACCAAGAGATGTATTCGAACTGGGCGATACTTCAGACGATGAAGACGGTGAAGCCATGAACAGTTACATTGCTTCTGAGTTTCCTATGTTTGATGTAAACACAACCGACGGCGGAATTTGCGGGACTTGGCTCCGCAAGGATGGAGAAGAGGGCGATGTATTGGAAGATGTCGTATAGTAGTTTACTTGATTTTCATAGCTCAATATTATATGTCCTGTAATTTTCGTATCTTAAATCTTGTTGTAATATTATGTCTTGTAATTCCAAACATGTTGTATGTGAATTTAATAATTGGTTTAATTATCTTTCTATATTCTACTGCTTGGTGTCATTTACATTAAACAATGCTTAGTGTCATTTGCTTCAAACTATCATTGTAGTTGAATTTGTTACAAATCTCACTTTTTTAATTTTTTGTAATTATGTTGGTTTGTTAATCCTATGTAATAATGGCAGTCAAACAGAGGAGGGAGAGGGTAGCACGCCGCCCACTGTCGGGCAACCGGTTGGTGATAGATGCAAGCAAATTCTCATCCTTTATTGTGGTAATAGCAAGGAACCCACGGATAATTCCACCGGTAAGTCTTTAAATTGGTAATTTTGAAGACATTATAATTTTGAATGCATGAAAGACACGTATTAATGTTTGTGAGTCTGCATTGTGGCCGTCGTCTATGTTTCTTAATTGGGCTATGATTAGAAAGAAAGTGCTCAAGTGGAGATCTAGAAACCCGTATAGAGACATCTCGTTTATTCTAATCTATTATTATTGTTGGACCAACCCCATCTTGCTGTGTGCGTGTGTTGAAGAGAAAGAAGGGATGAGAAAGAGTTGAGGAAAATACCGCTATGTTAGCCTGGTGTATCCTCATTCTCTACCATTCCTCTTTCTGGCTCCATTTATGGCTTCTATATTAAATTGGTTTCCTTCCACGATGACAGTTCCGTAAAACTACACTTGATATGAGCCATGTTCTTATTGTTCTTCAAACACTAATACGTGTCGTTCATGCATTCTATGACCAACCCCACTTTGGCATATAGCATGCTTAGATGACATTCTATGACCTGCACAAGGTTTGTTCAGCGCAATTCTTGTACAGAATTGGAGGATTTTGGTATACAGCTAGCATCCTTAGTTGACAGTGAACCCATTTTGGTAAAAAATCATGCCAAGATGACAATCAGATGCATGAATTCAGCTTCTTTAACAGTAAAAGAAAATGAAAATTTGCAGTATCTAAGCATATATGTTTGTAGATCCAGGATCACAAATTTTAATTGGGCTGTGATTGGATTTTTTAGTGACTATCAACAAGTGTTCTTAATTGGGCTGTGATCAGAAAGAGAGGGCTCGAGTGGAGATTTGGAAACTCATATAGAGACATCTCATTCATAATAATTTATTATTATTGTTGTTCTTGTCGCTCTTGCTGTTGTTGCTGACGTCTCTTTATGTGCGTTTGCTGAAGAGAAAGCAGGGATGAGAAAGAGATGAGGAAAATGCCGCTATGTTAGCCTTGTGTATCCTCATTCTCTACCATTCCTCTTTCTGGCTTCTATATTTGGTTTCCTTTCACAATGACAGGTCCTTAAAACTAAACTTGATATGAGCTCTATTCTTATTTTTCTTCAAAAAAATGGGAGTTTTGGTTATCCAACAAACATGTACCCGCATACTTCCAAATGGCATTTCCTTTAGAAAGTCGGACTTCGAAGAATCGATCTATGACTAGAATCTCCATTCAAAGCCCAATCAAAATTTGTCATCCTGGATCTAAAATCTTCTTTGAGCCACAAACATCAATGATTTAGTTGGGATGATAAATTGATGGAGAAACATATATGCTTAGATACTGGAAATTTTCATTTTCTTTTAGTGTGAAAGAGGCTGGAATTCATGCATCTGATTGCCTTCTTAGCATGATTTTTTTACCAAAATGTGTTAACTGTCAACTAGAGGATGCTGGCTGTATACCAAAATCCTCCAAATCTGTACAAGAATTGGGTGAGAACAAACCTTATGCAGTTTTCTTTTGTAGCAACAAACATCATGATTTATTTTGGGATTAAGAATTAATAGATAAACATATATGCTTACATACTCGAAATTTTCATTTTCTTTCACTATCAAAGATACTGAATTCATGCATCTTATTATCATCTTAGCATGATTTTTTTACCAAAATGGGTTGACTGTCAACTAAGGATGCTGGCTGTATACCAAAATCCTCCAAATGTGTACAAGAATTGGGTGAGAACAAACCTTGTGCAGTTTTCTTTTGTAGCCACAAACATCATGATTTAGTTGGGATGATGAATTGATGGAGAAACATATGTGCTTAGATACTGGAAATTTTCATTTTCTTTTACTGTGAAAGAAGCTGGAATTCATGCATCTGATTGCCTTCTTAGCATGATTTTTTTACCAAAATGTGTTAACTGTCAACTAGAAAATGCTGGCTGTATACCAAAATCCTCCAAATCTGTACAAGAATTGGGTGAGAACAAACCTTGTGCAGTTTTCTTTTGTAGAAACAAACATCATGATTTAGTTTGGATGAAGAATTTATAGAGAAACATATATGCTTATATACTGGAAATTTTCATTTTCTTTTACGGTGAAAGAAGCTGGAATTCATGCATCTGATTGCCTTCTTAGCATGATTTTTTTCCCAAAATGTGTTAACTGTCAACTAGAGGATGCTGGCTATATACCAAAATCCTCCAAATCTGTACAAGAATTGGGTGAGAACAAACCTTGTGCAGTTTTCTTTTGTAGCCACAAACATCATGATTTAGTTGGGATGAAGAATTTATAGAGAAACATATATGCTTATATACTGGAAATTTTCATTTTCTTTTACTGTGAAAGAAGCTGGAATTCATGCATCTGATTGCCTTCTTAGCATGATTTTTTTCCCAAAATGTGTTAACTGTCAACTAGAGGATGCTGGCTGTATACCAAAATCCTCCAAATCTGTACAAGAATTGGGTGAGAACAAATCTTGTGCAGTTTTCTTTTGTAGCAACAAACATCATGATTTAGTTTGGATGAAGAGTTTATAGAGAAACATATATGCTTATATACTGGAAATTTTCATTTTCTTTTACTGTGAAAGAAGCTGGAATTCATGCATCAGATTGCCTTCTTAGCATAATTTTTTTCCCAAAATGTGTTAACTGTCAACTAGAGGATGCTGGCTGTATACCAAAATCCTCCAAATTTATACAAGAATTGGGTGAGAACAAACCTTGTGCAGTTTTCTTTCGTAGCAACAAACATCATGATTTAGTTTGGGATGAAGAATTAATAGAGAAACATATATGCTTACATACTGGAAATTTTCATTTTCTTTCACTATCAAAGATGCTGAATTCATGCATCTTATTGTCATCTTAGCATGATTTTTTTACCAAAATGGGTTGACTGTCAACTAAGTATGCTGGTTGTATACCAAAATCCTCCAAATGTGTACAAGAATTGGGTGAGAACAAACCTTGTACAGTTTTCTTTTGTAGTAACAAACATCATGATTTAGTTTGGATGAAGAGTTTATAGAGAAACATATATGCTTATATATTGGAAATTTTCATTTTCTTTTACTGTGAAAGAAGCTGGAATTCATGCATCTGATTGCCTTCTTAGCATGATTTTGTTCCCAAAATGTGTTAACTGTCAACTAGAGGATGCTGGCTGTATACCAAAATCCTCCAAATTTGTACAAGAATTGGGTGAGAACAAACCTTGTGCAGTTTTCTTTTGTAGCAACAAACATCATGATTTAGTTTGGGATAAAGAATTAATAGAGAAACATATATGCTTACATACTGGAAATTTTCATTTTCTTTCACTATCAAAGATTCTGAATTCATGCATCTTCTTGTCATCTTAGCATGATTTTTTTATCAAAAGGGTTGACTGTCAACTAAGTATGCTGGCTGTATACCAAAATCCTCCAAATGTGTACAAGAATTGGGTGAGAACAAACCATGTGCAGTTTTCTTTTGTAGCCACAAACATCATGATTTAGTTGGGATGGAGAATTTATAGAGAAACATATATGCTTATATACTGGAAATTTTCATTTTCTTTTACTGTAAAAGAAGCTGGAATTCATGCATCTGATTGCCTTCTTAGCATGATTTTTTTTCCAAAATGTGTTAACTGTCAACCACAGGATGCTGGCTGTATACCAAAATCCTCCAAATTTGTACAAGAATTGGTTGAGAACTAACCTTGTGCAGTTTTCTTTTGTAGCCACAAACATCATGATTTAGTTGGGATGATGAATTGATGGAGAAACATATATGCTTAGATACTAGAAATTTTCATTTTCTTTTACTGTGAAAGAAGCTGGAATTCATGCATCTGATTGCCTTCTTAGCATAATTTTGATTGTCATTTTCATTATCTTTTACTGTTAAAGAAGCTGAATTCATGCATCTGAAGATTTAAGATCCAAGATGGCAAATTTTGATTGGGCTGTGATTGGATTGTTTAGTGGCTGTCGTCTATGTTCTTAATTGGGCTGTGATTAGAAAGAAAGGGCTCGAGTGGAGATCTGGAAACCCATATAGAGACATCTCGTTTATAATAAATTATTATTATTGTTGTTCTTGTCGCTCTTGCTGTTGTTGCTGATGTCTCTTTATGTGCGTTTGCTGAAGAGAAAGCAGGGATGAGAGAGAGATGAGGAAAATGCCGCTATGTTAGCCTGGTGTATCCTCATTCTCTACCATTCTCTGTTTCCATTTCTGGCTTCTATATTTGGTTTCCTTCCACGATGACAGTTCCTTAAAACTACACTTGATATGAGCCCCTACTTATTTTACTTATTTTACTTATATTTGGTTTACTGTTGAACTAAATTATTGTTTTTTTTCCATAGAGCAGTCACCCAGATCAAGAAAATTCTGTTGATCAGCACTAAAGCTACTCGAGGGGTATGGATCTGTGGTCGGCGGCCTCTAGTTGTTGTTGTTATGTTGTTTTTGTTGTTGTTATGTTCTGTATTGTTGTTTTAAATAGTTGTTGAGATATTTGGGATGTTAATTACTGTATTTGTTAATTATGATGTTAATTAAGAGGTGAATTTGGACGATTAATGGACTATGTGTGAAACTTTATTATCTTAATTAATTCTTGTGTTTGGTTGTGATTTGTGCATTAATATGCCTGAAATTGGTTGATTCAGTTGTGAATTAGTTTACAGGTTTTTAAAATGAAATTGTGAATTGAAATCAAATGAAAAATTGGAGCAGGAAAAACCAACGAGCATACACCGGCATTTCATAGAACACCGGTGTAGCTAATTGTTTAGCTGAAAATTTCGTTGGAGAGGCGTTTCCACACAGGCGGGTGTACCAGTAAGCTGCAGCACTCCTAAGCTACACCGGCGTTTTATAAAACGCCGGTGAATATCTATATGGCGGCGGTTTATGACACGCCGGTGTTTGTAAGTAGGGAAAGAAGAGCGCTTAGAAACAAGTATACACCGGCGCTTTACAACCGCCGGTAAATATTACACATTCCCCGGCGTTTGTACAATCACCGGTGAAAAGATATATACCGGCGGTATGTGACCGCCGGTGAATGTATATTGGGGGGGAAAGAACGGCACCCAGAAATCGCCATATACCGGCGTTTGCCTGGCCGCCGGTGTATTTTAAAGATATACCGGCGTCCAGTTAAAACGCCGGTGAATGTGCCTATCTTTCCGCGACGCTCGATTCGGCGGCATTTGCACCGGTTATAAACGTCGGTGAATATTTCACCGACGTAAAAAAACGCCGGTGAAGGTCTAAAAAAACGCCGGGGAATAGGTTCTGTGTTGTAGTGAACAAAAAAAAAACCAAAAAAAAAACAAAAAAAACAAAAAAAATGGTATTTATACTTTTTCTTCGATTTGTAAGTTATTCTATATGATTAGTTTTCGCATTATTCCAATAATATGTTACTACTTTTACAACTAAATTGTCTTATTTTACTCCAACAAACTATTTATAATTTTTACGTCATAATATTGGTTGTTTCACTCTATAATTTTTACGCCTATATACGTATATAAATATTGTATATTGATTTTTCTTGCTCTACTTGACAATTCAAAAGTATTTCGATGTATGCATTCTATATCTTTAATTTTCAAATCGTATGTATAATTATTATAGTTACCTTACAAATTATTTTATGATGTTAATTTGTCTATGCTTTTAACTATATTTCATGTTATCCAATAGTCTTCTTTTAAATTGCTAATTCAGTTTTCATCATACAGTATCAATTCAGTTTGCGATTTTCTACCGCTTATTACTTTGAAAGATTTTGACTACTAAACCTACTTATAATATTTATTGACTATGTTTCTCTTTATTGCATTGTTTTCCGAACTATTCCGCAATTAACGACTTAATTGATTTTTCGTTTTATCTAATGGTTTACCTAATATTATTTTTGTATGAAAATTTCCCTCAATCCATCCTGTCTTTTTGTTACATTTCTTTTCTTATGTTATTTTTCTAGTTTTCCTATTCCGTTCTTATGAAATTTTAATACTCATAGTTTTTCTTATATAGAGTTTGTCTTGTTTTCCACATTGCTTATTTCAATACTACATTTATTTTCTTAATGTTTGCAGTTTTTTATATACAATAATGATATTTTTTTTGGCGTGTACAAAATACAACATTTACCCTAGTGAGTTCTGAGGACAGAACTATTCTAAGGGGGAAAGAGTGTACCACCCCGCACAATTGGAAATGACAATTTTGCCCTTGTGTGTTTGCACGTGTATTTTGTACTGTTACTGGTAATATTTGTAACGTGTTTTCACTACGCATTTTTTTTCGACTATTTATGCATTTTCGTACATTTTATCCTATTTTGAGTCAACTCAAATGTTAAATTTCAATTTTGGTATTTCTACGTGCTTTTTACGTATTTTCGATGCACGTACCGATTACGTATTTTCCACCATTACAGGTGATATTTTCTGGGTTTCAATTATCTATTTTATGGGTTCAAATTCATTTTTATAAATAGAAGTTCATTTTTCTCCTATTTTGATGTAAAATAATTTTGTATGTGTAATGCACGTGTTTCTATGTACGTAGTGATTACATCGTGGAATATATATAAAAATTAATAAATATATTTTTCTTATTTTGTTTTCGATTATATTTTAATAATTTTCCATTGATGAAGTCAATTTCGCATTTTTGATATTTTACGTGTGACGCACGTGTTTTCGGCGAATGTATTTGGGCGTATTTGTTTTCAAAATAAATTTTGGAGTGTGTGTATGTTTATTTTATTTGTACATGAAAAATTATAATTTTTAAATTAAACTAATGTTATATGCATCTTATATATTATATACATGTATTTTAATTTAAATAAAACTATTTAATTGAAGGAAGTGTGTGCAAGTGCATCGCACGTGCATGTGTTTTTACCCATGAATAGTGACCGGCCATTTTGGAGTAGGAGGGAAAACACACCTGGAAATTTAGAGAGTGGGTTGTGTTCATGGGAGATAGTTATTATAACTATCTTCATTTGCTCCTATAAAAGTACCCTAACTCCTTCACATTTCCTCATCCCCTTTCCTCCTTCATGTCTGCCGAAAGCCAGATTAGCTAGTCCAGTAAACTCTTTTCTTCTCCATTCATAATATATGTGTATACATATAGATATGTATAGGTACATAGCCCATCCATTTACTTTCCCTTCCTCCTTCCTTCCTTCCTTCCTCTGTGCATTCCGTAAGCAAACCTCCCATCCATCCAGCACTCTTTGTTTCCCCACCTACTCCTCTTTATACTACTTATATACTTATATATATATATATATATATATATATATATATATAATTAGATTTATACATATATGTATATGAAGAGAAGGAGTTTCTCTGTGTTGGCCGAATGAGATTGATTGCTTTGGCTGGCCAAAAATGAAGAGTTGGGCTTTTCTTTTGGTGCGCGGAATTCGAGGAGGCGAATCGGAGTTTCTCTAGGAGTTGTGTCTCTTTATCTTTGTTTGCAAGTCTTCATTAGAGTTGGGTGATCTTCTTGCTTTCTAATTATAGGGAATGCATGCTGATAATGATAAATGAGTAGAATAGATTAAATTGATGTGATAAATGTAGGATAGATCAATGATATTGTATGTGCTATGAATGGTAGTAATTTTCGTTGTGATTATGAAAGATAGTTGTCATCACAATAATTAAAAAGAAGAATATTAAATAAAAGACTTAATGCCATGAATGATACTAATATGCTTGTTAAATTGTGAATGTCGAATTTGATAACTTATATGACTATTGTTGAGATTTTCCTTATAGCCAAAATAAATGTGTAGTGAAGTCTAAGTTGGTACAAATAGAATCATATAAATTGGTTGTAAGAGATACAAATTGTTATTTTGCTTAAATTGAAGGAATGCAATTCATGTACATTAATGAGAGAAAATGAATTTGAAATATAGATATAATGTCTAAAATATAAGTTAAGAATTCGTGGGTTACTGTTTGCAAGTAAACTTAGTCTGGATGAATTAATTACAGTCTAATTAAAGATTAGATCGAATGAAAAATCGAGGTTTGTGAAGATAAATTGATAACAATACTGTTGAACAAAAGTATAACAGTCTGTTTTTGTATCAGTAGTCATGGTTGGACTTACTGGCTAGTCGGTGCTTCACAGTACTGTTACTGTAGCTCGGGTTGAGTGTTGGTTCTGGGTTCGAAACTTGGTATTCCCTTTTTATTCTTATTTGATTTTTATTAAACCCCAGAGCCAAAACACTGTGTGTATGGTGTTGGGTTTGTTGTTGTGACAGAAAAGTCACATGGACTTAGTGGCTCTCGGTGGCGTCACTAGGCGCTCACTGTGGCTTGGGCGGGAGCCTGGGTTCAAAACTCGGTGGCTTCAAAATTTAATTTTGGGTCTTTTTTGAGAGTTTAAATGCAATAAAAATTTGGGAAAAAATTCTAATATTTCTCTAAAATGATTTAGAGTTTGATAAAAAATAGTTTCATGTATTTTGTGAGAAATTAAAAGTGAACATTGATGTAGATAGTGCGTTGATGAATTCGAGAATATTTATCTAAGAATGTGACATTTATTTCGGGTAGAAGAAGAGTAAATATTGCTATGTTTGGATTTTCTAGTTGATGAGATTATATATATATTTGATGTGGTTTAAGAAATTTATGTGTGATTAAGTTGTTAATGAGATTTGAATCTATGTTATGAGTTCATGAAAAGAATTATCGCTTTTGAAAGATTGTGAATGAATAAATGAATCATGAATGATGCAAAAAATAAGGCATTGATTAAGTTATGAGTAAGTTTAGGATATGAATACAATGAGATTTAATACATGATTATTGAGGGTATGAGTACCCATGGATTCTAGTACATGGAAGGTTGCGATCTAGACGTTTAGTGAGACCCCGGGTACCGGCAATTGTTGAATTAAATGATTGATTTATTTTGAGCTACGGCTAGGTGAGCTATCTCGGTATTTGTGATTAAGTCCGGTAGGGAAAAAAGCTAACTCTAGGTGTGATAATTGGTTCATGTCTAGAACTTAAGAACTAGGCACTAAGTGAAGATGTAGTAAACTTAGGCAAACGTAAGTGGGGCGCTTCTATATAGTCGGGCGGTGGATCTCCGGAACTATAGACCTGGTCGGGCGGTGGATTCCGGGACTGTGGTTGCTTCGATGGAGACGAACTTTTATTTTAAATCTGGGACTATGCATAGTTAAGCGGATAGTTTACCGTACTCCAGTGTACATACGTATACAAGGGCTAAAGGGGCACTTGCGGGATGTTCGCACGACGAGTAATCTGTATAACAGTCGGGCGATGAACTCCGAGACTAGGATCCGTACTCGTGGAATGTCTAAACTTTGTTTTATTACTGGGTAGTTGTCATGGCGAGGGATCAAACCCTTTATTGTGGAGTACGTAGGTGCTTGCCCTCGGACCTATGTAGTATGGGATGCATGGAAACCGAACAAGTATGCATTAGTGTCATCTTAGTGTAAAATACCTGCATTAGGCATTAAGGCATTGCATACACTCACATATTTAGAGTAAACACTTTCATACTTTGTTTGCATCAAAGTTTATTATTTGTTAAAGTATTAAAAGATCTTTATACTTTCGGCATAGCAAGAATAGCCGTGTATAACATTATTTCGTCGGTTGTAAGCAACTGACGTGCCCACAGTTTTATATGCAGGAGTTTGATTTTTCAGGAAGATATAAAGTTTATATGCTCCTATTGATCTATTTAAATGCAAAAGATGTTGCAATTGTATATTGTTTTTTATTATTGTACTTCATTTTACCTTCCGCTGTGTTATAAATGTAAAGGACTCTGTTGTATTATAAAAAGTTCAAATTTCCTTGTAAAATTGTACGAAATAAAGTGTAAAGATCATGTGGAACTTCGAATTCGGTCGTATTTGAAATTCGGGGTGTTCAAAGCAGGGCGAGCTGAAGGCTTCAGGGACCGGAGCTACAATGATGGCTCTGGAAAAGGGGAGTCTGCTGGGGCATACCCTATTGGTCTGTTGTTCTTCTTCGGGATTGATCTTGTTGAGGCGCCTCTCCATCTCATGGAGATGGCGGCGAACCGAGTCATCCCTTCAGTCGGATCTAGTCTACCCTCAGAACTCTCCTTCATAAGTGGCGGCATGGTGAGGGTTAGGGACACGTTAATCCTGACTCGTGGCAATATTAAGAGCTCACATGATATCTTGTTTGAAGTTCTGGAGCTCAGCCTGAGTGATTAGTGCCCCTCCAGCTCGGCGATCTCTAGGAGCGGCTCGGCTTACTGGAGTATGACTTCTCCGCCGATGACGTGGAGGGGACTCTCTTCGCCTCCTCGGGGGAGGGGATATTCTGGTCCTCGGTCAACGGGGGGTTCGGACTCTCGAGGCCCCTAGGTGCTCAGGTTGAAGGACTTCCTCAGGGGCTCGCCATTTATTCAAGCGAGTTCGGAGGTCGACCCCCTGCTGACGATTGAGATTTACTAGACAAAAAATCTGGCCCTTGAGGACTTTGAGAAGCCATAGAATCAGTTGAGGGATCATGGACTGAAACATGGTCATGATGACGGTGTTGCTTTGGACGACTTCGATGAGAGTCCCCCTGGGACAGCCCCCCGAGACCCTGGAGGGGCCTGTTGAGGAAGATGCTGTTTAGGCTGCGGTTGCTGAACTTGCTGATTGAGTTGAGGAAGGACATCTTGGACTGGAGGAGGAGGAAGAGGAGTGGCTCTTTAGCTGGAGGCCGCTGTTTTCCCCTTCTCTTTCGGATGCATGGTTTGAAACTATTTTCGCTGATGAAGGTTGAATTGCTTTTTCTGCATCCCACAGACGGTGCCAATCTGTTACTGCTGATTTTGGTGTGGGAGCAAACAGATGAATTTGTGGAATCTTTTAGAAACAATAAAGGCAAACATGTTGACTTTCACCGGCATTTGACTGATTTCTTGCCGTTGCCATTTACCTGCAAAAAGTTCGATACACCGAGATGAATTCCGGCAACGAACCCTCCGACGCTCTTGTCAGTAATCAGGAAGATTATGAAATAGTTTTATGTGGAAAAGTTTTGATTACCTTTTTTATGGTAGGGGAGATGGGTATTTATAGTCGCCTTAAGAGACAGTTTAGAGATAATCTATTATCTCTATGTCCCGATGTTTTTGGATAAGATGTAGAGTTTAAACTCGTTTCATGGTAAGAGATGCGGTTTAAACCGCCTCTTAGAGATAATCACGAATTTATTACTTTTTAAATATCTAAATTGGTTTGTAACAGGCTGCTACCCATACCCAATAGGACAGATCCGTTTATGAGTTATTGGGCTTTGAAGAAAGACCCAGTTTCCATTCCAGACCCGTTTGTTGGTGAAATTACTATTTTAACTCTGAGAGCTTTAAGATTCGTGCCCGATTTGAACGGTCCCAATTTGGTTCTATTTTAAACCATATCAATAAATAAGTTTCTGGTAAAACTTGATTTAAATTAAATTATATGTTTTTTTCAGTACAAAAAGTTGTCACAACCACCGTTGCACTCTAGGGATGGCATCAGGTCCAGGCCAGCCCGGGACCGGCCCGGCCCTGCCCGCCTCCTTTCCGGGCTGAACCGCGAACCCCCACCCGGCACAGTCGTTGTCTGGGAACTTCTCCTGAACTTGGTCAATAGCACGGGCGTAGGCCTTCGCCATGTTCACATTGAGGAACCCTTTGGCCTTCTCCATCGCTTGGACTTCAGCCTTCTTTGCCGCCGCTATCTTCGCAGAAGCAACAGCCTCCTTGTCCTTTGCGGCGAGCTCTTGCTCCTTCAACAATCGAGCATTGTCCGCCTCTAACTTGGCCACAATGGCCTCGAGGTGCTCCACCCTCGAGGTCTTCAGCTCGGCCTGAACCCTCGATTGCTCGAGGTCCTTGGCGATCTTAGCTCTGTCAAACCGAGCTTTCTCGGTATCAAGCTGCAACTCCTCCAGTTCGGCCATGTTCTCCATCAGATGCCCGAAGTGGCAAGTGATCTGCAAAAAAAGTAGAACTCAATCATGTCGAGCTAAAAAAGAAAGCCAAGACTTAGCAAAAAGAAAAGGTTCCGGGATAATACAGTACTTTGTTGTCAGTACATCTTGGAGGCACAAAGATGTACAAGAACATCAAACAGCACTTTTGGTGGTCTGGTTTGAAGAAAGATGTAGCAGACTATGTGGCAAGGTGTCAGACTTGCCAGCAGATCAAAGCAGAGAATCAGAGGCCTAGAGGTTTGTAACAGCCTTTGCCCATTCCGGAATGGAAGTAGGAGAATATCAGCATAGATTTCATCATAGGGTTGCCGAGGAGTCCGAAGGGCAATGACTCAATTTGGGTTATTGTGGACCGTTAGACTAAGTCAGATCACTTTTTGTCCACAAAGATTACTTGGTAATTGGAGAAATTAGCAGAGCTGTACATTGATGAGATTGTGAGACTTTGAGGAGTACCTGTGTCGATTGTTTCCGACAGGGATGAGAGGTTCACATGAATCGGGTATTGGAGGATATGCAGAGGGCTTGTGTTATGAATTTTGGTGGCAGTTGAGAGAGATACTTGACATTAGTTGAGTTTGCTTATAACAACAGTTACCATGCGAGTATCCGAATGGCTCTGTATGAAGCTCTGTACGGGAGGAAGTGCAGGACACCTATTTGTTGGTATGAAGTTGGTAAAGGGTAGATGTTTGGGCCTGAGATTGTGCAGCAAACATCGGGAAATATCGAGCTGATTCGTAAGAGGTTGGTCGAGGCTCAGAGTCGGTAGAAGAGTTATGCAGACTCTTGACGAAGGGACTTGGAGTTTGAGGTTTGGGATGCAGACTCAAGGTGTCTTCGACTAAAGGAGTGATCAGGTTCGGAAAGAGAGGCAAGTTGGCGCCAAGGTACATTGGGCTATATCGGATTTTGGGACGGATTGGTAAGACAGCATATAAGTTGGAGTTACCGGAGAAATTGGCACAGGTACATAATGTGTTTCATGTGTCGATGTTGAGGAAGTATGTGCCGGATCATAATCATCAGTTAGTGGAAGTGCCTGAAGGTCTACACCTAAACTTGAGTTACAAGGAGCAGCCTGTAAAGGTTGTTGATCGTCGGGAGAAGGTATTGAGGAATAAGGTGATACCTATGGTCAAGGTATTGTGGAGGAACCAGCAGTTCGAGGAGGCTACTTGGGAGCCGGAGGATCGCATGCAGAAGAATTTTCCTGAGCTTTTTGTATGATTCAATTCTTTTGTATGATTGTATTCTTTAGATTGAATTGTATTTCTTTTGGTTAAATTAAATTCTCTTGTGTGAGTGTATTCCTTAAACTATATTTCCATTTATATGATTGCATTTTCTCTTTGCTTATATTGTTTGGAACAGAACTATTCTAAAGAGGGAGTGATGTAACACCCTAGATTTTAAAATAATATTTTTGAGATTAATAAATGAATTAAAATGATTTTGATGATTTAATAAATATTTTCCTAAAATTTATCTTTACACGTGCAAATATTTTCTTGGGAAGTTCAAAGTCAGAAATTATTTTGGGAAAACCTATTATTTATTAGTAGGGAATATTTATGAATTTTTGGGATTTTACTGATATTTATTTGACCTATTTGCAAATATTACAAAAAGATAGACTTTGTGCAAAATTACCACTTGGAGTGAAAACTCCAGATTTTCAACTTTCTGGGTTGAGCATGATGGCTAGCCAACTCAGAGGTAAAAAGTTTACTTTTTTTTAATAGATTTGGTTTATTTCGCAAATTTCTTAAAGAATGATCTTTTTTTTGCAAAATTGCCACTTAGAGACCAAAAATTACAAATTTTGTTTTCTGGGTTTTGAAACCAGTGCCGGCCAGATCTGAGTATTTTTTCCTGTTTTTAAATCTAAATTTGATTGGTTTATCTAATTTCCAAGTATAAGAATTTATATATGTAATCTATTCAAAAACCCTAATTACCCTATTTCCGGTCGAATATAAAGAGGTGCAGCCGTCTCTTTACTGCACTACACAAAAGGTTTTCTTTATTATTGATTTCTTGGAGTTTCGAAGCGAGGATCTTGGTTTTCTTGCGAAAGGAAGGACTTTCTTATTATTTTTATTATTTCGGTTCTTCAAAAAGGTGAGTGATATATGTTTATTTTCTTGTTGTTCTATGCATGTTGTATGTGATGATTTGTCTATTAGAAAGCATTTTAGGAGTTTGTATGATGATATGATGAATTTTGATGGATGTATGAATAAAAATTGAATCTTTTCATGAAACCTATGCTATAGATGATTAAAACCCTAAATAGATGACTAGAGATTGTTAGAGACCCTAATAGAAATTGGGGGTATGCTATTGCTTTACTATTCTTACTGTTTTGATTGATTGTATTGAGATTATATGAAGAGATGCACAAATTTGGATAAAGATGAGTTCTTTTACTGTTGAGTATACACAATGTTGGGTATTTTTGATAAGTAAAACTTGATGAATGGTCATTATAATTGCAAATTATTCATGGGTGAACTATTGTAATCAGTGGAGCATGTGTATAACAAGTTGTAGAAGAAGTTATTAGATCAAAAGATCAGTTCTTGAAGTGGAGAAGGGGGCTTTGTCTTCGGGTCTGTAGATGTGCAGGCCGGAAACTGTTTTGATGTTTTTGTGAAAATTTCGATTGAGATCTGAGTTATTTTGATACTGAGTTTGATTTGAACATTGTACTACTTCTAATTGATGAAATTTTGATGTTTTACTGATGCGCACACACACACACACACACACATATAATAGTTCACTGTTTTGAAGAGTTTCGTGAAAATATTGCTCTTTTATGATCTTGATGAGATTTTGATTAGTTTTATAAACTCCAGTATGGTATACAAGTTGTATTTGATCATCTCAGGAATTTTGTTTTGCAAATTTATGATTTACAAAGGATAAACGAAGTATCAGTAAAAAAGTGCACGAAGATTAAAGCTATCATTTTCCGAACATGACAGTCGACCGCTCTGTTTTGAACTAAAAATGTCGGCTGACTGTCAATTCTTGGGTTTTTAGATTTTGGCTTGACAGTCGACCGTTCACTTTTGAACTAGTTTTGACAGTCGACTATCAGTGCTTTGGCTGAGAGTTTTGGTTGAGTTTTTCTCCGTTTTCTTGAACAATTATTTCTTCGATATTATGGATTATTGAATCGCTAAGTAAAAATTTAGAGAATGAGCAAATGAGGGGTGGGGTGGATATTTATAAAGAGACAAGTCGTTGGCACACTCACCAAGGTTTAAAAACCCCCATGAGCGCAAAGGCCAGACCCATTTACTGCAAAACGGCAAGGAGAGTGGGTAAACCAAGACACTTGACTGGTCAACGGTCAACGGTCAAAGTGCCACATATCACTCTCTCGAAGTCTTCCTAGACTTCGGCAACATGTGCCGAGCATTCTTGCCACCGATGTCACAATGCGAGAAATGGCGTTGATTGGTCAACGGTCAACAGCACCACGTGTCGCCCCCTCGAAGTCTTCCTAGGCTTCGGCAACATGTGCTGAGCATTCTTGCCACCGACATCAAAATGAGAGAAATGTCATTGACTGGTCAACGGTCAACAGTGCCACGTGTCGCCCTTTCGAAGTCTTCCTAGACTTCGGCAATATGTGCCGAGCATTCTTGACACTAGCGTCAAAATGCGAGAAATGGCGTTGACTGGTCAACGGTCAACGATCAACAGCGCCACGTGTCGCCCCTCTTGAAGTCTTCCTAGATTTTGGCAACATGTGTCGAGCATTCTTGTCACCGACGTCAAAATGCGAGTAATGGCGTTGACTGGTCAACGGTCAACAGTGCCACATGTCGCCCTCTCGAAGTCTTCCTAGACTTCGGCAACATGTGCCGAGCATTCTTGCCACCGACGTCAAAATGCGAGAAATGGCGTTGATTGGTCTACGATCAACAGCGCCACGTGTCGTCCTCTTAAAGTCTTACTAGACTTCGGCAACATGTGCCAAGAATTCTTGCCACCGACGTCAAAATGCGAAAAATGGCATTAACTGGTCAACGGTCAACAGTCAACAGCGCCACGTGTCGCCCTCTCGAAATCTTCCTAGACTTCGGCAACATGTGCCGAGCATTCTTGTCACCAACGTCAAAATGCGAGAAATGGCATTGACTGGTCAACGGTCAACGATCAACAGCACCACGTGTCGCCCTCTCAAAGTCTTCCTAGACTTCGGCAACATGTGCCGAGCATTCTTGCCACCGGCGTCAAAATACGAGAAATGGCGTTGACTGGTCAACAGTCAACGGCATCACGTGTCGTCCTCTCAAAGTCTTCCTAGATTTCGGCAACATGTGCCAAGCATTCTTGCCACCGACGTCAAAATGCGAGAAATGGCATTGACTGGTCAACGGTCAACGGTGCCACATGTCGCCATATCGAAGTCTTCCTAGACTTCGACAACATGTTCCTAGCATTCTTGTCTCCAACGTCAAAATGCGAGAAATGGCATTGACTGGTCAACGGTCAACTGCACCACGTGTCGCCCTCTCAAAGTCTTCCTAGACTTCGGAAACATGTGCCGAGCATTCTTGCCACCGACGTCAAAATGCGAAAAATGGCATTGACTGGTCAACGGCCAACGGTCAACGATCAACAGTGCCACGTGTCGCCCTCTTTAAGTCTTCCTAGACTTCGGCAACATGTGCCTAGCATTCTTGCCACCGATGTCAAAATGCGAGAAATAGCATTGACTGGTCAGTGGTCAATGGTCAACGTGCCACGTGTCGCTTCCTCGAAGTCTCGATGAACTTCGGCAGCTCTCGCCGAGCCTGCTTGACGTCGACAACCACCACGCCACGGGTCAGCCTATCGAGGTGCCAATGGGGTTCGGCAACTTGCGCCAAGCGCTCTTGCCACCGACCCCCGCTTGAGCGAAAGATCGCAGACCACCCTGTTGTCTCCAACCATCCAATCGCTTAGAAATTGGTGTTGGAACGTAATCGACGCTCCAGATATTGCCACGTCAATGGCCACCGAATCAACCATCTGATCTTTTTGAAAAGCGCGCTGAGGCGTGATCAACGCTCCAGATGACGCCTCGTCGTTAAATATTTGATTAATTCTTTTATTTTATTTATTAAATCAAATTAATTATTTAAAAATTGCAAAAAATAATTAAAAATTCTAAAAAATAATTATAAATTCGGAAAAAATATTTTTGAGCTCCAGGAAAAAATAATTATTAATTAGAATGATTAATTAATACCTTCTGAAAATAGAATGTTACTTCGTAAAATTGAATAAATGACTCAAATAATGATTAAAATGAAAAAAAATCACTGGGAGATCAAGAAGATTTCATAAACACATCCAAATGCAACGCAAGCTCAATCGAATGTTGTTAGGCCCCGGGAGCAATTCTAAGAGCTCCTAAAGACCTCCGATAAAATTCCATACGCCATTAAAATAAGAGAACTACTCCTCAAAGGCTGTTAAACTTAGCCTTCGGGAATGGGGGGCTCGTGATATGGCTAAAAATAGGATTAAATCGAGACCGTTCAAACCGAGCATGGATCTTAAAGCTCTCAGGGGTTAAACGGTAATTTCACCTACAAACCGATCCGAAATGAGAACTGGGTCTCTCTACAAAGACCAGTAACCCAAAAACGGATCTATCCTATTGGGAATGGGCAGCAACCCGTTTCAAACCAGTCCAGATATCTAAAGAGTAATTCAAATTAGTGATTATCTCTAAGAGACAGTTTAAACCGCCTCTCTTATCATAAAACGAGTTTAAACTCTACATCTTATCCAAAAACACCGAAACATAGAGATAAATGATTATCTCTAAACTGTCTCTAAAGGCGACTATAAATACCCCTCTTCCCCCACCATAAAAAGGTAACCAATATTTTTCCACAAAGAGACTCTTTCATAATCTTCCTAATTACTGACTTGAGTGTCGGAGGGTTCGTCGCCGGGATCCATCCAGGTGTATCGGACTTTTTGCAGGTCAACGGCAGCAGCAAGAAACCAGTCAAACACCGGTGAAAGTCAACAGGTTTGCCTTTATTGTTTTCAAAAGAATCCACAAATTTATTTGTTTGCTCCCACACCGAAATCAACAACAACAACATTCAACAATATATTTTTTATCTACATAATCAAGTAAGATGTCTAATAATACTTCATAGCATAATTGTCAAATCATGTATCTTTACATGGTTTTCATCTCGTGTATCGTTCGCTTTATATCAAAAAGGTACATTTATAAAGTATACAACAATATTCTCCAGATTTATGAGCAAATTTAGAACACATAATGATGAACTAACATGAATAATAGCTAAAAAATTGAAAAGCAAATAGAAGGTGGCAATAGCAATAAAATACTTCAAAGATTGCAACCTAGATAATTCTGACTTCTTAATCACTTTTTGAATTTAATCTTTAACAAATTTAATTTCTTATTTTAGGTTTTATAGACTACAAGTTCATAATTATTGTTGTCTTGTTGAGCAACAGAAAAAATTACTTCAAGTCTCTAGCTTAGTGATATGAGATATCATTTGAGATCCAAGACGAGAAAACAACTGAAAAATGTGGAAGAAAGGAAGATGATAAAACTTCCAAGATGTGAATAACGGTCACAAAAAATTTAACATCAAATGTAGACGTAAACGTTGAGAATGTACAGATGCACGCAGCTCTAGATCTTTTGTGGAAGTAAAACTTGCATTTTGTTAAATAAGTTCCTATGGATAACTAATGCTTTTGAGTTTTTGATATTTAATATGAAAACAAATTAAGTAGTGTTATGCTTCAAATATCAAAAACAAAATTAAATTCATACCACATCATACATAGAAAATACCAACATAAACCAAAGATGACTCAAAAATCAAAATTAGTTCAGTTTTTAACCCTTAATATGCACCGTACAGGAAGGTACATATCAAATCGAGACACATTATGTATCGTACGATTTTAATAACTATGCTTCATAGTTCTTGACAAAATCTGAGAAAATCCAGTCCATAAACAACTAATAAGAGTTAAAATATTGTGGACTTTGTGTTCAAGTAGTATAAAACATATCAGAAACATGATACAATCCAGGACATGTATGATAAAGTGTTTTGACACAATTCAATGAATGTCCATGTGTGACACAGGCACGGCCCATATTAGAAATGCCCATGCTATGTATGCTTGAAGACACCTGCTAACTTAAATATGCCTGTGAATTTTATGTTCGGACTTTAAAAATGAATTTCGAAGTTCTCATAAGGCGTGGAGCGCGCACACACTCTTACAGCTTTGTTCAATATATTCAATAGCGGCTCACACACACACACATACTCTCTTACTGTTTCGTTCAATATATTCAATAGGGGTTGTTTGGATTTTGGAATGCTGCACCAAAATTTCCACACTTACTGTTTCGTTCAATAAATTCTCTCTATATCTCTCTCTCTCTCTCCCTTAGTGTTTCGTTCAATATTTCAATAGGGGCTGTTTGGATTTTGGAATGCTGCAACCAAATTTCCACACTTACTGTTTAGTTCAATAAATTCAATAGGGGCTGTTTGGATTTTGGCGCGCTGCAATCAAATTTACCTAGTGATAAGATTTGCATGCAATTATGGTCATATAAAAATTAGCTGAACCAACCAAATTGGTATTGCAGCTATTAATTTCATAGAAACTGCAACTACAACAAAACTCATTTCTCCACTTACCTCTACACTCAGAATTTCAGACTACAACCATGACCTATCATTAACCTACCAAGGGAATGTGTCATTCCACTCACAGCCTAAAGCAGCTTGATACTCAACCTACAGCAAAAGGAAACATCATGCAATTTCAGTTTGCACAGTTCACATGAACCAAGCACTTGCACAATACCGCAATTGCAGGCTACTAAACACTACCACCCACTCATCCCTTCCAAACTTCATACCAAAACAATATCAACCAAGCAGTCCACCGATCCAAGTCAAAATCCCTCTACCCTCCTGTCCAAAACATTCCATTTCCCACTCCCCTACATTCCACAAAATCCCACAAAAATACAACGTTTTTTTTTACAAACATTAGAAATGTGACTCACCCTCGTAAGAACAAGAGGCGAAACCCCAGTATCAGCCATGGTGAGCGCAACGAACTCCGTCATGGGCGTCTTCCCGTTCCCTCCCCACGTCAGATTCCCCACGCTAATCACAGTGACCGGCAACCTACAACAAAAAAGACAACAAATTTAACCCAAGATTACTGTTATGAGAAAACTAGGGTTAGGATTTGGGAGTATGCCTGTGTTGAGAAAGGGGGCCGGAGAGGTAGAGGCCGCGGCGGAGAGAGAGGGAAAGTTGGTAGACGAAGGCGGCGAGGGAGAGGATGGGGATGGCGTGGCGGTGGAGGAGGGGGAGTTTGTGGAGGTTGGAGTCGGGAGTAGTGGCTAATTGGGCCACCATGCACCTCAAAGACTCCATTTTTTATTTTTCAATGATCGGAGGAGGAAGGAGAGGGAAAAGAGGTTGAGAAATTGGGTTTTTCATCTGGGCTTTGATGGGTCAAGTACCTTGAGTTAGGCCCCAAGCCCAATCAATATTTTCCTTTTCCTTTTTCTTTTCCTTTTCCTTTTTCTTTTGTTTGGAGATATAGGCCTACAATGCGGTAGGCGATACTGAGCGGAATGCTCGGAATGCTCTCCTATTGAATAAAATTTGAGGGTGGGAGATTGAGAGATTCAATCTAGTCTTGAATACTGAATCCGGCCCCCATGTAATCCATTCATTGTTATTAATGAAGATTCTTCTATGGAATGTTAGGGGGTTGGGGAGGCGGGGCGAGCGAGAGATGGTTAGAGATATCATCAACACCTCTAAAATTGACATTGTTGGTCTTCAATAAACCAAATTGTCACATGCTGCGGGTCTTAGAAGAGTCAGAGGGAACAAGATTTCTGAGTGGAGGATCGTTCCCTCTATGGGGGCATCATGTGGTATTGCTATTAGCTTTAACCCTGATGGTTTCTCCAATCTGGATGAATTCAGAGGGAAATTCTAGTTATCTGTTCTTTGAAAACATCATAATGATAATTGGATTCAGGCTATTTCGATAGTCTATGGCCTGAATCTCACATCTTGTAGACCCATGTTCTGAAACGAGCTACGTTCTATCCGTTTGCGTTGGCATCACCCTTGGCTAGTGGGGGTGGCTTTAACATTACTAGATTTGCATTTGAACATAGGAGTAGAGGATCTAGAGACACTGACAAAGAGGAGTTTAGCCAGGATATTACTGACCTTGACCTGGTCGACATCCCAATTCCAGATCGAAGGTTTACATGGTCAAATATGCAAACTTCTCCTATTTTGGCAAGGCTAGATAGAGTGCTAGTCTCATTGGATTGAAAGGAAAAATTCCCTCTGGTTAGTGCCAAATCCCTCCCAAGACCCACTTCGGACCATGTTGTCATTTTACTTAACTCGGGTGAGCGACATGATAACAACCCGAAGAAATTCAGATTTGAGAAAGCATGGCTAGAAATTCAAGGCTTCCATCACCTAGTAATGGAAAACTGGGCTATGCAAACTAGAGGTAATGAAGCAGTAGCAAACTAGCGCAAAAAGATCCATAGCCTTCAGGCTAAGTCGAGAAAATGGAATCTTACTCGTTTTGCAACTATCTGGCGAGCTAAGGATTCCATCCTGGACATCAATGGCCTTGAGAGACTAGAGGAATCTAGGAACCTCTCCCAATATGAACGGAATAGGCTGTTATTGTTAAGGGAGAACATATCTCAACTGTACAAATTGGAAGAAATAAAATGGCAACAGAAATCTAGAATTTTGTGGGTCAAAGAGGGAGACGCAAATACGGCATTTATTCACAGGTTTCCAGTGCACACCGGAGATCTAACATCTTCTTGTCGGTTCAAACAAAGTCAGGGGTGATTCAAGAAGATATTCATCTTGCTTTCCAATCTCACTTAAAAACAAGTTTGGTTGCAAAACTGATTTCAGGGTCCCTCTGAGTGATGAATTATGGCAGAACAGTTCAGAAGGTTTGGAGCAGTCCTTTCAATCCCTTGAATTACCATTCATTGATGAAGAGGTTAATGGGGTGGTTAGCCAGATGGACAATGGTAAAGCTCCTAGTCCCGATGGATTCCTGATATTATTTAATCAGACGTTCTAGGATGAGATCAAAGATAATCTCATTGCTGTCATCAACGAGTTTTACAACCACAATCTTAAACTTGGAATAATTAATTATGCCGAGGAGGTTCTAATTCCTAAGAAGAAAGAATCTCGTGGTGTTGGCAACTTTCGCCCTATCAGCCTCATCGATTGCTCGGTCAAGATTATTACAATGATTTTGGCCAACAGATTAAGCAAGCTGATGGACTGATTGATCAGTTTCGAGCAAACGGGGTTCAATAAAGGACTCTGTATTTTAGATTGCGGAGCTACTACTGAAGAAACTATCCACCATTGTCATATCTCGAACGACATGAGTTATTTGTTAAATTTGGACTTCGAAAAAGCCTACGACTCAGTGGAATGAGATTGCATCTTCTCTAAGCGCTTAGAGGCAGAGGCTTTGGAGATAGGTGGATCATATGGATTTGCCACTACCTCTCTACCAGTAGGTCGACCCAACTGGCAAACGAAAAGGCTGGTAAGACCTTTTCTTGTAGGAGAGATTTGCGACAGGGAGATCCTCTTTCATCCTTAATTTTTACGATTTTCGCAGATGTTCTTAAATGTATGATGAACAATTGTAGACAAGCTGGGTGGCTTTCACCAGTGGCTAGAAATCGAAACCGGCCTGGATGTTCATTCTTACAGTATGCGGACGATACACTCCTATTTGGAAACAGAGACTTAGGGGAGACTATCACCTTTAAAGGAATCCTGTACTGTTTCGAAGCTTGGTCAGGTCTTAGAGTAAACTTCCACAAGAGTGCCTTCACTAATATTGCAATGACTGAGGAAGATGCTCGTGCACACCAATCTGCCTAAACTGCAAACTTGATAATTTCCCTATTAAATATCTGGGACTACCACTTCGACCAGGTAGACTCAAGAAATCAAATTGGATGTAGATTATGGACCGAGTTGAATCCAAGTTGGCAGGATGGAAAGGAAAGACCCTTTCATTAGGGGAGAGAGTGACCATGATTAACTCAGTAGTATCCAATCTTTCGACATATTACTTGACATTTTTGAATTTCCAAAATGGGTCATTCAAAGGATTGACCGGATATGAAAAAGATCCCTCTGAAAAGGGGCAAATATGAACATAGGAGGCTACCATCTTATCAAGTGGGAAAAACCTTGTATGAAGAAGAACCATGGTGGGCTTGGTATCACTGATCTGAGGGACATGAACATGGCCTTCCTCGGCAAATGGTGGTGGAAAGTTTTCCACCCTAATGGGGAAGGGTGGCAAGAGTATATTCATCATCACCTACTAGGTAAAGGGACACGAAGACTTAGTTTTCGGTTGGGACCCAAAATGTCTTGGTTTTAGAAAGGGGTGGCCAAAGTCTATGACCCATTTCAAAGCTGCATCTCATCTTCCATTAGCAATGGCGTGATGACTAGGTTCTGGTGGGAAAAATGGCGATGAGATCATTCTTTAAGAGAGTTATTTCCTGATCATTTTGATATTGCTTCTCATCCCAACATTACGGTTGCCAAAACTTGGAAAAAGGGCAATTGGAAACCGCCTTTCAGATTGCACCTCGACCCAGAATCCCAATGGATTCTTGGGGTGCTACAATCTTACATTATCCAATCAGGAGTTATTTGTTCTCAAGGACCAGACCGGGAAGCATGGGGGTTAGAGAAAATGGAATCTTCACGGTTCTCTCTCTATATAATCATATTCATTTTAGAGGTTGCAGTCCGTAATGGTCCACGAATCTTTGGAAGGTCAAAACACTGATGAAAGTTAAAGTTTTTCTTTGGTTAGTTCTCAACGACACGATTCTAACTATAAAGAACTTGGTAAAAAGGCAACCACACATCGCGGCTAACTGTGGATTTTGCAATACTCACATGGAATCTAAGATTCATCTGTTTTTAGATTGCCCCAGGAGTAAGGTTATTCTGTGTGAGGTCTTGATGGCCCTTGGAACATCGGTGTATCCTCAGGTCTATGAAGACATTTGGATAGGGCCCACTTTCACTAATGAGAGACGTGAGATGGGGGATGATCTGAGTTTTTTGGGTTGCCAGAAATAATTTTTACTTTCGTACAACTTGTAATAGTATTTCTGGTAACCTTGCTCACATTATGCATTTTATTTCTTTTTGGGCTACAGCTGCGGCGGCGGGTCCAAGATAAAGAATTACCAGGGCTTTTGAGATGGAGGAGTACGATGATGTAAAGGTGGAGATAGGCCTTACCCTAGACTGATATAGAGCTTCAGGATTTGGTGACCCAACCTCTAGGACGATGTTGGAGGGATATATTGTTGTACTTGTTTCATGCTCTTGTATGTTTTACTTTTGGTATTTTGTCCCACCCTCTTATATCCTTTGGAGGTGTTATGTTTTATTTCTTGTTTAGTAATTATCTTGTAATTGTACTCAATACCCTGAGTTTGTTTTATTAACTTCTTATTAATGATAAGAGTGGCTGTACCCAGTACCTTTTCTTAAAAATAGAAAAAACTAAAAAAGAAATAGGCCTCCAATGCAAGGACACAAACCCGGAACATTTTGACCATTGTACGGATGCGCTATCATTGTATCATAGTAATGCAGAATATCTTGACTTACAGCCAGTGGCGGAGCCACACCCAAGCCAGGGTGAGCGGCTGCTCCCCCTGAGTTTGGGTAGGCCCTTTGTATAAGTACAATTATTTTTATATTTTAAATGGAAGTCCGTGCAGCGCTCCCCCTGAGCGTGGCCCACAAATAAAGGTCCATACAACCGCTCCTTACACCACCCGACCCTCTCCCTCTTCTTCTGCTGCTCGCTTTTTCTTCGTTTAGTTCTTGTGATTTCGCTTTCGCTGGATGAAAATCCTGGCTCTGCCGCTGCTTACAGCTGATATCTTTTAATGTTTAATGTGAGGTAGGTTGCTGTTTTAATTTGAAATTGATTTCTGATCATATATGGATGAATAAACTTAAAGGGCTAAATGGTACCTGCAACCACAATTAGTTGTGAACGGTTGATTACAATTGCGTTAGCGCGTTTATTAAGAGAATAAAGAGAAGGTTGTGTTGGGAATGGCAGCAAATGTGAATTGTACATGGTAATGCGCAACTTGGGCGACTGTTCTCCTCAACGAACAGTGTCAGAAATTAGTTTGTGTATTTGGGCTTTGATGGGCTAAAGAGTAAACCAGAAGCACGATTTAAGATCAAGCCTTAAAGATACTTTTTTGGAACAAGGTCTAGTCCCACACACGCTTTACCCCAAATCTCTAATCTCTAATATCTAATCTAATATTATAATGGGAGAAGACCTTAGTGTCATTTGTAAATGTTTGTCATTCTACCAACGTTGCACGGTGTTGGTAGATTTTTTTTTTTTTGTTCTTTTCATTCCCCCTTCCCATTTTCTCCACGTGCAACGCACGTGTATAATACTACCAACAAGCGTGTGTGGGACTAAGACCTTGTTCCAAAAAAGTATCACGTGGAGAAGGCCTTAGTGTCATTTGTCATTTTGTCATTCTACCAATATGTGCAACGCACGTACATAACTAATATAAAGGAGGTTTCCTGTTCAAATCCTCCCTGTGTCAGAGTTTTTATTTTTATTTTTTGAAATTATTAAAACGTGCATCGCACGTGTAAATTACTAGTATATATAATTGATTGGGAATTTTTTTGTACAAACCAGATTTGAACTTTCGACTTCTTAATTACTTACCCATGAATAAACTTACTAGTGGACCTCACTAGCGGACTGCACTGACATTTGCACCTTAAAAGGTACTTTTCGTTAGACTTTCTTTTGGGGTTTTAACACGTCTAATTTATCGTTATAAAAAAAACATGTCTAATTTATGTACCCTTTTAAATTTACATATAAAGTAGCTGTGAATTTTGTTGCAAGCTAGGTGCTGTAAAAATTGATGATAAACACTACACGTTTTTGCTTTGTTTCCTCCCAGGCTTACTGAGCGATTCAAAATTCAAAAGGGCGATTACTGAGCGACTCAAATTTCCAGTCTTCTCTCTCCTTTTCCTCCCTTTTTCCGGCCAGATCCGGTCCCTCCGGGCCGTCCTCCATCAATCTTCCTTCATTAAAGTTTGAGATCCCGCCCTAAGCTTCAAACCCATTTGCTTTGTTTCCTCCCAGGCGTGGTTTTGCCTACTCAGTTTCCCTGGGCTTCTTCTTGTTTGTGCTTGGGTATTTCCCCGTAGCGTGCTAGAGCTCTAGATCCGACCGTTTGCGGTTGCCCTCCGGCCATCTCTCTCCCTTTGTTCGTGAGTTTGGTCCTCCGCTGCGACCAAGCCTTCCTTTCTTGTTGCCGGCGCTACTTCGGGGTGCAGATTAGTGGCGGCGAGCGGGCTTGTTCCACTTCCGGCTCCTGTCCAGTGGCCCGCTGTTCTCTCTCCCGTTTGATCTCCCGCCTCATCCACCCCCTCCCGTTGAGCTGCGCATTTCTCCCTCGAGACCCGGGCCTCTCCCGCTGCAGTCTCTCCCACCATCGGAGATTGGCTTCTTTCCCTCATCTTCAAGCTCTGTGAGTTTCTTTTTAGGCTATTCTCCGTTTCTACTTATTTCTCATTTCATCTGGTTGCACTTCAATTCGATATTGCTTGTGTGCATGCGCACCCCTTCCCCTAGTTCTTGCCTCTCTGGTTTGGCGGCGTTCGGCCCCGCGCTTTTCTAGTGTGAGCCGGTGCTCTGAGTAGCTCCTTCACCCATATTATTATTTCAGTTGGTACTTATTGTCATTGTTCGGCCCTCTGTTGCTGTTTATGTTTTAGTTTATTCTGCATATAGTTTCTTACTATTCTCTCTGTAGCTGTTTAGCTACTCTCTCCGAATTCCTATAAGTTCTGTATCACTGTGGTTTGGATCTTTCTGATCCTCTATTTCTTACTTGAAGTTCGTTCGACTGCGTTATACTTTTTTGTTATTTGGTGCTGGATCTGTAGTGATCCTTTAGTCACCTTGGCAGTAACTGATCCTCTCTATATCAGTATTCACTGCCCTTCTCTGGTCTTGAGCCATGGTCTATTTATGTCCGTCCTGGTTTGAGGACGATAAAAAATTTAAGCCCGTCAATCTGGGTCGCTCTCTTATCGCTCCCTCTTTTCCGTTGGACCATTCTACTTGTCAGCCCACACCGCTCCTGGTTTGTTTCAGGTGCCTTTAGCCTGGACATTTCCAACGAGAGTGCGTCAACAAAATTAAGTGTTTCTTTTGTGATAGGCTCGGGCACTCTCGCAGGCGATGTTTTTCCCTTCAAAAACTTCTTGGATTACCCAGAGGCATACCATTACCGGCCAAACTTCTCTTATTTCTTAACTATCCTCTCTTAAAAGCCAGGTTTTATGCATGTTTGGAGAGGGACTTATGTATTGAGTCTAAAAAGTTTATTGCCCCCATGGCGGATGCTTCTTATTCAGATTCGAATACTCTCGTTGTCCTCTCGGACTGTGATGAGTCTCCTGGCACTCTTCAGCTTACCAATATTTCTAGCCTGTTTAAGGATCGAAAGTTTCACTCGAAACTTGTTTCATTCCCTCAATTGGGTTCTTATCAGACTCGCCCCCTTTCTAAAGTTGTGGGGCAATCGCGTTTTAAGAATCTGGATAAGGACCATGTATTGGGTAGAATGTTTCCGGTTGCTCATCTCTTCCTCCTTATTTTTCCTCTCTTTAAGTGCATGCTTTATACATGCCTTGCGACGAAGAGTAGTCGAGAGCCTGGAAAGGATTTGGGTGCCTCTGTTGTGGTGCCTAATCCACCTTCTACCTCCACTCCCTCCTTCGGTGCTCATGATGCTCTTCTTGCGACTCGTCAGTTTCCTAAATTAGCTTCCCTACTTATAGTTCGTTCTGAGTTCACGAAACTCGTTTCCCTTCCTCAGTCAGGCCGTTCTCAGCTTAGTCCCCTTTTTAGTGCTGCGAGGCCTTCGTTGCGTTGGTATCGGGTTAAGATACCTCAATTATGCTCTCCTTCTAGGGCTTGCCATTCTTGGATCAGTAGTTCGATTGTGAGAGTGCGCCAATCGACTCGTGGAGTACCCTTCTTTTATCGTCATTCTTGTCAAATTAAGTTCACACCTTTATTTTCACCAGTTTCGTCTAATCTCCTTTCTCCCTCTAAGTGCCTTAACGAATCCAACTCTGCTGGGACTGCCCTTTGCAGGACCACGCTTCCACTGGTGGAAGTCGATCCTCCTCCCGCTAAGAGGACTTACAAGAAGAAACTTTATCCTAACTTGCCTATTCGCGTGAGTGTGCGTTTATTAGCTAAAAAAGTTTCTTCAGGGTCGGCGCTTCCTCATGCGCGCACCTGAGTCTTGGCATTTCTTCCTCTGCCTCGGATTTGGCTATCCGGTTTTTTCATTGCAGAGGTGACTCTGGCTTCTTGTTCGCTAGAGTTTCGTTGGATCCTGTCGAGTGCTGGCCTTTATGGGTGTAGCTCCTCCATTTTGGAGTGGCAGGACGTCTTCAGCATCATGGCGCCGTTTTTTCTTGGGGAGTTTCGAGCGCGACGGTTTGGCTATTGTCTCCTTCTCTTTGCTCGCTTTTCAGGGCCGTGGCTCCGCCCTCGAATTTCGGCGTGGTGCTTTCTGCTGTGGCTACTCGATCGGCTTTGCTGATGTTGTGTCTGTTATTGTAATTCTTATCTACTCGCTTTTTGTTTATCCTACTTATTACTGTTTTACTTCTTGTAAAACCCTTGACTCTTGTATTGTTTATTATCTGTTTTATTGATTAATATATATTTTTTGATGGCTGGAGCTGTAACACCTCGAATTTGTAAAATACCGTAAATATCTATTTTTATATATTTGGAGTGGTGAAAATTATTTTTGATATATTTTATTTAAATATTGATATCGGTATGGATATTTATGGTAGATTGGTATTATTGATATATATTGAAGCCATGAGTTGAGATTTTATGTGAATAAATATTGTTTATTTTATTTTATAATTTTGAAGGATTATTGCGAAATAATTGCAATGTATTTTGTATTGTTGGTACTATTAAAGAAAAGAGTTGGGGTTTACTTGAAATATTTTGGAGGTTTAGGGGTCTATTTGTAAATATCCGTTTATAAAAAATATTATTATTATTATGATTTTATCTCTACTACTATAATGGGAGAACACCTTAGTGTAATTTGTCCTCAACCCAAATATTTTCGAAAGTGGACTAGTTATGGACTAGCTGTGGTAAAAATTTCCGAAAGTGGACTAGTTTGGTAAATATTTTCCGGAGTGGACCAGTTCGGCAATTATTTTCTTTAAATATTCTCCCATTCCTTTTCTTCTTCTTCCCTTTCTTTTTCTTTCTCCCGATCGATGCCGCACCCATTCGGCCGATGGCTTCCCCCGGCCGAATCCACCCTTTTTCTTCATCATCTTCAAATTAATTTGGAGGGGTGGCTAATTGGAGGACGCTCTAGCTAGTGGTGGAGTCGATTCGGAGAAAGGGCTTAGTAATGGTATATCTCTTTTTAATTATTTGTGTATTTTCGTATGCCTTTAAATTCTTTTGCTTAGTAATGGGATATAGGGTTGGTGAGTGGTTCACTTTGATGTTAGGGTTAAGAAATTAGTAAGTTGATGGAGAAGTTGCAAGTTGCTAATAAATTAGGGTATTGGATTTGCAAAAGATCATTATATATCTAATAATTATCTCTTGTATGATAGTAGAAATTCTTGTTAGGTTATTAGAATTATTTGGGGAGTGATTTTAGTAATTGTTGGGGGATAAACATCCCGTAGGAATTTGAATATTACGTGCAATGCACGTGTGCATCCCAGACGTTCGATAAAACGCCTGAGTGATATTAGAAATATTATTATTATTTTCTGTGATTGATTTGAATGATTTGAGCCTTAATTGTGTTAAAATCTGATAATAGGATATATTAGCAAATTTGGATGTGGAACGGCATGCTGGCGCATCGGATCTTCACGGGATGCTACGTGAGTATGATCTTTTTATTTCATGTGCATAATATGCTATGATTAATTTTAAAATATGGTTGGGTGTGATGTGTAAAGTGTATTGAATATAGAAAGTTCATAAGTAGGATACGGAGTAAATTATGAGGTGTAAGAAATTATTATATATATGTATGGGAGTGTGCTGTTGTTTGTAGATAAATATTGATATGCTTCGGGGTTGTAATGATTAGATTTATGTATGTGAATGTATGTGGATGTGTAATGTGTGATCTCGTGGCTGATGTGATGAGATGGAACACATGGGGTATATGATATGATATTGCGATGCGATAACATGATGATATGAGTCATTTGGGGTATGGGTGATATGCGGGTGACAAATTGGGAATTTTATGTGATATTGTGATGTGAAATGAACATGGTGTGTGTGTGACGGGTGAATGGAAAATGAAAATTTTATATGATATCAGTGAGATTAATGGCTTGTGTATGTTTATGAATTTCCTGGAGTTTATATGCTTTTCCGTTATGTTATATTGGTGAAATTAGAGTATAAAGGAGTTATATGGTAAATGAGTTATTTTATAAAGGAGCTGTACTGTAACGGAGATATATAGTGTTATATTATAAAGGAGTTATATTATACAGGAGATATATTTACATATGGAGTTCTATTAGAAAGGGGAGATATGTGTAAATGGAGTTTTACTATAAAGGAGATATATATTATAAATGAATATATATGGAGATATTTTATAAAGGAGTTGTTATAAAGGCGTATATAATAAAGGAAATATACGGAGTTATATTATAAAAGAGTTCTATTAAAGGAGTTATTCTATCAAGGTGTTATACTAAAGGAGTTATTTATAAAGGTGTTATATTAAAGGAGTTATATATTGCCCCAAATTATATTTGGGGAACAGGAGTTGTATATATATTTATTTATATATTGCCCCAAATTATATTTGGGGAACAGGAGTTATATTGTGAAGGAGTATATAATAAAGGAGATATGTATGTGTATATAAAGGAGAATTAAATATTGCAGTGCCGCACAATCTCCCGGGGTTTGGGCTAGACCCCACAGGCCCGGGATACACCCGGGAACAGGAGTTATATTTATATATTGCCCCAAGTTATATTTGGGGATCAGGAGTTATATATTGCCCCAAACAATGTTTGGGGATCAGGAGTTTCCCTCGCTGGTATAGGGCCAGGAGGAAGACGTAGCCTCGGACGTGTAAGACTCTGTGTGAGCATCGATCCGCGTGATATATTTTGTTTTGATTAGCCTTTTGGCTTTAGTCTTGGTTGGACAAGCGCGCAACTGTACTTTCAATCCAGCCCACAAATGGTAGATGCTTAGGACACCTGGATCTGGGTGATGTGGTGGGTTCGCGGGATTGAAATGTACGGGATGGGAGGCACAGAGATCCCTGTGTTGTACGAGGAGGTCAGTTGTGTGGGCACTGAAAAGGAGAAAATATAAAGGTGAATGTGTATTGAAAGAATATATGTTTATGTAAAGATACGGATGTTATGATATCTTGCGGAGATTACTTATATTATGGGAGATATGAATATACTACGAGGGAGATATATATGTATGTGTGTGTGTGTGTGTGTGGGTATAAATTGGCAAATGGATGAACAGGAGTAGAGGAGAGTGAGAAAGTAAAGTAAAGAAATAATAGAGTTTGTATGTGAACGAATGTTAGAAATAAAGAAAAGGAGTTATGCAATCATGAATGAAAGGTAAGGTGCGATATACCATGAGAATGAAAAGTTAAAGTAAGCGGTATTATGAGTTATGAATGGAGATTGAAGTAAAATACAGTAGGATATGAGTGGTTCCACCTTGGGATTGTGTCAAGGAACTACCTGCCTACTATTTCTGTGGAAATAGTAGGAACTACCTGCCTTGGCTCAATTCGCAGGGGGAGTTGGTAAGAAAATGGTAATGATTGATGGAAATGAGAAATAAAGCAAAGTGAAGATAAAAGTAAGTTAGTCATAAATTAATTTGAATAATAGCGAAGTGATATAACGGGATGAGAATGAGTTATAAAATATATTTTGATGTGATAAGAATGAGTATTTAATAAGTGATATGTGTACGATGTGATGAAACGTGAGTGAATTGCAATTGGTAACGAAGTGTTATATTTTGACATAAGAAAGGAATCAATGTGGATATATGCTTACGTGATAATATGGGTTATAAGAAAGAAATGAACGCGGTGTTATGAAATATGAAATTGAGAAAGAAAGGGGTTATGAATGGAAATGAGTATTTAAGAATATGAGTTGTGAGTTCGTAGATGTAAATGCCTGAAAAATGAAGTGCGTAGTAATAAAAGTATGAAGAAAAGAGTTAGGGAATTTATGGGAGTATTTATGGAAATAAAGAAACGATGAGGTAGTAGGAATTATGAAGTGATAAGTATTTGTGTAGGGGATTCCAATTTAAAATGAATGGATTGAATGGAAATTTGTATTGTGCGAATATAAAGTAAGGATAGATATGAGGTTGATGTGAAATATATAGTGGAATGTGTGAGTATGGGTAATTTTATAATTTGATACAGATTCGAAGAGTAATTGGATATAAAGCAGTATTTATGATGTTTTAAAGTTATGAGGTTCAAGATGTACTTTCTTACTCGATGTTTGTAAGTTTAAAATTATTTTCGTTATACATCTTAATTTATTTGTTAGATTTTTAAATTATACTCACACCAGAAATGGCTAACCCCTTAATGTTTGGGGGGTTAGGGAGTCCTTAGACTACCCTAGATCCCCCACTGTTGCAGGATCTCATCAGTGCAGAGGTGATACATGGAAGTTAATTAAATAGTTCTTTTATATTTATTTTAAAGTTTTATGTATAGATTTAGTTATGTAAATAGTAAATTTTGTGGTTTAAATTGTATTATGATTGTATAAGCCTGTATATGACGATGATGAGTATAGTGTGAGGTGGTGTGGTGTGCTGGTGACCCGTACCCAACTCGTCGTAGAGTACTGGACGCTGTGGTAAGTTTTACAAAGATTTTTCTAAAAATTTTACCTCGTTTTCAAAGAAATTTATGGTTTTTATTTGATCATTGATAATTCGTTATGAGTTTGGCCCCCAGAGCGATATATATTATTGCCTGTATGTTTCTGCTCATTTTGGCCTGGGGAGCCCGTAAATTTATTGTATATTTTGTGAGCTACGGAATTTTGAGCAGAATTCCGTAAGCTTTTTGTGTTTCGGGGCAAAATTTACAGGGGAGACTCTGTCAAAATTTTTCCTGAAATATAACTTTCTTAGTTTATGATTAAAGTGATATAGAAATTGAAAGAATTGAGTTTGGAGTCAAAAAAAAAAAAAAAAAAAAAAAAAAAAAAAAAAAAATTGGGGCGTGACAGTTTGGTATCAGAGCTTAGGTTAACTAGGATAGAGTTTGTGATGGTTTGTATCCTAGCGATCCTGTCATGTGAGTATGGGTTCACTATTGCTAAGTCGTGGCGATGAAGTTGTTTTATGCGTTGTGGGTGTTTTGCATTATAGCATTGCCATGTTTTTCTTTGAAGCCCCAAGCGATAAATTGTACACCATTATAGAGTTTTGTTATATGGGTTGTTGTATGCCAAGTGTGGCTATTTTTCTTGGAGTCTTGTGTATGACATATAGGTGTATATCCTATAGATTGTGAGGTGATGTGTTGTTGTGGTCATTATACTTTGCCGGGAGATGGGTTAGTAGTGGAGGCTATATGTATGGCTGATGTATGGTAGAAGTGTGATGCCAGGAGGGTTCGGGTGAGATAGACCGATGAAACCCGGTTTCTGATGGAATGAAATGCCTTGGACGATGAAAGTATGTCCATTGGGTTGGTGGTAATACCCAAGGAGAAGATTAAGGAGGTGGTTGGTAAATTCTTTGATGTATGAGATGATGGTTCCCTGAGGTTGAGTATTGAATATCGGGAGTTGAATAAGGTGACCATTAAGAATAGGGTGACAGATGTCTGAAGTAGAAGAAGAATATTTGTATTTATTACGTCCCAGGAGTGGACAGTACTAGAATTATTCAGTCAATTTGGATTTTTCTTCGACCACAGAGAATGACATGACCTTGTAGGTGGGCAATTTATTAGTACAGTTGTTCATTCTACAGCTGATCAATCGAATTAGGATTCAAAATTTTGCTAGTTGTAGAGGGTATATGACTTCATTTTGGACGAGATTAATGGATTAGCCTATTTTGAGGTGTGTAGATGACGAGGAAATTATGTAGATTAGTGGCGATTAAGACTTTAAGTTGCTCAGTTGTTGAAAGTTCAGTGGTGTGTTATGTTAATTATTATAATTGGGAGTTTGGGAGATGGTGAGGAGAAGGTATCCAGGATTGTTCGGACAGTTTTCTTAACCCCTATAGCTCGAGGACGAGCTTCTTTTGAGGTGTGTAGAATGTAACACCTCGAATTTGTAAAATACCGTAAATATCTATTTTTATATATTTGGAGTGGTGAAAATTATTTTTGATATATTTTATTTAAATATTGATATCGGTATGGATATTTATGGTAGATTGGTATTATTGATATATATTGAAGCCATGAGTTGAGATTTTATGTGAATAAATATTGTTTATTTTATTTTATAATTTTGAAGGATTATTGCGAAATAATTGCAATGTATTTTGTATTGTTGGTACTATTAAAGAAAAGAGTTGGGGTTTACTTGAAATATTTTGGAGGTTTAGGGGTCTATTTGTAAATATCCGTTTATAAAAAATATTATTATTATTATGATTTTATCTCTACTACTATAATGGGAGAACACCTTAGTGTAATTTGTCCTCAACCCAAATATTTTCGAAAGTGGACTAGTTATGGACTAGCTGTGGTAAAAATTTCCGAAAGTGGACTAGTTTGGTAAATATTTTCCGGAGTGGACCAGTTCGGCAATTATTTTCTTTAAATATTCTCCCATTCCTTTTCTTCTTCTTCCCTTTCTTTTTCTTTCTCCCGATCGATGCCGCACCCATTCGGCCGATGGCTTCCCCCGGCCGAATCCACCCTTTTTCTTCATCATCTTCAAATTAATTTGGAGGGGTGGCTAATTGGAGGACGCTCTAGCTAGTGGTGGAGTCGATTCGGAGAAAGGGCTTAGTAATGGTATATCTCTTTTTAATTATTTGTGTATTTTCGTATGCCTTTAAATTCTTTTGCTTAGTAATGGGATATAGGGTTGGTGAGTGGTTCACTTTGATGTTAGGGTTAAGAAATTAGTAAGTTGATGGAGAAGTTGCAAGTTGCTAATAAATTAGGGTATTGGATTTGCAAAAGATCATTATATATCTAATAATTATCTCTTGTATGATAGTAGAAATTCTTGTTAGGTTATTAGAATTATTTGGGGAGTGATTTTAGTAATTGTTGGGGGATAAACATCCCGTAGGAATTTGAATATTACGTGCAATGCACGTGTGCATCCCAGACGTTCGATAAAACGCCTGAGTGATATTAGAAATATTATTATTATTTTCTGTGATTGATTTGAATGATTTGAGCCTTAATTGTGTTAAAATCTGATAATAGGATATATTAGCAAATTTGGATGTGGAACGGCATGCTGGCGCATCGGATCTTCACGGGATGCTACGTGAGTATGATCTTTTTATTTCATGTGCATAATATGCTATGATTAATTTTAAAATATGGTTGGGTGTGATGTGTAAAGTGTATTGAATATAGAAAGTTCATAAGTAGGATACGGAGTAAATTATGAGGTGTAAGAAATTATTATATATATGTATGGGAGTGTGCTGTTGTTTGTAGATAAATATTGATATGCTTCGGGGTTGTAATGATTAGATTTATGTATGTGAATGTATGTGGATGTGTAATGTGTGATCTCGTGGCTGATGTGATGAGATGGAACACATGGGGTATATGATATGATATTGCGATGCGATAACATGATGATATGAGTCATTTGGGGTATGGGTGATATGCGGGTGACAAATTGGGAATTTTATGTGATATTGTGATGTGAAATGAACATGGTGTGTGTGTGACGGGTGAATGGAAAATGAAAATTTTATATGATATCAGTGAGATTAATGGCTTGTGTATGTTTATGAATTTCCTGGAGTTTATATGCTTTTCCGTTATGTTATATTGGTGAAATTAGAGTATAAAGGAGTTATATGGTAAATGAGTTATTTTATAAAGGAGCTGTACTGTAACGGAGATATATAGTGTTATATTATAAAGGAGTTATATTATACAGGAGATATATTTACATATGGAGTTCTATTAGAAAGGGGAGATATGTGTAAATGGAGTTTTACTATAAAGGAGATATATATTATAAATGAATATATATGGAGATATTTTATAAAGGAGTTGTTATAAAGGCGTATATAATAAAGGAAATATACGGAGTTATATTATAAAAGAGTTCTATTAAAGGAGTTATTCTATCAAGGTGTTATACTAAAGGAGTTATTTATAAAGGTGTTATATTAAAGGAGTTATATATTGCCCCAAATTATATTTGGGGAACAGGAGTTGTATATATATTTATTTATATATTGCCCCAAATTATATTTGGGGAACAGGAGTTATATTGTGAAGGAGTATATAATAAAGGAGATATGTATGTGTATATAAAGGAGAATTAAATATTGCAGTGCCGCACAATCTCCCGGGGTTTGGGCTAGACCCCACAGGCCCGGGATACACCCGGGAACAGGAGTTATATTTATATATTGCCCCAAGTTATATTTGGGGATCAGGAGTTATATATTGCCCCAAACAATGTTTGGGGATCAGGAGTTTCCCTCGCTGGTATAGGGCCAGGAGGAAGACGTAGCCTCGGACGTGTAAGACTCTGTGTGAGCATCGATCCGCGTGATATATTTTGTTTTGATTAGCCTTTTGGCTTTAGTCTTGGTTGGACAAGCGCGCAACTGTACTTTCAATCCAGCCCACAAATGGTAGATGCTTAGGACACCTGGATCTGGGTGATGTGGTGGGTTCGCGGGATTGAAATGTACGGGATGGGAGGCACAGAGATCCCTGTGTTGTACGAGGAGGTCAGTTGTGTGGGCACTGAAAAGGAGAAAATATAAAGGTGAATGTGTATTGAAAGAATATATGTTTATGTAAAGATACGGATGTTATGATATCTTGCGGAGATTACTTATATTATGGGAGATATGAATATACTACGAGGGAGATATATATGTATGTGTGTGTGTGTGTGTGTGGGTATAAATTGGCAAATGGATGAACAGGAGTAGAGGAGAGTGAGAAAGTAAAGTAAAGAAATAATAGAGTTTGTATGTGAACGAATGTTAGAAATAAAGAAAAGGAGTTATGCAATCATGAATGAAAGGTAAGGTGCGATATACCATGAGAATGAAAAGTTAAAGTAAGCGGTATTATGAGTTATGAATGGAGATTGAAGTAAAATACAGTAGGATATGAGTGGTTCCACCTTGGGATTGTGTCAAGGAACTACCTGCCTACTATTTCTGTGGAAATAGTAGGAACTACCTGCCTTGGCTCAATTCGCAGGGGGAGTTGGTAAGAAAATGGTAATGATTGATGGAAATGAGAAATAAAGCAAAGTGAAGATAAAAGTAAGTTAGTCATAAATTAATTTGAATAATAGCGAAGTGATATAACGGGATGAGAATGAGTTATAAAATATATTTTGATGTGATAAGAATGAGTATTTAATAAGTGATATGTGTACGATGTGATGAAACGTGAGTGAATTGCAATTGGTAACGAAGTGTTATATTTTGACATAAGAAAGGAATCAATGTGGATATATGCTTACGTGATAATATGGGTTATAAGAAAGAAATGAACGCGGTGTTATGAAATATGAAATTGAGAAAGAAAGGGGTTATGAATGGAAATGAGTATTTAAGAATATGAGTTGTGAGTTCGTAGATGTAAATGCCTGAAAAATGAAGTGCGTAGTAATAAAAGTATGAAGAAAAGAGTTAGGGAATTTATGGGAGTATTTATGGAAATAAAGAAACGATGAGGTAGTAGGAATTATGAAGTGATAAGTATTTGTGTAGGGGATTCCAATTTAAAATGAATGGATTGAATGGAAATTTGTATTGTGCGAATATAAAGTAAGGATAGATATGAGGTTGATGTGAAATATATAGTGGAATGTGTGAGTATGGGTAATTTTATAATTTGATACAGATTCGAAGAGTAATTGGATATAAAGCAGTATTTATGATGTTTTAAAGTTATGAGGTTCAAGATGTACTTTCTTACTCGATGTTTGTAAGTTTAAAATTATTTTCGTTATACATCTTAATTTATTTGTTAGATTTTTAAATTATACTCACACCAGAAATGGCTAACCCCTTAATGTTTGGGGGGTTAGGGAGTCCTTAGACTACCCTAGATCCCCCACTGTTGCAGGATCTCATCAGTGCAGAGGTGATACATGGAAGTTAATTAAATAGTTCTTTTATATTTATTTTAAAGTTTTATGTATAGATTTAGTTATGTAAATAGTAAATTTTGTGGTTTAAATTGTATTATGATTGTATAAGCCTGTATATGACGATGATGAGTATAGTGTGAGGTGGTGTGGTGTGCTGGTGACCCGTACCCAACTCGTCGTAGAGTACTGGACGCTGTGGTAAGTTTTACAAAGATTTTTCTAAAAATTTTACCTCGTTTTCAAAGAAATTTATGGTTTTTATTTGATCATTGATAATTCGTTATGAGTTTGGCCCCCAGAGCGATATATATTATTGCCTGTATGTTTCTGCTCATTTTGGCCTGGGGAGCCCGTAAATTTATTGTATATTTTGTGAGCTACGGAATTTTGAGCAGAATTCCGTAAGCTTTTTGTGTTTCGGGGCAAAATTTACAGGGGAGACTCTGTCAAAATTTTTCCTGAAATATAACTTTCTTAGTTTATGATTAAAGTGATATAGAAATTGAAAGAATTGAGTTTGGAGTCAAAAAAAAAAAAAAAAAAAAAAAAAAAAAAAAAAAAAATTGGGGCGTGACAGGAGCCTTATGGCTCTATCCGATTCATCAAAAAAAAAAAAACACTACACGTTTTTAAAGAATAAATAGGACACTTTTGTCAAATATTATATTAGGAAACAGTAACACTCACACTTTAAGAAATCGAAGTTTATATATATACAAATACATCCATCGTTCCATTTCTGTCTTATCTTCATTTTTCAATTTCTTTTCTTTTAGACAGATACATTATCCTTAATAGTGCTCATTGTCTTACCCATTGTAAATTGCTTTTGTACAACGGAAAAAAAGCATAGTTGATGAATGATGATCATTGTATATTCAAGAAAGAAAAGAAAAAAAAAAGATTGGGAGCAAACCAAGGTATCACAACCCTAAGAAGGGGGGAATATAGTAATATAAATACATGCATGTAAACCCTTTATACAGGTCTACAACAAAAATCAAGTTCTCACTAATCTAATTAACTATCACCGACCATCACTAAAGAAATCATCCCAAAGTTTAAGGAACCAAGAGAGAAAAAAAATTCCACCTTGAGTTTTGGAGTTCATAATGCATATATAAAAGAGAGGAATCTATTGGTTTGAAGTATTTATCAAGTACTTCGTATCCTCTAACATGGCAGACACAAACAATCCCTCGCTACTCCTTATTTAGGAAGGAGAGCCCAAAAAATATAAGTTGTTCTAATTTTTAAACTGAGTTTTCTCTTTTATTTACACCTTTTTAAATGATGATATTCAGAAGTAGGTCGTGATATCTCTCATGTACCCTTGGAGACATTTTTTTGTGAATTGATACCCGTTAGACCTTCAGATAGCTACACTTGTTGCGTTTCCAAAGTTCAGATGACGAGAGCATAGAGGATACGAGCTCCCCAAATGGGTAATCACAAACACATCGATAGGGTGAGGAGAGGCTTTCTGTGGATGAGAGTAGATGCGAATAAAGGGGTGTGTTTAGATGAAGTGTGGAAGAGTATGTATGAAAAAAGAGCAAGGAGGGTTAGGTATCACAAATCTTGTTGACATGAGTGACTCCCTCCTAACGAAGGGTGGTGGAAGGTGCATCAAACGTCCTGAGGCAACTTGGGCACCATGGTTTAAAAGCCTATAGAATGAGGAAAGAGGGGATCAGGTTTGGGAGCTTAATTAACGAGAGGGAGTGGAGAATTGGAATTATGGAAGAATATCACTAGAAGAGGATATATAGAAGAGGATATCTATATATATCACTCGCAAACTAGATGCACCATTTGTTGGAAATATTTTCGGCATATTTTTCGGGCAGGATTCCGGTGGGATCCGGCCACCAGCGATACCGGAAAGTAATTGGATTACATTCCTCTCGTTGAGTACTATTCCGTAGCGTACTCACTTGGCAAAAACGGTTTTCGTATGAATGAGAAATGTAGACCCAAAGTTGGGTACTCGAAATATACTAACTTGGGAATTTGAAATTGATAGTCTTAGGGGTGTCAAAAAATACCATATTACCGTACCATACCGTACCATACCATTACCATACCATATATTACCAAAATCTTGGTAATACCATACCGAAATCTCGGTATTGTACCATACCAAAATTATATGGTATGGTACTGGTACCCAATACTGATACCATGGTATACCGTACCATACCAAGTAATTAATATATATTTAATTTAATTTTTATATTTAAAAACCCAGGCCCAGACCTATGTCCATGCCCATTTTTCTTATTTTTTTCTTCAAATTTTCACCCCAGTTATACTACTACTTCAATTATTCTTCCTTTTTTGTTCTTCTTTCTTTTTTCTTCTTTGAATCTAGGGCACATGCACTGATTGACTGACGCACTACGCTGCCGAAGCGCCACACTGTCGCGATGCCACCTACCTTCTTCAGCCCCCATCGGTACGGTATTGTTAGAGGATTTTTTCAACTAATTAGGAAAACTTTAGAGTTTAGTTAGTGTATTAATATAAGATCCATCTTCTTCTTGTTCTTGTTGGGTTTTCTCGAGATATTGCGTATTATTATTCACAAGTAATTAGGAATTTAGGATGTAAAAGATCTTCTGATTTGATTTATCAAATTGATTTTTGCATTTTTTTAGGAGTTTTTTTTACTGGTTAATATAGGTGAAATCTTATTTATGTAGTATATTTGTATCATAATCCTGAAATTGAATTATATATGAATCTACTAAATGAGATACATACTACAATAAAAGGAGTAGAACAATACACAGAAATAAAAGAACCATCAAATATCATGAATGTTATGAAAGGAAAATAACAATACTATTGTCATTCTTTATATATGAATCTTCTTAATTTCAGGTATTGTTGTCATTCTTTCTCTATATGCTGAAGCTATCCAATTATATCTAATCAAGCATATTGCAGAATGTTGAATCTAATAGAGTAGCATATTGAATCAATCATATTGCAGAATGCTGAAACTAATTTTCATACATAAAGATACATTATATTGAAACTTATACATGTCTGAAATTGTACAACAATAAAGTCTACAACCATGATTTTTTGTTTGGCCTGAGTGGATTAAGGATTGGGCAGAAAAGGTCTTTAGCTAATTCTTTTATTGAGGGTTAAACTATTTAGGGGATGAGAAGGTGATGTTGATGTTTTTTTTATCCATGATCTTAAATTTTGTGTCGATTCTTTATCACTATATCAGGTGATGTATGTTTGTTTGTGAGGATAATTTTTTTATGTAAATTTGTTTTCCGTTAATCAGTTGAACTGTAGGTTTTTGTATACTATTCGTGCTGGTGTTTTTCTGTTCTTGTATATGTTTAATTTGTTTCGAGTGAGAATTCTAGAGCTTTTTGAAAGGAACATGCCTGAAGATATTAGTTATTTCAATAGAGTTTTGTGATGATTTCTTCCTTCATTGTTAAACATAAACTTATATTATTTGGTACTGCTGGTGATTGGGCTCTGGAAACACAGATGTTAGACTAAATTATGGACAGTTAGCTGAGTCTTGTTTGAGAATTGACATTGGCTGATTATTGGAACTTCTTCGTATATATATATATTTAATTATTTATGTTGAAACTTCTTCATATATATATATATATATATATATATATATATATATATATATATATATATATATATATATATTTATTTATTTATTTATGTTGAGCTTATTTATCCTTCTTTTGTCATTTATATGAAGGTTAATTTTTTAAGCTAATTGATGTCCGGTAGTACCATGGTATTACCAATACCGTACCAATATTCCGATAGTACCGAACTCGGTAGTACCAAAAACATGGCACGGTAATGGTAGAGAAATTTGTGTACCAAGTATTCCGGTACGGTAGACGGTAGATTAATGATGATACGGTACGGTACGGTATACCACCCCTAGATAGTCTCACATCGGGAGATGGGAAAGATTTTTCTAGTATATAAGCTAAAGAAATGGACTAAAAGGCGTAGCCCTTGGGTTACCACTAACGTGTAGTGGAGAGAGGACCTAGCCAAAATTACAAACATATACACGCGCACGCGCCCGAATTCGGCTTGGTTTGGTTTGGTCTGGCCTATATTTTTTTTGCCCCGCTCCAAAATTTTTCCCCAGTTTACTATTGAGGCTTTTCAAATTCTGTAACTGGTAACAGTAGAGTAATGGCTCATCAGTTATATTTTTTGAAATTTTGTAACTGGTACCATTACTCTGCTGTTACAGAGTAATGGACCCTTCAGTTACTCCTCTTCTCCTATAAAACCAGTAATTTTTGTCTGCCAGTACACAGAGTTTTCAAATATCCTTCTTCTTATTTCTCCGAGTCAAAGTCTGAGAGTACAACACAGCTACTGGTTCGCTGAGATCTCTGAAGCTAGGGTGCTGCTCTTCAGGGAAAGGTAATACAGTTGTATCCTGGGATGTAATTCGTCAACCACCGTCACATTACGGGGCGAATTTTGCTTTAAGAATAGAGATCTTCATCTCGACTCTGTATTAAAGTGTCTGGTTTGTTCTTTTATTTCCTGTAATTGTATTTCTTCACAAACATTATTAGCAATTTTCTATTTTATGAAATTCAAGTTCTATCAATTTCAAATCAAAATTTTTCCTCTATTCTAACAGTTTTTGTGAAGATTATTTACACGTACTATTATCATTTCGAAAAAACAAACAACTAACAGTTCCATTTCAACTGTTTCAGAAAATGGAAAACACACAAAACGAAAATGTCAGTGGACTTCTCAGTGCACAAACACCAGTGACCCAAAATGTGACTGCACAATCGGTTGCGGCACAAACGGTCGTTCTGCTCTCGCATATAACTGTGGAAGAAAAACCAGAAAAGTTCAATGAAACTGGATTCAAGAAGTGGCAAGGGAAGATGTAGTTCTTCCTGACTACCTTGAAACTGGACAGATTTTGTAACGCCCCGAATTCCAAATAAGACCGAATTCGAAGTTTCACAAGATCTTTACACTTCACTTCATACAACTTTACAAGGAAATTTGAACTTTTTACAATACAACAGAGTCCTTTATAATTGTTTACACAACGGAAGATAAAATGAAGTACAACAATGAAAAATTATACAATTTGCATTATCTTTAACATGTAATTAATCAACAACATCATATCAACTTTATATCTTCATGAAAATCCAACTTCTGCATATAAAACTGTGGGCATGTCAGTTGCTTACAACCGATGAAAATATTAAACACGGCCATCCTCTCTATGCCGAAAATATAACGATCTTAATACTTTAATAAACCACAAACTTGAATGCAAATAAAGTGTTAAATGTGACTACTCTAAACATGTAATTGTATTCAAGGCCTTAATGCCTAATGCAGATATTTTATACTAAGATGACACTAATGCATACTTGTTCGGATTCTATGCATCTCATACTACATAGGTCCGAGGGCAAGCATCTACGTACTCCACATTAAAGGGTTCGATCCCTCGCCATGATAACTACCCAGTAATAAAGCAAGGTTTAGATCATTCCACGAGTACGGATCCCAGTCCCGGAGTCCACCGCCCGACTGTTATAGCAGACTTCTCATCGTGCGAACATCCCGCAAGTGCCCCTCTAGCCCCGTTATATGTATATACATTGGAGTACGGCAACTATCCGCCCGACTACGCATAGTCACGGATTTAAAATAAAAGCTCGTCTCCTACGAAGCAACCACAATCCCGAAATCCTCCGCCCGACTGGGTCTATTGTCCCAGAATTCTCCGTTCGACTATATAGAGCGCCCTACTTACGTTTGTCCAGTTTTACTACATCTTCTTCTAAGTGCCTAGTTCTTAAGTTCAAGACATGAATAAATTATCATACCTAAAGTTAGTTTTACCCCCTACTGGACTTAATTACTAATATGGCTAAAAAATGGGGTTAAATCAGAACCGTCCAAACCGGGAACGAATCTTAAAGCTTAAGGGTAAAATGATAATTTCACCTTCCAATGGGTCTGAAGCGGGTACTGGTTCTCCTCCTCAAAGACCCATTAACCCGCGAACGGATCCACCTCAACTGGGTGCGGGTTTCAACCCGCAATCAACCTGGTCCAGCAGGATAGAATTAGGGTTATCGATTAATACTAATCAACGGTCCTGATTCATATCTATCCTTTCACTGGGAATTAGGGATTATATTCCTTATCTATACATAGGAATTACATGCCTAATTTGATCCCCTAAGACGCTTATAAATACCCTCCATCCATCTCCATTAAGAGGTAATCAATCTTTTGCCAATTTACGCTCTTTTATAATCTCTCTGATTACTGACTTGAGCGTCGGAGGGTGCGTCGCCGGGAACAACCCCGGTGTCTCGCACTTTTTGCAGGTGTACGGCGGGAGCGACGGTCAAACTCCAGCGGAACAGGTAAACAGGTTTGCTATTCAAAGTTTCTCAAGAATCTACAAATACTATCTATTTGCCCCCACACCAAATTCAGCGGTAACAGATTGGCGCCGTCTGTGGGAAACAACGAGTAGCAGCCTACCCTCTTCCCGTTGGTCAGATCTTCTCCAGCCATGCCTCCTAGAAAAGCCAGATCCTGAGGGTCTAATCGAGAACCCAACCCCGATCAGCAACAGGAAGTCCCCCCTCAGCCCGCTCAATCGCTGGGGCAACTTCCGGCTCCAGCCCAGGATCCTCTCCAACAGGACCTTCCTCCTCCTCAGAATCAACCACCTCCTAAGGGTCTCAACCCCCAGAAACAGCCTCTCCTTCCGGACCACATCTCCATCCACAATGCCTCTACGGACTCTATGGCCTCCCACAATCCCCGAGCTTCCAACTTCCAAAAAAAAGTCCCCAATCGGCCGAAAGATGTGGACCTTCGCCACCGTTTGGATGAAAAGCGGGCCCGTGAGGGAGCCTCCCGCCAACAACGTCCGGATGAGCGATCTCCTCACCGCCGAGACTACGGAAGATCCCCGATCCGATGGGGGCGGAGAGAGTCCCCCGAACATCACAGAAGAAGACCACGTTCTCCCGCCGGTAGGCAACATCCTAGGAACGATGAGGCACCCATCACCCGTGCTGAGTTCCAGCAGTTCCAGGCAACCGTCCTACAAGCTCTCAACCTCCGTCCCAATAACACCAATGCTCCAAGGATTCCCACTCCCCCTTGGGTTCGAAGCCCTCGCCAGCGGTCCCTAACTCCTCCCCGAGCTCCTACCAACCCCGGCACACGCCAAGTCCTCACAGCTCCAGGAGCTACCGTCGTCGTAGCCCCCACTCTCCCTCGTACGAAAACGAGTCTAGAGGCTCTCCTGATTACCGTCGAAGGGATGACGTAGTCTATCGCCGCCTCCACGAGATGGAGAGATGCTTGGGTCAGTTAGACCGAGAAGAAGAGCTTAGAGGAAGGACCCTCCGTCCTAGTAGACCTCCTTTTTCCCGAACCATAATGGATGCACCCGTACCAATCGGCTTTAAGCCCCCTCAATTTGAGACCTACTCCGGGGAGACAGACCCCGTTGATCACATCGAGAGCTTCAAGACCCTCATACTCATCCATCAAGCTTCCGATGCTCTGCTCTGCAAAACCTTCCCCGCAACTCTCAAGGGTCCAGCTCGAGAATGGTACTCTCGCCTTGCTCCTTCCTCAATATTTTCCTTCGAGCAATTCGAGACCCTCTTCGTCACCCACTTTGTAAGTAGTCGCAGAACCGAGAAGACCAGCATCTCGCTACTCTACCTCCACCAGAAGAAGGGTGAGAAGTTGAGAGACTATGTGAAAAGGTTCACAGCTGAAGCCAGGTCCATAGCATCCCTCGACCAGTCAGTCGCTGCAGCAACATTTCAATCCAATATCCTTAACTCCAGCCTCCGCTCCTCCCTCGCCAAAAAGCCCCCGCAGAACTTCTCTGACCTCCTCATTCGGAGCGAAAAGTATATCCGGGCTGAAGAAGCTGAGCACCGCCCCAACCTAGAGGGTTCTTCCTCCGGGTCTAAAAGAAAGGGAACAGAAGAGGAAGAGGCCAAGAAGCTCCAGAAGGATAATGGCGGCCAGCGCCGACCTCCTCCCAGGTTTGAAAAATTTACTCCCCTTAATGCCAACATTTCCACAATTCTCATGGAAGTTGAGAAGGAGGGGGTAATACCTCCTGCACCGAAAATGAACCCCGCCGGCAAGAAGAGGGATAAAGAGAAGTGGTGCCGTTATCACCGGGACCATGGCCACGACACCAATGATTGTCGGGCCTTGAAGAATGAAATAGAGGCCCTCATCCAGAGGGGGCAGCTAACCAAGTTCGTGAGAAAGGACCGAGCCGACCTTCCTCCCCCGCCTCGGGGGGCTAACAAGCGTCCTGAGCGCGATGAAATGCCGGACTTCGAAGAGGGGCGTGTCCTACACCTCATCCACGGGGCCCAATGGGGGCTCCTCCAACTCCTCTAGAAAGGCATTCATAAGAGAAGTCAATTCAGTCCGCGCCACCCCTCCTCCTAAAGGCCTCGGAGTCCCCGTCACATTTTTAGATGAAGACCTCGAGGGCATCCGAACCCCTCACTGTGACGCACTCGTCATCAACCTCCACATGGAGAACTTCAAAGTGGAGAGGATCCTAGTGGACAATGGCAGCTCCGTCAACATCCTCTTCCTCGCCGTTTTCAAAGGCCTCAAACTCTCCCGAGATAGACTCAAGCCCGCTGGCTACACGCTCCATGGGTTCACGGGAGTGCCAGTGACTATTGAAGGGGTGATCACCCTCGACGTAACCGCTGGCAAAACTCCTACTACCCGAACGGAGTCGATGGATTTTATGGTTGTGGATGTCCCTGCAGCTTACAACGTCATCCTAGGCCGACCCGGCCTAGCAACTCTAGAAGCCGTTCCTTCGGCATACCATCTCAAGATGAAATTCCCCACCCGGGCCGAAGTAGGAAAAGTGAGGGGCAATCAGGAAACGGCCCGTAAATGCTACATGACCTCTACCCTCGGTCTAGTTCTCTCCTTGGAAACTCTGGAAATCCCCCAAGATGTCACACGACCAACGTCCGAGCCAGTGGATGAGTTGGAGGAAGTGCTCTTCTCTGAGCAGGACCCAAGCCGAAAGTTCTTTGTTAGCAAGACCCTCCCATCCACCCTATGCTCCGACATAGTCCAGTGCATCCGAAGGAACCAAGACCTCTTTGCTTGGTCAGCTGCAGACATATCCGGAATCTCCGAAGAGCTCTTAGTCCACCACCTCAGTGTTGCCCCGGGGTCCAAACCGGTCCAACAGAAGAGGCGCAAGTTCGCCCCCGAGCGCCATCTAGCTATAAAAGGGGAGGTGGATAAGCTCCTGAAGGCGCGATTCATACAGGAGGTAAACTATCCCGAGTGGTTGTCAAATGTACTAATGGTGAAGAAGTCCAATGGAACTTGGAGGATTTGTATCGATTTCACCGATCTCAACAAGACTTGCCCCAAGGACCCTTTCCCTCTTCCGAGTATTGACACTTTGATTGATGCCACCTCGGGTCATGAACTCCTCAGCTTCATGGACGCCTTCTCAGGCTACAATCAGATCCGGAAGTTCCCCCCCGGATATCTCTAAGACCTCATTTGTGACCGACCAGGACCTCTATTGCTATAGGGTTATGCCCTTCGGTTTGAAAAATACAGGCGCCACATACCAACGCCTCGTCAACAAGATTTTCCAAGCTCAAATCGGTCGTAATATGGAGGTATATGTTGACGACATGCTTGTAAAAAGCATCCGAGGTACCGATCATGTAACCGACCTCGAGGAGGCGTTTGATGTTCTGAAAAAGCACAACATGAGACTCAATCCGAACAAGTGTGCGTTCGGAGTTTCGTCAGGAAAGTTCCTTGGCTTCATGGTCAGCCAACGGGGAATTGAAGCTAACCCTGAGAAAATCAAGGCCATACTAGACATGGCCCCTCCCAAGAATGTTAAGGAAGTTCAGAGGTTAACAGGCTGCCTAGCCGCCATAGGGCGCTTTCTCTCGAAGTCCGAGGAGAAATGCCTCCCCTTCTTCAAGGCCCTCAGGGGGGCTAAAGGTTTCGAATGGGGTCAGCAACAACAGGAGTCGTTCGACCAGCTCAAGGCTTACCTCGTCAATCCTCTCCTCCTCAGCAAACCAATCATGGGCGAACCCCTCTACCTCTACCTGGCAGCCTCCGAGCAGACCCTCAGTGCCGTTTTAGTAAGGGAAGAAGACCGGGCTCAAAAGCCCATCTACTATGTGAGCAAGGTACTTCGGGATGCCGAGCTCCGCTATCCGAGAATAGAAAAGATGGCTTACGCCCTGGTGATGGCCGCAAGAAAGCTTCGCCCGTATTTTCAGTCCCACTCGGTGGTCGTCCTTACTGACCAACCGCTGAAGCAAGTCCTCCACAAGCCAAAGACCTCGGGTCGCCTTATGAAGTGGTCAATCGAGCTGAGCCAGCATGATATAACCTATCAGCCTCGGACCGCGATCAAGGCCCAGGCCTTAGCAGAATTCATAGTTGAAAGTACCATCCCCGAGTTTAGTCAAGCAGTGAAGGGACCACCTATCTGGTCGGTTTATGTGGACGGATTCTCCTGTAACGAGGGAAGCGGAGCCGGGGTCATTCTGGCAGGCCCAGATGACTTCATTCTCCAATACTCCCTCCGTATAAACTTTAAGGCCTCTAACAACGAAGCAGAAACGAGGAACTTATAGCCGGCCTTGGGATGGCCTGCAATGCAGGGGCACAATGCCTCCGGATCTTTAACGACTCTCAGCTGGTCGTTAATCAGGTCCTAGGCGAGTATGAAGTGTGTGACGATCGGATGGTTAAATACTTAGCCAAGATCAGGGATCTCATGGCCTTATTCGAAGAAGCCCTCATAGAACGAATCCCTCGAGAAGAAAACGTCCAGGCCGATGCCCTATCCAAGCTAGCCTCTTCCTCCCTCCAAGGTCTCGAGCAGACCGTCTTGATAGAGGTCCTTCTAAAGCCCAGTATAGAGGATGAAAATTCCGACTCCATGGAGTCACTGCCTGTTTTGCTTAAAGATAACTGGATGAAGCCCCTCGTCGAATTCTTACAAGACGGTCTCCTCCCTGAAGACCCTAAGGAAGCTCGGAGAGTAAGAACCCGAGCAGAGCAATACACACTCATCGAGGGCATCCTTTACAAGCGTTCCTTCACACAGGTAGACGGCAAGCCTTATTTGAGATGCCTTTCCCCCGAACAAGCCGAATACGCCCTGTAAGAACTTCATGAGGGCATCGACGGGGCACATTCGGGGTCTAGGTCCCTAGCTCGCAAAGTGTTGAACTACGGATAATTCTGGCCCACTCTCCTGCAAGACGCCGAACTACACGTTCGGCAATGCGGCCCTTGCCAGAAGTACTCCAACATCCGATGCCTCCCACAAGCTCCACTCACTTCCCTATCAAGTTCAATCCCCTTCGCAATGTGGGGGATGGATTTACTAGGGCCATTTCCCCCAGCTCCCGGCCAGTTCAAATTCTTAGTCGTGGCAATCGACTACTTCTCAAAATGGATAGAGGCCGAACCCCTGGCCACGATCACTGAGAACAAGGTCGTTCAGTTCCTTAGGAAGAATGTCATCTGTCGATTCGGAGTTCCTCGGGTCCTCGTGACAGACAACAGAACCCAGTTCACTGGGGCTGCCTTCCAAGCTCTCTGCGAAGATCTCGTCATCCAACACCGATTCTCCTTCGTATCCCATCCACAGTCGAATGGCCAAGTAGAGAATGCTAACCGACAGATTCTCTTTGGCATTAAGAAGAGGTTAGACAAATGCTCCAAAGGCCTATGGGTCGACCAGCTTCCCAACGTGCTGTGGAACTACCGTACTACAAAGCGGACCCCCACAGGAGAGAGCCCATTTAATCTCACCTATGGGTCTGAGGCTGTGATCCCCCTCGAAATCGGTATACCCTCTCCTCGTCTAATAGCTTATGAAGAAGAAAAAAATGCCAGAGAGCTCCGAGCAAATCTAGACTTTATTGACGAGATCCGAGAAAGAGCTACCATCCGTCAACAAAGCTACCGAAGAAGGATCGAGTTGGCATACAACAAGAGAGTCCGCCCTACGGACCTCAAAGAAGGGGACCTGGTCCTCAGAAAGTTAGCCATCTCATTCCCAGGTCAGAAGAGCAAATTGGCCCCAAATTGGGATGGACCCCATAAGGTTGCCAAAGAAGTTGGGCCCGGGATATACAGACTAGAAGACCTTGAGGGCAGAGAGATCCCCAGGACATGGAATGCCGACCATCTTCTAAAATACCAAGAGAGACTACCAACGCCTTTCTAAGTATTTTTAAGATGTCAAACCGTTCCTTTCCTATTACTTGTACTGTTTTTTTTATTTCTCTCTTGTAATGACGGCTTGCAACTTTAGAAGCAGCCGATCACTAGTCATCAATAAAGAAAGCTTTTTCATATTTTACTTGGAAAAAAAGATTGTTTACATCTCTCTGTTTCTACTCTTCAATCTAACGATGGTTCGGAGTCCAACACTTGGCTTGATTCTACTTCGCAAGTTCGCTCCTAAGCGAACTAGAGGTAGGTCGCCATTCGAAATTGCTCCCACAATCGTTGAACAAACTCTAACGACGAGTTCGGAGTCCAACACTTGGCTCGATTCTACTTCGCAAGTTCGCTCCTAAGCGAACTAGAGGTAGGTCGCCATTCGGAATTGCTCCCACAACCGTTGAACAAACTCTAACGACGAGTTCGGAGTCCAACACTTGGCTCGATTCTACTTCGCAAGTTCGCTCCTAAGCGAACTAGAGGTAGGTCGCCATTCGGAATTACTCCCACAACCGTTGAACTACTCTAACAACGAGTTCGGAGTCCAACGCTTGGCTCAATTCTACTTTGCAAGTTCGCTCTTAAGCGAGCTAGAAGTAGGTCGCCATTCAGAATTGCTCCCACAACCGTTGAACTACTCTAACGACGAGTTCGGAGTCCAACACTTGGCTCGATTCTACTTTGCAAGTTTGCTCTTAAGCGAGCTAGAAGTAGGTCACCATTCGGAATTGCTCCCACAACCGTTGAACAGACCCTAACGTCGAGTTCGGAGCCCAACGCTAGGTTTGACTTCGCTCCGCAAGACCGCTCTTAAGCGAGCTAGGAGTGGGTGGCCTGTAAGAAAGAAGATTTGCTTCTGATTTCGAGTAGTTGTCAAAAGTTGGAGGAGTTATACTTATTGATTCACTAGCCATCACAGCATTCAAACATCGGAAGCAGAACAAACTTTTTTATTAAGGGCCCGGACAAGGCCGACACTACAACAGATTTTTACAATAAGTTGAAGAGCATAATACAACTTATTCAGTGCTTCTTTGGAAAGGGAACGCTTCGGTTCAGAGACACGCGAGGGCGACGCCGCTTCACTTCTAAGCTCGACTCTAGACCTACGAAGCGAGAGCCCCCTTCGTCGCTAGTTCTAGCAGTCGCCCCAATCAAGGCCCCACTTGACGAAATAGCTACGACACTCTGAGCATCTGCTGGGCCTCGCCTAACAGCAGGCAAGCGAGTCGCAAGTTCGTAGAAAGTGATCCCTCTTTCGCTCTCCTCGCGAGTGCATGACGTGCTGCGAACATTGGCCCTAACAGGCTGAGGTTTTAGCGAAGCAATCTCCTCCTCCAGCTCGATGATCCTATCTCTCAGGATCTCGTCCGCCGCCGATGTTTTAAGACGAGGGAGTTTAGATGAGCCAGCGACATTAGTACTATCGGCCACTACGCGACGAAGATGAGTCACTTCGATACCTCTATCGATCGTGATCCGCCTTAATTTGTCGATTCTGGAAAACAACTCGTCGTGCTCAGACATCAACATTCCCACCTTCGAAGTTAACCCCTCTTCTTCAGCTGAGTGCTCTTTCACCAACACCTCCAATTGACAAATCTCCGCCAGCAGTTCACTGTTTCTCGCTTCAACATCAAAGAGACCCTTACGAATCAACTCTACCTCACCTTCGAGAGGCGTCTTTCGCGACTGCTTCCGCAGATCCCTTAACTCGCTTAAATACCCTCTCGCCGTTGCTTTGGTTTCTTCCAAATTCAAGAAGTCATAAAACACTTTGTTCCGATTGCGAGAAAGAGCCTTCTTCATTTTCTCTAACTCAAAGCGGAGGTAAGAGACTTCAGTAATTGGACCAAACTCAACCTGAAAAGCGGAGAAATATCAAAAGAAATCTTCGACACTTAGGGATGCAATCCGAGCAAAAAGAGTTGAACATTTTTGTAAAAGTTTCATAATCCTCAACCAAAACCCCACAAAAATTTTCATTGAAATCCACAAAGGCAGCTCTTCCTCACCCTCCACGGAGTCGTAGAAGTAATAGTCCGAGACGTCAAACTCAGGGTTCCGAGCGATGATATGCTTCAGAGCTCGGCCATATGCCTCCTCCATGTTCGTCAGCATATGGGCTTCGGCCTCCTCCCGAACGGCTTTCTCTACGGCCGCCACCTTCGCTGCTTGCTCGCTCAGGGCTTCCTCGGTCGCCTTCCGAGCTTCAGATAGTTCCCCTTCAAGCCGAGCCCTCTCTTTCTCAATGGCCTCGACTTTGGAGGCCTCGGCGGCCGAGCTCCTCTGCGCCTCGACGAGCTGAGCCTTCAAGTTGGCGACTTCGGCCTCGAGCGAGGAAGAACGCAGCTGCTCGGCCTCCAACTCCTTCACCGCTTTAGACTGTTCCGACCGTTCACGGTCGTTCAGAACGGTCATCTCCTTCTCCTTGCTCTCGAACTCCTCGAGCAAGTAGTTGAAGTGGCAGAGGGTCTACAGGCAACATAAGAAATTGTAAGTAACGAGCACAAAAACTTGGAGAAATCTTCAAGAAAGTGATTCACTACTTACCGACATAGTATTCCGAGCGATCTGCATCGCCGCATCACCAACCTCATGTGCCTTCAACGCCGCTCGGTCTTTGGGGATCGGCAGGTATTTCACCGCCTGCATACAAATATTTCCGTCCCCCAAAAACCCGTCGACCTTCATCACCCTTCAATCGGGGACGTCGGCAGTGAGCGCCGCGGTCAAAATCCGCTCCGCCTCGGTAGTGAGCGGCGGAACGTCGAGAGCCAGCAGCGCGCCGATGTTGAACGCTCCGCTAGAAGATCCCAGAGCATCCGTCTGCAAAGGCGGGATCGACACATCCGAAGTAGGTAAGACGGTCGGCGTGATGGGGCCTTGCTCGGTCTCGGTATCAGCAACCTCGATAACCGGATGCTTGGGGGTCGGAGAAACCGAGGATACTTTGGGCGCTTGGCCGCCTTGAGGTCCGAACACGGTCCTCTTCCTCTTCCTCGTCTCCTCCTCCCTAGATGCTCGGGCCTTCACCATCAGAGCTTTGTAATCCATGCCGGAAGATTCTGAACAAACCGAGCGGAAAAAGTTAGAAAAGTTTTCAAAAACTTCAAAAACGAAAACAGAATAAAAGAAGCGTACTGGGGTTGATCGGACTGAGACCCCCTCGGAATAATGCCTCCTCCGTAATATCCTTCCAACTAAGCATCGGAAGAGCAAGCAACTTCTCCACGATATCTGCCTCCTCGTTGCTGAGCACGGACTCTTTCTTCGCCCGCTTCGAAAGACCGTCCTTTAACCACACTGTCGGTATCTCCCACGGCTTGGGAGCTCGGACGAGGAAGAACTTTTCCTTCCAATGCTTGATCGAATCCGGGTTTTCGATCAACTTCACGCCCCTCCTCGGCGAGAGGTAATACCTTTGCTCGTTCTTGCTCGGTTGACAAGGGCGGTAGAGGGTCCGTAGAATGAACATATTCGGCTCGGCGCCGACCTCCTGACACTGAAGAACGAACGCCATCACATGCCGCCAAGTATTCGGCATCAGCTGAGCCGGACACAAGCCGTACCACTACAGCACCTCAACCACAAAGGGGTGCAGCGGCAAGTCCGGCATTCAGTGAGTCGGCGGGAAAAACACAAACATCAGCCGAGGACGAGGTGCATGCTCGGAAGCCGGGGCCAGGGAGCAGAAGTCTGTACTCTGCCGGGATTTGGAACCCGCTTTGGATCCGATGCAGATCTGCCTCAGTTAGGACCGAAGAGATATGGTCCACCTCGGATATCTCCCTCGGCTCATTCTCTTCGACTGACTTTGCGGTGCCCTGTGTCACCTTCTCCAATAACTCTTCAGAATAGCTCCGCACACCGCCGACGCTCGACAAAACGATCGGCTGCCGACCCAGCTCCCCTGCCGTCTTCGGATGTTCAATGATCGTCTCCATACCCTTGCCCTTGGACGGACGGACCTCAACCTCCTGTAGAGGCTCGGCAATCTCCCCGTCTTCGCTCGGTCGGACCAAAGTCTCTTCGGTCGGCTCCACGACCCTCTTCCCTTAGTCTTTGCTCGGCCTGACTTCTCGGTCGACGCCAGCACCCGAGGAGGGGGTCTCGTCTGTGGAAGAAATCTTAACCATTTTTATAAAGATAGGGATAGATACTGACCTTGAGGTGACTATTACGGCCGGAAAGATCACCGGAGATTAAAACGCCTGGCCACGACAGCTAGCAGCGCCGCTCGAGAGCTGAAGGCTTCGCTTGCAAGTAAAAATCAAGAGTGAGAAAGTGAAAGTGAGAAATGAGGTGAAGTGTTGGGGGGGGGGGGGGGGGGGGTAAAAACTTATAGTAAAAATAATGCCTCTTGGGCTTTGTAACATTAGGGCGCGACTGTTGGTTGGGCCTCCCTTGAACCGTTATGAAAGCCCAAACGGCTAAGCGATGAGGAGACACAACTATTGGCAAAAGAAGCGACGTTTCAACCTAAGTAAAGCCGCTCGGCGCATCAAATCTAACGGCAGAGATCGCCCCACGTCCCTCGAAGCCAATAGCCGAGCGACAGGCGATCCGTGCTACATCGAGCTGAGATCGCCCCACGTCCCTCGGAGCCAATAGCCGAGCGACGGGCGATCCGAGTTACATCGCTCGGATTCCGAGCAAGTGCCAATCCGAGCTACGAAATGGGGAAAAACGACTTTCTCCCCAAGATTCGCGCTAAATTTCAATCAGACGGCTCAGATCTTGCCAGCGCCACTACACGATAAGATAGTGTTTTCTTGAAAACTGAGCCCGCATTGAGATTCGCACCAAGATCCGACGGCTCAGATCGCTCCACGTCGCTCGGCCTTCCGAGCTGAGTGAAAAGCGATCCGAGCCACCTACCGGAGGGTAAAACCGAGCTACATCGCTCGGATTCCGAGCAAGTGCCAATCCGAGCTACGAAATGGAGAAAAAGGACTTTCTCCCCAAGATTCGCGCTAAATTTCAATCAGACGGCTCAGATCTTGCCAGTGCCGTTACACGACAAGATAGTGTTTTCTTGGAAACTGAGCCCGGATTGAGATTCGCGCCAAGATCCAACGACTCAGATCGCTCCACGTCGCTCGGCGTTCCGAGCTGAGTGACAAGCGATCCAAGCCACCTACCGGAGGGTAAAACCGAGCTACATCGCTCGGATTCCGAGCAAGTGCCAATCCGAGCTACGAAATGGAGAAAAACGACTTTCTCCCCAAGATTCGCGCTAAATTTCAATCGGACGGCTCAGATCTTGCCAGCACCACTACAAAACAAGATAGTGTTTTCTTGGAAACTGAGCCCGCATTGAGATTCGCACCAAGATCCGACGGCTCAGATCACTCCACATCGCTCGGCATTCCGAGCTGAGTGACAAGCGATCTGAGCCACTTACCGGAGGGTAAAACCGAGCTACATCGCACGGATTCCGAGCAAGTGCTAATCCGAGCTACGAAATGGAGAAAAACGACTTTCTCCCCAAGATTCGCGCTAAATTTCAATCAGACGGCTCAGATCTTGCCAGCGCCACTACATGACAAGATAGTGTTTTCTTGGAAACTGAGCCTGCATTGAGATTCGCGCCAAGATTCGACGGCTCAGATCGCTCCACGTCGCTCGGCATTCCGAGCTGAGTGAGAAGCGATCTGAGCCACCTACAGGAGGGTAAAACCGAGCTACATCGCTCGGATTCCGAGCAAGTGCCAATCCGAGCTACGAAATGGAGAAAAACGACTTTCTCCCCAAGATTCGTGCTAAATTTCAATCCGACGGCTCAGATCTTGCCAGCGCCACTACACGACAAGATAGTGTTTTCTTGGAAATTGAGCCCGCATTGAGATTCGCGCCAAGATCCGATGGCTCAGATCGCTCCACGTTGCTCGGCGTTCCGAACTGAATGACAAGCGATCCGAGCCACTTGTGTGAGGGTAAAACCGAGCTACTTCGCTCGGATTCCGAGCAAGTGCCAATTCGAGCTACGAAATGGAGAAAAATGACTTTCTCCCCAAGATTCACGCTAAATTTCGATCGGACGGCTCAGATCTTGCCAGCACCACTACACGACAAGATAGTATTTTCTTGGAAACTGAGCCCGCATTGAGATTCGCGCCAAGATCTGACGGCTCAGATCGCTCCACGTCGCTCGGCGTTTCGAGCTGAGTGACAAGCGATCCGAGCCACTTACCGAAGGGTAAAACCGAGCTACATCGCTCGGATTCCGAGCAAGTGCCAATCCGAGCTACGAAATGGAGAAAAACGACTTTCTCCCCAAGATTCGTGCTAAATTTCAATCAGACGGCTCAGATCTTGCCAGCGCCACTACATGACAAGATAGTGTTTTCTTGAAAACTGGGCCTGCATTGAGATTCGCGCCAAGATTCGACGGCTCAGATCGCTCCACGTCGCTCGGCATTCCGAGCTGAGTGAGAAGCGATCTGAGCCACCTACAGGAGGGTAAAACCGAGCTACATCGCTCGGATTCCGAGCAAGTGCCAATCCGAGCTACGAAATGGAGAAAAACGACTTTCTCCCCAAGATTCGTGCTAAATTTCAATCCGACGGCTCAGATCTTGCCAGCGCCACTACACGACAAGATAGTGTTTTCTTGGAAACTGAGCCCGCATTGAGATTCACACCAAGATCCGATGGCTCAGATCGCTCCACGTCGCTCGGCGTTCCGAACTGAATGACAAGCGATCCGAGCCACTTATGCGAGGGTAAAACCGAGCTACTTCGCTCGGATTCCGAGCAAGTGCCAATCCGAGCTACGAAATGGAGAAAAACGACTTTCTCCCCAAGATTCGCGCTAAATTTCAATCGGACGACTCAGATCTTGCCAGCACCACTACACGACTAGATAGTATTTTCTTGGAAACTGAGCCCGCATTGAGATTCGCACCAAGATCCGACGGCTCAGATCGCTCCACGTCGCTCGGCGTTCCGAGCTGAGTGACAAGCGATCCGCGCCACTTACCGGAGGGTAAAACCGAGCTACATCGCTCGGATTCCGAGCAAGTGCCAATCCGAGGTACAAAATGGAGAAAAACGACTTTCTCCCCAAGATTCGCGCTAAATTTCAATCAGACAGCTGAGATCTTGCTAGCACCACTACACGACAAGATAGTATTTTCTAGGAAACTGAGCCCGCATTGAGATTCGCACCAAGATCCGACGGCTCAGATCGCTCCACGTCGCTCGGCATTCCAAACTGAGTGACAAGCGATCCGAGCCACTTACCGAAGGGTAAAACCGAGCTACATCGCTCGGATTCCGAGCAAGTGCCAATCCGAGCTACGAAATGAAGAAAACGACTTTCTCCTCAAGATTCGCGCTAAATTTCGATCAGACGGCTCAGATCTTGCCAGCGCCACTACACGACAAAATAATGTTTTCTTGGAAACTGAGCCCGTATTAAGATTCGCGCCAAGATCCGACGGCTCAGATCTCTCCACGTCGCTCGGCGTTCCGAACTGAATGACAAGCGATCCGAGCCACTTGTGCGAAGGTAAAACCGAGCTACTTCGCTCGGATTCCGAGCAAGTACCCATTCGACCCTCGAAGGTGAAGAAAATTGCTGCCGAGCGTCTCCGACCAGTCGACCATCACGAAATTCGTGCCCCAGATGATGGACGATCCAAATTGCGCCACGTCCACTAAACAAAAGATAGTGTTTTCTTGGGAACCGTGCCAGCCTCAAGATTCGCGTTAAGATCCAATAGCTCAGATCGCTCCACGTCGCTCGGTAGTTCGAGCCGAGCGACTGGCGATCCGAGCCACTTGCGCGGAGGAAGAGCCGAGCTACTCCGCTCGGATTCTGGGCAAGTACCCATCTGTCCCTCGAAAGCTAGAAAAATACTACCGAGCGACTCTGTCCATCCGATCTTCCAGAATTCCGTGCTCGCTCGAGATCAATGGTTCAGATCGCGCCACACAATTATTCGGTATTTTATCTATTAAAATCGTTTTATTTACTTGAAAAATTGCGAAAAAATGATTAAAAATTTGGGAAAATTAGCTAAAATCCTGGAAAATAATTATAAAGTCGGGGAAATATTTTTAAACCCCCGAGCAAATAATTATTGCCTAGGACCCTTCATTAAGACCCCCGAACGACAAATCGACACTTCGCAAAATTAAGTAAATATTCTGGAAAACTAGATAAAAATCACCAAAGGCCCAGAAGAGTTCAAGAACAACTCTGAGCATGCATTTAACTTAGAAAATCACTACACTGCCCCCCGCGAAGATTCGAAACCTTCCATTTGGACACCGATACAACTCCGCTAGCCATTAAAACAGTAAAACTACTCCTCAAAGGCTGATCAAACTCAGTCTTGGGGAGTGGAGGGCTTGTGATATGGCTAAAAAACGGGGTTAAATCAGAACCGTCCAAACCGGGAACGAATCTTAAAGCTTAAGGGTAAAATGGTAATTTCACCTTCCAATGGGTCTGAAGCGGGTACTGGTTCTCCTCCTTAAAGACCCATTAACCCGCGAACAGATCCACCTCAACTGGGTGTGGGTTTCAGCCCGCAATAGACCCGGTCCAGCAGGATAGAATTAGGGTTTCTGATTAATACTAATCAACGGCCCTGATTCATATCTATCCTTTCACTGGAAATTAGGGATTACATTCCTTATCTATACACAGGAATTACATGCCTGATTTGATCCCCTAAGACGCCTATAAATACCCCTCATCCATCTCCATTAAGAGGTAATCAATCTTTTGCCAAGTTATGCTCTTTTATAATCTCTCTGATTACTGACTTGAGCGTCGGAGGGTGCGTCGCCGGGAACAACCCCGGTGTCTCGCACTTTTTGCAGGTGTATGGCGGGAGCGACGGTCAAACTCCGGCGGAACAGGTAAACAGGTTTGCTATTCAAAGTTTCTCAAGAATCCACAAATACTATCTGTTTGCCCCACACCAAATTCAGCGGTAACAATTACAAATACTGAAATGGCTTCATGGCCATATCTCAAAAATATAACTCAAATCTTTTAATTAAACAATGCCAGTACCCGGGGTCTCACTAAACCTCTAGATCACAACCTTTCATGTACAAGAATCAATGGGTACTCATACCCTTCAATAATCATGTATTAAACTCAAGGTATTCTTATTTTCAACTTATTCACAATTTAATCAATGTCTTATCTTAGCATCATTCATGATTCAATTATTCATTCATAATCTTTATAAGCAATATTTCTTTTCATGAACATAAATTCACCCACTTAAAAATCTCTTTAGCAATTCAATCACATGTAATATGTCTCAAACCACATCAAGTATTTCTTAATCAAATAAGTGTATGATCTTATCAAGAGAATTCATAACATGGCAAATGTTTTTCTCGTCTTCTCAAAATAAAAGTCATATTCTCAATAAAATAATTTTGAAGTCAAAAACTCATTTTCTATCTCAATGTCTCTTTTTATTTCTCAAAATATACTTGAAAAAATCTGAAACTATTTTTAATAAATTCTATATCAATTTATAGGAATATTGGATATTTTTCCCAAATTTTATTTGCATTAAAACTCCTTCAAAAACATTAAAAACAACAAAAAAAAATCAAAAGAGGCTACCGGGTTTCGAACCCAAGCCCAACCACACCATACAGTGAGCGCCCAAAGCCCCCACCGCAAGCCAAAAAGTCCATGTGACTTGGCTGGCATAAAACCACATCGAAAACCCCAAATACAGACTCTCGGGTTTTAGATTTAATTAAACAAAAACAAATAAAATGGGTCTAACAAGTTTCAAACCCAAGACCTCCGACAAGCACAACGACTTATTATGCACCGACTAACCAATAAGTCCAAGTACAATTACTGATATCGATTTACACTAATAGGCTTTTGTTCTACTGTACTGTTATTCAATTATCTTCACAAAACTAAAATTTTCATTCGATCTAATATTTCATTAGACTGCAATTATTTTATCTAGACTGAGTTTACTTTCAAACAATAACTCATGAATTTCCAAACTTATAATTTAGTCATGGTGTCTATATTTCAAATTATTTTCTCTCTTTAATGAACAAGAATTGCATTTATTCAATTTAATCAAAATAGCAATTTGTATCTCTTACAAACAATTAAAATGAATCTATATGTACCAATTTAACTTCACAAAAATTCATTATTTTATCACAAGGGAAAATCTCCACAATTTTTCATGCAATTATATATATTCGATATTTGTAAATTAACATGCATATTTGTTCATGGCATTAACTCATTGTTTCTTTTTCTCATTTCTATTAACATGATGACAATTAGTTTCTTAATCATAACAAAATTTCTTCAATTCATGGTATAACACAATAACATGGATTTGCTCAACATTTATCACTTCAAATTTATTTATATTACTCATTTAACATTGCTAGCATGCATTTTCTACATTTAGAAAGCATAAGATCACTCACCTCTTATGAAGAATTTGTAACAAAGAAGATGAGACACAACTCCTAGCTCCAACAAGCAACTCCTAGTCCTTCCTCTCCTAGCAAGAGCTCTCCAACATGCCTCCAATGCACAAGAACACTCTCTAGCTCTCTTTCTTTTTTCTCTCTCTAATTTGTTTTGTTTTTGTGTAAAATGAAAAGAAAAACAAGGGTATTTATAGGACAGAAGAAGGTAAAATGCAAATTTCATTCACCTAATAATTATCCACTTACTCTTCACTTTCCCACTACTCTATCTTTCATCTCCTAACTCCCACACCTGGCCTCTCACTTCCTTAACCGACCTCCTCTCTCTCTCCCTCTCCACACATGCACACACACATACAAAAAATTAAATACAAATCCTATAGTTTTTATTTGTATACTAAAAGTTGTTACATGTCATGTGTGAGTCCATGCACCACAAAAAAATGGGATTTAATTAAATGGGCTTGTCTAGTGGGCTTTCTTTTAATTAATTAATTTAATTAGTCTAGTGAGCTAGAATCTATTCTTAGGTCCATGGGTTTAAAGAAAGGCTAAGAGAATACTCATGCATGCTAAAATAATAAATGAGAGTGAGAAAAATAAAGATGAAAAAATTTTAAAGATAATAAAAATACAATATGAGAAAAATATACATATTAATTTTATATATTCCACGACGTAATTGCTATGTATGTAGAAAACATGTGCATTATACGTATAATAATATTTTAATCAAAATAAGAGAAAATGAATTTCCGTTTATAAAAATAGATTTGAATACCTAAAATAAATACTTTAAACACATAGAAAATAGTACACGTAACGGTGGAAACACATAATCGATATGTGCATCAAAAACACGTAAAAACCATGTAAAAATACATAGATTGAAATATTATACTTTTGTTGACTTAGATAGGATAAAATATACGAGAAATGCATAAATAGTCAGAAATCACAATAATTAATGAAAACATGTTACAAATATTATCAGTATTGGTACAAAATATATGTGCGTAACACACAAGGGCAAAATTATCATTTTCAATTTTGCAATGTGTTACAGGTTTCTCATTGAAACTACCCCTATGCTGGCACCTATGGATGCACACTCCGTTCCTGCGGATGATGAATAGACTCAGGGTGATTATCTCTACAGAAATTACATCCTGAACGGCTTGGTAGACCCGCTCTACAATGTCTACTGTGTTTTCAAGACTTCCAAACATCTGTGGGGGTCTTTGGAGAAGAAGTACAAAATAGAAGATGCCGACTCCAAGAAGTTTGTAGTTGGCAAATTTCTGGACTACAAGATGGTTGACTCCAAGATAGTTGTGAGTCAAAATTTAGGAACTACAGGTGATAATGCTCGAAATCACTACAGAGAATATGTCGCTGTGTGAACCATTCCAGGTTGCAGCGTTCATTAAGAAGCTTCCACCTGGATGGAAGGACTTCAAGAACTACCTCAAGCACAAGAAAAAGGAGATGTCTCTTGAGAACCTGATTGTCAGGTTGCGGATCGAAGAGGAGAATCGCAAGGCTGACAAATCCTATGGAAATTAGTCGATGGAAAAGGCCAACATGCTGGAGCACGAATAGAAGGGTAAAAAGAGGAAGTTCTTGCCACAGGCCTCGAACAAAAAACCTGTAGTAAAGAGGTTTGCTGGAAAATGCCACAAGTATGGTAAGCTGGGGCACAAAATCTCTGACTGCCGCAGCAAGGACAACAACCGTGCTGGAACTGGACACGCAAAAGGGAATGAGAAATCCTGTGCGCACATAGCTGAGAACTTATCCACTGGTCTTTCTGACTTAGACCTCTGTGCTGTTATATCAGAGGTAAATCTGGTGGGGAGCAATCCTCGTGAGTTGTGGTACGATACTCGGCCCACCAAGCACATCTGCTCGGACAGAGATGTTCACCTCATACCAGAAATGCAACAAGGACGAACAGTTGTTCATGGGTAATTCTTCCACCTCCAAGATTGAAGGAACAAGGAAGATAGTGCCGAAGATGACTTCAGGCAAGGAACTAACACTAAATAATGTGTTGTACGTTCCAGATATTAGAAAGAATCTGGTCTCGGGATCTTTGCTAAGCAAGAAGGGTCGTTCTTGCTTCTGATAATTTTGTACTTTAAAAGAATGGGGTATACTTGGGAAAATGGTATGTGAAGGATGGACTGTTCCAATTCAATGTAATGACAGTCATACCAAAATCTATTGTTCTTGTTGTTCCCAAAACTAATGGAATTAATCCTGTTGCTTATGTTGTTAAGTCTTCTTTTGTTTGGCACGAAAGGCTAGGCCATGTTAATCTCAATTCTCTGCGTAGATTAATTAACATGAATTTATTACAAAAATTTAAGGTAGACAATTGCGAAAATTGTGAAGTTTGCACAGAAGCCAAACTCACTAAAACTCCATCTCGTTCAGTAGAAAGAAACACTGAAACTCTAGGTCTAATTCATACGGATCTGTATGATTTAAAATACATGCAGACCAGAGGTAGCAAAAAGTATTTTGTGATATTCATAGATGATTGCACAAAATTCTGTTATGGATATTTGTTACATAGCAAAAGTGAGGCCTTGGACAAATTCAAGGAATTTAAGCATGAGGTTGAGAATTAACTTGGCAAAACGATCAAAATCATTAGGAGTGATAGAGGAGGAGAATATGATGCACCATTTAATATGTTCTGCTCTGAACATGGAATAGTTCATCAGATAACTGCTCCTTACTCACCTGAATCAAACGGTACTGCCGAGCACAAGAACCGAACTCTAAAAGAGATGATGAATACCTTGTTGTTGAATTCTGGGTTACCCCAAAACATGTGGGGAGAAGCGTTGCTGACTGCTAACTATATTCTCAATAAAATACCTTACAAGAAAAATGACAAGACACCATACGAACTATGAAAAGGTAATGTACCTTCCTATAAATACCTTAAAGTGCGGGGGTGTCTAGCAAAAGTGGTAGTACCTAATCCAAAACAGGTCACAATAGGACATAAGACCATTGATTGCATATTTATAGGCTATGCACACAATAGTAGTGCATATCGGTTCTTAGTATATAAATCGGATATATCGGACATCCATGTGAATACAATAATGGAATCAAGAAATGCTTCATTCTTTAAACATGTGTTTCCATGTAAGGATGCTACGTATCCCAAACGTACATATAAGCAAGGGAATGCAAGCACTTCGGTTGATGAACCAGGACATGATAATGATGAACCTAGACAAAGTAAACGGGCTAGAACATCAAAGTCATTTGGTCCTGACTTTGTAACGGCCTTTCTGTTAAAGAATGAGCCCAGAATATTCAATAAAGCTATGTCTAAGCCTGATGCTCCTATGTGGAAGGATGCAATCAAAAATTGAAATAGACTCCATTATGCAAAATCATACATGAGAGTTGGTCGATTTGCCTTCTGGGTGTAAAGCTCTAGGATACAAATGGATTTTCAAACAAAAATTGAAACCAGATGGTTCAATAGAAAAACATAAGGCGAAACTTGTAGTAGAAGGATTTAGGCAAAAGGAAGGCCTAGACTTCTTTGATACATATTTTCCGGTCACAAAAATAACTTCCATAAGAATGCTCATAGCTATTGCAGCTCTACGTAACCTCGAAATACATCAAATGGATGTCAAAATCGTATTTCTAAATGAGGATTTAGAAAATGAAATATACATGAAATAACCTGAGGGTTACGTAGTTTCTGGACAAGAAAACAAAATGTGCAAGCTTGTAAAATCCTTGTACGGACTGTAACAAGCTCCAAAGCAGTGGCATGCAAAATTTGACAATGTTATGATGTCAAATGGTTTCAAAATAAATGAATGTGATAAGTGTATCTGTATCAAAGATACCCCAAATAGATACATGCTGGTGTGTCTGTATGTAGATGACATGCTTATTATTGGTAGCAATAATGACATTATCAAACAAACAAAGAACATGCTTAGTGGTAAGTTTGATATGAAAGATTTGGGAGTTGCAGATATCATACTAGGAATCAAAGTTTCCAGGACGTCTGAGGAAATTACTTTGTCTCAAGCTCATTACGCTGAGAAAGTACTTGAAAGATTCAAGAATTACTCCAATGGGACTGCCAAAAGTCCTGTGGATCCCAGCCTTCACTTGTTCAAAAATACAGGTGACATCATATCAGAATTGGAATATGCATGTGTTATCGGTAATCTGATGTACTTAACAAATTATACAAGACCGGACTTGGCACATTCAGTAAATGTACTGAGCCGCTACACAAGTAATCTAGAACGAAGTCACTAGAAATGAATAACTAGAGTATTGAACTACTTGCAACATACTCAGAGTTATGGGCTGCATTACACAAGATATCCAGTAGTACTAGAGGGCTATAGTGATGTCAACTGGATATATCAGACTCCGAGAACTCGAAATCCACAAGTGGGTATGTCTTTACTCTTGGTGGTGTAGCTGTGTCATGGAAATTCTCTAAACAAACGTAACTTGCCAGATCCACCATAGAATCTGAGTTTATTACTTTAGACAAAGCGACAGAGGAAGCAGAGTGGCTTCGAAACTTTTTAGAGGATATTTCTATGTGGGAAAAACCAGTGCCTGCTATATGTGTATACTGTAACAGTCAATCGGCTATAGCAAGGGCACTGAGTTGTATGTATAATGGTAAGTCTCGTCATATCAGAAGGCGACACAAAACCATTAGACAATTGCTCTCAAATGGAATAATCTCTATAAAGTATATAAAATCGGCCGATAACCTAGCAGATCCATTTACTAAAGGTTTGTCACGAGAGCAAGTTGTGAGATCATCAAGAAGAATGAGTTTAAAGCCTATGATAAAAAAAGGATACTTGATGGAAATCCTACCTAGGAATTGGAGATCCCAAGATCTAGGTTCAAAAGGACAACTAAATCTTGTTGAATCGACGTGAGCTCTGACAGATTAAAATCTCATACCCACTCTTACGATGATGAAACATTACTGCCTGCAAGGGGTTAGGATAAGTTTGGCTTTTAATGATTCTCATAGCTTTGAAATAAAAAAGGGGTATGACAGAATACTCTTTATGGGCAATCACCTTGTGAGTGTGAAATGGGGCCGTTTCTAAGAGAATGGAGAGAGGCTACATTCTCCAAGTTCACTCACGATTAATCAGGGTTGTTCAAGGCCAAAATGAACACAACAAGGGAACTTAGTTCTGTGAAGAGATGAAACTGTATGATAGTTATTCTCTAGGTTCACATCAAAGCCTTGATAGTTCAAGACATCATGTTCACTACCTGGTCAAGTGAATCCGATGCTTACTTACTAAGGGTGGTTCAAGTTAAAAATTTACTACCATTCCTGATGTAGTGATTTTTCGATTGTACTCTCAGAGTCATTTCTGACATGTCTTTTTCTGTCATGTCATTTTCTGTCGTGTCTGGATTGCATAGTCTAGTAATTTTCATTCATGTGGGAGATTGTTGGAAATATTTTTGACACATTTTTCGGGCCGGAAGCCGGTGGGCTCCGGCCACCAGAGGTGCCGGAAAGTAATTGGATTACGTTCCTCTCGTCGAGTACTATTCCGTAGTGTACTCACTTGCCAAAAATGGTTTCCGTATGAATGAGAAATGTAGGCCCAAAGTTGGATACTCGAAATGTACTAACTTGGGAATTTGGAATGGATAGTACCACATCGGGAGATGGAAAAGATTTCTATAGTATATAAGCTAAATAAATGGACTAACGTGTAGTGGAGAGAGGACCTAGCCAAAATTACAAACACACGCGCGCGCTCGCCCGGCCCGGCCCCGACCTCGGCTTCGGCTTGGCTTGGCTTGGCTTTGGCCTATATTTTTTGTCCCGCTCTAAAAAAATTTTCCAGTTTACTGTTGAGACTTTTCAAATTCCGTAACTGGTACCATTACTCTGTAACAGCAAAGTCATGGCTCATCAGTTATATTATTTGAAATTCTGTTACTGGTACCATTACTCTGCTGTTACAGAGTAATGGACCCTTCAGTTACTCCTCTTTTTCTATAAAACCAGTAATTTTTGTCTGCTAGTACACAGAGTTTTCAAATCTCCTCCTTCTTTTTCCTCTGAGTCAAAGTCTAAGAGTACAACACAGCTACTAGTTCGCTGAAATCTCTGAAGTTAGGGTGCTGCTCTTCAGGGAAAGGCAATACAGTTGTATCCTGGGAGGCAATTCGTTAACCGCCATCACACTACGGGACGAATTTTGCTTTAAGGACAGAGATTTTCATCCCGACTCTATATTAAAGTATATGGTTTGTTCTTTTATTTCCTGTAATTGTATTTCTTCACAAACATTGTTAGCAGTTTCCTATTTTATGAAATTCAAGTTCTAACACCATTGACAATAACCATTAATTAATCAAGATTCTGGGAGGATAAGTGGTGAGTGGACAACACTCTAGCCTCATTATCCCTGATACTTCACAAGAAAGCACGAAAACCATGTTGTCTAGTGAGTGAGGTATGCAAGATGGGTGAGTGGAGACTTAGATTCAAGAGACAGCTAGATAGAAATTTGCAAAATGAGGTACAAAAACTGAGAGAAAGTATTAGGGAGTGCATGTTAGGATTGGAGATTCACGTGACAAGAGAAGATGGCTCCTTACAGCGAGTGATGCTGGGTTCTCGATAAGATCATTATACATAATTATTTTGTAGGCTAAATTTAAAAAAAAAACCTACTAAACTTTGGGCCATTTTTAAAAAAATCACATTTTTTTTTTGTTTTAAAAAAACACAATGACAGAGTTAGGATTAGGGTTAACATCTAATTAATTAAGAGATATTTTTTTAAACACAAATGAAAGATAAAAGTGGTTATTTAAACACAAATTTAAATATAAAAAAAACCACTGAGTTTTGGGCCATTTTAAAAAAAACCACACTAAGTTTTTTTTTAAACGACACAAATTTTCAAAAAACTCCACTAAGTTAGTTAGGGTTAAGGTTGGGTTAGGGTAGGGTTTAAAAAAATCACTTTCATCTTTCATTTGTGTTTAAAAAATCAGTTTCATCTTTTATTTGTGTTTAAAAAACATCAATTAACTAATCAGATGTTTAAATAACCCTAACCCTGAACTAACCCTAACCCTAACCCTAACTAACCCAGTAGAGTTTTTTGAAATTTTGTGTCGTTTTTTTTATTAAAAAAAAAACTTAGTGCGATTTTTTTAAATGGTCCCAAACTCGGTGGGTTTTTTTAAATATAGACTTTTTTTTTTAAAACTAAAGTTTTGTGCGGATTTTATATATAAAAAAACTTAGTACGATTTTTTTTAAATGACCCAAAGTTCAGTGGTTTTTTTTAAAATACTAATTCTTATTTTGTATGGAGGGGTTGAGAACAGTAGAAACCAAGTAATTTGGAGAGCATATATTCCCAATAAGGTCAAAGTATTCCTGTCGATCGATCGGTAGTGAAGCAGGAGGTCAAATCTTTGGAGGAGGAATAATGGTAGCTAATGATTTTTGTGTAGGGTGTGGGTGAGACAATTTATCATTTATTTTTTACTGTGAACGCTTCTAGGGGGGCATCTGGGTAGTGGTATATATGTAGAGGATTTCAAATCAATGACCTACCTAGTGAGTTTGCGAGCATATGGGAGGATTTGAGAATGAGAATAATCGGTCGTGATTTTCGTTGGACGTGGGATCTTGTTGTGTCAGAGCAGTCATATGGAATATTTGGTTGGACTGAAATACTATATATATATTTGCTTTCGCAATATATATATTTACTCTACCTTGCATGCGATCATGAGATTTTTTTTTTTAATACAATCAATGCATGCTTGGGCAGGCGTGTTTGCAGCAAGGAAGTGGCTGAGGATGGCCGTCAGCTTATGGGTCGCGAAGAGTAGGCCGGCATGAGTGAGTAGGAGGGGAGAACGGGTGCAGTACATGCTGGCGTCTACTAGTAGTTAGAGATCGAGTCCATTTTGTGATTCTTCTTCTTCATGTAATAGTTAGTTAACTGCAGGATGTATGATCTCCTTTTGTGAGCTTCAGATTATTGGAGTATTAGACTTAATTTGGTGTAATAAATAATCTGTTGGTGACTACTATTGTGATGCTAAGGTGATTGGGTGAATGAGTTATTGATCTGCATGAACGTACATTGTATTTGTGAAGTTGCTTAGTAGACGTGGACTTTGATGGCCCCTGCTGTGCTTATATGTACTTGTTATTTAGTAGCTAGAGTTGCTGCTCTCTCTCATCCCAGCACTGTTCTTGTATATATATTCTTTCTACTTGTACACTCGCTGTTTCTTTAATATACCGTTAATAAAGCCGGATGATCTTTTGATCAGCTTATTACTCACAAAAAAACTTCAAACTAAAAAGAATCAAATCTAGTTAATTTTCAGTTATAACTATGCTTAAATCTGGTTCAGATTAACTTAAAGATAATCGGACAACTTATATGGGTACTTTGTCTGTATCTACACTTAAATGATGCTCTTTTTTTTCCTTCTTTTTTTCTAGGAATATCTGCAAGATATACAGGTAGATAACACATTTTTACTTGGACCAAGTAGGGTTGTCAATAAAAGACATGGGTTCAAGCGGTTCTAAATTGAGAGGTGTGAGTTGTAGCCTGATGCTGCATGCTTGTGTTCGGTGCGGGAGCAACAGGTGTGGGTTCTTGTATTTTTGTGTAACGGAAGGGACAAAGCTCAGCCGCAGGTCGGATTTGTTTCTGCAGGGCGGCTTGGAAGAGCAGATGGTGGCTGGACGACCGGACACCTACAAAAGTCCTAGAAATACCGGGAGAAATCCCGGCGACAAGCCCTCCGACGATCTAATCAGTTACTGGACAGCAGTGAAAGCTAGGGTTCAGGTTAGGATTTTGAGAATACCTTTCTTAAGGAGGAGGGGGCCTGGTATTTATAGGCAGAAAAACGGGTATCTAACCCTAATGGGCCGGGTTAGACCCGTTTGTCTGTGGGCCTGAAGTTGCAAAAAACTAGTTGGACTTTTTGACCTAATGATCTGAGATGAGCGAATATCGAGGAGATCCGACGGTCCAGATTGGGCCACGTCACTTATACTCACATCATAGCCGTTATGAATTATCTAAAACTTATTGTAGCTTTTTACAGAAAAATTTCAACTTGGAGATGTCTGTGGGCCTGAAGTTGCAAAAGACCCATTGGACTTTTTGACCTGATAATCTGAGATAAGCGAATATCAAGAAGATTCGACGGCCCTGATTGGGCCACGTCACTTATACTCACATCATAGCCGTTATGAATTATCTAAAACTTATTGTAGCTTTTTACAGAACAATTTCAACTTGGAGATGCCTTAAGTTGCAAAAGACCCGTAGGACTTTTTGACCTGATAATCTGAGATAAGCGAATATCAAGGAGATCCGACGGCCCTAATTGGACCACGTCACTTATACACATATCATAGCCGGTATGAATTATCTAAAACTTATTGGAGCTATTTACAGAACAATTTCAACTTGGAGATGGACAAGTGAAATTGTAGGCTATTCTAACTATAATCTGACTTTTCAACTTACCTTTTTTTTAAAAATATTTTAATGTAATATGTTATATCTCTACTATTTTAATGAGATAGTTTGTCGCCAAACAAATACATGCAATGTACATGAATAACTAATATAACGGAGGTTTTAGGTTCGATGTCAGACAACGCCGAATTTTTTTTTATAAAAACGTGCATCGCACGTGTAAATTACAAGTCTTATTAATTGAAATACGGCATGCTAATTTTTTCACTTTTAGAAAGAACACATCTCTATCTAATCTAATATTATAATGGGAGAAAGCCTTAGTGTCATTTGTCAATCTACCAACACGTGCATCGCACGTGCATAACTAATATGAAGGAGGTCTCAGGTTCGAAGCCTCACTATGTCAGATTTTTTACTTTAATTTTTTATATATTAAACATGCATCACATGTGTAAATTACTATCAATTTATTTATCTATAATATAATATATTTACTTACTATTTAATGGAAGAGTTTATCACAAATAAACAATTTTTAATATTTTTTTGTCACAAAAGAAACACCACTTTTGTCACCAAACAAACATGTATATCGCACGTGCAACTCCAAATCTATTTTTCAACATGTGCATCGCACGTACACATCAACGTTTTTCCTTCTTAATTTTTTAAAAATACATGTATCGTCCATTCAGCTCCATTTTTAAAAATTAAGGCATTCTTCACACGTGCTAATTACTTTTGACTTACGTATATTACACTTTTAACTTCAACTCTTTATCAAAACGTGCATCGCACGGGAAAAATACTAGTCTTTACTTTATATGAGATTTATGAGAGAAACACCTATAATTAAGTGTCCTTACTTGACTTACAAACAGAGCATAATAGAACTTATTATAACGATCCTCATAAGACTCAATTTAAAAATTAAAAAATTAAAAAAATTTAAAAAAACTTCGCCCATAACAAACCACTCACAATTTTATTAATTCCAAATAAGTCACCCACAAATCTATATTTTCATAACCACCACTACCATTATATATGTCCTACTTCAAAAAAGTACTTATATTAGTTTTTTTTAATATTTAATGTGTTTTTTTGGTGAGGGACGATAACATTGTTAGTGGTATTTATGAAAAAGAGTGATTTGTAGGTGACTTACGTAGAGTTGATAAAATTGTAAGTGGTCTTTATGTATATGAAAAAAAATATCCTTTTTTTAATTTAAAAAAAACCATCTTTTTGTATCAATAGAAAACGGAAGAAAACATAATTTCCAAGAAATGTCCCAAATTAGTAAAAACCCTAAATTTGATTATGTCTCGATCCTGATATGGATCATCTGACAGGTGACAATCATGGTCGTCGTCACTGGGGGCTATTCGGTCAACAATGACTAGGACAAGGTACAGTGATGTGGATCGGCACCGACTCCTTGCCGTGAGTACTCCTAGTCGTCACCTCGCCGCCAGTGAACAAGCAACGAATCCAAACAATAACAAGAACAAGAACAAGATGAACAAGAGAAAATCTCAATCAAATTCATAAAAAAGAAAATGAAATTACAATCACGGTTTTAACATCACTGATCCCCTGCTTTTCATCCACCAACGGAGCATTGTCACATAGCATGCGCAGCGCCCGTGTTTACCCAAAAAAAAAAACGACCTAACTAACTACACTGTAGCTGGGACCGCCACTAATTAACCGTCCACTCATAGACTGCCACCTGCCATGTGCACAGCCCATGAAAATCAATTAGGGGGATCTTATTACAAAAAGGTTGGGTTATTTGCAGAAACCCCCCTCAAACAAAAGAAATTCACCCAGAGACTAATATATGAATTGAGGACTGATACACAAAGATCTGTGCAGTTACGATACAACTTGCAGAGTTGTATCATTCCTCCTTTCTTGAAAAGGAGCTTCCATATTCTTCTGAAAATTAAGGAAGTGATGGTAAATATCTCTAAACTCTTTTCAGGTTGGGTCTTCGTTGTCTCCTCCCGTCCACTACACCAAAACCTATGTTACAACTACCCCTTTTTTAATACCCCAGATTTTTAAAATAATGTTTTTTAGGTTTATAAATGAATTAAAATAATTTTTGGGGATTTAATGAACATTTTCAGAAAATTTATCTTTTTGCACGTGAAAATATTTTCTTGGGGAGTTCAAAGTCAAAATTTATTTTGGGAAAACTCATTATTTATTATTAAATATTATTTGTGAATTTTCTAGAATTTTCTAACAATTATTGGACCTATTTGCAAATATTATTAAAAAAATGGACTTTTGTGCAAAATTACCACTTGGAGTGAAAACTCCAGATTTTTAGACTTTTGGGCTTGGCATGATGCCTAGTCAACTCAGAGGTAAAGACTTTACTTTTTCTTTTAATAAATTTGGTTTATTTTGCAAGTTTTGGTAAAGGATGGTCTTTTGCAAAATTGCTATTTAGAGGGGTGAAAGTGCAAATTCATTTTTCTGGGTTTTTAAACAGTGCCGGCTGGTTGAAGGCTGGTTGTTTTTTTTTAAAGACTCAATTAAGTTGGTTTTATTCAATTTCCAAGTATAGAGATTTATATATGTAAAGGTATATTTCAAAAGAGGCATTTTGCAAAACTACTCAAAAATTCTAGATCCCCTTATTCTCGGGCTATATTAGGGTGAAGTGCAGCCGTCTCTTTGCTACACAACACAAAGGAATTTCTTATTCTTATTTCTTGGAGTTTTCAAGCGAGGATTCTTGGTTTTCTTGCGAGGGAGGACTTTTTCTTATTCTCTATTTTCCTTCGGTTGATTCTTCAAAGAGGTGAGTGATATATTTTATTTTGTATTGTTCCTTAAATGTTGTATGTGGTGTTTCATCTATTAGAAAGCATGTTAGGAATTGGTATGAATACATATAATGGATTCGATGAATAGATGAGTAAAAATTGGATCTTTCATAGGAACCTAGTTAGTTATAATTGAAATTACATGTGGATGATTTGAGACTGTTTTTTTTTTAATGCTCGGATGGAGTATTGTGACTCCAGCCCAATATATAAATAAAAGGAATAGTATAATGGAATTTTACACGATGTAAAATTAGAGCAAACGAAAAGCACTGAGACAAACAACACAAAGCTATACAGAGAAGCAATGGAACTAATAGGCAGTACGACCAAAACCGAGAAAAAATACATGCAACCAACACCAAAAACAGATCAACAAAGGCAGAGGGGGAGGGCCGGCAGACGACCCTAGCACCGAAGGGACCACCTGAAGGAAGGGGACCCTCGAGCGTCACCAGAGGAGGACATCCCCTAAAGCTACCACAGAGCACCGACAACGAAAACTGGGCAGTCCGAAGCCAGCACCAACCAAGGAGGTCCAGTGAACTGAGACAGAGAACAAACCGGACAATCTGAATCCAACACTAAACAAATAACGACCACCAATGGGGATTCCGACAAGAATCAACGCACCCTTAGTGCCCCCTCCTCCAAGCAAGCCCACCAAAACTGAACAGAGGGCATCGCAAAACTGGCAGCACACGCCGCAACAAACTCACTCGTCACCCCACCAGATAGCAATCTGAGGGGTGCACACAAACCATATTAAAGAACATAATAGAAATCATGAGTAGGCTTTTTCTTTGGATTATTGCTGACTTGTTTAAGTATGGTGAATGTTATGGTTAAAGATGAGATCTTGACTGTTGATGAGTTGAATGAATGCAACTTGACTATGGCAATGTCATGTTTACCTATATTCATGGGTTAACTATTGTGAATAATTGTGAATGAGTTTGAAAAATTATGAGAAGGACTAATGAATTAAGAGATCATGTTTTGAGGATTGGATTTGTGATAACTAGATTTGGGTTTAATACATTATGACCAAATTGGGGATTTCATGATTTTGCGAAGCTTTTACTTGGATTTGAATTGCTCAAATACTGAGATTAAATCTGGATATTTTGTGTTATCTAATTGATGGATTTTTGAAGTTTTCTTGGTGCACAAAACATGCACAAACATTTGTACATGAATAACTTATTTCGTTGTTTTTGAAGAAATCAAATCTTCATGTGTTTTGTAGATTTTGGTTGAATCTTAATTATCTTAGCATTGAGATGGTTTGGAATATAATACGAGGTTATTTTGATGTATAATTGATTCTCAAACACCCTATTTTCGTATATACATATGTTCGTGTCATTGTTTGAGGAAATTCATCAAAATGATTCGAAGTGGTTTTGATTTGTTTTTATGGACTCATATATACTCTACAAGTCATATTTGATTGTCTCAGGATCGTACCTTTTACAGATTTTGTTTTTATAAAATAAAATACCGTGTCGGTTAAAACATGCACCAACTCAACTGTAGTCTGCAGGTACGACAGCCGACTGGTAAATTTGGACAATCGACCGTCGCGATCCTGGCTGCAGTGTTTTCTTGAAGTTTTGGATTTTCATGCAGGAAAGTCGACTGACCACTTTATACACTCGACTGCCACTGCTCTGATTTATGTTTTCTTGGAGTATAACACCCCGTAATTTTTCAAAGTATAATAGTATATATAGTATATATATGTGATGGCATTATAGTAATTTATGAAATTGGGGGGGGGGGGCATGACGTGGTAAATAGCAGCTTGGCTGTTGTATAATGCTGTGACATCAGCATTTCATAGTGGGGCCCACCCGAATAGAAAGTTGAAGCCAGCAGCTTCAGCTGCCTTGTTCTCCTCTCGGTGACGTGGTGCCCAATTCTGGGGCCCACGTTAACCTGTGGTGTATCTCTCGGATGAGAGAGAATGGGGGAGAGGTAAGTGATTTATCCCACATCGGGAGTAAACATGAATAAAATAATATATAAATACTATTGCCTATGATCAAGAGTCACCAATTCGGTTAACCACCTTTTGAGAGGCAGCCTGTGGTGGGTAGTTGTACTATACTATAAATAATTGTATAAATTATCCGAGCTCGAGGCAGGGGTGTTACAAATGGTATCAGAACCAACTTTCGACACCGATTGTGGGTAAGAGTGGGTGAGATGTATGCCTGAGATGGAGTTAGCAGATGTACGGGTAAGTATGCCTGAGAGGGGGTGAGGTATGGGGACTGTACAAACCGCAAAATCGAGGTCCTGTGCAGCTAGCAGAATCAGGGTACTCCACTCCACATCGGCTAGAAAGGAGATCCTGCACTAGATTGTGCATGCCCCGTGCTCAACGAAGACGCTGATTTCTGAAGGGGGGTGTGTAACACCCAGTAATTTTTCAAAAGTGCATTATATATATATATATATATATATATATATATATATATATATATATATATATATATATATATATATATATATATGTGTGTGTGTTGAAAAATAGTTTGGTTGTTTGTATAAAATAAAGAGTATAATGGCATACGTTGTAAATATGTTGAAATGATGTGGTGGGGGGGGGGGGGGAGGGGGAGCCCACGTGAGAGTAAAACAGCACAGGCATGCTGTTGTTGCAAATGCTGATGACGTCAGCAAATTGAATGGGGCCCACCTTGGCAGGATTTTCGACTGTGCACAAAAAGGAAAAGAGGAGAGATAGTATTGGGATTAGTCCTATATTGGTAAGATACTTGAATAAAATAATATATAAATACTATTGCCTATGATCAAGAGTCACCAATTCAGTTAACCACCTTTTGAGAGGCAGCCTGTGGTGGGCAATTATACTATACTATAAATAATTTGTCTTCTAAATTGTATAAATTGTCCGAGCTCGGGGCAGGGGTGTTAGATGGAGTTTTGGATTTTCATGCGGGACAGTCGACTGACCACTTTATACAGTCGACTGCCACTGCTCTGATTTGTGTTTTCTTGGAGTTTTGGATTTTCATGTGGGACAGTCGACTGACCACTTTATACAGTCGACTACTACTGCTCTGATTTGTGTTTTCTTGGAGTTTTGAATTTTTACGTGGGATAGTCGACCGACTATAGAATGAAGTCGACTGGTACTGCTCTGATTGACGTTTTCTTGAAGTTTTCTAATGATCTTTTAAACAATTGATTCTTTAATATTTTTGGATTTATGACACACTGTTCTAAATATCATTTTGCTACAGATTAAAGTATTTTCAGTACATTTTCTAAATTTAAAAGAAGTATGAGTTGTAATAAAAGTTTGGCCTTGATGTCTCTAGAGGGTGTGTGGGACCCTAGTATACCGGCAGTTGAGAGTTTGTGGTTTGGCCTGTTGAGGCTTGTTGTTGATCAGTTGAGTTAAGTCCGGTAGGGTACACCAACTCTAGGAGATTTGAATCAAATGAATAATTAATTAATTTAACAAAATAAGGACATGCACTAGAGGGTGATATGATGAAATGGGAATATGGGTTATGGACTTCAGTATGGCTTGCGGTGTGAGATAATCCCCGAAATTATCGAGGTGTGAGTGAAATAGTCGTCGGAATTATCTGCGATGTGAGATTGATCTCCAAAATTATCGGGGTCAAAGCGACGCTCATGTGGTATTCCTGTGATAAGGTGCCATAGCTTACGGTGTGGAGTATTCTCGAAGATTCCCAGGTGTGAGTGAAATAGTCTCCGGAATTATCTGTGGATAGAGATTGACCTCCAGAATTATCGGGGCATGGGCTAATACTCACAGTTTATCTATATCTCGTAGTAGTCATTGTGGTAGGATTAGTTGCATAACGAGGGATTAAACTCTATCAAGTGGAAAACGTTAAGGACTTGCACCGGACCTATGTAGAGTGGGATGCATAGAATCCGACAAGTATGTATTAGAGAGTCATCATATAGTATTGACGTTTTCTTGACTTTGTTTTTATGCATAATGTTCCTGTTTTTCTTACACTTGACACTTAGTCTAGTTTCACTTAATGTTTTAATGTTTTATTTATTGTTGTTCCTTATTTTATTTATTCTTGCGGTTGATACATGTCGTTTATGATATTGTTTCATGTTTATTTATGTTGTGCGCATTTATTTTTATGTCACTCACACCGTTATGGCTGATCCCTGTAGTTTGGGGGTTAGGATTATCTCTAGCCTCATGTTTTACAGGTAGGAGCCTATAGCTTTGGATTTGGATGCTTGAGATAGAATGACGTTATGCCTTATGTAAATTTTAAAAGAAAGACTGTAATTCAAGGTGTTGTTTTTTCGCTGTGTTTTGTAAAGAACTAATGTAATAAAAGTTGAAAAATTTTATCTGTGTTTTTGGTTATGTTTACTATTATAATTGAAGTTGATGCTGGGAATTGTGCCACGTATTTCTGAGATATCATATTGGAAATTCGGGGCGCTACACCTTTTCTTCTAACCATCATTTTGTGTAGTATCTACAGAGGCTCCACATTTACTTTCTGAAGGTACTATATGGCTTTGTTTTAACTTGTTTCCGTCTCCAATATGCTACTTGAGCTGAGAAATGTGAAAAACATTGTGTATTTTGGCAATGATGGAGTTGGAGCGTGCAAGCAATAAGACCAATCCTCTCAATCACAACATAAGGACCATAGTAAATAAGTGACAATTTGTGAATCCTCTTGCCTCCAACAGATGTTTGCATGTATGGCTAAAGTTTGAGGTACATAAAATCCCTAATTTCATATTCCTTATTTGTTTTTTGTCTGTCAGCAACTTGTTTCATCTTCAACTGGGCCTTGATCGAGGTTTTTTTTTAGCAGTTGCAGAGTGATATCTCTCTCAATTAAGTGTAACCCATATTTTTCGTTTTCTGTATTTTTGGATGTATTTTTCTTTTTGGGGTATTTATTCGTCTTGTATCTCTTTTGAACCTTGTTTGGATCTTCATTGTCGATATATATTCATCCATTTGATTTTTCGCCTTTATTTGATCTTTTTGATTCAGTTGTCCCCTATTATTTTATCTCTGTTCGATCGAGCTTGTCCTTTGATCCTCATTATTCAAATTTCTTTTTTCGTGCCTTATTTTATTTATCATTTTTGTGTCATCTCATTATTTTTGGATCGCTATATTTCTTTATATTTTTATTTGTTCATACCCAAGATTCTATTAATAAACCCTATAACCTAATTTAATCCTATATTACACTCCTACCCGCAACCCAAAACCCATTACCCCTTATACCTACTCAGCCGTCACCCTAAAAACCTAAACCCCAGCTTCATCTAACTATATATTTGCACCCATGCTCCTGTTCACCCACATCCACCCTCAGCCACCTATCCCGATCCTCTTCTCCGTCTCTCTCTCTTGTCTTTGACCCCAAGCCTCCCGCACCTCCTTCCCTTCTTTTCTTTCGCTTGCACAGTCGGCAGCAGTAGCATCGCGAGCTCCCCGTCCGCCCCTGTGCTCCGCCAGCACCTCCCGAAGCCCCCTGCTTGACTGTAGAACCCCAGCGCCCTCCTCGTCCTGCTCCTCCCGAGCGTCTGCGAAGCCAGTGCGCAACCCCTGTGCTGTCCCCTCCTCCGTCGATAGGCCAACTGCCCATCTCCCCTCTGATGCCTGCAGCCAGCGACACCAGCCTCGCAGCATCGCCGACCCCGTCTCCCCTGCATCGTGCTCCGCCGCTGTCCGCCGTCTCTCTTTCTCTCTTTGTGTGCGTGTGTTGGTTCGTGGGTTGTGCTCATTTTTTTTGTTCGTGTATTCGTTGGTCGTGTGCTCGTGTTCTTGTTCGTTCATTGTGTTCATGCCCGGGAATCCGTTCCCGTTATTCTTGCCTTGCACCATTTTTGTCGTCGTTTATAAGGCAAGTAACTTGTATTCTTTTCTTTGTGTAATACAAGTACTAAATACCTCCTGTAGTGTAGTTGTGTTCTAGAGAAAATTTTTGTGTGAAACCCCTGTTGTATCTTGTCTCTATTGTGTTGACCCGCCCGTAGTTGCCTCACTACACACATGACATGAAATAACTTAGGGATGACCACTTCTTGATGCATACATACATGTTGTTCGTATGATATCGTGTGCTTGGTTGTGTTAGTTGTAATATACTTATTGTAGACTTGTAAAATACCCTATACCATGTTGCTTGGACACCAAGTACACCATATTTCATGTTTGGTTATGTTTTAGATGAGTTTCATATGAACGAGGTGATTTTGTGCATGAAGAATATTTTTTGTTTTGTCGATTCCCCATTTTTGTTCAGTATTTTAGACCCTATTATATGAAAATTATTTGTGAATATGACTTATAGAGAATTCTGTCTACTTTCCAGGTTTTCTGACAGATCTCAGTTTCGATTTATGAGTTGCGAGTTATGACTATTTTACTACATATGTGTTTAAAATTTCAGATCCAGTTTTATATGAATTCTGTATGACTATTTATTTTTCTACTGATGTTAAAGATAATATTTTGATCCAATATTTTGTTGGTTAAAACTAGCCCTCATTGGGATAAACCCATAATTTTTGTGAATTTAATTGATAACTTTTATAAACTATTCTATACTTGCAAACAACTACTATACTTGCAGAATTTTTATATTGTTCTGTAAAGAAACCTAATTTCGACCTGATTCTATTTGCTTCCTATAAAAATTTTGTGAATATGAATTATAGCCTACTGTATCTATTTTATCACCCTTTTAACAGATCTGGATTTCGATTTATATTTTGTGAGATATTGATGTTTTAGTACTGCTGTATTTATGATTCCAGATTTACAAAACTACTGTATCTTGCTGCTTTCTGATTTTACTTGACTATTCTATCTATGTTAGAAAATTATGAAACCTTATTTTCTTTTACCAAACATACTAGGGAATACCCCAGATTTTTGTGAATTTAATTAGTAAGTTTTTATGCTGTTTTCATGTCTATGAATACAAATTTCTGATTTCTGGCTGAACACGTATTCTGGATACAAATCTGTTTTGAGTCCTGCTGTTGTGAAATATCATATGACTTATATATATTTGCTGGATTCGGCCGAGAGTATATTTTTCAGATTTTCTGACGGATCCAGATTTGCATGTTTGTAGCAATGGGAATTTCAGATTTGGTGCAGTACTGTCTTGCTGTCCTGAACTAGAATTTTCGTTATTCTATCCTTTTACGAGTTGTCTTTCACCTGTACATGTTTATCTTTCAACCTGAACATGTTACTTGTTTATGCCATGTTATTTTTGCTCTGTTTTGTGATACATACATGTCTGCCTGATAATAATAACAAAATAACCAAATCAGGGTTAAGAGAAAGATCTATAGTGGAAAATATAGAAATGTGTACTTGGAAGGGGGCCCGTGTTTCCCACCTGTTACGTGTTCATGACTACATGATACGCGATCCTGTTTACCTGATTACCCGATTGCATGATTCCCTATAGGAAGGTTTACTCAGAAGAGGACCAGTAGGTTTTACCTGTACCTGATTACCTGACTGCACACTTCCCTATAGGAAGGTGTACTCAAAAGAGAACCAATAGGTTCTACCTGTTCCTGTTCCTATTTTCCTGATCCCTGAGTACACGTTCTATGGAATCCACTACGAAATCTAAATAAAACTTGTTTGAATGTAGCAACCATGTGGTAAAAGTTTGGGACGCATGAAGTGCTACCTAGATAGTAATAATACAAGACTTGACATAACATGATACCTGTTACATGCTTACCTGTACATGCTACCTGTATAGCTGATTACCTGATTACCTGTTTACCTGTTCATCTGTATACCTGTTTACCTGCTTGCTTGACACTTGATATATGTTACCTGTACCTATTAGTATATCATGTTACTTGATTCATGTTAGTTATCCTGCTTTGTTAACATGCCTATTCCATGCTATGTTATTTCGGTTTTTATTCTATATTGTTTATCCTTTTTCCTGTACTTGTGCCTGCACTACAAGCGGCCCGTAACTTGCATTTACGGGCATTTTGTTTTCTTTTCCTCTTCCTGCAATTTATTAAATTGCAGATTATGGTGATCAGCTGCCGATGGAGTAGGTGATCTAAGATTCTAGTCCTGGAGTTCTTGCTACTATTATTATTATTTCCTGTTGCTTATTTTGAATAAATATATTGCTACTTGGGTTATTTGTATTTGGGCAATGTGACCCAGAATTATTGACTTGTTTCCAGATCTGGTTTATTTGAGATTATAACATTTTGTTTCAAGTAAATTCATGTTGGTATATTGATTCAGTTATGCATGCGTGGTTGACTTCTCTTGCTTCCTACTCTGATTATTCTTGTGCTTTTTGTAAAGATCCTAACAGCTTATGGATGTTGAAAATTATTCGCTGGACTTAGTCACGTATCCGTATTCTATATTCTCTTCTTGGGAAGCGGGGCGTGACATTAAGCATTATTCTACTTCATGTGACTTTGCAGTTTTGGGGACATAAGCGAACAAGGTTGGGGGAGTTCTCCCATACAAAACTTGATATGGAGACAATTTAGTGGCACTATGAACACTGGTATTATATCAATACTCAGCCCACGATAGTACATTAACCCAAGTAGCAGGTTTATAAGCATAGAAACACCTTAGATAGGACTAAAGTGTAATGTTTACAACCTCTGCTTATCCATCTGTCTATAGGTGAAAGGAAGTGCTCATACACAGCTTGGTGTTTTCCAAGTGGAAGAATTCTTAAAAACACTGGTAAAAGCAACATCTCTGTCTCTTACTATTGTAACACCCCGAATTTTAAATAAGGATAAATTCGAGATTTCACAGGATCTTTACTTCACTTCGTACAATTTTACAAGGAAAATTTAAAACTTTTTATTCACAATACATCAGAGTTCAATTACAACTTGGTTTTACACAGCGGAAGACTGAAATTTACAATAAAACATTTACAACATCTTTAAAAATAAAACAGCACCAGCATATCCACTTTATAGCTTCGCGAATAGTCCATTACCTGCATGTTAATCTGTGGGCACGTCAGTTACTTACAACTGACGAAATGTTATACACGGCTATCCTCTCTATGTCGGGAATAGTATAACGGTCTCATACTTTAACAAATCACAAAAAGATTGAATGAACATATAAAGTGTCAAAAGTGATTATTCTAAACATAAGTGTATGTCATGCCTTAATGCCTAATGCACACAATTCTACCCTAGGATGACACTAATGCACACTTGTTCGGATTCTATGCATCCCATACTACATAGGTCCGAGGGCAAGCGCCTACGTTCTTCACAATACAGGGCTCGATCCCTCGCCATGAAAACTACCCGGTAGCAAAACAAAGTTCAGACTATTCCACGAATGTGAATCCCAGCCTTGGAGTCCACCGCCAGCTGTTATAACATATTCCACATCGTACGAACCGTCCCGTATGTGACCCTCTAGCCCAGTATATATATATATATATACATTGGAGACGGTAAACACAAAAATCCATCCGTCCGACTACTCAAGATCCCGGAGTCCACCGCTGACCCGTCCTCATAGTCCCGGACTAAAATATAATAATCCGTCTCTCACAGGGCAACCTCAGTCCACCAACTGGGTCTATAGTCTTGGAGTCCACCAACAACTATATAGAGCACCCCACTTACGTTTCCCTAAGTTTACTACATCTTCACTTATGTGCCTAAATTTTCCTAAGTTCAAGACATGAATGTAATATCATTTCTAGAATCAGTTTTACTTCCTACCGGACTTGGTCACAAAATACGAGATCGCCCCACGGCAATATCTCAAAATCATATCAATTCTTTCTTTCATTTTTGCCGGTAACCGAAGTCTTACTAATTCTTAATCATAATCTTTCATGTACAAGAAAAACATGGGTACACATACCCTTCAATAATCATGTCTTAACTTAAAATAATTTCTTCTTTCAACTTAATCACAAGTAATCATAGTCTCATCATTATTCATTATCTAGTCATCCGTTCACATTCTTTATAAGCAAAGGAATAATTTCTTTTAAGAACACAATTCTATCACATGAGATTTCATAATAAAATCAAGCCATTATAATGTCTCACTTTACTTAGAATATTCTTCGAACAAATAAGAGTAAAATTCTCTTCAAGAAAATCACTTCACAAAAGTAATACTTTACATTTCTTCTTAAAACATATAAACCTTGTAGTAAATATGAAGACTACATTATACAATGCACAAGTAGCCGAACAACTAGTTTGCTACAGTTTGCTTGGGTACATAGGCCAAATATTTTCGAGAGTGGACCAGTTGTGGACTAACTTTGGTAAATATTTTCAAAAGTGGACCAGTCGGGTAAATATTTTCCACGGTGGATCAGTTTCGGAAATTATTTTCTTTTTACCCTTTTCATTAAAACAAAAAAAAAATGTTTTGCAGCTATTGAGTTTCGAACCTGTGAACGTGTAACCAGTGTCCAAGACTCAACCCACTAACCACTAAGTCCCTTGTGGACTTGTGTTCTAAGTATTCACCGAAAGCCCCAAATGCTAATCTTGGGTTTCAGAATTATTTTAAACAAAAATCAAATAAACTGAGACTAACAAGTTTCGAACCCTTACACCTCCGACAAGCACAGTGGCGACCCTATGGCGCACTGGCTAGCCAGAAAGTCCAAGTGTGATTATTGATATCAAAATATGCTATTGCGCTTTTGTTCAACTTTTCTGTTATTCTATTATCTTCAAAAATTTGACTTTCTCTCTAATCTTTCATTAAAATATAATTCGTTCATCTATACTGAGTCTACTCTCTCACAGTAACTCATAATTCCAGAAATCATATTTTTCAAAAATATAACAAACTCTCAAATTTGTTTCTTCTTATTAATAAACGCAAATTGCATTCACTTCTTTTAATCAATGATAGCATATTATATCTTTTATAACACTCAAATGAATTCCATAGCATCAAATTTACTTTACCAAAAAAAAAATATATTTTCTTATTAAAAAGGAAAAACTCAACAGTTATCAAAATCTCTAGATTCATGTATACTAGTGCATGGAAAAAATAAATTATTTTCTCATTTATCGACTAACAAGTTGTAATTTAATCTACCATAACATGATTCACTACTATTCACCACATCCAATCAAAATTTCTACGCTATTCATTTATAATTACTAGCATGCATAGTTCTAAAAAAAATTAGAAAGTAGGAGACACCCACCTTATTGAAGCTTGAACAATTGAAGGGAAAGATGAGACACTTCCTCTAGCTCCAAGACAACTCCTAGCAAGCTCCCTTTCCTTAGCAATGGCTTCCTCTAGCAATTCCTCCAAGCAAAAGGACCTCCAAGCACACTAACTTTCTTACTCTCTTTCTTTTTCTTACACTCTTTTCTTTCTTTAATTCTAATTTTTGTGTGTGAAATGAAAAGGAGTAGGGTGCTATTTATAGGATTTTGGGAAGGTGTATTTTGCAAAATTTCACCCCTAATAAATCACCTAATTAACTCTTACAACTCTTCATTTGCTTAACTCCTAAAAACTCCTAACTGTTTATCTTCCCACTTCTTCAAAAACCCAACTCCCATAACTCTTCACATGCTAAAACCCCCTCCCGGATTGCCAAAAGACACCCGGTCACTGCACTACCGGCTCACACAGCACACTTGTGCTGTGCATGAACCCACTTGTGCTGTGCCATTCCTATTCAACTTTTAACTAATCAAATAAATGAATTTTTTCCCTAAATGACCCTTTTTATGAAAGTTTTTCCACAAACGACCTGTTTTTTTTTTTAATTCCATAAACGACCCACTCGCTTTTTGAAAAAGCGAGTTTGGTATAATCACCCACGCTTTTTCAAAAAGCGAGTCTTAGGATTCAGAAAATTAGAAATCTAAGACTCGCTTTTTGAAAAAGCGCGGTGTTCAGACCAAGACTCGCTTTTTCAAAAAGCGAGTCTTGGGTCTGTATTATTTTTGCTAGCAGACTCATTAGTTATCAACAGATTCAAGACTCGCTTTTCCAAACACCGCGCTTATTTATACCAAACTCGCTTTCTGAAAAATCGAGTCTGTGGCTTGTTGAAAAAAATCTACAGGCGGAAGACTCGCTTTCTGAGAAAGCGAGGTGCTCTGTATAAGACTCGGTTTTTGGAAAAGTGAGTCTTGCCTGTGTTAATGAAATCTATATTGTTACACACATTTGTACATGGTTAATCTATATTGTGGAGTGGTTGTGCATTTGCATTGTCAATTTTGGAATGTAAGAGTTAGAATGTCTTGTGGATCAGCCTAGGAAAATTCAAAACAGAGGAAGAAAAATCCAATATTTCTGTGCCCTACTCAATGAAAAATCCAATATAACATGATTGCATCTAAGAAAGCGAGTGTTGTTGGGCAAAGAAGGCCAAGACTCGCTTTTTGAAAAAGCGAGTGTGGCATAATTACCCACGGTTTTTCAAAAAGCGAGTCTTAGGTTTCTTATTTTCTGAATACTAAGACTCGCTTTTTGAAAAAGCGTGGATGATTATACCACACTCGCTTTTTCAAAAAGCGAGTCTTAGGTTTCTTATTTTCTGAACACTAAGACTCGCTTTTTGAAAAAGCGTGGGTGATTATACCACACTCGCTTTTTCAACTTTTTCAAAAAGCGAGTCTTAGGTTTCTAATTTTCTGAACCCTAAGACTCGCTTTTTGAAAAAGCGTGGGTGATTATACCACACTCGCTTTTTCAAAAAGCGAGTGGGTCGTTTATGGAATTTTTATAAAAAACAGGTCGTTTGTGGAAAAACTTTCATAAAAAGGGTCATTTATGGAAAAAATTCCAAATAAATCCACTCATCCCCATTTTACTTATACTTACCGTGGGCCCCATCTTCACCAATTACCATATAGTTCCCTTTTATATGTTTCAAGCCATAACACAGCCATTTACTTACCATCTGATCACTATATAATCATCATCTTATACACTATATGAATTATACAACTATATTTCATATCATATATATATTAACCATATATATCTTACTGAATAGTATATACATATACTATTACCTTGTATATATTATCTAATGTATATATTATACTCTTTTGAAAGCTACGGGATGTTACACACGCTCCGGAATTTTATTTTAAAAATGAATATACCAAAATACGTTTATCGAAAACACGTGCATCGTGCGTAAAATATCAAAATGCGAAAATCGACTTTATTGATGAAAAAGTATTAAATATAATTGAAAACAGTATAAGAAAAATTATATTTACTAATTTCATGATGAAATCACTACACGCAGAAAGCACGTGCATTATACGTACAGAAAATCGAAAAATGCATTTTAATCAAAACAAGGGGAAAATAAATTTTCGTTTTATAAAATAGATTTAAATACATAAAAATAAATAATTTAAACCTATAGGAAATATTATACGTAGTGGTGGAAACACGTGCATCAAAACACGTAAAAAGCACGTAAATCCCAGGGATTAAAATATTATATTTTAGTTGACTAAAATCAATACGAAAAATGTATAAATAGTACAAATCCAAAATATGTAGTGAAACACATTACAAAATATACGTGTGTAACACCCAGGGACAAAATTGTAATTTCCAATTTTGCGGGGTGTTACACTCTCCCCCCCTTAGAGTAGTTCCGTCCCCGGAACTCGCTAGGGTAAAGATTGTATTTTGTACATGTCACAGAAAATATTTGTATTTAGAAAACTGCAACTTTAAGAAAAATAAATGTAGTATGCGCAACAAGGAAAAACAAGACAAAATAATAAATGAAAGAAAATAGTGATTGCAATATTAATTTAATAAACAGCAATTTAAAACTTGACAAAAATATGTAAAGTAATAGTAGATATAAATGGGTAATCATAAAGTGACATAAATAGATGAAATTTTAAGTTTGAAAAACAAGTTAAAAATATCAAGACTAAGGAAAATAAACAAATAATAAATATTCAAATGATTTAATAACATAAGAAAATATTTATTTGAAAAATACTGAATATGGAGAAAGTACCATGATAAAAAAAATCTACGAAAATAATTTGAGAGGAAAGTGTGTAAGGTATCATAAATGACGGTCCAAGCTACCACGCTTCCACTGCGCCACTCTGATACCCAGGAGCAAAATGTGCTCGCATACACTCTCATATCAATGTATACAAGGAGGACATCATGACGACTCCAGCCATCCAAAAGAGAGAGAAAACATCAGTGCATAGAGCAACACAAATGTAAATCACTTACATTTAAATCTCTATAGACTGAAACTCACACTCTAGTGTCTGCAGGAATAATATTGTAACTACTCAATCAGGTGTCACGGGTTCTAAACTATAGTTAATGATCTTATTACTTTTCCTAAACAAATCTTTAGTCTATCAAGTTCGGATTTACTTGGGTTAGCCGTAAGAGTCGGTTCCCAGCTAGCGGTGGTCCGAAGACGCTTAAATACCGTGTCGCTTAGGGTTGTTTACACCCGGTTGACAGAAGGACTCTTTTGGTTTGTTCCCAAATTTATCGTCACTTTTTATCGTTCCTTATAAACTTGTACTACTTGTGAAGCATGCTCTGATACCATCTGTAACACCCCAAATTTTAAATAAGGATAAATTCGAGATTTCACAGGATCTTTACTTCACTTCGTACAATTTTACAAGGAAAATTTAAAACTTTTTATTCACAATACATCAGAGTTCAATTACAACTCGGTTTTACACAGCGGAAGACTGAAATTTACAATAAAACATTTACAACATCTTTAAAAATAAAACAGCACCAGCATATCCACTTTATAGCTTCGCGAATAGTCCATTACCTGCATGTTAATCTGTGGGCACGTCAGTTACTTACAATTGACGAAATGTTATACACGGCTATCCTCTCTATGCCGAGAATAGTATAACGGTCTCATACTTTAACAAATCACAAAAAGATTGAATGAACATATAAAGTGTCAAAAGTGATTATTCTAAACATAAGTGTATGTCATGCCTTAATGCCTAATGCACACAATTCTACCCTAGGATGACACTAATGCACACTTGTTCGGATTCTATGCATCCCATACTACATAGGTCCGAGGGCAAGCGCCTACGTTCTTCACAATACAGGGCTCGATCCCTCGCCATGAAAACTACCCGGTAGCAAAACAAAGTTCAGACTATTCCACGAATGTGAATCCCAGCCTTGGAGTCCACCGCCAGCTGTTATAACAGATTCCACATCGTACGAACCGTCCCGTATGTGACCATCTAGCCCAGTATATATATATATATACATTGGAGACGGTAAACACAAAAATCCATCCGTCCGACTACTCAAGATCCCGGAGTCCACCGCTGACCCGTCCTCATAGTCCCGGACTAAAATATAATAATCCGTCTCTCACAGGGCAACCTCAGTCCACCAACTGGGTCTATAGTCTTGGAGTCCACCAACAACTATATAGAGCACCCCACTTACGTTTCCCTAAGTTTACTACATCTTCACTTATGTGCCTAAATTTTCCTAAGTTCAAGACATGAATGTAATATCATTTCTAGAATCAGTTTTACTTCCTACCGGACTTGGTCACAAAATACGAGATCGCCCCACGGCAATATCTCAAAATCATATCAATTCTTTCTTTCATTTTTGCCGGTAACCGAAGTCTTACTAATTCTTAATCATAATCTTTCATGTACAAGAAAAACATGGGTACACATACCCTTCAATAATCATGTCTTAACTTAAAATAATTTCTTCTTTCAACTTAATCACAAGTAATCATAGTCTCATCATTATTCATTATCTAGTCATCCGTTCACATTCTTTATAAGGAAAGGAATAATTTCTTTTAAGAACACAATTCTATCACATGAGATTTCATAATAAAATCAAGCCATTATAATGTCTCACTTTACTTAGAATATTCTTCGAACAAATAAGAGTAAAATTCTCTTCAAGAAAATCACTTCACAAAAGTAATACTTTACATTTCTTCTTAAAACATATAAACCTTGTAGTAAATATGAAGACTACATTATACAATGCACAAGTAGCCGAACAACTAGTTTGCTACAGTTTGCTTGGGTACATAGGCCAAATATTTTCGAGAGTGGACCAGTTGTGGACTAACTTTGGTAAATATTTTCAAAAGTGGACCAGTCGGGTAAATATTTTCCATGGTTGATCAGTTTCGGGAATTATTTTCTTTTTACCCTTTTCATTAAAACAAAAAAAAAAAAATTGTTTTGCAGCTATTGAGTTTCGAACCTGTGAACGTGTAACCAGTGTCCAAGACTCAACCCACTAACCACTAAGTCCCTTGTGGACTTGTGTTCTAAGTATTCACCGAAAGCCCCAAATGCTAATCTTGGGTTTCAGAATTATTTTAAACAAAAATCAAATAAACTGAGACTAACAAGTTTCGAACCCTTACACCTCCGACAAGCACAGTGGCGAGCCTATGGCGCACTGGCTAGCCAGAAAGTCCAAGTGTGATTATTGATATCAAAATATGCTATTGCGCTTTTGTTCAACTTTTCTGTTATTCTATTATCTTCAAAAATTCGACTTTCTCTCTAATCTTTCATTAAAATATAATTCGTTCATCTATACTGAGTCTACTCTCTCACAGTAACTCATAATTCCAGAAATCATATTTTTCAAAAATATAACAAACTTTCAAATTTGTTTCTTCTTATTAATAAACGCAAATTGCATTCACTTCTTTTAATCAATGATAGCATATTATATCTTTTATAACACTCAAATGAATTCCATAGCATCAAATTTACTTTACCAAAAAAAAATGTATTTTCTTATTAAAAAGGAAAAACTCAACAATTATCAAAATCTCTAGATTCATGTATACTAGTGCATGGAAAAAATAAATTCTTTTCTCATTTATCGACTAACAAGTTGTAATTTAATCTACCATAACATGATTCACTACTATTCACCACATCCAATCAAAATTTCTATGCTACTCATTTATAATTACTAGCATGCATAGTTCTAAAAAAAATTAGAAAGTAGGAGACACCCACCTTATTGAAGCTTGAACAATTGAAGGGAAAGATGAGACACTTCCTCTAGCTCCAAGACAACTCCTAGCAAGCTCCCTTTCCTTAGCAATGGCTTCCTCTAGCAATTCCTCCAAGCAAAAGGACCTCCAAGCACACTAACTTTCTTACTCTCTTTCTTTTTCTTACACTCTTTTCTTTCTTTAATTCTAATTTTTGTGTGTGAAATGAAAAGGAGTAGGGTGCTATTTATAGGATTTTGGGAAGGTGTATTTTGCAAAATTTCACCCCTAATAAATCACCTAATTAACTCTTACAACTCTTCATTTGCTTAACTCCTAAAAACTCCTAACTTTTTATCTTCCCACTTCTTCAAAAACCCAACTCCCATAACTCTTCACATGCTAAAACCCCCTCCCGGATTGCCAAAAGACACCCGGTCACTGCACTACCGGCTCACACAGCACACTTGTGCTGTGCATGAACCCACTTGTGCTGTGCCATTCCTATTCAACTTTTAACTAATCAAATAAATCCACTCATCCCCATTTTACTTATACTTACCGTTGGCCCTATCTTCACCAATTACCATATAGTTCCCTTTTATATGTTTCAAGCCATAACACAGCCATTTACTTACCATCTGATCACTATATAATCATCATCTTATACACTATATGAATTATACAATTATATTTCATATCATATATATATTAACCATATATATCTTACTGAATAGTATATACATATACTATTACCTGGTATATATTATCTAATGTATATATTATACTCTTTTGAAAGCTACGGGATGTTACACACACTCCGGAATTTTATTTTAAAAATGAATATACCAAAATACGTTTACCGAAAACACGTGCATCGTGCGTAAAATATCAAAATGCGAAAATCAACTTTATTGATGAAAAAGTATTAAATATAATCGAAAACAGTATAAGAAAAATTATATTTACTAATTTCATGATGAAATCACTACACGCAGAAAGCACGTGCATTATACGTGCAGAAAATCGAAAAATGCATTTTAATCAAAACAAGGGGAAAATAAATTTTCGTTTTATAAAATAGATTTAAATACATAAAAATAAATAATTTAAACCTATAGGAAATATTATACGTAGTGGTGGAAACACGTGCATCAAAACACGTAAAAAGCACGTAAATCCCAGGGATTAAAATATTATATTTTAGTTGACTAAAATCAATACGAAAAATGTATAAATAGTACAAATCCAAAATATGTAGTGAAACACATTACAAAATATACGTGCGTAACACCCAGGGGCAAAATTGTAATTTCCAATTTTGCGGGGTGTTACAACTATAGTCGGTACCCCATATAGCTCAATAACATGATTCGCTAACAATTCAGCTACTTGTCTTGCAGTATAAGGGTGGATAATGCAATGAAGTAAGCATACTTTGATAGTCTGTCAACCACCACCAGAATTAGAGTCTTTCCCCAACTTTTTGGTAATCCCTCAACCAAGTCCATGCTGATATTTTCCCGAATTACTGCAGGCACAGACAGTGGTTGTAGTAGTCCTGATGGTGATTGATTACTATACTTACACCCCTAGCAAATATCACACTCTCTAGTATAGGCCCGGAGCATCCCCTTCATCCCTTGCCTGTATGCAACTCTCTTAAATCTAAGCCAAGTTTTCTCATAACCAGAGTGTCCCCCTTGCAGAGAAACATGGTGAGAGGAGGGTATGATTAAGCAATACCCTTCCCTTATAGCAGTTTATCCCATGTTGGTAGCTATACTTGATATCAATCCCTTGTCAAGTTTGTCTAGATTTCCATTATAAAAAGTTTCTTGTTCCACCTATGTTCTCAATGTAGATTACTAAGTAAGCTACACCACTAAGATTACTTAGAGTTGAGAGATTTCAAACATCCTAGACAACCCATCTGCTGATTTATTGTCCCTGTCTTTCTTGTACTCCACACTAAATTGATACTCATGTAGCTTCCACAGCTAGCTATGTGGAGCTTTTGTCTATAATATCTGCTTCAACAAGTGTTTGAGGGGTTTGTTTCATGTTCTGATAAAAAACTTCCTACCCAACAAGTAATGTCTCCATTTCTTCGTAGCTAAGAGAATGGCGAGCATCTCATTTTCATAAGTAGAGAGATATTTGCTCTTACCCTTGAGCTCCTTGTTCAAAAAAGCAATTAGATGTTGTGGCTGCATCGGATTGCCCCAATCCCAGTGCCAGCTGTTGATTCTTGATTTTGATGATCACAACACAGTGCAACATGTGTCTATGTTATACAGCTAACATTACAGGTTGTACTACAAAAGACTATTTCAGCTGAACAAATGCACAAGCTCAAAGGTTACAGATAAAGACTTCACTCAGACAAGATTCAAGACTTCACTCAAGACAAGACTCAAGACTCAAGACCTTAGCTCATTTGTGTCAAAATTATAGTGTCTTGTAAAAACATTGTATCTTACTTTTTTGTTGAGTCTTAGTCTGATGTAAAGTCTTGTCACACACACACACACACTCAAAATTTCATAATGTGTGTCTCTTAAAAACCCCCCTAAAAAGAGTCAAAACAGTTTGAAGTAATTTAACTTTTGAGTACCAGTCGACTTAAGCGTTGGCCAGTCGACTGATAGTACAAAACTGTTTAAATTTATTCAAACTATGATCAGTCGACTCATATGGCAACCCAGTCGACTGTTCGAGAGCTTTTGACCGTTTTCTGTTTTTCAAAATCGAATTTTTCAAACTCAAAAGCTTAGATCCGTTGGTTGACAGTTGGAGTAACTGTCTCCCAACGTCCAGGAGATCAAACTCTTTAAGTAGAGTTCAGATCTCACTGAATAGATCTACAGAACTTTCTTTGAAAATCCGAGCATCCTTGAGAAAAATTCTATTTTTTGAGAAATAAAGCTTTCAAGATCGTACTCTTTGGTTCTCTACATTCAGTCCAGTATAGCAACGAATTCGCTCTGGACTGAGTATAGAAGTCAACCTTATTTTTTAGCCACGTGCATCAACACATACACCAACAAGGCTATAGGTTGACTGTAAAGTATTTCTTGTTCTCTTGCTCTCGGTTGGAGAGTGTTTTTGACTCTAGGTTGTAGAGTCGGTTTTGTTTCACTCTTGGTAGTAGAGTGGGTCAGCTTTCTCTGGTTGAGAGAAAGGACTACGGGTTAGACAAGGTTGTTGTCGTAATGCCGTAGGGTATTCTTGTAATCTTTTTCAAGAATAGTGGAAATCTCAAGTGGGTTGCTTGGGGACTGGATGTAGGTCGGGAGGACCGAACCAGGATATATCTTGTGTACTCTGTGATTGATTGTCTTGATTTTGCATTTACTCTTGTTTATTTAAGTTCTGCAAAAAGTGTCTGGACAGTCGACTCCTTGGTCTATCGGTCGACTGGTCAGTGGCGTTTGTAGTTGTTGTTTCATTGTGCCTTCAGTCGTCTATCTTATTCATCAGTCGACTGCACAGAGTTATTGTTTTTAATTTATTTTGGTTATATCAGTCGACTGGTTCATAACCAAGTCGACTGCACCGAGAAAATTTCCGCAGTTTTTTTATTAACACTATTCACCCCCCCCCCCCCTCTAGTGTTTGTTGTCTCGCCTACAGGATCCAACACCAGCTACATCACATTCCAAGATAAATTTCTTATCAAAATAAGGCAATTTGAACACTGGTGGTGTAGTCAGAGTAGCCTTGAGAGCTTCAAAAGCAGTCTGAGCAGCTGGAGACCACTTGAATGTTCCCTTCTTGGTCAAGGATACCAGAGGTGAAGAGATGGTTGCATATTTATCAATAAACTTCTTGGAATACCCTGCTAAACCCAAAAACTCTCTCAATGCCTTAATGGATTGTTCACTGCAAATACATTGCTGAGATCTGTTACTACTCCTTTATCTGATACAATGTGCCCTAGATATCCCACCTTCTTTACTCCAAATACACATTTACTTAAGTTAGCTTGTAAAGAGTTCTCCTTCAATAATTGTAGTACCAATCGCAAGTGTTGGACATGTTCACTCCTAGACTTATTGTAGATAAGAATATCATTAATAAACACTAGGAAAAATCTCATCAGATAGGAATTAAACACTTCATTTATGAGAGATTGAAAAGTGGATGGAGCATTAGTTAAGCCAAATGACATGATCACATACTTATAGTGTCCATCATGGGTTTTCAAGGCTGTTTTGTGTATTTCCTCATTCATCATGATTTGGTGATACCCACTCCTCAAATGTAGCTTACTAAACACCACAGACCCCTGTAATTCATCTAACAACTCATCAATTCCAGATATAGGGAATGTATCCTTGATTGTCATCTTGGTAAGGGCTATGTAATCAATATATATTCTCCAAGATCCATCAGGTTTCTTAACCATGACCACAGGAAATGCATAAAAGCTTGAACTAGGTCTAATTATTCCTGATTGTAGCATTTCTCTACCAGCTTCTCTATCTCATTCTTCTGATGCCTAGGGTTCTTGTAAGGCCCCAAGCTCACTGGTTGATCAGTAATGCAATGGAATATTATGATCATGTGCTCTCACTAGTGGGAGGGTGGTTTTCTCTAGGAAAACTTCTTCACAATATTCCAGTGTCTGAGAGAGCTCCTCTAGATGGCTAGGATATTAATTCTCAGTGCTTGCAGTTGCAGTAACTTATAGGAACAAACACGTTTTCCTGTACATGAGAGTTTTTAACATGGATTTGGATGAAGTGACATCAATTTGCTTATTGTTAACTCCCCTTAACACCTTGATCTTTTCTTCTTGCTCAAAATGCATTGAGTAATCTTTAAAACTAAGCCACATTCCATCTAAGTTCTTCATTCATTGTGCTCCCAACACCAGCTGACTGGTTCCAAAGGAAAGATGTAAAAGTTTGCCTTAATGGTTACACCTTGACACACAAACTCCACATTTTCACAGAGCCCTACACACTTCAATTTCTCACCCACTGCAACTATGAATTCAAACTGTACTGCCCTTGTAACAGGCAACTTAACTCGCTTAACTATTTTGTATCCACAAAGTTGTGAGTAAACCTTGTATCAAACAATGCATAGGCCTCCTTCTTGGCTATCATACCCTTCAACCTGAGTGTTTGGGGAGCTTCAACTCCCATAATAGCCTCTAGAGATATAGTGGGGTCAGTTGCTTCCTTGATCTCAACATGTATGCAGTGGAGTCCTCCTTCTGACTTGGTATCAATGTCTGTGACTTCCTCAACCTGTATCTCCTCTTCACAAGATTCTGTACTCTTCAAATCTCCCTCAATTTGCATCATAGTTCTACCCTTACACCTGTGCCCTCTCACCCACTTCTTATCACACCTGAAACACAAGCCCTGAGTTTTCTTATCTGCCAAAATTTTGTCAAACTATGTTTTCTTGGGTGTCTCAGTTACAAGAGCTTTACTGCTAACTACAGGTGTAGTTTTCAATCCTTGAGAATAAGGAATGTACCCCAGTTTGTTACTTGAACTCTAGAACTTAGCAGCTTTCCTTTGATACATCAATAAAGTCTCTCTTGCTTGAGATTCTTTATATGCATTGGTAATTATAAGGGGGTGTTGATGAATCACTTCTTTTTGTATCTCTTCCTCCAACCCAAAGATAAACTAATCTACCAAAACAAGCATGTATAATGGCTTGTAGTACCCCCTATTTTTTAAAATATTGTTTTGAGATTAGAAAGTGAATTAAAATGATTTTTTTGTGATTTAATAACTGTTTGTCTAAAAATTCATCCTTTTTACATGTGCAAAACACGTACAAATGCTAACTTGGAAAGTGCAAAACCAAAAATTATTTTTGGAAAACTCATTATTTATTATTTGAGATTATTTGGGATTTTTCTAGATTTTTCTGAAAATTATTGGACTTATTTGCAATTATTTCAAAAAGGACTTTTGCACAAAATTACCAAATGGGGGTGAAAACTCCAGATTTTTGGATTCTTGGGCTGAATATAATCCCTAGTTAATTCAAGATTAAATATTTTACATCTAGTTTCTACACATTTGACTTATTTCGCAAGTTTTGGTAAAAGATGATCTTTTTGCAAAATTGCTATTTAAGGGATGAAAATGCAAAAATTTTTTTATGGGTTTTCCTATAGAGCCGGCAGATGCTGGAGGGGATCTTTTCAATTTTTGAACTTGATTAAAACTCGTTTTTACTGATTTCCAATAAAAGGGTCTAATTATGAAAAGGGACATTTTAAAAAGGGGTATTTTATAAATGTTTTCCAAAACCCTAGAATCTTAATTCCTGGACTATAAAGGGTTTGTGCAGCCGTCATTCACTGCACAGTACAGGATATTTATTATTTCTTATTATTTTGGAGTTCTAAAGGAAGATCTTGGATTTCTTGCTAGGAGGATCTTTTCTTATTATTTTTTTTCATCTTCGTTCAATTCCTTCAACAAGGTGAGTGATATATTTGTTTTGTTTTGTTCTTTGAATGTTGGATGTGGTGATTCATCTTTTAGAAAGCATGCTAGGGTTGAGTATGAATATGTACATGATGGATTGGATGGATTGTTGAATTAAAATTTGATTTTTTCTAAACCGTTGTTATCCACGAATTGATTTGCATGTGTATGGTTTGAGATCCATATTATTTTGAGTTTGGTGAACACAACTTGATTATGATAATATTAACCTTGTATGTTCATGAGTTAATAATGAAGATGGGGTTTGAGAATTTTTGAGAAGAATTAATGAATTATGAGTTCTTGTCTTGAGAATTGGATTTGGGAGAAATTGAATGATATTTGATGCAATACAACTAATTTGGGGATTTTTGGGATTATGCAAGGTATTAATCAAATTGGATTCCTTGAATATTGAGATTAAATTATAAATATATTGCTATTTCTAATCGAAGGTCTTATGGAATTTTCATTAGCGCACGAACATGCATAAACGATTTACATGAAATTCGTACTTCATTGTTATTGAAGAAAATCAACAATTTGCTATTTTTGTTAATTCAAGTGATTTTGATTGGTGTTATTGAATCTTATATATCCTACAATTCGTATTTGATCATATCAGAAATATGCTTTTTACAGAATTCGTTTTTATTAAATAAAACTTCATATAAGTTAAAAAGTGTACAACCAAAAACTGCAGTCTGCAGGTCGACAGTCGACCGTCATTACCTGGCTGCTGTATTTATCTTGTTTTCTTGAAATTTCGTGCGGAACAGTTGACTGAACCATGTTAGAGTGACTGAGTCTGCTCTGTTTTGATATTTTCCTGAGATTTGGATTTTCATTCTAGACAGTCGACCGACGACCTTTTACAGTCGACTGCTTGTACTTAAAGTTATTTTATGTTAAGTTCTGGAATTGTCGTTCTAGACAGTCGACCTATGGCTTTTACAGTCAACTTCTATTACTTAGATTTATTTTCTCAAAGTCTTGGGTTTTCACTCTGGGCAGTCGACCGACTCCTGTATATAGTCGACTGTTACTGATGTTCTTGAGTTATTCTGATGCTATTTTAAATGAGTTATTCTTTAAATGTTTTGGATCTATAACTTACTTTTCTAAACCTTATTTCCTATTGAACATATGTTTCCAAATTGATTTATTAAAGTATTGTTAATGGAAGGTTTGGTTTGGATGGTTGAGTGTGAGTCCCTAGAGGGTGTGTGGGACCCTAGTATACCAGCAGTAGAGGTATTTGTGTTTTGGGCCTGTTGAGGCATTTTAGTTGATCAGTTGTTGAGTTAAGTCCGGTGGGGTACACCAACTCTAGGTGATTCGTAATTAAACTAATTAACTCAGAAAGTTAAGGACAGGCACTAGTCGTGACATGATGAAAGGGGACATGAGTTATGGACCTCAGTATGGCTTGCGGTGTGAGATAATCCCCAGAATTATCCAGGTGTGAGTGAAATAGTCTCCGGAATTACCTGTGGTGTGGGATTGATCTCCAGAATTATCGGGGTCAAGGCTACGCACATGTGGAGGTGCCATAGCTTGTGGTGTGGGGTATTCTCGAAGATTCCCCGGTATGAGTGAAATAGTCTCCGAAATTATCTGTGGATAGAGATTGATCTCCGAAATTATCGGGACATGGGCTAATACTCACAGTTTATCTTTATCTCGTAGTAGTCATCGTTTTAGGATTAGTTGCATAGCGGGAGATTAAACCCTACATATGGAGACGTTAAGGGTTTGCACCGGACCTATGTAGAGTGGGATGCATAGAATCCGACAAGTACGCATTAGAGAGTCATCATATAGTATTGTGTTTCTTGATTTGGTTTAAGCATGTGTTTTCCTGGTTTTCTACACATGACACTTAGTCTAGTTCCATTTGATGTTTTCATGTCTCATTGTTATATCTTACCTTATATTGTTCTTACCTATTACATGTTATTTATGTTTCCATGTTCCATCTATGTCGTTTGTTTTTATGTCACTCGCACCGTTATGGCTGACCGCTTTAGTTTTGGGGGTTAGGGTTATCTCTAGTCTCATGTTTTGTAGGTGATTACTTGTAGCTTGGATTTTGGATGCTTGAGTTAAAGTGGTGTAATGGGTTAAGAAATTGTTGTAGAGAAAAAAATTGTAATTCAAGGTGTATTGTATTCCGCTGTGTTATGTAAAGATTAATGTAATGAAAGTTGACAAAATTTTATTGGTATTTGGCTGTGTTTAATATTACATTTGAAGTTGATGCGACGTATCTCAGCAACCATCATATCCAGATCCAGGTGCTCTTTCAACGATCCAGATTCAATCTCGAGAGATCCAACTACTTTTTACGACAATGATCAAATGTTAAATCTTTAGTAGTTTCATTCAAAACATAAACTCACTATCTATTTTCTCCCACACCAAAATAAACAGCAATAAATTTGCGCTGTCTGTGAGAAACTACAAAGATCTTCACATATCAGAACTTTCTATGAGAAACACCAATTTTCTCGTCATGCCAACGAAAGGAAGAGGGAGAGAAACGGTCTCAAGCTCACAAGCCAACCCCCTTCGTCAGCAAGCTCCTCATGTGGAGGACTATATTCATCCTCATCTGCCAGATCAGCCCCAATAGCCTAATCAAGCTCCTTTCAATAGAGATACACCGGGGGGCTCTCGACAAAGCTATCATGAGCCACATCATATGACCGACTCCCTTTACATGACCATGCCTCAGTCCATTCTACCACCAATCACTCGACGCCCTCGCAGGGTACCCGTGGGTCAAGAGACCTCTGCCAAGTCATAAACTCCAGACAATAGGGGCTCGACCTCGAATCCTCTTGAATGAGAGGCATGCCCATGGTGAGGCCTCCCATTCAGAACATCAGAAAAACCAGAGAAACAACTCTCATCGAAGGTAGAGATCAAGATGCTCCTCCTCTTGTAGGGGACGCAGCGAAGAAAGAAGTCCAACACGTGAAAGTCGAAAGCTTCATGATAAGAAGAAAGAATAAGAGGCCCCTGTCACTAGGGACAAACTTGAAAACTTCACGCACAACATCCTCCAACTCATTCAAGGTACTCATGATTAGGGTCGACACTCGTGAGGCCATCACTCTGCTCCTTCAAAAGAAGAAGAGCCTGAAGACTCAACTTGGACCAAGTAGAGGGACGACCAAGTCCTTCGCCGTATCTGAGAAGTGGAGGATCGCTTGGAGCAGATAAAGCATGAAGAGAACTGCTCCAGCATGGCTTCCCGCCCCAGTCGACCTCTTTTCAGCGAATCCATTCTCAATGCACCCATTCTTAAGATCTTTAAAGCTGCTCAATTTGAATCTTACGATGGTGAATCTGATCCGGCCAATCATATTAAGAGTTTTAAAACCCTCATGATGATCTACAATACCACCAATACACTCCTATGTCGAACGTTCCCGACATCCTTAAAGAGATCAGCAAGGGAGTGGTACTCTCGCCTTATTCTGGAGTCGATATTCTCCTTCGACCAACCCAAAGGGATCATTATACCGCACTTTGTCACTAGCTGCAATGCTAAAAAAACAAGTGCTTCTCTATTTGAATTAAAGTAAAGGGAGGGAGGGAGAACTACTGAAAGACTTTGTCAAGCACTTCACGGCCAAGGAAAGGTCCATTTCCTCTTTGGACCCATTAGTGTGGCTCCTACCTTTCGACATAATGTCTCTCACAAAGACCTAAGGGCCTCCCTCGCAAAAAGCCACCTAAAAATTTCACCGAGCTCTTATGGAGGAATGACAACTATCATAGCCGAGGAAGCCCTTTATTCTCAAGGCCAGAAGGACCCATTTTTTATGAACAAACAAAAGAATACTAGTGAGGAAGGACCCAGGAAGTTTCAGAAAGACACCGTAGCTCAACGCCGCCCTCCTCTAGCACCATGATTCGATAAATTCTCTCCCCTTAACGTAAGCGTAACAGCCATCCTCATGAAAGTTGAAAATGACAGAATAATCTGCCCTCCTCCTAAGATGACCACAACTAGTAAGAGAAAAGACAAGAACAAGTTGCGCACATTTCATAGAGACCATGGACACACCACCGACAGCTTCCTAGCTCTCAAAGAAGAAGTTGAAGGTCTGATTTTCCAGGGCTACCTCTCTCAATTCGTACAGCAAAATAACAACATCGAAATCCCTCCAGCACAAGGGGCTAATAAGCGTCAAGCGAATCCCTCTGAATCTCAAGATTCTGAATGCATGGCCATTTTCTACTCCATCCATGGAGGGCCGATGGGGGGAGATTCCAACTCCTCCTGCAAAGTGTTCGTTAAGGAGGTAAACTCAGTGTAAAACATCCCCCTCTGCCAAAAGCATATGGGCCCCAATATCTTTCTCCGACAAGGACTTAGAGGGTGTCTGAACACCTCATTGCGACGCACTGGTCATAAGCCTTTGCATGGTGAATCATGAGATACGTCGCATCCTGGTGGACAACAAAAACTCTATGAACATTCTTTTCATGAACACATTCAACGGTTTCAAGCTCTCCAGAGATCGACTCAAGCCAGCTAGCTATACACTCACAGATTCTCTGGTATGCCCATTCAAGTGGAAGGAATTTATCACACTCGATGTGACAGCAAGAAAGGCTCCATCCACTCGAAGAAAACCACTAAACTTTATGGTAGTCAACATCAGAGCTGCATACAATGCAATATTTGGCCGTCCAGGCTTGGCAGCCTTCCATGCAGTTGCTTCTGCTTACCACATGAAAATAAAGTTCCCCACAACAGCAGGCGTAGGCCAAGTTTTCGGAGCCAACAGGCAACACGAGTATGCTACGTTGCCATAATGGAGGCTCGGTTCTACCCCTCAACACCATAGAACTACCACCAGAAAGTAGTCATAATAACTCTGAGCCCGTAAATGGGCTCGAACTGACCGCCTTAGACAATCCAACCAAGAGCTTCAAAACCTTCCAAGCTCTCTCCAGCTAGGTCCAAATCCGTCCTCGTCATAATACTGCAATAGACTTGAATCCCCCCCCCCCACGCAGCCACTCTGCTCATTTAATGGAAAGAAGTAGTCCTACCTAAATGCATTGGCAAACCTAAAGATTTCCTTCCCTCTTCCAAAAAAAAAGGCCCGCTCCAAAACAGGCAAGGTCTACCAAGTTGTTCGCCTAACGACTCATCAACTTAAAGACCCGGGTGGGGGGGCACGGAGATATCAGCATGAACTTGGAACATGTAAGGAGATATCAGCATGGACTTGGAACATGTAATGCCTCATGAACTTCAACAAGGGCACTTGACCCCCCCCCCCCCTCCCATCCTCTATATATTTTTAATATTTTCTAATAAAGACCGATTTTTCTATCAGTCACTGCATGTAATAAAGGTCAGCCACTAGAGCATCAGCTTAGTTTTTACTTTTCAATACAATTTAGTATTAATTTTTTTAAAATTCTTGTAAAACTCTAAGAATGCAAACAATGAGTTAAATGTCAAGCTTACTCCTAAAAACAGCACCAATAACTCATTAGATGCTCCTTATAAGACGAGTTTGAAGTTCATACCCGTGGTTCGGAGTTACTCTAGCAATTAGCAATGAAGAAATTTTAGAGCTCAACACACCATTTGACCTGCTCCTGCAACATGTCAAACCCTTCAACGACAACTTCAGAGTACATACCATGGTTTGGAGTTGCTCTAGGCAATTTGCAATCAAGCACGTTCAGAGCTCAACTTGCCATTCGATTTGCTCCTGCAACTTACTAAATCCCTCAACAAATTCGGTATTCATACTCATGGCTCGGAGTTGATTTAGCAATTTGAAAACAAGCAAGTTCAAAGCTCAACTCATCATTTGATATATTCATGAAACTTGTTAAAACTCATAAAGATGGATTAGAGGACCATAATCATGGATTGCAATTGCTCTAGCAAACCTGCAAGCAAGCAAGTTTGGAGCTCAACTCGTCACTGAGAAAACTCTCATAATTCGCTGGAGGACCCATACAGCAAGTTCGGAGTTCAACTCCCTCATAGAGTGACTCCTACACCTAGCTGAGTACGAAAGGTGTTGAGTCCAACTCCCTTCTAGAGTTGCTCTTACGACTAGCTGATCCCCAAGATGAAAAATCATAGCACAAGACACATGCATGTAAAAGATTTCTTATTTCACCAACAACAAGTCTCATTACAACTGCAGAATTAAGAAGAGTTCACATTTCATGCCTAAGCATCACTACAAAAGTCTTGCAAACACTATACAACAAGATATCCTACAAGTCGTCCTTCTAGCTACACAGTAGAGGGATATTCTGCCTAAGAGACACAAACCTCTTCACATGCCTCCTGCAAGATAACAACTTCCCAAGGCCGCCTAAACTCTTGACGATAAAATTCAAGACAAGCCTTTCTTAGGCGGGCAAGCTCCAAGTATTTCCTGAGTAACACCACCTTCAACTGTGCAAGTTCCAACTCCGTTTTGCGTGATGCACCATGCAAACTAAAAAGTCTCAACTCCTTCAAGCGCAGCATATTGCAAAGAAGAGCAAGCTCGGTGTCCCAAGGACCTCATTTGAGGTACACGACTACTTGTCAGCAAAGAGAAGAACAAAACTACTTCAATACTGAACAAACACAAAGTCAACGCAGAACAAACACAAAGGAATTCACTTCAATATTAAGAAGACTCGGCACCCCCACAACTCATTCGCTTCACAAAATGAGTTCGATGCTCCGTGCACCTCTCAAGTTCCTCTATCAAATAACTCGTTAACTCCATACAATGAGTTTAATGCCACGATCTTCGCTCGAGCTCCATCAAAAACTTGTTAACTCCATATGATGAGTTTAGTACCCGGATCTTCGCTCAAGGTTCGTCAATAACTCATTAACTCCATATAACGAATTCAGTGCCCCAATTTTCGCTCGAGGTCAGTCAACAACTAGTTAACTCCATACAACAAGTTTGGTGCCCCACTCATCGCTCGAGCTCCATCAACAACTCATTAACTCCATATAACGAGTTTAATGCCTTGCTCTTCGCTCGAGCTCCGTCAATAACTCGTTAGCTCCATACAACGAGTTTAACATCTTGCTCCCCGCTTGAGCTCCATCAACAACTTGTTGGCATTATACAATGAGTTCGGTACCCTGCTCTTCCCTCGGCTCCATCAATAACTCTTTAACTCAGTAGAATGAGTTCAATGCCTTGCTCGAGCTCCGTGAAGAACTTGTTAGCTCCATACAACAAATTCAACGCATCACTTTCCGCTCGAGATGAGTTCCGTCAACAATTCGTTAGCTCCATATAACGAGTTTAATGCCTTGTTAACATCATACAATGAGTTTGGTGCCCTGCTCTTTGCCCAAGCACCATCAATACCATGAGTTAATTCCATACCATGAGTTCGGTGCCCCGCTCTTCGCTCGAGCTCCATCAATAACTAATTAACTCCATACAACAAGTTCGATGCTCTGCTCTTCGCTCGAGCTCCGTCAACAACTCGTTAACTCGATACCACAAGTTCAGTGGCCCGTGCTTTTCTAAAGCTCCATCAACAATGAGTTAACTCCATACAACAAGTTCAACCCCTGCTCCTTTCATAAGCTGCATCAACAACTCATTAACTCCATATATCGAGTTCGATGCCTTGCTCTCTGTTTGAGCTCCGTCAACAACTTGTTAACTCAAAAACTCGTTAACCCCATACAACGAATTTGATGCCTTGCTCATTTGAGCTCCTTCAACATCTTATTAACTCCATACAACGAGTTCAGTTCCCTGCCCTTCGCTTGAGCTCTGCCAACAACTTTTTAACGTCATTGTAACCCCTGTTTCCATTAATACTTATTTTTTAAAAGTATTTTTCCGTATTTAAATCCTCAGTATCTTATAACTATTCTTCCTTAATTGATTTTATTATTTAAACTATTTTTGGAGCCCAATTGTTTATTATAAGCCTAAGTTTGCATTTTGATGTGAGCCCAGTTGTTATCATAAGCCCAATTCCATATTCTGATTTTATTTTATTTATATAATTAATATGAGCCCAAAATTTAGCCTAATACCCTAATTGTTTTATTTAAATATTTTGAACCCTTTTAAGCCCAAGCCTAAATCCAATAACCCATGACCCATATAATTGTGCAGATTAATTCTATACCTGCCCGTATACAAATTCTTCACACCCCCCACTTTTCTGTCTCATACTCCAACTCCCCACTTTGCAGATGCACACTTCCCATCACCTCGTAACTACCTGTAACCCCTATTCCCGTTAATATGTATTTTTTTTCAAGTATTTCTCCATATTTTTAAATTCTTAATATCTTTTAACTATTTTCTTAATTGATCATATTATACAACAATTTTATAAAACCCAATTGTTCTTATAAGCCCAACTTCTTATTTTATTTTATTATTTTTATCTGAGCCCAATTCTATAATTATTAGTTGTTTTGAGCCCATAGACCAAGCCCACCTCCTATTGGATCTTAATCCACTAACCCAGACCCAATTCTCTTGGTTGACCAGATCAAATCTACCCCACTTTCAAATCATTAAAAATTTGAATTTTGAATCCCAAGTTTTCAACCCCAAAAATCTCTCCTACGACCTATAAACCCAAAATTAAATCCCTATCAACTAGCCCTAAAATCCCCCCTCATTAATCTAGCTGTCATAACAACTTTATTACTTTCTAATCTCCTATTCACTGCCTAATAAAGCCTATCGATTTTCCCTCATTATGTAATCCAGTAACAACTTCCTCCTCATAATATCTCTACTCTTTATTATTATATTATTTTTATACATTTATTATAATCCCACTCTCTTTCTCCCCGCACCCTCTCTCTTCCTCCTCTGCACAAAACCAAATCAGAGCCACCAACTCATCTTCCTCCTTCCTCCCTCTCACCCCCATTGTCGAACCTAAAAAAAAAAGAAAACCCATCTCCACCTCCAGCCTTTCCTCCCCGTCGAGCTTCCCTCGGCACCACCACCACCATCGCCTATACCGCCGTCCTCTCTTCTGTTCGTCGAGAAACGGAACACGCCGCCATTCCCTTGGTTGCTGCGTCATTCCCAACCGCAGTGCCGCCGCTCAACCACCGGAGGACCCCCCCCTTCCTTGCCGACTACACCCCATCGAGCCCCTCAGAACCCATTCACCATCATCTTCCTCCACCACCTCGATGCCTTGCCCATTCCATCGCCAGCAACCTCCGCTCATCCCCGATTCTCCGGTGCACCTTGCCATCCCATCGTCGCCCCTGCTTCGCGAGCGCTTCCCGCTTGCCTCACCTTCTCCGCTCTCCCTCTCCCTCAGACCTCCGAAGAACTCGAGCACCATTGTCCCCTCCACCTGTGACCTCTGACCACTGACTGCCTCCCTCGATCACAGCTCCGCCGTCGCTCTGCTAGACGCTCTCAACTGCTCCTCAGTCGCTCGCCGCCCACTCTTCCATCGCGCGCTCTCTCTCTCCCGCCATCGCTCTCCCCTATCTCTCTCACTGTCGTGTTTTTGGGAAGAAGAAGCCCGGGGATTGTATTAGATAGTTGCTATTTGGGTGATTGGATTATACATGTATTGCACATGTATGTATTGTGTATGCTATTTTGGAGAATAGAAGGGATCCGCTTGCCGTGTGGTGTTTTGTGAAGTTGGGGATTTCTTGGTTGCTGTTTAGGTGTGTGTTGTCGGTGTTTGGTGTTTGTGAAGTGGATTGGGTTGGAGTTTGCTGTTTTGGAGTTTGTTGTTGGAGAAGTGGAGTTGTAGTTATTGTCTGGAGTTTATTGTTGGGAGTTGCTGTTTTTCTCTTTGCACGTAGTGTGCACTTGCTACTGTTGCTGTGCGTGTATTGTTGCCGCTGTTGGTTCTCTTCATTCATTTTTATTCACTTTCGGGTTAATCATCAAATCAGGCAAGTATCTCTTGTACAAATTCGTTTGTTATAGTACAAGCTTTTTGCATAAATACCGTAAGTATATTCCTTGATTCTAATTCGCATTCATAAGTCGAATTCAATCTGTTACTATACAAAATCTGTCGATCCCGTATTCACATGTGATCGTGAATACTTTGTTGCCATATGCATGACATGAACACAAATTAATACACACATATGTACTTTTAGGGTTATACATGATAGTGTGAATGACTATTTTACCCATGATAATAATTTGAATGTTGTTATAATATCCCTTAATTTTGATTAAGTATTATACATGTTATCGATCACTTTGTGGTTGCAATATTGTTTTATATAACCCTAAAATACTATTGACCCATATTTGTAATAAAAACTAGACCCAAGTATGACATTTTAAACTGCATATTTTGCATCTCATGACTTAGAACATATTTCATGCATATTCCTTAATGTTCCCTGTCCACATCTTGACATTGTTCTCATTACATTATGATCATGTTAAATTGAAATAAAAGTAACGAGCCGGGGTATTGGGGAAAAGATTTAAGTAGTGGACAATATAGAAGAGCGTACTCGGATGGGAGCTCGTGGTTTCCCGATACAAGTTGCAAGTTTACAAGTTGCAATTTTGCTAATTATATGTTTATATGTTTCACACTACATGTTTACACTATGTTTGACTCGATATGTTTCACGTTATATGTTTGCACGTATCTCGATACAAGATACAATTGATATGTTTTTTCCGAGTACTTGACCTATAAAATCCACCACTAAGTCTAAACGAAACTGATTGCAAGTAGCAACCATGTAGTAAAAAGATGGATGCATGAAGTGCTACCTAGATAGAATCAAGCATTAGACATAAGATTAACATGTGCACTTGCATGATCCAATTATATGTTACGTATCCATGTTGACTTGATATTTGTTTACTTGATTACTTGTTTTACATGCCATTTGTTTCATAATTCATTGTTCATAACTATGTTTACATATTGCATTTCCCCTATTTCATGACTCTCGATTTCTTGCTCTTTTCCTGTTTCCCCTTATGTTTAGTTTTGTACCTGTTTTCCTTAGCTTGTACCACTTGCGGTCCGTGACTTGTATTAACGGGTGTCTTCTTGTCTTCTTTTCTTTTCTTTTTGTAATAATGTACTTGCAGACCCGAATGGAGAGTTACCAGAAGGTGTCGCTGATCAAGTATTTTAGCCTTATTGTTTATCATGTTATCTTTAGTTTATGTTTTATTTTATGCAACTCTTTATTATAATCCGGGCTTATTTGACCCGTAACTATTTGTATTTCCCAGTTGTTAGTTATGTTATGGACTATGTCATGAACTTTCATTATTATATTGTGATTTTACATGCCTGCGTGGTTTATTATGTTATCTTGTTGTTGAGTTTACCTGTACAGCTTATGAATCGTGTATTCGCATCATTCGCTGGGCCTCAGTCACGTGCTCGTATTCCCGTGTTTTGGGAAGCGGGGCGTGACACTACCCCCACTCTCTCTCACCCTATTACTTTATATTATATTAAATTCCTCTCTCCCCCTCCTCTGTCTCCAACCAAACAGAAGCTCGCCCCCTTATTCTTCCTCCTCACCCCACAGACAACCATTCCCCATCGCCATCTCCACTACATCTCCACCTCGTCGTCACCACCCCACCATTGCATGGTCAACCTCCTTCTCCTCCCACCGAAGCTCTGCCCTAGCCATCATTTTCTTCGCTCGGCTTCATCTTCCTCTTTCGCTCAAGCCCCAAAGCTTCGCCTCGCCTCTTCCCGTTCCTCCTCTCCTCATCGCTTCCATCGCACGCCCACTTCCCCCGCACCTCTCCTCTCGTCCTCTCATCGACGTCGCTTGGAACTCCACAGCCATCGACAGCCTTGTCCTCATCCTTTGAGGCTCCGTCGTCGCTTCTTGACCGCTCCGCTCGTCTCGCCTCTTCCGCGTTCACCATTGCCGAACCTTGTGCGCCGTGCTCCTCTCGACAGCACAGCCCCCAGCATCGTCTTCAACCTCTATCGTCACCAGATCCCATTGCCAGCCTTGCCGTCTACGCAAGCCTCCTCTGCTCGAGCCACCGTCGAGCAACCCCGAAGTCCTCACCATCTTCTTGCTCGAACCCCATCGAGATCGCTCTCCATGCCGCTCTTCGCAGTCATTATAGTCGCTCACCTCCGCCTCCAGTCGCATCACCACAGTGCCGCCCCGAGCGCTGCCCACCGCCGTCGCTCCGCCTTACCGCATCGCCGCTGGAGTCGCGAGCCTCCCGCCAGTCCCTGCCATTCCCTTCTCTCGAGTGCTCTCTTTCCCTTTTTCTCTCTCTCTATCGTAAACTAGGAAGAAGAAGAAGATCACGATTGGGTATTATTGTTGCTGTTTGTGTGAAGGAGATTGGTTGTATTCTTGTTTGGTGTTGTGAAGAAGATCGGGTTGTGTGGTTGCTGTTTTGGAGAAGGGAGTTTTTGCTGTCTTGGAGTTTGTTGAAGGGGTTGTTTTGCTTTTTTGGAGTTGTTGTTGCTGTTTTGGCGTGGCTGCCACATATATATTGCACGTGTTCTGCTACCTGAGATTCTGATCCCATTATTCTTGTTTTTAATTTCATCATCGTCGACTAACAGGCAAGTATCTCTTGTACAAATTCGTTTGTTCTAGTACAAGCTTCTTTGCAAAATACCGCAAGTATATTCCTTGACTCTATTCGTATTATACATAATCTATTGATCCCGTATTCGTAGAAAAAGAATACTTTGTCACCATATGCATTGCATGAACACGATACATATATATACTATTAGAACTATACAGGATGTTGTGCATGTATTGCTTGTTTCGTTACTAGTTTACATGTTGTTATAATATCTTTTATTCTTAATTAAGTTTTATACATGTCATTGGTCATACCCTAGTCACCACATGTTCTATAGACCCAGAAATATGTTTTCCTGCATTGCATAAGTCTTTATACTCGATCCTGTCATGTTACCCGTCCTTATTGTTGCTTGTAGTTTTTGTTCATGTTTAATGGTAATAAAAAGATAACAAGCCGGGGTATAAAGGAAAAAGATTTAGTTGTAGGTAATATAGAAGAGCGTACTCGGACGGGAGCTCGTGGTTTCCCGATGCAAGTTGCAAGTTTGCAAAATACAGATTTACATGTTTCACGCTACAGGTTACACTATATTCCACATTGCACGTATCTCGATACAAGATACAATTGACATGACATGTTTTCCCGAGTACGTGACCTATAGAATCCACCACTAGTCTAAACATTCACTTGATTGCGAGTAGCAACCATGTGGTATGGGACGCATGAAGTGCTACCTAGTTAGATTAATAAACTATATGAGATTAACACGCACTTGCATGATCCAATTACATGTTACATATTCATGATGACTCGCTTACTTGTTTACATATTACGCGTTCATGTTGACTCGTTGCTTGCTGACTCGTTTACATGTACATGTTCGTATGGATTTATTTACTTGTTTTCATGCATGCCACTTGTTCCATGATGTCTGGTTTTCCTGTTTGCATGTTGTATTTCTACTATTATATGATTCTTGATTCCTTGCTCTTTTCCTGCTTTTGTTTCATTTAATAATTGTCCCGTTAGCTTGTACCACTTACGACTTGTGACTTGCATTAACGGGTACCTCTTTGTTTCTTCCTTTGTAATAATATACTTGCAGACCCAGATGGAGAATTACCCGAGGGTGTTGCTTAGCAAAGATTTTAGTCATGTTTATTTTTATGTTACTTTAGTTCTTGTTTTATTCATGTACTCTTTATTGTAATCTGGGCGTGTTTGACCCGTAACTATATTTCTTTTCTAGTTGTTGGTTATGTCATGCATTATGTCATGTACTTTTATTATCTTATTGTGATTTGACATGCTTGCGTGGTTGATATTGTTATCTTGTTGTTGAGTTAACTATACATCTTATGAATGATGTATTCGTATTATTCGCTGGACCTCAGTTACGTGCCTGTGTTCCCATATTCTGGGAAGCGGGGCATGACAGTCATACAATGAGTTTAATGTCTTGCTCTTCGCACGAGCTCTATCAAATACTCATTAACTCCATACTACGAGTTTAATGCTTTTTCTCGAGCTTTGTCCATAACTCGTAAAATCCATATAACGAGTTCAATGAATCTTCGCTCGATCACCATCAATAACTCGTTAACTCTATACAATGAGTTTGGTTCCCCGCTCTTCGCTCGAGCTCCGTCAAAAACACGTAAACTCCATGTCTCGCCCCGCTTTCCAAAAATACGGAATGCAAGCACGTGACATGGCCCAGCGAATGACTTGCGTCATTCATAGGCTGTCATCGATTTAACTCCACAATATAAAATAGGAAGTAAAACAACCACGCATGCAATAAAAGAAGTAATCACATAAATAACAATACTTGAAATTTAATCATAAAATAATCAACATAAAATAAATCCAACATCTCGAATCAACAACAATAATATTCGGGTCAAAATCCCACAAATACAACAATGTTCAATTATTAAAGTTAAACAAAAGGAGAAACAATAATTATTTAAACGACACAGCAACACAAGTCTTTCACCATTGTTGTTCTCCTAGTCAATCAGGCAAATCTCCCTGAATACCTGTAAGCTGCTCATCTAAAAGAGGGGAAAATGTCCTTAGAGCAAGTCGTGGGCAGCAAGTAGAGAAACAGAGAACAATGACAATAGCAGTATAACGATGAATACAATGGACGATGAAATCAATAGTATTGAACAGTGACTAGGCGATAATAGTACAATGTGCAATAACGATGATTTATAACGATAACAATAAATAATAACAATAACGGTAAATAATAACGATAACACTGTTCAATGAAGATGACAAAATGCAATGACAATGCGATGATGTCCTAAAGTCTATTATTCATTTTAATCTTAACTAATGCACATACTACTACATCCCATACTACAGGTTCCATGCACACAATCAATTTTGTTTAGACTAAAGTGGCAGATTCTATAGGTCATGTACTTGCACCGATAACAATAGCAATTTCTTGCACAATAACGATAATAATAGTCGGCACGATAGATCCTAAAACAATACACGATGAATTGGGATACTGCAGTCAGTAATCCAATAATAAATCGATAGCACTTGCCGAAACAATATTTTGGTAACAAACCCACAATTCCGAGTACAGTCACTATATTATCAACTACCCTTAACCCCGGCTTGATTAACATTCTTTATTCCATTAACATACAATTATGAAATTAATAAGGGACACTAGAAAGATGACAACACAACCCTAGGATCATGCAATATACTCTATACAATTAAATGAACCAAATATAATATTATAGATTCAATTATATATTATTAAGTATAGGATCCCAATTCTGGACAGCAGTAGGTTGTTGTACCAAAATCAGAATTTCCGTTGCTACAGGATAGAAAATGTGGATCCGTCAGAAGTTCTAGAAACTAGACTCCTGCCCAGTTCCAATGAATATAAATATGGTACATAAAAGTCGTGGCAACATGTGTCAAAACAGCAAACTACACAGGATTTGTGTTCAGCCAGAACTTATAAAATTGTGTTTATACATATGAAACAGGTTTGAAACTTCATTAATTAATTCCAGAAAAATTAGGGAATGTTCTCTATTGTTTCTAGTATGAGCATGCAAAATTTTAAGTCATTATCTTACAGTTAGCATGGTCAAATTAATTGTGAATCAGAGTGTGACAATAGTTTTTAGAATCTGGAATTGCACGACACAGCAGCAGTAAAACTGTAATATCTCATAAACCGTAACTCGGAATTCAATTCCGTCAAAAGGGTAGTAAACTAGACATCTGGGGCTACATTTCATATTCATGAAGTTATTGATTTTGGTGACATTATCTAGGTCGAAACAGCATGGTAATTTTCAGGTCAGCCATAATTTTTAGGATGCCAACATATTCTTTTTGAATAAAATGATTAAATTGTTAAGAACAATGAGTTGTGGGTTAACAATCATGGATCACAACAAGCTATACCTATGTATACATGGTATTAAGATGTATAATGTCCGTAATCTTACTAATCACAAACAACTAACACACTAACATCAATCATATAAGCCATTAATACTAGTATACAATCTACAGTTGTTGTAAGATGTCATGATATGAAATACAATAATAATCCATATTCCTATATTCAATAACTAACTATATGTATGCATGTAATATCTCTATACATTAGAGACAAGGATGGCACGAATTCAAGACTACTACTTAGATTCGCTCGTGTAAATCCGTAGTAGCCCAACAATAGATAACGATAAGCAATATACGATAATCAATTTGGATCTACTTGCGGGATTCAATAAACATTCTCGAATATGATACAATAACTATTCGAGTAGAAATGACTTGCCTTTAAGATGACGTTAGATTAATCCGAATATGCGAAGAATAACGGGATCGGAATCCCGGCGACACGGCGACGAGCAAACGATCACGATAATCACAATCGGGCACGGATCTCGATGATCAAGATGGTGATCAAGATGAAGATCAAGCAAATCCAACGGCCGAGATCGAATATAAAACATATAAGAATTAGAAGAGTACCAAAAGAGTAAATATACCATGATTGACAATTTGATGAATGAGAACAAAAAGTGGATCAAATATTTAACTCACCAAGTAGAAGACGAACGAGACGATCGAGACGATCAAGGGCCGAGATCAAGTGTGATCGATCGATTGGATGGCTGGGATAGAAGATCAAGATCAAGATGATGATCACGATCGCGATGATCAAGGAGATCCGACGGTCGAGATCAAGATCTTGATGATGATGATGATGGTGATGATCAAATGGAGGATCGGACAGCTGTGATCAAAAGCTGTTGCTGATGATGATGATCTGATGATCGACGGCCCATGATCAAGGTGATCACAATCACGAAGGGCTTGGCTCTGGCTTCTCGTTGTTGCTCGCTTCAACGATGGGCGGCATGGCGGACAGGCGGTGCACTGCGGGGACGGCAACGGAGGGCGCTACAGTGCTGCTGCATCGGAAGGATGACAACACTGAGGTGCAGCGCCGCTGCTGGCACTACTGATTGCTGTTGTTGCCGACGGAGGCATGAACACATGTAATTGTCGACCATGGGTGGTCACGGCAGGGAGCTCCGACTGTTGTCGGCGAGGAGGAGAGTAACGCAGAGGCGGGGCTGCTGGTGGCACTGTTGTCGAGGTCTGGCTGTCGGCATGAAAGGCGGCAGGAAGGAGAGTGAACGGGGTGCAGGGTCGGCTGTCGTGCAGCATTGCCGCTGGCCTCGGAAGGGCAGCGCAACACCAGAGGAGAGGACGGGAGGTGCATGAGGGGTGAAAAGGAGTCAGGGAGAGAGAGAGAGAGAGCACAGGGAGAGAAAGGCGGCTACTGTATGGGGTTGAACAGTAGATCTAGGGTAGGGTTTGGTATAGGTTAGGTTATATATATAGGGTTAATGGGTATGGGTTGTTGGGTAGATGAGTTTGGATCCAATAAGAGATAGGATTATAGGGTGTTGGGTTTAAAATCCAATAGGAAAACAATTAGGATAACCAATAAAATATAATCTATAATAAAATATACTCTGCATTACAATATAGAACTTATTTGAATACTACAAATACAATTAACATTATAAATAAATTTTTACTTTATCAATCAAGGGTAATATTAATAATAACAATAATAACTATAATCATAATAATAATAATAAAATAAGAATAAAAGCAATAATAATAATACTGATAATAGTAATAATAATAACAATATAAATAGGGTTTGTATTACAATATGAGAATCATAGTGATTAGTTACAAATAAAATTATTGATTAAAAATAAACTTTGATAGGAGGTCCGATAATACATTTTATGAAAATAATTTGAAAGCGGGAAAATAATTTACAAAAATTTAAAATACCAAAAATATACAGAAAATACGAAAGTGGGAAAACAGGGGTTACACTCCATGCAACGAGTTTGGCATTTAAGCAGTGCCAGACAACTCGTTAACTTACTGGACACAAAAAACAATCTCTACGTCTAACTCCATCCTAATAGTTACTTCTATAAACTTGCTGAGCTCAAACAGCAAGTTCAACATCAACTGCGTTCTAGAGTTGCCTCTACAAACTTGCCGGGCGCAGACAGGAAGTTCAAACGTTCAACTCCATCTCATAATTGTCTCTCCAAACTTGCTGGATGCAAACAATAAGTTCAAACGTCCAACTTTGTCTCAGAGTTGTCTCTACAAACTTGTTGGGTGTAAATAACAAGTTCAACGTTCAACTCCTTCGTAGAGAAGTCTCTCCAAACTTGTTAGGCGCAAACAGGGAGTTCAACATCAACTCCATCCCAGAGTTGCCTCTACAAACTGTTAGGTTTCTAAGGCAATCACTAATTAAATACACAGCGGAAAATCGAAACCTAGCCATGGATCCATGCAAAAATCATATATCGTATTTAGGAGTTATACCTTGAAGATTGATCTGTTGTCTCCGCAGTATGTCGATCACACTATAATATTGTGGTGCCTCTACGGTATCCACACAAACGGATCAAATCAAGCTTTCCCTCACACCGCGGTGCTAGCTACAGAAAGGGAATGTTCCTCACGATCTCTCTCTGTCACACAATTTCTGTGACGGCTAGGGTTTTCTCATGTGTGTCTTTTCCACAGATACGTATCATATATATAGGTGCATAAAATCAACCCTAAGAGAGTAATGAGTCTGTTGGGCTCACAATCTGACCTGGGTCAGATTCGTGTTTTGACCTTTGAACTTTAGTCAACCTATTTAATCTAATTAAAAGTCCAACCAATGTCAGGAGTCCAAGTCTTACTTGGATCCCTAATTAAATTCATCTCATGAATTTAAATCCCAATTTCGATCCATTCTAAGTGTGTGACCCTGTAGGTTCCCATTATGTTGACGTTAATACTAAAATCATATTCTAGTGTTAGAAACAGTGAGCGATATCTAGCAATACATCACTGCTACTCAAATAACGAGAATTTTAGTAATTTGACATAACCTATCTGTGACGAATGTTACCATGTAGTCTAGTCCCTTTGTCCAGATATCTTAATTGACCACAAGGCATAGAGCGTGTCACCCTTGTATAGTTCAATCTTTGGTTTTTTGATGTTCGAATAGACTTGCTAAAACAAATAAGCTCAATATCTTATATTGACTCATTTGAGCACGACCATACATTTTGCAGTCTTACTCAATTAAGGGGCTCGTAGATATCGCTCCTGTTATGTAAGAGGGACAAATTATATCCCAGTCACTCACATTCCTCCGCATGATTTGTAGTATATCCAATAGTCGAATTTATAATCATCTTATTACAAGAAATGTTTAACGGTATTAAAACATATAGCTTCTCATGTAGGGAACCGTAGTGACTTTAAGTCAAAGGACTACGTACACCATGGTCACTGTGAGAACCGCTTATGATACTCACGTAACGATCCACGCAGCGTTCTCATGATGGATCAGTCTAGTACATTACTCTAATATGTACCCATGTGAAGACTTGATATCTCATATCCATGACCCATGAGAATGGTCATCGGTCTATGCACACACTAGTCTCAATGTAGTATCGGTGTCTTAATTCACAATAATACTTGACTAGGGATATTTAAGAATTGTGTTCTGATTTCAGCCAATTGGATCTCATAATCAAGTATGCACTTGATATCTCATGACATTGAACTTACTATTCTAAGGACTTCATTATGTTCATTTAATTCACAATAAATAACACAATAAATAAATTGTATAAATATGAAATAAATATCATGATACAATGTAAACTAGTAATATTAATACACAACTATCCTCTAGGGCATACACCAACACAAACTTATTGGGCGCAAACAACAGTTCAACATCAACTCCATCCTAGAGTTGCGTCTACAAACTTGTTGGGCATATACAGTAAGTTCAAATGTCCAACTTCATTTTAGAGTCGCCTCTACAAACTTGTTTGGAGCAAACAACAAGTTCAATGTCAACTCTATCCTAGAGTTGCATCTACAAACTTGTTGGGTGCAAACAGCAAGTTCAAATGTCCAACTTCGTCCTAGATTCGTCTCTACAAACTTGTTGGGAGCAAATAGCAAGTTTAACATCAACTCCGTCCTAGAGTCATTTATACAAACTTGTTGGAAGCAAACAACAAGCTCTACGTCCAACTTCGTCTCAGAGTTGTCTCTATAAACTTGATAGGCAAAAATAGCTCTACGTCCGACTCCATCATAAAGTCATCCCCATAAACTTGTTGAGTGCAAACATCAAGCTCAACGTTTAACTCCGTCCAAGAAGTTGTTTCTACAATCTTATTTGGTTCAAACAGTAAGCTCTATGTATAACTCCATCTCAGAGTTGTCCCAACAAACTTTTCAGGTGCAAATAGCAAGCTTTACGTCCAACTATGTCCTAGAGTTGCCTCTATAAACCTGTTGGGTGCAAACAATAAGCTCTACATCCAACTCCATCCTAAAGTTGCCTCCAAAAACTTGTTAGGCACAAACAACAAGCTCTATGTCCAACTCCGTCCTAGAGTTGCCTCTATGTCTGACTACCTTCCAATGTTTACTCCTACAATAGCTCCTCTAGGTCGGCGACATACACCAGATCCAACGGCTAAAATATTAAGTACTCAAGATAACAACACTGGCCCCAAGTAGTCCAACGAAAATCTTGAATGCCGATACACTCAATCGATGAAACAAGTGGACGACAAAACACTTGGCCGATGAAACAAGTAGTCGACGAAGAGCTTTGTCAACAAACTACTTGGTCAAATGATGATACAACAGCAAAAAATGTCACACCCTTTGTGTCACGCCCCACTTCCCAAAATACGGGAATATGAGTCCGTGACAAAGGCCCAGTGAATGATTAAACGTCATCCATAAGTTGTACCAATCTTAACTCAACAATATAAAAAGAAATAATCATAACCATACAGAAAAATATAAGTACATAAACAGAATAAAATCCAATAACCAAATTTAGAATACAGGAACTTACCAAATAGCTCGAGAGGCTCCTGCTCCAATCCTAGAAGAACTGCTCACCAATGCCTCTTGGCAGATCTCTTTGTTCACCTGTAGCTGGATCAACTAGAGTGGAAAAAAAATGTCCTTAGAGTAAGAATGGACAGCAAGTAGTGAAAAGCAAAGAGTAAAGGAACATGGTACATCAAAGAGTATGAAGCAAGATCAAAGTCCAAAAACAACAATAATGTCCATAAGTAATGGTCAAGTGTACAAGTGTCAACTTAGGTTTATTAGTATGTTATTTTTTCTATCTAGTGCACGTACTACTGCGTCTCATACTATAGGTTCAGTGCACGCAAAATAGTGTACATTTTAGATATAGTGGTGGGATCTACAGAGCGTGTACTCGGTGTAACAAGATAACAAGATAACAAGTTCACAAGTTCACGAGTAATTCTCCACCTTCCATGTCAATATTCCATGTAAACAAGAAGGACCCTACCGAGTACATTTTCTGAGATTGTCCACTACTAAGTCAACCCTTATTAACCCCGGCTTGTTTAACATTATATTATTTCATTCATGGTAATGCAATTGTATATATAAGAGTGTCAAAGCAATGATAGAGGTGCAACAAAATGATACAATGCATGATACACTACAAATAATGTAAATCTGAAAAGAACAGACACAACAGCACTAACACAGCAGTAACTCATAAACCACAACTCGAAATTCGATTCTGCAAAAAGGGAAAGTGAGCTAGACATCCGGGGCTACAATTCCCATTCAGCAAGTTTTTGTTAATTCTTACTGTAGCTAGGTCAAACATCCTAATCTTTACAAGTTAGCTGTTCTGGCAGCAACTTATAGTCAAAATTAAATGGGTGAAAACTAGGCGTAAAATCAACATAAAAATCTATTAAAATTAGAAATGGATCCTAAACATGTCTACTAAGTTTCTGGAGAGTTTCATGGCATTATAATACTGTTATTATGGTATTTCAACCGAAAGTTGTGTCGGTGTTACATTAAATTGAGATCTGAAAAGTACAGACCAGCAGGGACTAAAACTGCGATATCTCACAGCTCACAGATCGAAATCAAGATCCGTCAATTGGTCTGGAAACTAGATTCATTAGGCTATAATTCTCTTTTATATTGTTTTAACTGATTCCTATTGTAACTGGGTCGAAACCTCAGTACAAAACAGAAAAGGCAGCATGGCATAAAAAAATCATCATATATAATTATCAAAGTAACTAATCACCATGTTCTAGTTATCATGCAATGCATTAACATCAAGGTACAGCAAGTTGAGATGAATATCTACTGTATATAAAGCAAGATTACAATGTCACGATGTAATTCTTGAGATCTCTATCAATCAACTGGTGTCCATATCATGGTATTTTTCTCATATGCAAATTCTAGTTAATTCATTCATGTCGTGTGTGCATGAATATTTGGGTTTGAGTCAATGGATATTAGCACGAGTCAAGGATACTTTGGGTTAGCTCGTGTAAACCCTAGATATCCCCAACAGAAAGTATACAAGGCAAAGTTAAGATAATCGAAGTGGAACTACTTGCATAAGAGGTCAAAAATCTTGAACTAGAATATGAACCAAGTTCAAGTGGACTTGCATTTTGTAGACGATCAGATTAGTCTAAATATGCAAGAATAATGGGATCGGAATCCCGGGCTACGCTCTAGAAATACTTGCGAGACATGTACAAAAATATCAAACAGCGCACAACAACAACATCAACTCACACTGGATCCCTCACCCAAACACCGAACAGCAAAATGGGATCCCAACCCACACAACAGCAACACACCAAAACTGACCAATCCCCTCTCTCCTTCTTCCTTTCGACAGAGAGAGAGAGAGAGAGAGAGAGAGAGAGAGAAAGAGAGAGAGAGAGAGAGAGAGAGCGATGGCGAGAGAACTCCGGCAATCACGGTGGTGGCATTACAGCGAGGCGAGGATGATGACGACTGGTAGGGACGCTGGCCACGGCGCTGCAGTCGGGAAGCGACGGCAGCGGCAAAGGGCAACGGTGAGGCTTCGACATGAGTGAACACTACTTTATTTGGAACAGGGGAACGACATAGGGGGTGTTCACGGGGAGGCGAGGGTGACTGATGAAGGTGGTCGACTTGCAGAGAGGATGGAGATAGGTGGAGGTTGACGACAAGGAGGCGACGATGATGGCTCGAGCAGGAAGCGCTCAAAGGTCGAGAGGAAGACGAAGGGCTTTGAGTGGGTGCTCTCTGTTCTGTTTGGGTTTGTCGACCATAATGGCAGTGCACAAGGGAGGCAGCGGAGGAAGATGAGCGGTGCTCGAGTGCGGTAATGGCGATGGGTTCAGCGAAGTTCTTCGGCAATGGGACTTGGGCGAGGACGGGGAGATGGAGACGGGGGAGTTGGCGACTGGCGAGGACGCAGGGAGGGAGAGGCAGTCGATGGAATTCGGTGAAGGGCTCGATGAAGAAGATGACGGGAATGGGTTCGGGGGGAAGGCAGTGCTGTAGAGGTGATGGCGGAGCTTCGGAATGGCGGCAATGGTGGTGGAAGCGAGCGGGGGTGCAGGGGCGATTGTAGAGGAGAGCTGCTCGGTGATGAGTAGGCGGTGAACGAGGCTCGATGAGGTGATGATGGTGTGCGGTGCTCAGGGTCGACGGCGGTTGACTGCGGGGTGGCGAAGTTGTGATGAGAAGGACGAAGAGGTGGCAGTCGGTTGTCGAGTCGTTGGGTCGACGAGGCTCGAGGGCGCTGGTGGGAGACAAAGGGGGATGTCTGTTTCATTGAGTTTGGAAAATAGAGGGAGAGAGAGAGAAGAGTGGGAGAACGGGGGAGGTTCTGTTTTGGGTTTTTGGGAAGTTAGAGGAGAGAGAGGGAGACGGGGAGAGGGTGGTTATTAAAATAATAAAATAATGATAAAATATAATAGTGGGTAGTTGGAGATAATGGGGGAGATCATGAAGATAAGGGAGATTGTGAAGAGTGGGTTAATGTGAAGAGATTTGTATACGGGTGAGTGTATAGGATTGATCTGTACAAATATAGATGGGTATTGGGTTTGGATCCAACAATATGCGGGTTTTGGTTTAAGGTTAGAGTCCAATAGGAGATGGGCTCGGGTAGATAATAGTATGAGCTTGCAATTGGATTAGGTTAATAAAAAATAACAATAATAACAATTATAATAAATTGCAACAGAAAGCCCACAATGAGCCCAAGATTCAAAATACATTAAAATAGGGAAGAGAACACTATAAGAATACAAGGAAAATCCGTACAACCGGAAATAGGGGTTACAAATCCTACCTACCTTACAAGAAGAATTTCGTCCTCAAAATTCATTCTGATAGGCAGTAGGACAAAACAGAAGCAAACTTAAGAAATAACAATGCAGGAAAACTAGAAAAAGAAAACTCAAGTGATGGAAGCACCAGAATAAGAAAATGACATAGATAAGATCAATGTCGAATAATAAATCGACAAAAGATGACGAGTGAAAAAGACGAACAAAATCTTAATGATGCGAAGAAGAAGGAATAACAAGAGAATACTAGGATTTGTGGATTATGGGTCCACCACGCTTCCGCTGCGCTACTCCGATGGTGATGTCCCAAGCAACATATATGTCGCTGTAGGCCACATGACACCAATCAACGAACCGAGCAGGAAGACTATAATGAGACACCAGGATCAAGGAGAGTATGGACTCAAGATAGATATAAATAAATAATGCAAAATGAATATAATGTTTGGCTTCAATTTAAATAATTAAAAGATATGCTATCGATCAAAACTAATGGGCTTTAACAAAGATAACAATAACAACAGGTATTAATAATAAAAATAATAATATCAATAATAATAGAATAGTAATAACAATAATAAAATAATAATAACAACATATATTAATAATAAAAATAATAATATCAACAATGATAAAATAATGATAACAATAATATTAAAAATAATAATAGCAATAATAATAACAGTAACAAAAATCATCATAATCATACTGGTAATAATAATAATAAAAAAATAAAAAATGTTAACAATACTGATAATAATGAAATACCACATGACAGAATAGGATTTAACACATTCAAAAAAATAATGCAATAATAATAATAACAATAATAATAATAACAATAATAAAAATAACAATAATGAAATATATTAACAATACTGGTAAGAATAATAATGCAAGGCAGAATATAATTTGGGTTCAACATTTTTTTTGAAGGTAACTCAATATTAACATCAATAATAAAATAATGAAAAAACCACAATAATAGCAATGGTAATATCAATAATAATAATGATACCAATAATAATAATGAAAACCATAGCAATAATAATAGTAGTAGTAATAATAACATTATAAAACAAAGTAAGAATTTTGCTTATCAACTCTATAAATAAATCAAACAGGAATATATATAGTCGATCAATTATAAATGGAAGGTTAAGTCAAAATACACCATTAATCTCCAATCGTAAGAAAATAGGAAAACTATTCACATAGAATAAGAAGTTAAAAGTGAAGAGATAAAACCCAAAAATAAAAAAGTTGATAATCATACAGACAACAAAGGAACACAAACTTTAAAGGTTATATAAAAAAAATAGTTTTGGGAAAATAACCAGTCAAGATATATAAAAATACGAACAAATTTAGCTAAGTAGAGAAATATTAATAATAATGAATGTAAAAGACATATAATAATTAGTGAATGTTGACATTATAATCAATTCTCGAAAAACACATTAAAGGGTAACGAGCAAAATAGCTCAAAATATATATATGCAAGAAGACTTTAAAGGAAATCATTAAATATTACAAAAGTAAGAATCAAATCATTAATTAGGACATGGAAACAAAAAAAAGTGAGAAATCTAAAATGTTAAAGAATTAGAAAACAGTGGCAATAAATAGTAATTCACAAAAGAATGAAAACTTAGACCATAGTTGATGTACTCAATCTTAACATAAATGAAAGAAAATTTGTAAACACAAAATAGAGTAAAATCGACTATACTAGTTCAAATTGTATGACAACATAAAGTGTAATTGTATAAACAAAATATCATAAAGAAATATTTCTTTACCATTAGTTTCAGTATATAAGTAAAAAGTCTTGAAATATCATTTAGCATATAGGTAGAAAATCTTGCCTCCTTAACATCAGTTGCATGTTTGCCTTCACGACATCAGGTTGCAGGTTGCCGTCTGGATATTCGGTTGCACATTTTGCCTCTCCGACATCTAGTTGCAATTTGCCTCCATTGACATAGAGTTGCATATTTGCCATCTCGACATTAGGTTGCACCGAAATGGTGAAATGGAAGATGTAACCTTCCATATGCACAGGGATAGGGAACATTTATTGGAAGATGTAACCTTCCAATGGTGAAATGGATGATGTTATGTTTGAAATTAGTGATATATAAAAATAGTAGAAAAATAAGAAATGGAGTTGAAAGTCACACAATGGAATATCAAAATGAATGTATAGATTATAAATATCAAACACAATAGTACAAAATAGTAGTAGTGAAAATAATTTATAAAAGTAGGGAGAAAACGGAATGAAATACATGTATAAGCACAATGCAAATGTGAATGAGAAAATAAATATGCAGTGTAGCAAATTTACACAATAAATATATCATAAAAATATATAGTAACGTAGGAATTTAACAAGCCTATAATATGTCGTTGAAGATCCACCGATGCCGATCGACGAACCAAGCGGGAAGAAAAGAATGGACAATTCCAGAATCAAAGGAATATGGGCACAAAAGAAAGAATCTATACCCAATAAAGAATCAATGAATGTGAATGAATGGAAGGGACGAAACAACTAAGAAATGAGGGAACTAAATGTGAAGGGATCACAAGATGAATCAAATGAGAGGAGTATCCAGATATGTGTTGGTTATTACATGTTCATGTGATTAGCGTGATGTACATATTGTTGAGTTAAACCTGGCTAGAACCAAACTTGACTAACACATTAGTCAATCATGACTAACGCATTAGCCAAACCTGGCTAAACTCCAACATAGTTAGAGCCTAACCTGGATAAACTCTAACATAATTATAGTCTAACCTGCCTCTGATACCACTAAAAACATGTCACGCCCCGCTTCCCAAAATACGGAAATACGAGTCCATGATGAAGGCCCAGCGAATAATTAAACATCATCCATAAGTTGTACCATTCTTAACTCAACAATATGAAAAGTAATAATCATAACCACGCAGAAAAATATAATCACATAAACAGAATAAAATCCAATAACCAAATCTGGAATACGGGAACTTACCAAATAGCTCGAAAGGCTCCTGCTCCGATCCTAGAAGAACTGCTCACCAATACTTCCTGGCAGATCTCCTTGTTCACCTGTAGCTGCATCAACTAGAGTGGAAAAGAAAATGTCCTTAGAGCAAGTATGGACAACAAGTAGTGAAAAGCAAGGAGTAAGGGAACATGGTACATCAAAGAATATGAAGCAAGATCAAAGTCCAAAAACAACAATAATATCCATAATCAATGGTCGAGTGTACAAATGTCAACTTAGGTTTATTAATATGTTATTTTTCCTATCTAGTGCACGTACTACTGCGTTCTATATTACAGATTCGTTGCACACAAAACAGTGTACGTTTTAGACATAGTGGTGGGATCTACGGAGCGTGTACTCGGTGTAACAAAATAATAAGATAACAAGATAACAAGTTCACAAGTTCACGAGTAATTCTCTACCTTCTATGTCAATATTCCATGTAAACAAGAAGGGCCCTACCGAGTACATTTTCTGAGATTGTCCACTACTAAGTCAACCCTTATTAACCCCAACTTGTTTAACATTATATTATTTCATTCATGGTAAGCAACTGTATATATGAGAGTGTCAAAGCGATGATAGAGGTGCAACAAAATGATACAATGCATGATACACTATAAATAATGTAAATCTGAAAAGAACAGACACATCAGCACTAACACAGCAGTAGCTCATAAACCACAACTCAAAATTCGATTCTGCAAAAAGTGAAAGTGAGCTAGACATCCGGGGCTACAATTCACATTCAGCAAGTTTTTGTTAATTCTGACTATAGCTAGGTCAAATATCCTAATCTTTACAGGTTAGCTATTCTGGCAGCAACTTATAGTCAAAATTAAATGGGTGAAGACTAGGCATAAAATCAACATAAAAATCTATTAAAATTAGAAATGGATCCTAAACATGTCTACTAAGTTTCTGGAGAGTTTCATGGCATTATAATACTGTTATTATGGTATTTCAACCGAAAGTTGTGTCGGTGTTACATTAAATTGAGATCTGAAAAGTACAGACCAGCAGGGACTAAAACTGCGATATCTCACAGCTCACAGATCGAAATCAAGATCCGTCAATTGGTCTGGAAACTAGATTCATTAGGCTATAATTCTCTTTTATATTGTTTTAACTGATTCCTGTTGTAACTGGGTCGAAACCTCAGTACAAAACAGAAAAGGCAGCATGGCATAAAAAAATCATCATATATAATTATCAAAGTAACTAATCACCATGTTCTAGTTATCATGCAATGCATTAACATCAAGGTACAGCAAGTTGAGATGAATATCTACTGTATATAAAGCAAGATTACAATGTCACGATGTAATTCTTGAGATCTCTATCAATCAACATGTGTCCATATCATGGTATTTTTCTCATATGCAAATTCTAGTTAATTCATTCATGTCGTGTGTGCATGTATGTTTGGGTTTGAGTCAATAGATATTAGCATGAGTCAAGGATACTTCGGGTTAGCTCGTTTAAACCCTAGATATCCCCAACAGAAAGTATACAAGGCAAAGTTAAGATAATCGAAGTAGAACTACTTGCATAAGAGATCAAAAATCTTGAACTAGAATATGAACCAAGTTCAAGTGGACTTGCCTTTTGTAGACGATCAGATTAGTACGAATATGCGAGAATAACGGGATCGGAATTCCGGGTGACGCTCCAAAAATACGTGCGAGACACGTACAAAAATACCCTACAGTGCACAACAGCAACAACAACTCACACTGGATCCCTCACCCAAACACCGAACAGCAAAATGGGTTCCCAACCCACACAACAGCAACACACCAAAACCGACCAATCCCCTTTCTCCTTCTTCCTTTCGACAGAGAGAGAGAGAGAGCGCGCGATGGCGGGAGAACTCCAGTAATCATGGTGGCGACGTTGCAGCATGGCGAGGACGACGACGACTGGTGGGGACGCTGGCCGCGCACTGCAGTCGGGAAGTGGCGACAGCGGCAAAGGGCAATGGCGGGGCTTCGATAAGAGTGAACACTAATTTTATTCGAATAGGGGAACGATGCAGGGGGTGTTCACGAGGAGGCGAGGGCGACTGATGAAGGTGGTTAACATGCGGAGAGGATGGAGATAGGTGGAGGTTGACGACAAAGAGGCGACGACGATGGCTCGAGCAGGAAGTGCTCGAAGGTCGAGGGGAAGATGAAGGGCTTCGAGTGGTTGCTCTATGTTCTGTTTGGGTTCGTCGACAATAATGGCGGTGCACAGGGGAGGCAGCGGAGGAAGATGAACGATGCTCGAGTGCGGTAATGGCGATGGGTTCAGCGAAGTTCTTCGGCAATGGGGACTTGGCGAGGACGAGGAGATGGAGATGGGGGAGTTGGCGTTTGGCGAGGATGCATGGAGGGAGAGGCGGTCGATGGAACTCAGTGAAGGGCTCGACGAAGTAGATGACGGGGATGGGCTCGAGGGGGAAGGCGGTGCTGTGGAGATGGCAACGGTTTAATGGCGGAGCTTCGGAATGGCGGCAATGGTGGTGGAAGCGAGTGGGGGTGCAGGGGCGATTGCAGAGGAGGGCTGCTCGGTGATGAGTAGGCGGTGAACGGGGCTCGATTAGGTGATGATGGTGTGCGGTGCTCAGAGTGGATGACGGTTGACTGCGGGGTGGCGGAGTTGCAATGAAGAGGACGAAGAGGTGGCAGTCAGTTGTCGGGTCGTTGGGTCGACGAGGCTCGAGGTCTGAGGTGGGAGACAATGGGGGAAGTCTGTTTCGTTGAGTTTTTGAAACAGATGGAGAGAGAGATGAGTGGGAGAACGGGGTAGGTTCTGTTTTGGGTTTTTAGGAAGTTAGAGGAGAGAGAGGGAGACAGGGAAAGAGTGGTTATTAAAATAATAAAATAATGATAAAATATAATAGTGGGTAGTTGGAGATAGTAGGGGAGATCATGAAGATATGGGGGATTGTAAAGAGTTAGTAAATGTGAAGAGATTTGTATACGGGTGAGTGTATAGGATTTATCTGTACAAATATAGATGGGTACTGGGTTTGGATCCAACAATATGCGGGTTTGGGTTTAGGGTTAGAGTCCAATAGGAGATGGGCTCGGGTAGATAATAGTATGGGCTTGCAATTGGATTGGGCTAATAAAAGATAACAATAATAACAATAATAATAAATTACAGCAGAAAGCCCACAACAAGCCCAAGATTCAAAATACATTAAAATAGAAAAGACAACACTATAAGAATACTAGGAAAATCCGTACAACCGGAAACAGGGGTTACACTTTGACAAGATCGGTAAGACATAGATTGGATCAAATCCATTGGCTTGGGGCAAGCTTCCAGTTGTTTAACAACATGGCTATAAAAGAAACAAGTTGACAAACACAAGAAGCCATGTTCACCAAAAAAAAAATATTTGTTGATCTATAAACCAAGATTTATAAGATAAACTTTGTGTGTATGAATATGTAATTGCATGCATGCATAAAGAATGAGATCTTGCCCTAAAGCTCTCACAAGGCTAAATGTTGATGGAAACTCCTCCACTCAAATCAACTCTGTCATGACCTCAACTTCGTCCTCCTCGATAGAATAGCCCAACGAAAAGCTTGGTCGACGAAGCATGTAGCTCAATGAAGTAGCTCAACAAATTAGCTCGACGAGAATGAGGTTGGCTACGAGATGAGGTCGACTACAAGCAAGGTCGGCGAGCTCCTTGGTGCAAAGCTCCTTGGTCGATGAAGTTCCTTGCTTGGCCACAAACTCAAGTCCAGCTCAGCGAAACCCTAGCTCGGCAAAAGCCTGGTTGGCGAAGCTCCAAGGTCGATGAAGCTCCTTGGTTGACGAAGTTCCTTGCTTGGCTACAAACTCAAGTCCAGCTCAGCAAAACCCTAGCTCGGCAAAAGCTCGGTTGGCGAAGCTCCAAGATCGGTGAAGCTCCTTGGTCGGTGAAGCTCCTTGGTCGGCGACACTCCTTGGATGATAGCAATTTGAGGTCGGCGAAACCCCTTGGTAGGTGAAGCTCCTTGGTAGGCGCTAGCAAGGCCAACAAAGCCATGAGCTTGGCTACAAACTCATGCTCGGTGAAACCCTAAGCTGGCACAGTGCTGAAGTCAACTCCAAAAGATAATCGGTAAGCTCCGAGGTCGGCAGGAGTGGAAGAAGGTCAGCAAAATAGTCAGGTGACCTAGGGTTGGCTTGTGGCGCCTTCACAGCCTTCCATTCACTCCATGAAAGCATGCAGGTGGGTTTGGACGAAGCGGGTCAACCCGAAATCCACACCCTAGATCGCTAAATTCGTCATCCAACCTAAGGGCTTCTCGTGCGCACCAATGACCATCCGATCTCCTCGATGCTCGAGCGTATGCGTGATTAGAGCTCCTGAACATGCCATGTCGCCACTCAAATGACTCCCCTCCATTTCACTCAGCGGGCGAGCACGCACATGATCAACACATCAGATCGTTTAAATATCCGCGCCGACTTGATAAATTAATAAAAAAAATCCCAGAAAATGATATAAAATTCAAAAATTCAAATAAAATTTCCAAAAAATCTTATCAAATTTGAATGTTTAATTTAAAATTATGGAAAATAATTAAAATGGGAATAATCAATTGAAAATTCGAAAAAGCAATTATTAATTTGGAGAAAATCATTAAAAAATCTAGAGAATCCCGATTTTTTTGGGAAATCCGAGAAAATTCAGAAAAAGTTCAGGAAAATATCCACTTCCTCATGAAGCTCCGAGCAAGTTCTAAGTATCTTCAATTGTCCCTGAAAGTCAAGATAGTACTCCAGAACTTCGAAACAAGGCAAACTACTCCCCGAAAGTCGAGAAAATCATCCTCCGATAGTGAGGGGCTTATGATAATGGTAAAAGTCACAGCAAATCAGGGTCGTACGAACGATTCCAGCACATATCTTAAAGCTTCTAAAGACAGATTAACAGTAATGGGCATCCATATGAGCATCTCCAACTGGCCTTCAAATCTTCATTTTGAGGGCCTGGGAGTGCTCCAACTAGCCGTCAAACCTTCCTTCATTTTTAAGGAGGTGCTCTCCCAGCCTTCAAATTTGAAGGCTTTTGTCCAAGCCTTCAAATCAACTTTTTTGATGCTCATTCTACCCTCTTGCATCTTAACATATTTTTAATTATTACTTTCATATCCTGTTAATATATATATGTGTGTGTGTGTGTGTGTGTGTGTGTTTATATATATATATATATATATATATATATATATATATATATATATATATATATACACTAGGTTTGCCCGTTGACACGTGCCTGCGACACGTCTTCGGAACGGTGCACCTTATTTGATCATATAAAATAGTTTTGGAGGTCCAGCAAATTAATTGAAGTAGCAAACATATTATATGAGAAATTTTTGGGGATCCAGCAAAAAACATTTTATATGATTTTTTTTGATTTTTTTGAATTATTTTAAAGTTTTTAATTTTTTTAATTTTTTAGTTTTTTAATTTTTTGTTTTTTTAAAAATGTTAAAATTTTTATTTTCTTAATTTTTTGAATAGAAGAGGGAGGGAGAGAGAGAGAAAAAAAAAAAATTAAATAAATATAGGAGTTGTTTTGGGTGGGGATTTGAATTTGAGATTTGGAGGGAAACTTTTGGGGAGAAAATATGTTTTGTAAGGTTAGATCTGGGCCTTTGATTTTTGGGGGATTGAAGGAGAACCACTTGAAAGCTTTCTTTGTATTTTATTATATAGATACACACACACACACACACACACACACACACACACACACACACACATTTATATAATGAATGTATCTTATAAAATATTAATCCAAATTTTATTATTTTTGTATCGTTGGAAAGGTTCCGATGATACCTTCAAGATGAGACCAAATATGAATATTCTTTGTATCGATTGAAAATAATAATTGACACAATATTAATATTTAAGATTATTTATTTATTTTTATTAGCTTAATATATTTTCAAAAGACTACTTAATATATATATTGCACCAACTCATAAAATGTGATCATTAATTGAAAATAGATAAACGAAAAACGTTGGATAGTGAAAATACATATAACTGAATGATAAAAACATTAAAAATATTATATTGATAATCACCTACCATAATCCATTTCATTGTCGTGTCTTGCCACAAATGCTCTATCAATGCAATTCTAAGTGCGATGTGAGCTTTTTTGTCTTTGAGGCTCTTGTGCCGAGCAAGGAATCATTGAAATTGCTCATAACATTTTGAATAATTTGCAGGGAATCATCGAAATTGCTTCGTTTCATTGACATCAATCTCTTGAACATTTTGAATAATTGCAAGAGTGGATGAAACAGGTTCTTCAGAGTCATCGCGTTCATTCTCAACGATCATGTTGTGCAGTATAATACACGCACACATGTAGTACACATTTATCCCAAAAAAATGATGGCCCCTTGATGATGACAAATCGTGCTTGAAGGACTCCAAATGCTTGCTCCACGCCTTTTCGGCATGATTCTCGCATCATTGCGAAATATTGTTTCTTTAGACATTGGGGTTGGAAAATAGTTTGTACAAGGGTTGACCATTTGGGGTATATGCCATCTGCTAAATATTAACTGACATCATATTCTTTACCTTGAATTGTATAATGAGCAGGAGGAGTAATACATTGAGTTAGGTTAATGAACAGATTAGATGCTTGCAACACATTGATGTCATTTTTTGAGCCCGGTAGCAGTCCAAAATATGCATGACATATTCATCATTCGTAAGAAGCCACTGCCTCAAGAATGATAATTGGTCCATCATGACGACCTGAGATTGTCCCACCCAAGCCGTTGGACAGTTTTTCTATGTCAAATGCATACAATCAAGACTTCCCAACATTCCTGGAAAACCTCGTTTTTCACTCTTTTGTAATAATCTTGCAACATCATTGGCATTGGGTGTTCTTATGTATTCATCTCCGTAAACCTCTACAATTGCCCCCAAAAAATTTCTTTAAACATAAAATTGCAGTAGACTCGTCAATTCTTATATATTCATATGTACAATCGGCAGCTGATCCATATGCCAACATTCAAAATACTATCGTGACCTTATGCAAAGTGGATAGTCCAAGCTTTCTGATACCATCTCTCTTTTGTACAAAGAAGGTATCGTGCTCTTTTACTGTCTCGTCAATACAAAGAAATAGACTTCTTTACATCCAGAATCTTCTGCGAAATAGATTTTCCCCATATGTAGGCTTCTCGGAAAAATAATCATTCCATAGCCGAGAATTACCTTCTTTTTTTTCGTAGTTGATTACTATGTGGCCATGAATTGATTTGGAGATGACTTACCGGAATATTAAATTATTTGTAATTTTTATTTTATATTGTAAATTGTTGTCACATAATTTGCTTTGTTTGTTATTGTTTTTTTTTGCATGATGTACTTTAAACTTTATTTATTATAATTCTAAATGTTCTATTTCTGTCATAATTTAATATTAAATTATTCTAAATTACAAAAATATTTGATTAAAGTGAATTCAATTAGTTGTTATAATCTAAGTAATGTGACAACTAAATATAATTAATACTTCATGAAATTTATAAGTCATTAATAATCACTTAAAATGAAATTAATCGAATAATGAGATAATTAAAAATATTTATTCTGTTAAATTAGTTTCAAATTTTACTAATACTACAATTAATGTATAACTTATTTTAGTTTAATTAAGAAAAATGCATAAAGTTTGGAAAAAAATCATATTTGAAGGAGTGTGGTTGGAGTTGATGAGTCTTTAAAAAGGAATATTCCAAGAATATTCCATTTGAAGGCCTTAGTTGGAAATGCTCTAACAGGTTTAGACTGATGTTGATTTTTGCAAGTGGACAAAATCGCACAAGTAATATAGATAGATGAGTAGAGTGTCGAACCCACAGGGACTAGATATTTTACTGAGTACCGATATCGCTAGATGAATCACTATTTGGAAGATCGAATTTTTTGAATAATAAAACAACTAAATTATTCTAATCTAATTTAATCTAACTAAATTGGTGAAGAGGGAGAGGGCTGTAAAACTTTGAAGCTCTTGTAATTTGTTTAATGGTAAAATTAGTTCTAGGGCTCTTGGTTCACCTCGTTTATCACACACACAAATTATAATTCCTTATAAATAAAAATATTATTTTTCCTAAATTGTCGACCAAAATCCTAAAGATATTAACCACTCTATCAACGTAGTCTAAAAATTATTCTCAATTAATCATTCGTCTATCCACCAAATTATTAATTGAGAAATTGAATTTCTTAACGGTCACGTCCTCCAATATACGGTCTTAGTTTTTATTAATCACAAATTACCTGTTCGGTCTCTTTATGATTTGAAAAATCATACAAATGTCTATCCACCATGTTGTATGCATAAATAATAAAAATTAAAACACAATCAGAAAAAATAGAGTAAAAATAAGAAATTAAAATTTGTGTTCAAAACTCGGCTACACCTTAGCCTCTAGAACAATCAATTCAGTTCATGATCAAATTTGCAATTAATAGAATCGTTTGGATTGCATCTAAAAATACTTAGAGAAGAAGTACAAAATTATAATAAAAACAATATATATATATACTCCTGTCTCAATAATACCGAACCCAGAAGCTTTGAAAAACGCGTCGAAGTCAGCTGGCGCCTGGGTCAGCACGCAGAAAGAATGAAGAAGCCACGTCAGCACTTGGAAAACGCGCCGATCAGAGACAGCAGGTGCCACGTCAGCGCACCTGTCTCTGAGCCGCGTCACGTCGATGCCAGTCACGTCACGTTCAGCCTGTGGGTTCTGCGTTCGTCTTGTGCAAACCAAAGGAGAAGAAACCAGCGTGCCTACTGGTTTTCTTTTTGTTTTTTTTTTTTCTTTTCGTTCAGCTCGCAAGACAGAGAGAGGACGAAGGAGTCGCCAGTCAGCACAGGGTCCAAGTCGATACAGCCGGGTGCACTTCGAAAACCCCAAGTGAAGAGGATTACTACTGCCCGCACAGTATTCTCCTTGTTCCCTTGGATGCCGTGCACAATAGTTCTATCTCTCTCTCTTTTTTTTTTTTTTTTATATGAATAATGATGAGCCGTCACCTCTTGTTTTCTTCTCTCTTCTTTGCTTTGTATATATAGAGAACGGGAAGGAGTTAGGGTTCGCACTTTTTGCAGATTAGTCCTCCCACTTTCTTTATTTCATTCATTTTATAACCTAGAATTTTATTTACTTCCTCTTTCTTTCTTTTCTTCCTTTTCTGCCACCCACGTGCTTCTGCGTACACAAAATAATACCAAAAATTAGGATTTTTAAATAAAATAAAATTAATTAGTTTAAAATTAATTAAATTAACTATAAATCATATTAGCGTATAAAAATCCTTTTAAACATTATTTGTCGCACTTTTAACTCAACAAAACAATAAAAATTTATAAATCCATTATTTTACTTTGTTTGTTGATTTTTTCCACAAATCTTTACTTTTTGCATCAAAAATATTATTTCTTCAAAAATAATTAATTAAATGAAATCCTGTAGAAATAAGATCAATTATTGATAATATCAGCGAAAACAAGCCATTTTAATAGGTAAATGAGTACAAATATTTGCATATAAATTCGACACATCAAATACCCCCAAACTTAAGATTTTGCTTGTCCTCGAGCAAAAAGTAGAATAATAAACAAGGGAATAATAATAGTAGGCTCAACCCATCACACCAAGAAATCTTATCATGCAAGCATCAAAATTACAATTAAAAATATAAACAATTGCAAATAAAGTAAAACTAAGCATACCCACTTTCTCCAGTGCAATTATTTATTCACAACTCCTAACCCAATCGCATTTGTCATGCAATTAATGTAATTATATTATGCAACAACTCAATCTGTGATTATCCCTTCTCTCTACTACAAACCGAGTAGCAAACTAGAGTTTTTTTTTTTTTTTTTTTTTTTTTTTTTTTTTTTTTTTTTTTTAGTCTCTTCTTTAAGTTGTCACTCGCCTTTTTACGCGAATGCAAATCATTTGTGATGAATTCACCCTGTTACTCAACAAGTCACAAACTTAAAGTGCTTTGCATACTCATACTTCAAGTTGCCGTTTTACGTAAAGGTAAACATTTGTGATGAATACCCCTAGTTACTAAGCAACTCAAAACATTGGAGTAGATTGACTTTATTCTTAATAAATTATTATTATTATTTTTTTTCATTATTACTCTATTTACTTAAACTCTGTTTAGGACTAGATCAAAGGGGATAATCATAAGAAAAAGCATCACATTTGTCTTTTATGTATAATAGCATGACCCACACAATTTTGTAAGGAATTTTGAAAGTCAATAATCCTGAAGTAAATAAGTATGCTTAATATTGCTTTATAAAAAAAAATTGTTCATACCAAAAAAAATTGTCTTTTATGCTCATCACAATAAAGAACTCAAAATGTGTAATGGTGAGCCTAATTGAAATCCTTTTTAAAATTTTGTTTTTCTTTTCAAAAATAAATAATAAATTTGTAAACCTTCCCCCCAAACTTGAATATCACATTGTCCTCAATGGGAAAGAAAAAGAAAAACAAAAAGAATGCAAAAAGTTTAGAATATCTCCCCTGATTCGTCTTTAAATTTCTGCACGCGCAGCCTTCAGTATTTTGGCGATATCTGGAGCTGTAGATGTCAAAATTGGCTGAATTTTTTTTTGCTGGAAAGCTAAGACAATTGTCTACAACTTCTCTTTGAATCAGTTTTCCAGATTTTGACTCCAAACTGCTCGAAAACAGCCATCAATGCAGGTGTTCAAAACAGCTCCGCCCGGCGACTTTCAAAATTGATGCAATCCTACAAGATAAAATCAAAAACTAAAAGATAAATCAAAACTAAATGCAATAAAATAAAACTTGGGTTGCCTCCCAAGAAGCGCTAAGTTTTAAGTCTTCAGCCAGACATGGGGGTGAGATGGCTAAGTAACGCCAAGATCCAACAACATCAACACATCCTTTCTAATTTTCCTTTTCAGATGTGGATCAGGTTCAAGTTCCAATTTGAGGCGTTTCCTTTTAGATGATGATGTCTTCGATTCCCCCACCTCTTTAAATTTATGCTGCAAAAATGAATAAATAGAAGGTTCAGCATCCAAGTACATAACATTTTCAAAAATATTTTCTTTAACGGTTTGAAAAGTTGATAAATTTGTTGGACATACTTCAATTGGTGATTTTTCAAATTTAGCCTTATGTTTCTCGCGCACAATTAAATGAGTTTCACTTACTTGAATAGATGATTGTTCTTCGGGAGGAATATTTATGGAATTAAAAATATCAAAAGTTACTTACTCATGCTGAATTTGTTCCTCCATAATTTGTTCAATCTCACTTTGCTTTCAACCACATTCTGTTCGCCATTTTCTTCTTGTGGTTGCTCAATTGTCCTCCCACTTCCTAATGTTATAGCCTCAACATGCTCCTTGGGATGGACAACTGTATTGCTTGGTAATGATCCTGCAATTTTTTCATTAAGAATATTTAAAATTTGACTAATTTGAACCTCAAGATTTTGGATGGAAGCCGAAGTTGAATTTGCAACATTTTGAATTGCCAAATCTGTCTTTTGTATGTAGTGCTCAAACATATCTTCAAGCGTCGGCTTCTTTTCTTGCTGTGAAAAAATTTGAGGTGGTATAACTGCTTCTTGATTGTAGTTCCATGGATAATTGGGGGTGTTTCTCCATCCTGAATTGTATGTGTTTGCATAATGATTATTTTGCATTTGAAAGTTTGACACAAAATTTTCATGTACGGCATTTGATGGAGCAAAAGGGTTCCCCACTTGACAATATGAACTTGAATGATTTCCTGCACAAAGATCACAAATCATATTAGATTGAATAGTATTAAAATTCATATTTTCTACTTGTTTAGATAAAATATCATTTTTTGCATTTAAAGTAGAAAAAGGATCAAGTTTAAAAACTCCAGCCACTTTTCTTGGCATCGTTCTCTCTGAAGACCACTGGTAATGATTTGATGCCATCTCCTCTAAAAGATCATAGGCTGCTTGGTAAGTTTTGCTCATCAGTGCACCACCAGCTGCTGCGTCAACCATAGATCTATGTGTAACTCCCAAACCATTATAAAATATTTGCATTTGCAGCCATTTTGGTAGTTCATGATGAGGACACTTTCTCAATAACTCTTTAAACCTTTCCCATGCATCATACAAAGACTCGGTCTCAAATTGAGTAAATGTGCAAATGTCATTTCTTAGCCTTGCGGTCTTTGCTGGTGGAAAATACTTGGCTAGAAACTTTTGTGCAAGTCCCTCCCAAGTAGTAATACTACCGGGTGGTAGATAATGTAGCCAAGCCTTTGCCTTATCTCGTAGGGAAAAAGAAAAGAGTCTCAGTCTTATTGCATCGTCTGATACACCGTTGTGCTTGAAAGTGTCACAAATTTCTAAAAAATCTGCAATGTGAGCGTATGGATCCTCGTGTGGTAGTCCCCAAAATTGAACAGTCTGTTGAATCATTAAAATCATCGCCGGTTTAATTTCAAAATCGTTAGCTTCAATAATCGGCTTCTTTATGCTTGACTCATAAATTGAGGGTATAGCATAGTCTCTCAAAGGCCTATTTTTATCGTTCGCCATGATAATGTACGTGTATGTCCTGCAATATAAGTATCGAAAAAGAAAGAAAAAAAATAGAAAAACTAAAAAAAACTAAAATAAGAAAAATGAAAAAAAGTTAAAGCTAGTCAAAAGAAAATAAAGATGTAAAATGATAATAAAATAAAAATAATTACAAAAAATCCAAATTAGTAATAATCTAGCAATTGTCAATATCAATAAAAGAATAACTAGTCCCCGGCAACGGCGCCAAAAACTTGATGTTGATTTTTGCAAGTGGACAAAATCGCACAAGTAATATAGATAGATGAGTAGAGTGTCGAACCCACAGGGACTAGATATTTTACTGAGTACCGATATCGCTAGATGAATCACTATTTGGAAGATCGAATTTTTTGAATAATAAAACAACTAAATTATTCTAATCTAATTTAATCTAACTAAATTGGTGAAGAGGGAGAGGGCTGTAAAACTTTGAAGCTCTTGTAATTTGTTTAATGGTAAAATTAGTTCTAGGGCTCTTGGTTCACCTCGTTTATCACACACACAAATTATAATTCCTTATAAATAAAAATATTATTTTTCCTAAATTGTCGACCAAAATCCTAAAGATATTAACCACTCTATCAACGTAGTCTAAAAATTATTCTCAATTAATCATTCGTCTATCCACCAAATTATTAATTGAGAAATTGAATTTCTTAACGGTCACGTCCTCCAATATACGGTCTTAATTTTTATTAATCACAAATTACCTGTTCGGTCTCTTTATGATTTGAAAAATCATACAAATGTCTATCCACCATGTTGTATGCATAAATAATAAAAATTAAAACACAATCAGAAAAAATAGAGTAAAAATAAGAAATTAAAATTTGTGTTCAAAACTCGGCTACACCTTAGCCTCTAGAACAATCAATTCAGTTCATGATCAAATTTGCAATTAATAGAATCGTTTGGATTGCATCTAAAAATACTTAGAGAAGAAGTACAAAATTATAATAAAAACAATATATATATATACTCCTGTCTCAATAATACCGAACCCAGAAGCTTTGAAAAACGCGTCGAAGTCAGCTGGCGCCTGGGTCAGCACGCAGAAAGAATGAAGAAGCCACGTCAGCACTTGGAAAACGCGCCGATCAGAGACAGCAGGTGCCACGTCAGCGCACCTGTCTCTGAGCCGCGTCACGTCGATGCCAGTCACGTCACGTTCAGCCTGTGGGTTCTGCGTTCGTCTTGTGCAAACCAAAGGAGAAGAAACCAGCGTGCCTGCTGGTTTTCTTTTTGTTTTTTTTTTTCTTTTCGTTCAGCTCGCAAGACAGAGAGAGGACGAAGGAGTCGCCAGTCAGCACAGGGTCCAAGTCGATACAGCCGGGTGCACTTCGAAAACCCCAAGTGAAGAGGATTACTACTGCCCGCATAGTATTCTCCTTGTTCCCTTGGATGCCGTGCACAATAGTTCTATCTCTCTCTTTTTTTTTTTTTTTTTTTATATGAATAATGATGAGCCGTCACCTCTTGTTTTCTTCTCTCTTCTTTGCTTTGTATATATAGAGAACGGGAAGGAGTTAGGGTTTGCACTTTTTGCAGATTAGTCCTCCCACTTTCTTTATTTCATTCATTTTATAACCCAGAATTTTATTTACTTCCTCTTTCTTTCTTTTCTTCCTTTTCTGCCACCCACGTGCTTCTGCGTATACAAAATAATACCAAAAATTAGGATTTTTAAATAAAATAAAATTAATTAGTTTAAAATTAATTAAATTAACTATAAATCATATTAGCATATAAAAATCCTTTTAAACATTATTTGTCGCACTTTTAACTCAACAAAACAATAAAAATTTATAAATCCATTATTTTACTTTGTTTGTTGATTTTTTCCACAAATCTTTACTTTTTGCATCAAAAATATTATTTCTTCAAAAATAATTAATTAAATGAAATCCTGTAGAAATAAGATCAATTATTGATAATATCAGCGAAAACAAGCCATTTTAATAGGTAAATGAGTACAAATATTTGCATATAAATTCGACACATCATAGACCTTCTTCAGACTCACTAATAAGACATTGGTAGCTTTCAAGCCCATTGAAAGCGACAAGGCCCACTAGGAGAGACCCAACTTATTAGGGTTGTAAGTTAAATCTCTTATCTCAAGCAAAAGTGTAACTGATTCTATCTCTTAAGGGGGAATGTATGGAAAATAACAGATGTATGTCAATCTTCTAACTGATTCTCAGGCCTGTAAAAACCCTCCATCTCCCTCAATCAAGAGGTAATCAATCTTTTCTACTCTCGAACTCTTTTCCTCTCTCTAGTTCTGACTTGAGAGTCGGAAGGTCTATCGTCGGGCCCAACTCCAATGTTTTAGATTTTTTGCATGTTTATCGCCGCGTCAGCAACCGTCATATTCAGATCCAGGTGCTCTTTCAACGATCCAGATTCAATCCCGGGAGATCCAACCACTTTTTACGGCAACGATTAAATGTTATATTCTTAGTAGTTTTCTTCAAAGCATAAGCTCACTATCTATTTGTTCTCACACCAAAATAAGCAGCAACAAGTCCATGACTTCAAATTAGTTTAACTGAACATCCATCTCTTTAGTTTTTCTATATAAAACTATATCAGAGACACGAAACCATAGACTTAATTTTTTTTGTAAGAACAAGGTGCAAATTTCTAAAACAACTCAACCTAAATAAGTAATTCACGGTATCCCAATCAAAAGCGATTTTTCCCCAAAATGACCCACTTTTTGAAAGTTTTTCCCAAACTGACCTACTCGCTGTCTCAAAAAGCGAGTTTGGTAAAAATCCCATTGCTTTTTGAGACAGCGAGTGTGAGGTTTGGGTTTTTTGATTTCTCTCTGGCCAAGACTTGCTGTCTCAAAAAGCGAGTGAGTTCTTCCCAAACTCGCTTTTTGAGACAGCGAGTATCGTTTGTGTAATACCCTAAAATTTCATTTTTTATAAAAACATTATTTTTCACGTGTTGTGCACGTACAAACTTCATGCGTATATTATCTATTTATTTTATATAAAATCTCATTTTGTATGAACAATTATTTTCCTTCATTTTTCTAAAAAGCCTATTTCTAAAGCCTAAAACACTAATTAATTGGTTTAGCCCACTTTAATTAATTATTAATTTGTTATTTTGGCCCACAAGCCTAAGCCCACTATTTATGAAGCCCACCAATCTAATTAATTAATTAAATGGTCACACTTGTCATGTAGAGATAATTGGTGAACATTTTGATTAATTAAATTGTACAACTTTTAAATAGGGGTACTAGGTGGCACGTGCGAAGCATGTAGTGTGCAATGCACACTTTATTTGGGTCGGTTTTGTGCTTGGAAGGAATGGGAGAGTGGGTGAGTGTGCATGGGTAGTTATTTGTGTATGGGTGGTTGCTATAACTCCTACTCCTATCCTAGCCCTTCATTCTATAACCTTCCATCGAATCCTAGCCCTCCAATCTACTCTAAAATTAGTATAAATACCCCTCCTATTTGTTTGTATTTTACACTAGTAATCTATTGAAAGAAGAGAACAATTACATAGGAGATTTATATTAATGTGAGTTAAGTGTGAGTGTTCCCCCTTGGTGGCCGGCCATCTCTACATTGGAGCTCTCGGTTTGTAGCAAGGAGCAAGGAGGAGAAGTCGTTGCACTGCAATCTAGGAGGAGAAGGCACTCGCTCGCAATCTAGGAGGCTCTAAGGGGTATTTCTTAATTGGGTTTTCTTCAAAAAGGTGGGTGTTTCTCATGACTTTTAAAGTAGAAATCATGCTAGGGAGGAAATTGAATTGTTATTATGAGTTACTAGTTGAAATAAAATGCATGCTTGCCTAAATAGAAGAGAATTGAGAAATTAGCAAATATGTGTTGATTGATTACTATATTTATTAATTATGAGTAAAGTGAATGTTCTCGTTATTTCTTATGGGTATGACATTGTAATTATGAGTTGAAATTGAGAATTAGGGTATAGCCAAGCTTTATACCGGCAGATAAATGAATTGAAATAGAATTTGAAATGAAAAGACCAAGATTTGGGTCATGTTGAATAAATGGTTAAGACCGGTATAGTAAAAGTGCTACATTCTAAGAGATTAATTTTATTCATGATTCAATTAAACTAAGGATTAGATACATAGTGAAGATGTGATGAAAGTAAGAGAAAAATATTGAGTATGAGGGCCATTGGATTGGCGGCGTGAGAGTATTCACAGGCTATTTTTACGATGTATCGTGACATGACGTGGATACTGCTCCAGGGTACCGTCCCGGTGGCGACGCTCGTGGGATGTTTGGTGACTGCGGGTGGTGTCATGTCCCATGACGGAGGCTGAACTGACCACAGACTGTCTTCACGATGCATCGTGACATGACGTGGGATTCCCCTCCAGGTTGTCTGGACATGAGCTCATAACTCATAGAACATCTAGGATACTTACCATAGTTACAGTAGTAGATTAAGTCATGGCGAGGGATTGAACCCTATAAGTGTTAGTGTAGGTGCCCTAGAGACAATACATTAGAGTTTTAGAAACGCTATTATGTCATTATGTTTTAGTGATTATTAAAATATAAGTTTATTATGTCTTTATTTACTGCGTTATAAATATTAGCATAATAAATGTCCTTAGAATATGATACAAATTATATAGATTCAAATATGAGATTTGAACATGAGATTATATATGTTAAGAGTATCATATTCTTAAATGTCCCTAGTCGAGTATTATTATTATAAGGACAATAATAATACATCGAGACTAGTATGTTGATTGACTGATGACCATATCTCATTGGTCATTAGTATAGAGATGCTAAAGTCAATGCATAGGTACATGTAAGAGTACAGTGTACTGGACTGACCCACCGTGAGATTCTACATGGAAGATTATAAATAGTGTCATAAGAAATCTCACAGTGATAATGGTGTAATGATCCTTAGACCTGAAATCATTATAGTTCTACATGAGAATTAATATACTTTGATTTCATCAAAAGTTATCTTTAACCGGGTAATGATAAAGATGGTTGTTGGGTATATTATGAATCATGTGAGAGATATGAATGATCTAGATGGGATTTAACCCTCCTATTTATAGGAGTGATATTATTGGCCTCTTGTTTGAGTGAGACTATGAAATATATGGCCATGCTCAAATATTGATTTGTTTGAATAGTCTACTCATCGATCAAGAAAATAAAGATTAAATTATGAAGAGGATGACACAAACCATGCCTCAAGTTTAATCTATAATATCAAGGTTAAAAGGATTATATTACATGGAACATTAGTCACAAAAGGTTTAATCGAATCACCGATTTATTATTATTACTTGGATAGCAATGATGTATTACTAGATGCCGCTCATTGTTTATAATTTTATTGAATAATAAAATTATTGCCAACGTAATAATAACCTACAGGGTCACACACAAGAACGCTTGAAGGAGATTTAATTTAAATTATGAATTTAAATTAAATAGTAATTCGATTTTATTTATAATATTAATTAAGTGAGACTTAATTAATTAATTAAATAGAATTTCAAATTTACTAATTATTAGAATTAGAATTATATTAGAATATTAATTAAGTTTGACTTAATTAATTATTTAATTAAGAATTCTAATTTTAATAAAAGCCCAATGGGATTGGGCTTTAGAAAACAGATTTTTCTCTCTATATAAACATCTTAAACTCTCAAAATTAGGGTTAGAGGTTTAAGAGAAAAACCCTAGCCGTTTGAGAGATGAAGATGGAGATAGAGAGAAGTTGGTTTTCGGATGCTAGTACATCGCTCCTTCAAAGATCAAGCGTTCGTGTGGATACCGGTAGAGCGTAGATTGCGAGAGCGGGATGCGTGGTGATTCAAGAAGCTTGGACCTCTTTAATTCTCCCTTATTAAATTGTTAAAGCTTCTTAAGGTATTTATTCTTAATCTCCGAATTAAATCTTGTGTTTTCGCATGAATCCTGCGGAGGGTTTCGATTTTTATTTATTTTTCACGCTTATTCCGCTGCGTTTATGTGCTCGAATCCCTTCAATGGTATCAGAGCTACTTGCAAAAACGTTTTAATTCGTTTATTTGTTACAGTTTTGATATATATATGAGCATGCTTTGTGATTGTCAGTGTATGATGCGCTAAGTTTTGATATATATGCATAAACTGTAAGTTAATGATGATTGGGATGATCATATGATGATCTTATAATCTGTATGTATACTGATATGTATATGATTTATGTTTGTTCTAATTACGAAAATCGTATTCGATATGGATTCTGAAACGGCTGCTGCAGATTTGCTGAAATCTATTTCTAGTGTCCGATTTTTGCAAATGAGTACCTTTTCGGAAAGGGAAACGAGCGTCTGAACATAACTGATAGCTTAAGCTATCACCGACTCGTCTGTAAGGCATTTGACGCCGTTTAGGGCCTGAAATATGCAATTTTATGTTTTCAGATTTAATTTCAATTTTCTGAATTATGCCTTATATGATTTTTTATGATTGGATCATGATGAAAAATGATATGGTATAACATGATTAGATAATATATGATATTATTTGAATATTATATATTTGTTCTTATTGCGTAGATTGTATACGATACGGTTTCTGCAAAGATGAGCAGATTTGGTGAAATCTATGTCCAGTGTCCGATTTTCGCAAATAAAATATGTTTTCTGACTGGAATCGGGTCACTGAGTAATACTGACTTTGTCACCGACGCGAATATAAGGCGTTTGACACCGTTTAGAACCTGAAAACTGCGATTTACTGTTTTCAGAATTTTGATTGCAATTTTCTGATTTTACCCTATTTAATTTTTGTGATTGGATCATGATAAATATGATGTGGTATGATGACATAATGAAATATGAGATATTCTTAATTGTTATATGAGCATGGTGTATGGTTATGGCCTTAAGACCCATAGGTTAGTGGTTTTGATTTATGGTTTGGTTTCTAAATACGACTTGCATGTCGTCTTCAATTTCTTGTAATTTATATTCTCGAATGTAACTCGAGTTCCTCTTGTAAGTTCATAAGAATATTTTTTGTTCCATTATTCAATGTAATGATCAATGAAGACATGGAAGCAAGGAGGCAAACCAATGAGCATTCCAAAGAAGGAGATACAAGATGAAGATGAAGAAGATAAAGACATGTAATAGTGTAGTATTTTAAACCACCCATAGATTGACCTTGATTTTTCCATTAGCTTTGAAAGATCATATAGGATGGGCCATAACCAAACACGTTTACTTTATGCACTTTACATATGTATGAATGTATGTGATACAATGTATGTGTAGAGATAATGATGCATGCTTAATTAGATTAAGATGTATGTATTAGATACGACACCCATGCCATGCATGCTTAACAGGATAAAATCTGTAACGATTTAAGACGAATTTTAAACAAACGATCATGAGATTCTTGTGTTTATGAAACACGGTAATTAAATGTGGATTTTCATTGTTCACGATTGAATGATTTTGTCAACAACCGATTACGAATCTGTAAGAAAGGGGGTGTCCATAATGCCGTCTGTGCGTTAACCTCTGATCTGGAAATCATTCATTCAACGAATTTTGATTTGAAATATTTAGTTCAAGGAAAAATTGAGAATCTCTTTATGATGGGTTCATGATCGTTTATAAGTAAACCCCTTATCAAAATATTAAGTTAACTAGATGCTTTCCAATGAATTAACACTCATCAAGGCCTAGATCATAAGGGGTGTGTTTGCCAAAGTAGAGCACTCTTTTTAATCGTGGTTAGGTGCGAAAGAGTAAATGTGATACTCGTCATGTTAATCATTGGGTCTAACTTAACTAAGTCGTCGCAATAGGATTGTGAACTTAGAAGCATAGAGTTTGGCGAAAATTTTATTAGATAAATTAGAGCAATGGTTGTTCACCAAACTATCCAAGAGTTATATACGTGATATAATTGACAAATGTTGTCTACCTAAATAGTTGTGTTTTGGGAGTTTCGGCCAACGCTGACTCAAGACATGATGAAATATGGATCTTAGCTCACTAGAAAGATATATAATAAATGCTTTCCAAATTAATAGTAAGGGCTATTAATTTGATCAAAATAGTGGGAGGTATATTAGATGAATGTACCATAATCACTTGAACATAATAATTAATAGATGCAATCTAGTTCATTTTATGCTATTTAATATTGTAGATATCAAATGATAAATAACACAAACAACTTCTCTATGCGATCAGTCCTTGAGAAGGACAATATGACAAGAACTAACTTCCTTGTCTGACATAGGAACTTGAGGATTGTCCTCATGTAATGCAAAAGCTCTATGTCATTCATATCCCTCCCCTACTCTATTAGATGAGAATGTAACATATGCTGAATAATATGCTTATTTGAAGCAAATTAATGATGCGACTGATGTTTCATGTCTCATGCTTGTAAGTGCTAAGCTTTAGAAGCAACATGAGCATATGGATGCATATGAGATGATAGAGTACCTTCAAAAGATGTTTTGAGGGATTGTTTATCAAGAAAGATTTGACAATAACTAAGCACTCTATAATTATAAGAAGGGAGAGTGAGATTCGGTTGGACCACATGTTTGAAAGATGATGAGTTATATTGAAATCTTTGAACAATAACTATTCTCATTATGTTATGAACAGTAAGATGAATGAGATAGACTAGAACACCCACTTAGGTGTTTCTAAAGAGGCGATTGTCGCTTCTGTGGAAAACCGAGACACTGGAAGTTAAACTGTCATATTTTATTGGAAGATATGAAAAATGAAGAAGACCGATAAGGGTCAAGCTTCAAGTATCGAGTTTAATTTGGAGCAAAGGTTGTTGCTCTGGTTAGATGAACTCGTTACTTAATTTGCCCACAAGGCAAATTTTAGAACTTGATAATTGTTCTTACGTGCCTACAATAAGTAGAGACATTATATGATTTCTTGTTTGGACAAGAAAGGTTTTTTTCATTTTAATTAAATAACAATAGTTGTTCATTCTATTTCGATGATAAAACTTATAATGTTGCACAACTAGTTAATAATTTAGACGTTCTAAAATGACTCAAATTAAATATATCTCTGGCTTTATTGCATATGCCATTTAAATAAGAAGCGCATATCCAAATTTCATTAAGATGAACTAAGGATAAGTTTGATTTTGAATCATACGATGTTGCTAACCTTGTTTACTTGGAACAATGAATGATGCCCCTTTTATTGTATACGTAAAAGGGCTACCGAACGATTAGAATAATACATAATGATGTATGTGGTCTCATGCGTTCGATGGCAAGAGGTGGCTATTACTACTTCATTAAATTCACTGATGATTTCAGTAGGTATGGACTTGTGTAACTTTTGAAGAACAAATCTGAATCTTTTGAAAAGTTCAAAGAATAAAGAATGAAGTAGAAAAGCAACTAGGCGAAAATATAAAAGCTCTAAGATTTGATCAAAGAGATTAGTAATTAAGCCTTGGATTTTAAAGAGTGTGGTATTGTATCACAACTAACTCCACTTGGAACACCACAATGACATGGTGTGTCAAGAGGAGAAATCGCACCTTGTTGGACATGGTACGATTGATGACGAGTCATGCTAATCTTCCAATAAATTTATGAGGTTATACCTTGGAAACGGCTGCATATACATTTAACCGTGTTCATACTAAATTGGTTCAAAAGACACCATATGAGATATGGACTGAGAAACGTCAAAGCATGTCTTTTATAAAAGTATGGAGATGTGAAGCGTTTGTGAAACGTCTGATCTCTGATAAGCTTGGACCATAATCAGATAAGTGTTATTTTGTGGGGTACCCAAAGGAAACTAAGGGACATTACTTCTATAATCCTACAGAGAACAAAGTGGTTATTTCTCGAACTGCTGTGTTTCTAGAACGAGAATTGGTCTCCAAAAGAAATAGTGGGAGGAAAATAGATCTCGATGAAACTCGAGAACCATAAGATAACGTTGAACCAGAAGTGGAACATGAGCAGGATATTCAAATTAATGATGATGGTAATATTGCTCAAGAAACACAGGTTGTCCGTAGATCTAGTAGGATTCACCATGAGTTTGAGAGATATTATGGATTTCTCTTAACTCGTAATGGTGATTTGATGCTCATAGATTAAGATGAGCCCCTCACCTACAAGGATGCTATGAACAGTCCAGACTCTAAGAGATGGCTTGAAGCCATGAAATCTGAAATGGATTCCATGTATGATAACCAAGTATGGACTTTGGTTGATCCACCTTAAGGGGTAAAACCTAAAAGGTACAAATGGGTTTTTTTAGAAGAAAAACCGACATGGAAGGTAATGTACAGACCTATAAAGCTAGTCTGGTTAAAATAAAGGTTTCAAACAAATTCATGGTATTGACTATGATGAAACTTTTTCCACCAGTGCCAATGGTCAAATCCATTAGATTTTGCTTGCAATAGCGGCTTATTATGACTATGAAGTCTGGCAGATGGATGTCAAGATAGCCTTCCTTAATGGAAGCCTTGATAAGGATGTGTACGTGACACAGCCTGAAGGTTTTGTCAATCCAAAGGATGCTAGAAAGATATGTGAGCTGCACTGATCCATTTATGGACTTAAGCGGGCCTCAAGAAGATGGAATGTTCACTTTGATGAGACAGTTAAAGAGTTTGGCTTTATTCAAAATGAAGATGAACCGTGTGTTTACAAGAAGGTTAGTGGGAGCCATATGGCATTCCTAGTATTTTATGTTGATGATATAGAAATGACATTTCTTCTCTACAGACTGTTAAGACTTGGTTGAGAAATAGTTTCTCTATATAGGACTTAGATGATGCGACCCACATATTAGGGATCAGAATCTATTGAGATAGATCAGGAAGATTGATCGATCTAAGTCAGAGTACATACATTGATAAAGTTCTGCATCATTTTAGGATGCAAGATACTAAAGGGGATTCGTCCCCATGTCTTATGAGATATCGATCTCAAGTGAAAAATTATTTTCAATCATTAGATGATACGGATCACATGAGTAAGATTTGGATCTATCATGTGTACAATGAAATGTACTTGTCCTGATGTGTCGTATGCTTTTAGCATGACGAACAGATACCAGTCTAATCCATGTGAAGGTCACTGTACAGCGGTCAAGAATATTCTTAAGTACTAGACTGAAGAACATTCTTGGTGTATGGAGAAAATGAGAAACTAGTAGTAAAATGTTACACTGGTACTAGTTTTAGATAGGCAAGGACAATGTAATGTCTAAGTTTGGTTTTGTGTTTTTGTCCAAATAGAGATGCTATAAGTTGGAATGGTTCACAACAAGAGATAGTAGATGATTCTACAATGAATATATGTAAAGTGCATACAAATGATAATTTTGCAGACCCACGGACAAAAGCCTTTATCGCAGTAAAAGCTTTAATGTCACACTAGTCCAATGGGTATTGGATACATGATGATTGGCTCTAGTGCAAGTGGGAGATTGTTAGTGTAGGTGCCCTAGAGACAATACATTAGAGTTTTAGAAACGCTATTATGTCATTATGTTTTAGTGATTATTAAAATATAAGTTTATTATGTCTTTATTTACTGCGTTATAAATATTAGCATAATAAATGTCCTTAGAATATGATACAAATTATATAGATTCAAATATGAGATTTGAACATGAGATTATATATGTTAAGAGTATCATATTCTTAAATGTCCCTAGTCGAGTATTATTATTATAAGGACAATAATAATACATCGAGACTAGTATGTTGATTGACTGATGACCATATCTCATTGGTCATTAGTATAGAGATGCTAAAGTCAATGCATAGGTACATGTAAGAGTACAGTGTACTGGACTGACCCACCGTGAGATTCTACATGGAAGATTATAAATAGTGTCATAAGAAATCTCACAGTGATAATGGTGTAATGATCCTTAGACCTGAAATCATTATAGTTCTACATGAGAATTAATATACTTTGATTTCATCAAAAGTTATCTTTAACCGGGTAATGATAAAGATAGTTGTTGGGTATATTATGAATCATGTGAGAGATATGAATGATCTAGATGGGATTTAACCCTCCTATTTATAGGAGTGATATTATTGGCCTCTTGTTTGAGTGAGACTATGAAATATATGGCCATGCTCAAATATTGATTTGTTTGAATAGTCTACTCATCGATCAAGAAAATAAAGATTAAATTATGAAGAGGATGACACAAACCATGCCTCAAGTTTAATCTATAATATCAAGGTTAAAAGGATTATATTACATGGAACATTAGTCACGAAAGGTTTAATCGAATCACCGATTTATTATTATTACTTGGATAGCAATGATGTATTACTAGATGCCGCTCATTGTTTATAATTTTATTGAATAATAAAATTATTGCCAACGTAATAATAACCTACAGGGTCACACACAAGAACGCTTGAAGGAGATTTAATTTAAATTATGAATTTAAATTAAATAGTAATTCGATTTTATTTATAATATTAATTAAGTGAGACTTAATTAATTAATTAAATAGAATTTCAAATTTACTAATTATTAGAATTAGAATTATATTAGAATATTAATTAAGTTTGACTTAATTAATTATTTAATTAAGAATTCTAATTTTAATAAAAGCCCAATGGGATTGGGCTTTAGAAAACAGATTTTTCTCTCTATATAAACATCTTAAACTCTCAAAATTAGGATTAGAGGTTTAAGAGAAAAACCCTAGCCGTTTGAGAGATGAAGATGGAGATAGAGAGAAGTTGGTTTTCGGATGCTAGTACATCGCTCCTTCAAAGATCAAGCGTTCGTGTGGATACCGGTAGAGCGTAGATTGCGAGAGCGGGATGCGTGGTGATTCAAGAAGCTTGGACCTCTTTAATTCTCCCTTATTAAATTGTTAAAGCTTCTTAAGGTATTTATTCTTAATCTCCGAATTAAATCTTGTGTTTTCGCATGAATCCTGCGGAGGGTTTCGATTTTTATTTATTTTTCACGCTTATTCCGCTGCGTTTATGTGCTCGAATCCCTTCAATAAGATGAAGAACGATTAAGGGATTGTCATCGGACCTATGTAGTATGGGATGCATAGAATCCGAACAAGTGCGCATTAGTGTCATATAATATAAATATTTGAATTAAGGACTAAGTGCACATTCACAATACGACATCAATAGGATAGTCCCTTTAGTTTTGTTTGTGACAAGTTTGTGTTTGTTAAGAAATGAGAATCGTTATACTGTTTCCGGCATAGAGAGGATGGCCATGTATAATATTTCGTCAGTTGAATGAACTGATGCGCCCACAGTTTTATATGCAGGGTAAAGATGCTTGACTAAAAAGTTTTTATTTCCTTGTAATATTATACGAAAGAAGTGTAAAGATCCTGTGGAACTCGAATTCAGTTGTATTTTGGAATTCGGGGTGTTACAGTTTGGGGTTTTTAATACCCCATGCTAGTTGTTTCGAACTCACTCTTTCTTTCAACTCTCTATCTCTCTCTTCCTCTTCTAACCCCGAAACCCTACCCATTTTGTCCTTTTTTTTCAATTGTTTCAGAAATGTCTTATCATCTGAACTATTTATTGTTAGAAAATATAAGGTAACTGAACTTGTATCGGTATAATTCCATTGCAATCCGAACTTTTCTATTTTATCATTGAGTCATAGAGTAAGACAACACGATTATACACACATACATGAGATAATGATAATAGAATAGAAAGTAATGCTTAATTTGAAATCATCAGAATATATGTAAGATAACATGCTTAATTATACACACATATATGAGATGATGATGATGATGATGATGATGATGATGATGATGATAAAAGAAAATAATGCTCTGAGATCATCAGAATACATGAATCATACTAATCTCGTATATAAAAGAAGAAATGTATCATATTAATTAATCATTAATCCATTTCTGAATTCCCTATAAAGAGACAGAAAACTAATGAATTAATGAAGCACACAAGAAAGTTTGATACCCAAATTAACAAGAAAGATTGACAAAATGGGTTAGGGTTTTGGGGTTAGAAGAGAAAGAGGGAGATAGAGAGTTGAAAGAGAGAGTTAGTTCGAAATAGCGAGCCTGAGGTATTAAAAACCTTCAAACGACACTCGCTGTCTCAAAAAGCGAGTTTGGGAAAAACCCACTCGCTTTTTGAGACAGCGAGTCTTGGCCAGGGAGAAATAAAAAAAATCTAAATCTCACACTCGTTGTCTTAAAAAGCGAAGAAAATTTTACCAAACTCGCTTTTTGAGACAACAAGTAGGTCAGTTTGGTAATTTTTTTAAAAAATAGGCCAGTTTGGGAAAAACTTTCAAAAAGTGGGTCATTTTGGGAAAAAATTCATCAAAGGCAGCAGTGTCTCTACAGTGAACAGGCCATGTGTAGGAATTAAGTAGGATCATGTCGGCCCTCCCCCAAGCACGTGCAACTGACACCACTCTTCTCGGCTTTATGCAGCAAGGTGAGTGGTTTCCAAGGTAAGCATCTATAGATCTTTCTCACCAATTATTATTCTATTCTATTCTATCTATGTTCCTCAATCATAATCAACAAAGAAGAAGAAGCAAAGAACCTTTATTTAGAAGGTCCAAGTTTAAACTTCAAACTTTTCATCACCTTGGGATCCGATTGAGGCTTCTGCATCCAAAATTACCACAATGCCCTTCTAAATTTTTGTTATTTTAATCGACTTTTCTGCATATGAATCCTCAAAAAAATACCACATTGCATTTCCAATTCTCATAATCCGGTATTTCAATGTTCGATCATTCTTGCAATATACGGTCCATGCATAAGCAATCTCTCTGTCATGTTATAACTAGGCGTAGTTTCGTAAGATCAAGAGTTTACAATTAGTTTCGGACAAAGACCATTTGAGTTGAAACACAATTACTCAGTTTATGTCCAGGACTGGCCCTGAAGTTTTCTGGGTTCAACCAAATAATTATTTTTAGGGTCCTAATTATAATATAATTTTTGTACGTGTAAAATATATCTATATTTACAAAGAAAATACAAATTTGGGACCTTCTAAAATTATAAAAAATTCTAGGATCTGAGGCGGCCTGTCTTTATGTCACTAGTAATGCGTAGAGCCTTACACTATGAGGGGTGATTATGCAAATATCCTATATAATAAATTTAGGGGCATAACATGATCACAAAATGAGTGGGGTATGTGATCTTGATGTGCTTTGCATCTTTCAACCATGTGAAGGGAGGGCACATGGAGGGGGGCAGTTGGAAAGTTATTATCAGGGGCAGGAAAGCCACGTTCATTGCCCGTTTAATTTGGACAACAACATGATATTTAATGAATAAAAATAATAAAATCTGAGAGTCGACCTAAGTTTGGCATCAAGTTAGTTACAAGATGTAGAAGAGAAAGCACTAATTTTCAGAGTTTTTTTTTAACTTTTTTATTTTAATATGGCTGTAGCCGCACACTCATATTTTATCCTAAATATATATTAACTGAATTTGTACAAGTGGGATTCGATATTCTGAGCTCATTTGCTTCCAACTAAATTTATTGTTTGTAAAAAGAAATGAATGATTAGTAGGAATGTAGGATGTCTAGGACATTGACTGTATGTAGCGTTTACTTTGACATATAATGGAAGGTAGAAGAGCTCATTTTTGCTTCCTAATAAGTTTATTGTTTGAAAAAAGATATGAATGTGCTTAGCAGGAATGTAGGATGTTTAGGACATTGACTGTATGTAGCGTTTACATTGGAATGTAATGGAAGGTAGAACATTGACTTGGTCTTTCTTGATCTCCTATTTTTAAATAAAAGGCTACTATATTATTGTCTGGTTTCGAATTAAGTCCTCCATTTTAATTTGTATTTTTGTTGTTTATGTGCTTGGAAAGGGAAGCTTTAATGCCAGTTTAGCAAGTCTCTATATACATTTTGATTACTTTTGAATAAGTTACTTTAATTTGGTCTCTTGTATGTTGAGAAAATGGTTTACTTTTGCATATGATAATTTCTTTATACAATTACGCCATTTTTCTTTTCTCCTTAATTAGGGGGTGTATTCAATAAGGATTTTAAAGGGTTCGATTGTATTTTAAGACTTCATGGATATTCAATCAGGATTTTAAAACCTTGATGTATTCAATCAAAATTTTAAATTATTCGTCTAAATATGATGGTATTCAATAACTGAATAATTTTCAGGGATTTAATTAGATAGCCGATTTAGAAGAATTTTAGGGGGCCAGGTATAAATACCAAAGCCCATAAAAAATCAGGTCCCTAACCTAGAGATTTTCATGTATTCTTTTTTTTCTTCTCCTCTTCTCTTCCACGCCTCCTACCCGCATCTTTTCTTCTTCTATTCTCTTCCGCACATCCAACTCGGGTCTTCTTCATCCTCAAAATGTCGCCTCCTAAAATAGCCACTGCCAACCAAGTAACTCTCTCCCTCTCTTCTCCCCCAATGTTGGATTTCAAATTATGCTAGGGTTTCTGATTTTGCTATAAAGAAAGTAATTTAGTACTTTTTTTTAGATTGATTTGGTGTAATTCTGTCTTATTATTCTTTTGAGAGGGAAAGATGCGTTGGGTATTATTATGATTGATTTGCATATTGAATTTATGCATGGTAGATGTTCGACAAATTGCAATTACCGTAATTATGAATACAATTTTGTATATAATCATGAATAGCATCACCGTATCTATTAGAATTCACGCAACATAAGAATGTTCTTTGGAAGCATCAATCTCTTTCTGTTTACTTAACAATTGTAAAGCTCATTTATGAGAATGAATAATAATGTTAAAAATATATATTAATATCTATATAAAGTATAGATAAAGAATGTGTCATAAGAAACAAATTAATGTTGTCTCTTACTTGTTTCATATGTTCCTCATTTAGTTTGTCTGACTGTTCATTTCACTCTGAAATCTTTTCAGCTGAATATCCTTTCATAGCATCAACATCTTTCTATATACTTTGTAGTTGTAAACATACTTACTGATAATGAATAATAATGTTAAAGTCATATAATTATATGCACATACTTATGCACAAATCTGAAATTAAGCAAAATAAGTGATTTAAGTTTATCAGTAAGTACAAAATGTCATTCTTTTCTCCTCTGCCAAGAAAAAATAGACATTTCTGTGCTGAAATAGTAAACTACGAATGGAAAAAAGATACTTCCACTTTTATTTTGTTTACATGAAAAACAAACTAGCTTTATAGTTATGTCATCTAGCTATAGATTTACTACAAACTTCTTCAAAATAAGGATTGATCACACTAAAAAAATCAACTATAAATAATTATTTGCTTTTGTCATTGTTATTGTTATATAAATAAGAAAGTGCTTTATTTGCTTTATTTGCTTTTGTGAAATTTTTCTATTTAATTTGGTTATAAATAGGTAAATATGTAATTGAAGCAAAAGACTATATACATATACTACTAACATTTACTATGTATAATAATATTATTGTTAGGATTGTAGCCTCAAATACACTTAGGCATAGAATACTTGAAGTTGGAGAAGAAGATGAGAAGATGAAGACAGTAAGAGAATGCAACAGCAGCTAGAAGAAGTGCAGCTGGAGAGTTGCGATCAACTATCCAGGGGTGCAGTCGACCGACCACCCGACCACAACTAGGCTGCTAGGTATCTTCGAGTGTACAACGTTCAACAGAGAAGGGGACGGTCGACCGTGCAGTCAACCGTTCATGTCTTGGGTGTGGACTTTACACGTTGCGTTCGACTGACCTGGGGGTGCGGTCGACCAACAGCGGCATTGTGTGTTATTTGGGTTGAGAGTTTAAGGCCCAATAAGCTGGATTTGTGTTTATCTTTTAGGATTTACTTGAGGGTTATATATGTGAATGTAGACTCTAGGGTTTGTGTGGATCTAATCCATCTTTGAGATCAAGAAGTGAGCTGTTATCATTGTTCAACTTCAAGAGGAGATTGTGCCGAGTGTTTCAAAGGTGATGGAGAGAGATTGAGAGTTATAATCTCTTTGCAATCTTTGTATTTTTTGGGGAATAAGAAGTATTGGTTATCTTTACATATTGATTGTGTTCTTGTGAGATCTTGCATATATTATGATGGCTTGTTCTTGGTTCATCTAAGCCTTGGTAGTTTCTATTGCTTGTGGTGTACTTCCGCTATTAGCACCACGAGTTGTGGTAGATTCTTCAACAAGTGGTATCAGAGCATATGTTTGAGATGACCGATAGCAAGTCGAAGATTGAGAGGTTCGATGGGAGTGACTCGCGATGTGGAAGATTCAGATGATAGTGTATCTTCGTTAGAAATATTTTGACGGTTCGTTGTTTGATGAGAAGTTGGAAGGTGGATACAAGGATGCAAAGGTATTGGCAGATTGGAATCGTTTGAATCAGAAGGCGCTAGGGCAGATTCAGTTGGGGCTGAGTATGAAGGCATTATTTTACATCTCGAAGGCAAAGACCACAAAGGAAGCTATGGACATTCTCACGGATATGTATAAGAAACCGTCGGCATCTAATCAAATTCTTCATATAAAAAAATTGGTTATTATGAAGTTGAAGGAAGGAGGTTCAGTAGCAGAACATGTGAACATTTACTGTATGGTTTATAACCATATGGAAGCTGCAGGTTTGAAGTTTTCAGAGAGGGAAAAGTCATTGTTACTTCTATCTATTTTACTCGATAGTTATGGTACGATGAAACAGACTATTACAGGCACTATAACAGATTCGCCGACTCTACAGAATGTGGTGAGTAGCATTCTGAATAAGGATGTGAGAAGAATTAGAAACGGAGGATATCCATCATTATCTTTTTGAGATTCCGCAATGTCTATTGAGAGAAGACGTGGGAGATCTAAGAGCAGTCAAAGATGAAAGGATCAGAGTAGTTCTTCTGAGAGTGGGGCTGATGACAGCAATGGGGGATATGGGCCTGAGTGCTGGTATTGTTACAAGAGAGGTCACATGATGCTCAGTTGGAAGGCTTATATGAAGAAGAAGCAGGAGAAACCGAAGAGAGATATCCCAAAGAAAGCTCAAGTGAGGCTTATTGAAGAGTTATGCTTATCAGCTAGGGAGGAGTTGGACACTCAAGATTGGTGTATTGATTCGGGAGCTTCTTTTCATTGCACTCTGCGGAGAGATGTGTTTGATGACTATAAGGAGGGTTCTTTTGGAGATGTGATTGTGGGAAACGATCACCGGTGTCATGTACGAGGGGTTGGTACTGTTCGCGTAAAAGTCAATGATGATCAAAGTTTTGTCTTGCGGGAAACAAGGCATGTTCCAGACTTGAAGAAAAATCTTATCTCGATTGGAAGGCTAGACAAAGAGGGATTGTATACTACAGTTGGTAGTGGGGAGTGGCGTATAGCTGCATGTTCAAAGGTGATTGCAAAAGGAAAGCGTGAGTGAACGCTGTATTTGCTTAGAGACGTGAGGGGCATTTCTCCTGTAGTTGACTCTCAGCCGGAATCGAGTAGTAGGTTGTGAGGGGTGAAACCGAGTTCTTTCAGTTGTGGAGGGGAGGTTACTAATTTAGTAGGATTTGCTGGCCATAGAAGTGATCCTAGAGGGAAAGACGTTGTTGTAGTGAGGGTACGAAGCTTCAAGTTGCTCTTGTGAGGTAGAGAGCACTGGTATCAATATGCTGGGTGATATCGATGAGGATAATCGAAATGGGACTGTAGGGGTTGAACAGTCTGCGGATTTTGTGGAGGTGTCGTCCACGGAAACTTCTAGTTCAGAGGGTGCATTGAGCTTTGAATCATGTCCAGTGTTAATGGAGATTCTACGAATTGGGGAATCTTGTAACATGAAATCGGACATGGGAGGTTGTTTCTCCGGTATTCGTGCTCTATACGATTGGTGGAGCACATTCTTCATGAGGCGATAAGGAGTGGTTGCTGCACTCCACGTGGTGGAGTGGCAGATGTGCTCTTCATGAGAGTGGGGAGTACTTGAGTCTTCCATAAAAGTGGCAGATTGACAGAGATAATGTGAGGTAAAGATTACAATAACTTTGAAGCATTGTGTATTTGGTCCAAGTGGGAGATTATTAGGATTGTGGCCTCAAATACACTTAGGCACGAGTACTTGAAGTTGAAGAAGAAGAGGAGAATAAAAGACAACAAGAATGCAACAACAACTAGAAGAAGTGCAGCTGGAGAGTTGCGGTCAACTGTCCTGGGGTGCGGTCGACCGACCACCTGACCGCAACTAGGCTGCTAGGTATCTTCAAGTGTACAGGGTTCAATAAAGAACGAGACAGTCGACCATGCAGTCGACCGTTCAAGTCTCAGGTGTGCGCTTTACACGTTGTGGTCGACCGACCTGGGGGTGCGGTCGACCGACAACAGTGCTATGTGTTATTTGGGCTGACGAGTTTAGGGCCTAATAAGCTGAATTTGTGTATATCTTTTAGGATTTACTTAGGGCTATATATATGGCTGTAGAGTTTAGGGTTTGTGTGGATCTAATCCATCTTTGAGATCAAGAGGTGAGCCGTTATCACTGTTCAACTTCAAGAGGAGATTGTGCGGAGTGTTTCAAATGTAAGGGAGAAAGATTGAGAGTTGTAATCTCTTTGTAATCTTTATATTTCTTTGGGAATAAGAAGTATTGGTTATCTCTGCATATTGATTGTGTTCTTGTGAGATCTTGCATATATTGTGGTGCCTTGTTCTTGGTTCATCTAAGTCTTGGTAGTTTCTATTGCTTGTGGTGTATTTCCGCTATTAGCACTACGAGTTGTGGTAGATTCTTCAACAATTATCATGGGTGATCCACAAGAAGATGCCCAAAAAGAGAGAAATTATGAGCAATGGACCACACAACTTTTTGTTAGAGCTCATGGTTGATGGCGCTTGTCGGAGATGACGTGACAATAGTGGCATCTTCACCAAAAAATAGTGGAAAATATATATATTTTCGCCTCTTAATGTAAAACTTGGAGGTCATAAAACCTACACGCATTACCAAAATCGTTTGAGATGGTTTAAAGGCCGGTGGAATTCTTATTCAAAACTTATGCATTTTAGCTCCGGTTTTGATTTTGACTAAACTACAAAAAGTTTCGCTGCTCTTGATGAAGTATGAGAATATTTTAAGGTGAGTTTCCTAAATATATGAAAATTTTATAATAATCTTATTTTGAATCAGTAATGCAATATATTTCTAAAAAGTTTTTTGTTTTGCTAGGCACATCCAAAGGATACCGAGTTACGCTATGGGACATATGAAGATTATGAGAATTTGGAAATTGCTATTGGGAATGGTGTCGCTATTAGGAAAAAAAAGTCAATCGGGTTGGCTAGTCTTACCGATGCAAGAACATTTGGGGTTGGAGAAAGTAGAGATGTGCGCATAGAAGACTTGGATTATGATATGGAGAGTGAGTCATTTGTAGCACCAACTCAAAACAATCCATTACTTCACCCCACATCGCCCTTCCAAACCCCTGAAACTTTAGAGGTTTCAATGCCAAGAACAACCTAAAAAAAGAGAGGTAGAAATGAGTATGAAGGAGATGCTTTAGTGGAAAAGCTTGATAATATAGTAATATCATCGTGGGTGATCCACAAGAAGATGCCCAAAAAATGAGAAAGAATATACAATTTGGGATGCTATTAAGGAGATCCCAAACATGAAAGAAGATACTCAATTCAAAGCGGTTGAGTTGCTCGATACCAAAGCAAAAAAATATGTGTTTTTGAATATGTCCATTGAAGAAAATCTAGAACTACTTTTCCTTGACTCAACAACAACAAATAACGGAAGCTAATGCTTGGAGACTTAGCATTGGTGAAGCTATGTGGCGTGATAGACCGTGTGATGAAGATTATGGAAATCAAGAGGATAACAATGAGAATCAAGACAATGAGACTGAGAATGAGAATCGAACAGATGATAAGAATCAAGATGGTTAATTTTTTACGATGTATTTCTTCAATTGTCTTTGCGTATTCGATAATGTACTTATTTGATCGTCTTTGCATTTTAGGCATTGTATTTTGACGAAGATAAAAAATAATTTGGATTTGATAAATTTTGTTAAACTTTTTATTATATTATGGTTATTGGACAATTAATCCATACAAATCCAAACAAATAATGATAAAACAATATAAAAAGAATCTATAAGAGTTCATATAGTATTAAAAGAATCCCCAACAATCTATGAGGGTAAACAACGCCTGGATTTAAACAATCCATGGATTATAAAAAACAAGACAAAAACTTTTAAAATCCAAAATGAATACATGCCCCTTAGTGGTTTCGCTCTTAGCAATTTTTCTTGACTCGTTTATTATTGTTGTTTACCAATCTTCAGAATTATAAAGTAAAAAAGGATCAGTCCTTAAAAAGATTGAGACTGATTCACATTCATGACATATTGCAAATTGTCCCTTCCAAATGCTAACTTGTTTTCGAAGAAAAGAGGTAGCGAGGACAAAGTAATTAAGAGTTTGATCACGCTTCATAATCGACAGTAAGAATACATATCATTACTTCTCTGTGTTTGCTTTACCATATCGCATCTCATTATGCCTGCGATAGTAATACTAATCATAGAAGTAACGTCATCAAAATTTCATTATTTCTAATTAGATTAAATTAACCCAAGTGAAATAGAAGGTGGTCTTTTCGAACATTTCTTGGCCATTTAAGTGTTGATCGTAAGGTTTATTTAATGGGTTGGATAAATTAGATTTGGATCGAAACTTGACAATTCTTGATTAACTATAGAATTGTTCCTAATTGTATCGATTGAAGTTCATTTTAGCTTACCCCAACTCTCTTTCTTGTATACTCTTTTTTAACTTAAAAGATATGAAAAATATAGAAGAAAAGAGGAAAACCTTAAGAACTAATTAACTATAAGAAAACCAAGCAAATAACATGTACACCATCTCATAGTTCAACAATATGCATGCACCTAGCTATGAACTAAAGTCAATGGGAACAATCACAAATGCCAAGAGATTGCTTAACATGCCTTAACAATTTCAACGCTATGAAAAAGAAGATCGATCGAGATCCCTCACCCTAAAGTAAGTCTGTGAGTCTGTGACCTTGCTACCCCGAGGCCGGGGTTGTTGGAGAAATTACTATCCATATTCTGTTGTCTTTCCTATTTATTCACATCCTTTCAGTAATATATCACAGATTGAAATTTTTTCTCTCATTTGTTATTTATTTTTTATTTTTTTTGGTTCAATTTTTTGTCTCTCTTAATTAACGTTATTCTATAATTTTCTGAAGGTGATCAATAAAAATGTATCACATGAAATCAAGCAAACAAAAGAAAAGTTGGTAATCATAATCAAAATGATTGGAATTGAAACGTAAATCCAATTTACGAGTCTAAGTGGACCCTACAATTTCTTTGTAAAAACTAGCACCGGTAACGGGTGCTATCGGTTCGGATCTCCGAACCTGCACCCGATATCCTACGAGAACAAAAATTGGACCCGGACCCGACTCGTGAAAATCGAGTCGAGGCTCGGGTCTGAGTTCTTCTTAAAATAATCTTATCCGTCGAGTATGGTTCCTATTTAAGATATTCACAATTTCGCACTTAAGTAAATATTATATTGACACATCTATTTTTAACAAATACTATTTATATGTATATCCTTATAACTTTATAATTCAAATTCTATATTTTTGAGGTAATTTTTAACCGGTCCGGGTTCAAGTCCGAGTCGGGTCCATTTTAAACGGATCCGGATCCGAAACTGCAACTGGTCATATTTAAGATTCGGATCTAAACCTAGACCTGCATAAATCGGGTCGGTTCTGGTTCACTACCGGATCCGGATCGGGTCTTCTAGTAAAAAAAAAACCCCAAAATCAAATTATCTGACACGTGCACCACGGGCAGCCGGAGAGAATCTAATTACAAGAGCAGCCCAAGAAGGGGCCCCATATCCAGGGGCAATCCCGTAATTTCACCTAATCAGCTCTAAACTAGTCCAACATCATAAATCAAAAAAGTATATTTCGTTGCAGGAAAAAGAGAGAAGAAGAAGAAGAAGAAGAACATTTGGTTGGTTGTCTTCATTCTTTCTTCACCGCCAAGAGAGGGAAGGAAATTCCAACCGAATAACTCTCATCAATATCCAAACTTTAGCTCTTCTCTATTGGCTCAATTTGGGTTTCACCGCAGAATTTGAGATGGGTTGTGAATGTTGGATGAATTTGGAGCTTTGTTAATGGCGGATTAAGGAAAGAAGGAGAGAAGAGAGAGTTACAGTGATGATGATGATGATGTCATCAAAGCGTATGGTTTCCAAGAAATGGACCTTCTTGTTTTGTCTTGGGAGCTTCTGTGCTGGTCTCTTGTTCACAAACAGGTACAGTTTCAACCCAGTTTGTGTCTATTTTTAAAGAGTTCTTGCAATATGGGTTTAGCTAGGTTCAGTGTTTTGAGCTGAATTTTGTTTTGATTTGAGAATTATATATTTAGGATTAGCTGTTTTTCATCTGGGTTTTGTTTGGTTAAGGCAAATGGTTAAGTTTTGAATTATAGCAGGGTTCTGTTTATTTTTATTTTTATTGTGATTGCTAATTTGGGTATGAAAGTAGGTTCGTTGAGATTTATGGTATGCGTTTGGTTATTGAACTAAGAGTAAAGATTTTTTTATTGAGTATAGGATCAGTTCAATCAAGTCAAGTAATTCACATGATATTTGCTTGGTTAACAGTAACAGAGAAGGTGATTTATAAATTGAAATTTATATCAGTTATTAATTTTGTGAATTGCCTTTAATGAAACTGAAACCCAAAGCCCTCTTTACGAAGTCAAAATTTCAAAGTAACTGACTCAGTTTTTCATGGTATACTTACTAATATTGTTTAAAGATGGCTTGGTAACTTTTTTCAATTTTTTTTAAAATATTTTTTTAGCTCACTGAGACTGACTCCATATATATGTTTTTTTAAGTGTGCTCGTTCAGTATTTTATCGATAATGTCAGGCCCTAATTTATGTATTTCTCATATTAATCCTGAAATGTTGTCACAGAATGTGGACAATGCCTGAAGCAAAAGACTTCATCAGGAGAACTGGAACCGAAGAAGAGAAGATGAATTTAGTTGCTGGCGATTGTAATTTTAGATCGGTGAGCAACTCAAACTTCCTACTAAGGGTTTGAACTTTATCGCTCCCTATGAAAATCTAACTGACAATACAATTTGTTGTAACATTGTATTATTGAATGGAGACTACAAGGATAATATTTTTGTTCACTATTCAATTGAAATTCACTGGTTTGCTTCTTTATGATGGCTTCTAATTTGAACACTTATCTTTTGTTCATGCCTTTCAGATAACTGAAAAGCAAAGACCTAAGAACATCATAGGGGAGGTATCAAAGACGAACAATGCTATACAGTAAGTTCCCTGCTTGCTTTTATTTTGCTAATATGGAAATTGGTCTATCTTGAACACATTACATTTCTGAAAATTCTTCAGTTTTTAAAGCTGAACGTAAAAATGTTTGGTGTGCAGGACATTAGATAAAACAATATCAACCCTACAAATTGAATTAGCTGCTGCAAGGGCAGCACAAGAGTCTATACTTAATGGATCCCCTCTATCAGATGGTTCAAAGATTGATGAAACTAGTAGTAAAAGGCGTAAATACTTAGTAGTAGTTGGAATCAACACTGCTTTTAGCAGTCGGAAAAGAAGAGATTCAGTTCGTGCTACTTGGCTGCCTCAAGGTTTACATTTCAAAACTTCACCTTCGAATTTAGTACAATCTTATAGTTATATAATAATTACATTCTTGACCATTTTCAATATTGAAAACCAAAAAAAATGTAGGCGAAAAGAGAAAGAAGCTCGAGGAAGAGAAGGGTATCATCATTCGATTTGTTATTGGCCACAGGTGGGGTTCTCTTTTCTTTGTTTTCTTCAGTCTTCAGTGACCATGGTGCGTATGCTTATTTGCTTATTTTCACCTGCAAAAAATGATGGTATAATTCTTTCATGCAGTGCTACTTCTGGTGGAATTCTGGATAGAGCAATTGAAGCTGAGGACAGAAAACATGGTGACTTCATGAGATTGGTAATTTTAATTTTGATTATCCTGTTTAGATTTATGCACTTCTTTTCTAATACTATTTACAGAATTAAATCATTTGTATTGATAGAAGGTTATTCTTTTCATTCACGATCTTGTTAACGACTTTTCAGGATCATGTTGAAGGATACCTTGAATTATCTGCTAAGACCAAAGTATATTTTGCTACTGCTGTTTCATTGTGGGATGCAGAGTTCTATGTTAAAGTTGATGATGATGTGCATGTAAATATAGGTGATTTTTTTTCTTCTTATGTTTCTCTCATTTCTATTTGTGCACATCCACATATCTTGTTAACTTAAGGGTGAATATATAATTGACATATATCAAGATCAATAAACAATTATTAGATTTTGCTCATATAATACAGCACAGAAATAATTGTCAAAATAATATGACTATAACCAGTAGTGATCTCTGAATCCCGGTTAATCAACTTTTGAACTACCAACCATCAATTACCTATTCTAATCTACATGTCAACACATAATAATAAGACAAGAATTTGACCTTCTCTATAATTTTTCTTGTATGCTGCTTTTAAGAGAGAGAATTAGTTATGTTTTAGTTCATCACTTTTTGACAAGAGTTTAAGCTGTTTAATGGTATCATTGTTGTTTGGTTACATCTTTTGCTTATTCTTTTGATTGTTAATTATTTCAGCAACCCTTGGATCCACTTTAGCTAGGCATAGGACAAAGTCCCGGGTGTATATTGGATGCATGAAGTCTGGTCCAGTTCTGGCCCAGAAGTAAGAATTCCTATTTAACTAATGGAGTAGATGTTCTAGCGTAATATTATTTTCTCAGTAAGTGATGTTAAAATGAGATCTGTTTGATTATCGTTGCACAGGGGTGTCAGATATCATGAACCCGAGTATTGGAAATTTGGGGAGGCTGGAAACAAGTATTTCCGACATGCCACTGGTCAGCTATATGCAATTTCAAAAGATCTGGCTACTTATATATCGATAAACCAGTAAGCCAAGTTTCACTTAAACTTTGGAAAATTAATTTGGTATTTTGCTGGCTGTATTAAGTTAGATATGAGTTTGTGCCTGCTAATCTTACTATTATTGTGACTTCATTGATTTTAGGCATGTGCTACACAAGTACGCAAATGAGGATGTTTCATTGGGAGCTTGGTTCATTGGATTAGATGTGCACCATATCGATGACCGTAGATTGTGTTGTGGTACACATCCTGGTATGATATACAGAATCTTAACACTGGAATGTCATATGGCTTTTCTCATAATGATTTGGACATTTTTAGAGAAAAAATTATACATAATTTGCACATAAAAAATTTAGACAACTAAAGATTTAGGATAACCTGAGTCAAGGAAATCGAACTTCTTGCCTACCAAGATGATTCAACCTAGAATAGCTGGCGATGAATGTCAAATATTAACCAAGAATAAAAATTTAACAGAGTTTCAGGGTTAAACTATCAACTAGTTATGGGAAAATGAAAAGCGCCCTACAATGAATAAAGCATATGGCAGGGTTGGAAAACCATTTCAACATTAATTGACAACCCAAAAACCTGCTTTACTGCATAAATGTCTTCATTTGCAAATTTGACTTGAAAAAAAAAAATATTGGGTTCTGGGCAATATTCTTTTCCTAGTAAAATCTCATGTTTACCCTTTCTGTTTCACCTAGTAGCCGTTGACCTCTCTTACATTGCAATTAGCATTTTTCCGCCCAACTTTCAGATTGTAAGATTTTACTAAACATGATGTCGTTTATGTAGATTGCGAGTGGAAAGCACAGGCTGGCAACCTCTGTGTTGCCTCTTTCGATTGGAGCTGCAGTGGCATCTGCAAGTCTGCAGAAAGGATGTCAGAGGTTCATCGTCGTTGTGGTGAAGGAGAGAATGCTCTTTGGAGTGCAAGCTTTTGAAGAAGATAACAGATGCAATCTTTGGTGTATGTAGAGCTACACATAGCGTATGTAGTTGACCCAGAAGAGGAGTATATACATAGTTGAGGGGAGTATTTTCCTGTTTTAATGGAGAAAATCCTTGAAAACAGAGAGGAGGATTTGGGAAAGAGAGGGAGAGGCTGTTAAGGCCCCCTCCTATATTATTTTAGAACCACAATGACTGTTGCCCACTTCTTGTAATTGATCACTTGTGTATAGTTGTGAGTTAAAGCAATAAGTGCTAATTTTGGTTGAAATCTTTTCCTGCTCTTTTATTTTTCAAAATAGCAGATACATAGTGCGAAGTACATCAAATATAGGTTCATACATTTCAATCTCAACCTCCAATCCAGCATGCACATATGCATCAATCGGAACGGTTCATGCTTCCTCCTCCTGCTCCTTTTGTTCGTCGAGTCTGAACTTCTCCAGGTTTGCATAATCAATTTAAACCTCTCTGTCCACAACCCCATCCTCTCTATCTGATGATTCCACTTCCAGCAACCGCGACTTCAGCTCCTTTACCTTCCTCACTTTGGCCTTCTCCTTCGTCCTCTCCACACTTCCTCATTCAAGAGCCTACACTTACTAATTGCCCTTCTACTACCAAGATTGCCCAAGTCTTTTCATATCATTTGCTCATGATTACATTGAAGGAGATTCGAAGTTGGTTATTGATCAGGTTCGAAAACGTTCAGGCCAGGTCTTGACGCCATATCTCAAGATATCCACATCAGGTCTTTTTATTGCTTCAATCCGTCAAGCTTTCCGATAGGGCAATGTGCATACGGATGTAGCAGCTAAAAGAAGCAGGAGTTCTTCTATAGACTTCCTTTGGGTTTCTATTACTGATGTTGAGTTAAATAATGTGATTGAGGACGAGGAAAGAGGCGTTTGTAGAGTGCATGATTAATTTGTTTGTCTTATTTTCTTATGATTAGCAAAAAAAGAATCAGGCTAACTGAAAATTGTTTCAGCAAAAAAATATATGAAATTAGCATATTTGTGACCGAGTCATATGGAAATAACCCAATAATATTTTCAAACAAAACTATTCTGGGACACTTCTATAAACATGGAACACTCTGAACATTCTCATTTCACACTTCCTATCTTCTGAACTTTGTTTCAAGAGGTCAATGGCAAATTTTGTATTCCAACAAAAATTTAAGCAAACATCAAAAGATTAATAAACAGCATGCAACTCAAATCTCCAATAAACACAGTAAGGCAGAACCAAACACTGAATGTATTAATTTGACAATTCATATTTAAACAGCCATAACCTACTAATATCATATCAGCAGTTTTAAAAGCTTGTACACACCAATTTCCCCCCACTTGGTTTCTTATTTACACGATAGAAAAGAATGTGAGACGATATTTTCTTTTCTTTTCTTGAGTGGAAGTGAGATGACGATTGTTTCCTTAGAATGGCCCCAATCCAAATGTGTTCTCCCCACTATAAGTCATGTAAAGAAATCCATCTTCATCCTTGTTTTCTTCATAGATTGCAGACATCATTGCAGCTGCCGAAAAACAAATTACATCAAACACAGGCAATAATACATAAGATACAAACTTCACAAAAAAGTAGAATAGTTAAATTAAAATGTCTGCAGTTAGGATCATACCAGTTGGTGGCAGTGTGTTTTTGATAAAGATGAAGATAGCCTTCTCAGCACTTAATTTGATCCTCTTACGAACCACATACACAAATTGACCGACAGTTAAATCAGCTGGGACAAGATACCTACACCATAAATTTTTGACATGTAGCTTAGTTGACGGGAAGTGTCATAAAAAGAAAGCAGAGAAATTCTAGCTGGAGTCCCATATAACGCAACAAAATTTCAGTCACCTACTACGTAATTATAAATATCCGACAATAATTTAGGATGCAAAAAACGTTAAATTAGACAAAGTGTGCATATTCTCTTGAAGATAAAGATGAAATTTAAAATTGGAGACTGTTAATATTACAAAATGTCGCATTCAAAGAAGAAAAAGGTAATTCGAAATTGCATATCATGCAGTATACTGTGTACATTGCATATAATAAAATATAAAATAACTGTATAAATATAGCAAATAAGTCAGTAAAATATTAAGTTTGTTATGGATCTATTAATTAATGGAAGAATTCATGTACCAGGACTTCAACATCATCATACATATAACAGTTGACATGTGCATAGTTCCATGCACACAAGCCAAGGTTGATTCAGATAAACTGACTCATGTTCGCTCAGATTAAAAACATGAAATTTACACACAGCAAGTGCAAGGAAGCAGGAAGTGCAGCTGCCAATTGAAACTTGACCCTCCTTAGAGTAGTAGCCATGACATCTTATCAATCATCATTTCAACCTTCATATTAATATTCCAGCCACATCAAGATGAGATGACAATTTGTACGTATCTGCTTCTAGATCAATCCAGAAGTCACACAGACTGCTAAATTATAAAATGTAAAGGGAAATAATAATTGTACTATTTCTTTTGTATTAGTTTGGTAATACAAGAAACAAATATCTACAGCCCACAAAGAATAGAGTGTGGACTCCTCATGGTCCCACATGCTTGTTTGTTGTAGTACCAAACTAATATGAAATGAGCAGTGCAATTAGTATTGCTCAACTTGAAGCTACATCTTGCTTGATTAGGTACAACAATAATTGGCTTGGTACTCAAGTTGCTTGTATCCTGCTTCTCCTTTTCTTTCCCATCAATACTTGTACTCACATTATAAAAAATACAACTATTGCCTACAATTTCATGCTAGGTCACCACCCCTCAATTTAATAACAACTTGTGAAAAGGACATCATTCCTTACAATACTGTGCTAGGTCACCACCCTCAATATTAAAAAAACAACTTCTATCATGGCTCCATCCATGTCCATCTCAGCCACATATCCAACAAGGCACTGCAATTGGATGCTCCACAGATAAATACAAGGAACTTCTCAAACTTCTCCTTCAATCGAGGGCACATATATGCCACGTATCCTCAATTGTATAATTTATTGAATTTGTAAGCTATTCTAAGACTTCTCAGATACACTTATGATGAAATATTTCTTTGGCATCATTACACAGATTTTCTTGTAGCTGCTACGTGGGGTTGTGAGAGGGTTCCAATTATCTTGTGCTGATCCAAAATTGACTTTGTTGGCATGACCATTTTCCATATTAACACAAAAACACATGCTCAAAAACACAGTTGTATCTACATCCTACATCCATCAAGATTTCATGTCTATGTTATGTTGCCATGTGTATGCCCATTTTCCTGATTGGTGTTACAAAAAAAATCAAGTATAACTCATTTGTAAAGACTAGGGTCGTTCAATAAATCAATTAACCCAAACAACAGAAAACACTCACAGAAACCATTCAAGAAAAGAACATGAATTCTGGAAGCTTTTTATTGGAAGTTCAATCAGAAAAACCTATCTAATGTGCCTCCAGTGAACATAAAAGAAGTACACATGCATATCACAAGATTAAAAGTATGACTAACCATTGGTACCAGGTAGAAATAAGTGGGACAGTTTAAAAAAGTACCTAAAGAACTTACTTTTTCTTATCAATGTCCGGAATGTCACTTCTTTCTGCCTTCTCAACAATCACCTAAATTGCATGGTAACTTGTACATAAGAGCAAAACTCAACAATATATGTGCCACAAATGATAAAATGGAATGATATCTTACAGGAATTCTGTCGGGATACTTGTCTCTGATACGAGCAGCCTCTGCCTGCCTCCTTTCTGTAGTTCAGAATGTAAATTTTAGCTACGGACAACATTAACAAAAGTTGACAGCAATGTTTAACCAATTCAGTATAGTTTCTGCTTATAGAACAAAAACGATAATTATAAACTATAGTCACGGGCTTGATGATAATGTGTATACACACAAATCCCTAACCTACCATCACTGTCACAGCATATTCACATGCTTCAGTTATAATGAAGTGCAAGTAACATTAAGCTACCAGTCACCTGTGTCGTACATCAAATTCAACCCACTTCCATCAAAATTTCTAAGGAGAGCACCCATTTCTTTGAGCAGCGAACTGACAGTGCATAACAATAGGTCATATTTATGAAAATATCTGTAATTATTTTACAAACAATTTATCGTAATATTTAAAGCAAACTACTAATTGCACACAAAAATAAACATATTACATATAAAAGAACATAAATTATCTAGTGAAATTAAAAAGATCATATGCATGTACCTGATTTTCGTTAAAATAAACTTAAAGGTTGCAGTGGTGTTGAATTCTTTTAAACTAAACCGAACATGTCATTTCAAATATCATCACGAATAGCAAAACTAGCATGTGGCATAAAGATATATCACGCCTAGATTAAGAACAAGTACAGAATAAGTAGCAAATTTCACATATTATCTCTACAAATCAACATCATCCATGCTGCCTTTTCATCAATATGTGAAAACTGTGAAAGAAAGAATCCATACAATAGAAGCAGGAAAGGGGAAGCAAGTACTGAATGACTACCCTATTAGTCATCACTATTTAAGCTGAACTTATAAGAATGAACTCATAATTCAATCAGATAGGAAACAAGTGTGGAGGAAGATATCAGATTTGCTTACTAGAAACACATTCTTTAATATAATTTAAGATTAAAAAACAGCAGCAATAAAAAGTTACAATCTCAAAATCAACAACATTTGGGAGTTGGGAGATGTTTAATGAAACGATGAGTTCAGCCTCATTTCCATTAATCCCAGAGCCTCAAATATAAATGCACACCTACAAAACTGAACTCAAAGATTCAAGTTCATTTTGTGGAAACATCCGATATTATTAAACTTAAACTGCAATTTGTAACCATTCCAAGGGTTCAGTTGTAAACTTCGTCAATAAATTTGGTAAAAAAAATCGAAATTTATTTGAGAAAACCTCATGTTGATGATAAATTCTTGTAACAGGAACATTATTATGAGGAGTCTAATCTCCTACGCCACATTTAATCTTTCCTTTCTTCTAATACCAACCAATATCAATTGATTTTTTAAAAACATGAAAAAATTTCAAGCGAACAACCAAACTAACCCCAAAACCAATTAAAACTGCAACCTTCCAAGTTTCATTAGAAATACACAAATTCAAAAAGTATCAAGCTCTAAAAAGAATCAAACTTTAAAGTGGCACCAAAATTATGGTCATACGCATTACGGAACAACTAAACCAAATTCATTAACCTCTTCTAAATTGTTCTATATGTTACACCCAAGTAAGGAAAGGGATTCCATATTACAAATAAAAGATAACTACACACTCAACATAAGACAATGACCCTCTCCTACAAAATTTGACACAATCAAAGCACTAAAACTAAATTTAGGAATCTAGGAAACTAAGTGGCAACTCAACCTAGAAATAATAATAACAATTTTTTTTTAAAAAAAAGAACAAGAACAAAGCCTTAAGAAAGGCGATCACAAACTTAGGAAAAAAATTGAAAGAGTGGCGAGCGGAGATCCAGGGATAATTCATAACTGGCACCAATCCTAAAATTCCCATCAGATGCTCCAAAATTGCCCCCATCAACTCTCATAAACATTTTGATCACGACAATATAATAGATTTTGTGTCGATGAAAATTGATGCAAGTTCAGTCAGTCTCACAACAAAACCACGCCTAGATTAAGCATCCAACTTTCCATTCTATCTTCTCAATATTAACAAGTTGGACTTTAATTATCATTCAGACCAAAACATGTGCTATATTTAATTTTCCTAAAAGACTTCAATTCACATCTCCCAATCTACAGTTAATCCACAGTATAATTCCTTAAAAATACCAAAACATACAAATAAATCAGCGCTTCACTTATTCTACACCAAAGATTGCAATTTTCATCTATTTCTTACATCAAACTAACAAAAAGCTACAGAAACCCTAAATCAAAAGAGGGGAAAGTACGAACCGAGGGGGTGATCGAGCTTAAAGGAGCCTTTGTCCATGGATGATTGCTTGTTCCTGCTACCCCCAAAACACGAAAAGATGGAAACTTTGGTCAGATTCATAAACACGAAAACTAACAGAAACAAAGAAATCAAACAAGTAGAAGAGATGACGTACGAATTCGAAGTAATTGGCATTGGGGAAGAAAGAAGTGATTGGAATTTGAGAATGAGAACAAGATGAGAATTTTAGGGTTATAATAATATTTTATAGAGGGAGAGAGAAACGGGGACTATTGGTTAGTTAGTGCAGCAAGAAACAGGGCCTTTCGGGCGCACGTCACCTTAGAGATGGAATGTTTATGCGGAGTTGTGCAGAAGAGTTCTATGACAAAGAATAAAGGCCTTTAGTTCTCCTCAAAAGTCGTGCACTCTACTCTACTCATTGCATGGGTCCAGATGGGGATTTTAACTATCATAATTTCTTAATATTTAATTTAAGGGATATTTCCGTATAACTCACTTACAAATAGGTTTGGAATATATAAGCCACTCACAAATCACAATTCTCCATATAATTCACTTACAAAGTTGGGTATTTTCAAAAAAAACCTACTCATAGTTATTAGTCATCATAAACTAAAGAGTAGTTAAGGTAAAACTAGTAATTTACACGTATAATGTACGTCTTAATAAATATATATTTTTTTAAATTAAAATTTCGACCTAGTCTTGTATCGAACCTGAGACATATTTTATATTGGTTATGCATAAACAATAGACGGAAGTTGGTAGATTTACAAACGACAACTCCAACTCTCCCATCATAATAGTTATAGATTATAATAGTTATAAACAGATGACATTTATCTATCTCTATTCCTCTGATATAAGGTGAGGATAATTTAATTATATGCAAATTGACTTTTTTAAACTCAGACTAATTTAATCAAAATTAAAGTAAATAAAATTAACATAAGTGATTTTTTGGAATGTACCACATATTGTGAGTGAGTTTTTTTTTGATGAACCGGATAGGGCCTTACGACCCCAGCCAACAGAATAGCAATATATAAATGCAATAAACCGTCAGAAACAATTAAATTTTACAAGCTGTAAAATGGAAACAAATCACGCAAAGAGAATAACAATAACAAGGATTACAAAGATACATCAGAGAACAGAAGAAAAGAGCTATGAAGCTGCACCAGGATCAGATCAGCAAGCACAGACAACCGAACAGCGCTCGCATCTACGATGTTGGAGAAAACAGCCGCCCCCAACACTATAACGAAGCCCCGAACTGAACCTCCAACCCACTGACCGGAAGGCAGACTCCGCTAGCCAATAGCAGGGGAAAAAAACCACAAGACTAGGGTACTAGTTGCAGGAAGAGGACCTGAGCTAACAAGGCACAGCAAGCAAACAGAGACAAACCGCAGAAATGCAACAGCATAGGTTCAGCAAACGCAAGAGTGTCACAGAGTTAGAATCCATCTCCGAAGAGACTCAAACAAAGTAAATAAACCATCTGAAGAGACAGTCAAACAGGTAATGCAGTAATCATCACAAAAAGTGCGGTTCAAAGAAAGGATATAGCAGGTCCACAAATAACTAAATAGTAATGTTCTGAGCAAAAGAGAAATAAAGATCTCCCAACAGAACAAATGTTTACTACCTGGAGAGGATAGAAACATCTGATATTAAACCATCGCATTAAGTTATAAAGATCTCCCAACAGAGAAATAAAGATCTCCCAACAGAACATATTGTGAGTGAGTTGTTATATGGAAATAACAATCTGGGAGTGAGTTATATGAAATGACCACAATTGTGAACGAGTTATATGAAAATAATCCTTAATTTAAACTACCTTACATTTAATCTAGACCATAGGATTTTCAATCTCTAATTTGAAATTTTGTTATATCAAAAATGACATTTTGATCATTTACACCACCTCTTCTAATTTCTCTCCCACCACTCTCTTTTTCTCTCCCCAACTATTCTTAATTTTTCTCACACTATCCCAGAAGAAAATCTCTGTTTATCTCTCTCAGTCTCTTTCATCATCGTCCCTCATCCCTCACTTTATTTCTCTCATGAACTTAAAAATGTTTTGAACATAGAATTAATAAAATTCTAGAACAATTTTATTTCAATATATTTTTTTAAGATCTATGTTTAATTTTTATTAGTAATTGGTATTCATAATTAACAATTCGGGTGCGTTCAATGGTTTAAAAGATTTTCATTGTCATGGCAGACAACCCACCCTCTAGGGCATCAGACCTTTAATAGTGACTAGTATTATACACGTGCGTTGCATGTGGTGAAAATGGGGAGGAGGGAATGAAAAGGACAAAATAAAAAATTCTAGTATTATACACGTGCGTTGCACGTGGGAAAAATGGGGAGGGGAATGAAAAGGACAAAAAAAATCTACCAATACGTGTGCTGCACGTGTTGACAAAAATGACAAATATTTACAAATGGCACTAAGCCTTTCTCCCATTATAAGGGTCTGTTTGGAAACATTTAAGTTGAGAAATGGGAAGGAATGGAATGAAAATGAATGGAGAGGAAAGGAAATAAAGGGAAAGGGATGAATTAACTTTATAAGTTGTGTGTGTTTGGCAACTGGTGGAATGAAATTGACTTTTTTTTGTTTCCATTCCCTAGTTTTGTTTGACAAACAATGGAATATTATGGATTACGGCATTTTGAAAAACCTTTTGATAACATTTGTACATGGACATACTTCTGACATTTTGCATTTTAGGTTGAGTAATGAATAAAATTGTTTTCCTGGAGAGAAAAAACATACCTCTGACACTCCCAAAAAATGAAGATTTATTAATTCTAAAATCACCCACTCTAACCAAAATTAATTAGTTTACCTTATTTTTTATTTTTTTTATTTTTTTGTAATTTAATTCTTTTCACTTTTGATATTTGAATTTAAAAAAGAATCGAGTAAAAAATATATTATCAACGGGATCAAGAACATTGGGTAATTTACAACGAAAGAGGGATCTTAGTTCGGTACTAAAAGTTGGCGAGATGATTTGCTGAAACTGAAAGCGGAAAAAAAAAAAAAAAAAAAAAACTATTCTCTGATTAAAAAGTTCGGTGGTTTCTGAAATTTAACGTTTATTTTATGTGAAGTTCTTTTAACATAGTTGGTCTTATATTTATTTATTTATTTAAGTTGAAGAAAAATTAGTTGTTTCCATTCCTTTACCCAGCTTTCCGAGGGGGTGGAGCTGGAATAGAATTCGGCTCAAATCTTTCCCTAGGGAATGATATTTAATTGTTTCCTTTATTTTCTTTTTCAAAACAAACAAGCCGTGGAATAGGATAAGATGGGTCTATCCACAGTATTCCATTCCTTTTCCTAGTTTTTTGGGTTTCCAAACGCGCCTTAGAGATCAGAGATTAGAGATGAATGGATGATGAGGGAGGAAGAATATTAAGATTAAAGTGAGGAGAAATAAATTAGGTTTTGTGTATGATATCTCAAAGATCAAGCAATAAAATTGAGAAGATCCAACAACTACACATCTATTTCCATAGCAAATTGTATACATTTTAATTAGAAAACATATTTTCCGAAAAAGAAGGGATGGTGGTAAGTAGTAGGTCCGTGCGTGTGTAATGATTGGTTAGATAGATTGGACAATTACAAAACTAGCCTTTTATGATAAAAACTAATTCCTAAATTATAGAGGCAGTACTTATAATTATTTTCGTTAGGGGTTTGCACCATAACAAGACTCCAATAATTTATTGTCACGGAAAGTCTTACCATGAAAAGTATAGCTGAATTCGAGGATATGAATAGATTAATTCAAGCTGAAGGAAGTCAGGAGAACATATCAGAAGACGAAAGACGGTGGAACTTAGAAGACTCAAATGTCTATTCGGTAGCGTCTTTGTATAAAAGGTTAAACGATGGCGGTCTGAGAAGGAAAGAAGATAACATTATTTGGAGGGCTCAGGTGCTTCTGAAGGTCAAAGTTTTTTGTTGGTTAGTTCTAAACGACGCTATTCTTTCGAAAGCTAATCTGAGGAAAAGAAACATGATATCCGACGTAACTTGCGGGCTGTGCCGCAACGAGGTTGAGGATGCTCAACATATCCTATTTCTGTGCCCTAGAGCTAGACTAACCTAGGAGGTAGTTTGTAGGGGCTTTGGGTGTTCCCATTACCCGAGTTCTACCACTGACATTTGGGGGGTTTTAAGAAAGGATCATATTAGGATAGAAGATAGAAGGACTTGGGACTTAGCGACTGCTGCATCTATGTGGAACCTATTGCTGGATCGCAACGCTTTAATCTTTCGAAACAAATCATATACATTCCCTACCTCAATGCATAATATCTTCCTTCTTATTCATGATTGGGCAGAGGCAGCAGAGACCAGGAAGAGGCTGAAGATTGACGAAGGGGAATAGCCAACAAAGCAAGGATAAAGATGGTAAGTAGGAATGCTCAGGTTCGAACTGGACTATAGTCGAGTCGGGGGGTTCTTACGGAGGAAGTGGTTTTTCTATGTATCAGTTCTGTATCTTTTTAGACTATTGTATATCTATTTTGTTGGTTTTTACCTTTGGGTATTTGATGTAATGTGAGACCTGTACCTCACAGTTTTTTGCTTTTCTGTACTTTTTTGTTTTGTTATTTCTCATTAATGGAATGGTGACGGGTGTCATCCTTTTATCAAAAAAAAAAAAAAAAAGACTTCAATAATGGACACAAAGAATTTTGCCACATTTTGTGAAAGAGAAGCAAAGTAAAATATAAGCTTATATTTTTTTTTTATATATTGACAAAGATAATGCTCCTATGAGGAGTAGTTGATTAAGCTTTTAATGGGTAATAGGTTGTGCATCCCATCGAGTTTGGCTTAATAAGGACTGGTCCAATCGATCCATCCTGAAAGGGTAAGTATTTTTGTTAGGCTAAATTAAAAAAAATAGCACTCAACTATTATTTACTTTTTATAAACTCTTATCAACTATTTTATTATTATTATAAACCTCGCTCAACTTATTTTTTCAAGTTGCTCTACATTTTTTTTTTTTTTTGACTAAAATGCCTTTTCCCCTAACATAAAGAGTTTTTTTTTGTAATTTAGCTCATTGATTATATATTTGTGATTTACTCCCCCAAGTTATAGCATTTGTAATTTAAATTCCCCCCCCCCCCCCCCAAAAAAAAAAAAAAACTAGAATGACTAGGCTTTTTTGCAATTTAGTCCACTAATTGATAAATATTTGCAATTTTTTGTCCCATAAATCGTAATATTTGCAAATTAGTCCATTGATTAGAACGAATTAATCAATTTAATCTCCAAATTTAACATACATTATGATACTCTCTTCCTATACTTCAATAATTATATACCATTACTGAAATATTTTCAAGACTAGCATATATCTTGTGCGATGCACGAACATGTATAATGATCTTCTCAAGAATGTCAGCAAATCAATAATAATAACAACATCAAAATAATAATTATTCAATTAGAAGATTAGTCATAAAATAATCAAGCTAAATTATATTATACTATATATTAAGCAAAAACGTCTACCTCCTCTCTCTTTTCTCTATATTGAAATGAAGAAAGAAGAGGAAAGTAGGGTTCCACCAAATTATGATTTTGAAATTTGAATTTAGATTCAGAAAATCAAGAAATAATAAACTAAATTGTTTCCCTTAATTTTGGGGCCCCCTTAACTCCCACTCTCTTTCTCTCTCATCCTCTTTAAAACCATCTCCTCCACCTCCCTCTCTCTCTAATCAATGACCCTCCCTCTTGCTTTTTTTTTAAAAAAATTTAAAAAATGTATTATTTTCACAACACAACTCTATCTTAATGATAAGGTTTTTCAACATCATGTTTCTTTTTTTTCTTATTTAACATCGAGATTTCAAATGTTGTCATTTGTTAACTTCTTTTTGTAATTTTAGTTTACTTGCAATAACATTTGGAGGTGATTGCTTAAATCATTGAGAAAAACTACTTATGAGGTGCATGTACACATTAACCATTATGAATTGGGTGAAGATAAAATAGGTAGACGAGTAGAAAGTTCATTTTTCATTATATGCATTATCTGAATGATGTTCTGATTTCTCTGCAATTTTCTTTTTCTTGAAATATTTCAAATACATTATTTTGGAATCATGATTCAACTCTAACAATGAGGTTCTAAAATCATTCATCGGGCCTTCAGGGTGTCAATTTTTCAATAGAACTAAGAGGTGCTCTTGGATTGATTGCTATACATTGTATTTTTTTGTATATGAGGAAACTTATTGTTCATATACTTTCATACATAACTTTTTCTTTTAGCAAAAATCATGTGATCTAATTTTGTGGTTAAAATTATTGGTATGTTTTTATGATGGGAAAAAGGGGTATGAGCAACTTGCTCATTTAGTAAATAAGCAATTGATGATGTGACATATATGTGATTGGAAAAGCTTTAAAAAGGTTAGTTGTCCAATGTATCACATGCATGCCACATAATCAATTGCTCATTTACTAAATGAGCAGGTTGCTCATATCCCTTTTACCCTTTTATGATAATACATTTTTTTTATGTTGAAGTATGGAAAAAGTACTGACAATTATGGTAGTTTATAATATTTGTATGTTTAAAAATAATTGTAACACCTTTTTTAAAAAAATTGAAAAGTTTGTGCAATATTGCACAAGGGTACACTAGTACCTTCTTATTCTTCTTCTTTTTCTCTTTTTTTATCAAAATTGTTCTCCTCAACATATTTTTAATATTTTGCTAATACCTGTATCCTTGAATCGATGTAGCCATTTGTTGCTTTTGTTTGGTAGAAATTTATTCTCTAAATTGATTGTCATTCTAATTATGGGAATAAATGACTAATGCTGTAATTTGATGGATTAATTTGTAAATGTTATGATTAGAGGGACTAAATTACAAATACACATCAATTAATGGACTAAATTGTAAAAACTCAAAATTAAGTCATTCTAGCTTGGGGGGGGGGACTAAATTACACATACTATGATTTGAGGGCTAAATCATAAATATATGTTAATCATTGGACTAAATTGTAAAAAATTCTTCATGTTAGAAAAGGGGTATTTCTATTCACAAAAAATAGAGTAACTTAAGAAACTAAGTTGCATCAGATTTATATAAAAAAAAAAACAATAGGTGAGGGTGATTTGCTTTTTTTTTATTATTAAAATCTGAGCAAACTTGAGAGAGATGGTTTTGAAAAGGGTAAATCTCAGTTAACCCTACTGTAGTTTATACCGTTAGCAGTTTATCACTTAAGTTTTTTTTGGCAATTAACTCTACAGAAGTTAGTTTTTTGGGGTTTTGGCATACTCTATATTTGTAAAACAGCACAAACGACAATAAAAAACTACGAAACTTTGCAAGTAGGTCGGATTCACCAAACACAAGCTAACGCGACTTGTAGAAGTGAGTTTCGACTCATGGTTTGCGAGATATCGCTATGTATAACTTTCATACAAAATAAAGTAATACATGGCCATATCTCGCAAACCATGAGTCAAAACTCAATTCTACAAGTTGTGTTAGCTTGTATTTGGTGAATCCGACTACTCGCAAAGTTTCATAATTTTTAGTTGCCGTTTGTGCGGTTTTACAAATACGGAGTACGCCAAAACACTAAAAAAACTAACTTCGGTAGGGTTAATTGCCAAAAAAAAACTTCAGTATGATAAACTGCCAAAGATATAAACTACAATAGTAGGGTTAACTGAAATTTAATCTTTAGAAAATTTTGTTGAAACTCAGCTTTATATTTATACAATATATTATGCTAAACCACTTTTGGTCCCAGAATTTTTTTATTTTTTTATTTTTAAAACAAAAAAGGAGATCAAATGTAGGAGGCAACCCCCCACTCTTTCTCCATCCAAATTCTGAACTGGAATCATATCTCTTAATCAAACTTTAAAATTCGTGCAATATTGTATAAAGAACTTTTCAAAAATAGTTTTGTTATTTTCTCATTTTAAAAAATTATGTGCAATATATTGCACATAGTTATACTAGTTTTATTTATAAGAATGCCCAGCCCTCCCATATTTTGTTTTATCTAGACAAAAATCCAGCTGGCCTGCTTCAGACTTGATGTGATGTTGTAGCTTATAATAATTTGAGTAATGTTACACTCACTACCAATTTCACAGCATTTCTCTTTACTAGCTTAGGTGTCATACTCCAATAGGTGGGGAAAGAGAGAGTAGGTGGGGAGACTCTTCAATAGGAGTGTGCCATCTAAGTTAGTGAAGAGAATGGTAGTGGAATTTGTAGTGCCCCGAATTTTCAATATAATATCTCAGAAATACGTGGCACAATTCCTAGCATCTACCTCAATGTAATAGTAAACATAGCCAAAACACAGAATAATTTTTCAACTTTAATTACATCAATTCTTTACATAGCACAGCGGAAAACTAAACATCTTGAATTACATTTTTTTCTTTTACACCACAATCTTTTACAATTTGCATAAATCATATTATCATTCTACCACATGCATCCAAATCCCAAGCTAACAGTACCTACCTGTAAAACATGAGGGTAGAGATAATTCTAACCCCCAAAACTACGGGGTCAGCCATAACGGTGTGAGTGATATTAAAAGTAAACACAATTTAAATAAAACATAAAGAATAAATTCATGAACAACACATTCTTATAGGAGAAACAAATTAAATATAAAAATACGATAAATAAAGCATGAAAACATTCAGTGAAACTAGACTAAGTATCAAGTGTAAGAAAAATAGAAAACATCATGCATAATACAAGTTGTTGCCGCTGAAATCGGTGTGGGGGCAAACAGAGAGATTTGTGGATTTAAGGAAAATTGAATAGTCAAACCTGAACAACTTCACCGGAGTTTTGACTGAGATCTCCTCGCCGTTGACCTGCAAAAAATGCGAAACACCGGGGTTGATCCCAGCGACGCACCCTCCGACGCTCTTGTTAGTAATCTGAATGATTAAGAAAGAGCTTAAACTATAAAAAGATTGATTACCTGGTAACAGTGGGGGATGGGGAGTATTTATAGCCGCCTTAGGGATCAGTTTTAGGATATAACTAAATCCCTACTTCCCGATGTAGATGGATAGAAGTGGTTAAGACTGCTGATTAAGGATAATCATAAATCTGAATCCTCTCTTATCCAGTTGGACTGGATTTTTTACGGGTCGAGACTCGTACCCATTAAGACAGATCCGTTCATATGTGAAATTACCATTTTACCCCTGAGCTTTAAGATTCACACCTAATTTGAACGGTTCCGATTTAATCCTATTTTTTTAGCCATATCACGAGCCCTCCCACTCCCGAAGGCTGAGTTTGGTCAGCCTTTGAGGAGTAGTTTTACTGTTTTAATGGCTTGCGGAGTTGTATCGGAGTCCAAATGAGGGGTTTCGGATCTTAAACAAGGCATTATGGTAGTTTTCTGAGTGGGTAGAGCACTCAAGATTGTTTTTGAGCTTTTCTGGATTTTTGGGGATTTTTCTCGATTTTTAGTAATTTTTCGGATCATTTACTCAATTTTGCGGAGCGGTATTTTATTCCTTGAGGGCACTAATTAATCATTCTAAGCAAAATTATTTACCCAGGGGTTCAAAAACATTTTTCCGAATTTATAATTATTTTTTAGAATTTTTAATTAATTTTTCTGAATTTTTAATCATTTTTCCGCAATTTTTGAATAAACAATTCGAATTAAATAAATAAAAAATTGATTTTTCAATTCTATTTATGACGTGGCGCGATATGGGCTCTCCATCGGCTTTGGGCACAACTTTTGAGGAGATCTAACGTCTGTGGTTGCTCAAAGGTGGATTTTCCCTTTATTCTGGGGTCGGTGGCAAGTGGCTTCGGCAACGTTGCCGACCCCCGTTAATCACTTGGAGGAGCTGACACGTGTCAGGGAGAAGGCCGAATTCGAGGGAGGTTCGGGATCCCTTGCCGAGGTGTAGAGGTACCTCGGTGTGGCGACACGTGTAAAAAGTGGTTCGGCAAGGTTTGCCGAAGTCCGAGCGAGCCATTTTTCCATGTTTGAGCGTCGGTGCCAAGAATGCTCGGCAAGGCGTGCAGAAGTCCAAAGTGAGGTTTTTCTCACGTTTGAACGTCGGTGCCAAGAATGCTCGGAAAGGCGTGCCGAAGTCCAAATTGATTTTTTTCTCACGTTTGAGCGTCGGTGCCAAGAACGCTCGGCAAGGCATGCCGAAGTCCAAAGTAAATTTTTTTCTCACGTTTGAGCGTCGGTGCCAAGAGTTTTCGGCAAGGAGTGCCGAAGTTCAAAGTGATAGTTTTTTCTCACGTTTGAGCGTCGGTGCCAAGAACGCTCGGCAAGGCGTGCCGAAGTCCAAAGTGATTTTTTTTCACATTTGATCGTCGGTGCCAAGAACGCTCGGCGAGGGGTGCCGAAGTTCAAAGTGAGAGTTTTTTCTCACGTTTAAGCGTCGGTGCCAAGGATGCTCGGTAAGGAGTGCCGAAGTCCAAAGTGAGTTTTTTCTCACGTTTGTGCGTCGGTGCCAAGAACGCTCGGCAAGGCGTGCCGAAGTCTGAAGTGAGAGTTTTTTCTCACGTTTAAGCGTCGGTACCAAGAACGCTCGGCAAGGCATGCCGAGGCCCAAAGTGAGAGTTTTTTCTTCACGTTTGAGCGTCGGTGCCAAGAACACTCGGTAAGGCGTGCCGAAGTCCAAAGAGTGAGTTTTTTCTCACGTTTGAGCGTCGGTGCCAAGAATGCTTGGCAAGGCGTGCCGAAGTCCAAAGTGAGAGTTTTTTCTCACGTTTGAGCGTCGGTGCTAAGAACGCTCGGCCAGGTGTGCCGAAGTCCAAAGTGAGCTGCTGACAGCTTGGAGATGACAGCTAGCCTTTTGACTGTGGATCTTCTGATGATTTTGACCGTTAGTCATTAATGAGACGGTACAACTTTTTAGTCGTTTTGTGTAAATGGGCCTGATTGTTGGGTTTTTGAAGCCCAATATCCTCGTTTTGTGTGTCAACCTCTATAAGACTCACCCCCCCTTCATTTTTTCACTTCTCTACATTTTCACTCAGGCGTAATTTTCAGTAGCGAGAGCTTCCGGCAATCGTCGGCCGTTTTCCGATGAATTTTTCGACCGCGTGTGTCACTTCAAGGTAAATTATACTTAGTTTATTTTAAGTCAAAAATGTCTCTTTCCCCTACTTTGGAGCCCTCCCCCTCTGCTGGCGAAGCGCCGTCTCCGAGTTAGGTGCCTCGCATCGACAGGGGCAAGAGAGTCAATGGTCGGGATACCATAGTGGAGGATCCGAAGCGAATGGGGAGTTCGGGAGACTGCTAGGTGTCTTGACAGTGCTTCATAGGGTTCGGGAGCTTCTGGAGGAGCACGCCGAGCGTATTATATATGGGAGGGGGCAGAGCTTCGAAGAGAATGCTGCGAGGGAGACTTTGGAAGCAGACGATACTGTCTCGATCCTCAACGAGGCAGTCCTGGTGGCGATCCGTGAGTGCTTCCACATCCCCGAGGAGTATGAACTGATGCTGCCGGGTCCCAGGGTGAGGGCGAACTCGCCGATGCCAGTGAACATGTGTTTCTGGCCAGTCGACGCCTTCATCGCCGGAGCGCGTCTGCCCCTCCACCCCTTCGCCGTCCAAGTGCTGAGGTGGTTCGGGGTCAGCCCGATCCAGCTTATGCTGAACGCATGGAGGGTTATCAATGGGTTCGCGCTCCACTGTCAGGCAGCCGAGATCGAGCTGGACTTGAGGGTGCTTCGGACACTCTTTCGGCTTCACCAGCAGTACAAGTCCGAGTTCAGATACTACTTGGTTCCGAGGCACACTGCTCGGCTCGTCAGCTGCCCCGACTCAATAAATCACTGGCGAGACAAGTACTTCATCGTTCGGAGCCGCAAACCGTGGTGTATACCCTTGGATTGGGTGGAAGAGGTGAGAAGAGGGTACGGGGGCTGCCGGTGCTCTACCCCAACAAAGAAGAGATGGTTCAGATTCTCCTCGACTGGTCGAAGTTCGATTGGAGAGATTTGACTGAGGACATGCTCTTCAGGGGAGGGCTCTGCCGCATAGATCCTAGTATGCGGTTTTATTCGTTTGTTTTTTTCTTTTCTAATTCGATTATAACTTGTGTTTTACCCAAACTTTTCTCTTTTGTTGCAGAAAGGATGGACTATGATGCCATTTTGGCTCAGAGAGCATCCCTCGATAGCATGGAACCTCGGAAGCGAAAGAGGGTCGCCACGAAGGTGACCGCGCCGAAGCCAAAGACTGTTGACGTCGCCGTTCAGAAGGCGGAGGCTTCGGCAACGGTGACCCCGAGGAGGGCGGTAGCAGCAACCTCGGCATCGGCCGAGGCTGGCGAGTTCCCGATGGCAGCTGCTCTCGGGATGGAGGCGGTCCCGTTGACGGCGGAGGCCGAAGTGTTCCTGACCGAGGAACACAAGAAGATCTTCGTTCCGGACTGGCAGGTTTGGAAGCTGGACGGCTTCCTCGGCGATTCGACGTTGAGCATGCAAGCGTTGAAGCACTTGGCGACGCTGAAGAACCGAGCTGCCATGGATGCTGGAGGTGTGGGGGACGACGCCCTCGTGATCGCTCGCTCGGCGGTGTCGGTAAGTGTTTTGACTTTGTACTTTTTGACAACTTATTTATTTTTCTAACTTTTTCGACTTTGTGGGTCAGCTGCAGATAACCGTCCACTTTGGTCATCTCATGGAGAAGATCAAGGAGCTCAAGAAGGACCTGAAGAAAGAGGTCGACCGAGCTCGAGCCAAAAAAGCTCGGATCGCCAACGAGCTCGACAAATTGAAGGTCGAGGCGGACAGGAAGACGACGAGGTTGGAGTATCTCGAAGACCTCGTCAAGAAGCTCGAGGGCGATCTACTTCAGCAGAAGGAAGAGGCGGCAAAGCAGCAGGCCGAGGCTGTGGAAGCTGCTAAGGTTGCAGCGGCGAAGGAAGCCGAAACTGCGACTATGGACACTACAACACACAAGCTATTCACCAGCGTTTTTTTAGATCTTCACCGGCGGTTTTTTACGCCAGTGAAACATTCACCGGCGTTTTTATAAATGCCGGTGCAAATGCCGCCAAAGCGAGCGTCGCGGAATGATAGGGGTATACATCGACGTTTCTACTGGACGCGGTAGATCTTGAAAATACACCGGCGGTCACCTAACGCCGATATATGGGTATTTCTGAGTGCCGTCCTTTTCCCCAATATACATTTACCGGCGGTCACATAACGCCGGTATATATCTTTTCACCGGCATTTCCACAAACGTCGGTGTATGTTCAATATTTACCGGCGGTTGACAAACGCCGGTGTATGCTTATTTCTGAGTGCCCTATTTTCCCTACTTACAAGCACCGACATGTTGTAAAAACGCCGCTATAGTGAGATTCACCGGCATTTTATAAAATGTCAGTGTTTCTTAGTGCTGTTGCGGCTTATGGGTACACCGACGTGTGTGGAAATGCCTCTCTGTCGAAATTTCCAACTGATTAGTTGGATACACCGGTGTGTTATGAAACGCCGGTGTATGATCGTTTGATTTTTTCGCTCCAGTTTTTCATTCGATTTCAATTCACAATTTCATTTAAAAAACCTGTAAACTAATTCACAACTGATTCAACCAATTTCAGGCACATTAATGTGCAAATCACAACCAAACACAAGAATTAAAGATAATAAAGTTTCACACATATTCCATTAATCGTCCAAATTCACCGCAAAATTAACACAAAGTGTCATAATTAACAAATACAGTAATGAACATCCCAAATATCTCAACAATTACTTAAAACAACAATAAGGACATGACAACAACAAGGACAACATAACAACAACAAGGACAACTAGACTAGGCCGACCACAGATTCATACCTCTCGAGTCACTTCAGTTCTGATCATCAGAATTTTCTCGATCTGGGAGACTCACATTTGATTGATTGATCGGACCGCTCTGTGAAAAAAAAAAAAAATTAGTTCAACACTAGACCACAATACAGAATATACATATTTTTTGAACTTGCAAAAAGATCTACCTAATTCATAAATTCTAAGATCAAAGTGCCAATTGCAAATAGAATTGTTAATGATATATAGAGAGGTAAAATAATTATATTGCAGTGCTAAAAAGCTAGTACTTAATTTTGTTTTTGAATATATCTAAAATAGTAAAACAAATGAAAATCCAGTATCTAACTTGAAACCTTTATATTTTCCTCCGATTGGGAATATCCAGTATCTAAAACAGTAAAACAAATGAAAATCCAGTATCTAAGCATGTTTGTCTATTCTTCATCCCAACTTTGCCAATGATGTTTCTGGCTCCAAAAGAAACCTGCACAAGGTTTGTTCGGACCAATTCTTGACAGATTTGGGAATGCTGAAGATTTTAGATCCAGGATGACAAATATTTCATAGATCAATATGCTCAAAATTAAATATATTGCATAGATCACTGGTTGGAGATTCTAGTCATAGATCGATTATTTGGAGACCGACTTTCTAAAGAAAATGCCATTTGGAAGTATGAGGATACATGTTTGTTGGATCACCAATACTCCCATTTTTAATGAAAAAAATAAGAAGGGGCTCATATCAAGTGTAGTTTTAAGGAACTATCATCGTAGCAGGAAATCAAATATAGAAACCAGAAATGGAAACAGAAAGAGGAATGGTAGAGAATGAGGATACACCAGGCTCACATAGCAGCATTTTCCTCATCTCTCTCTCATCCCTTCTTTCTCTTCAACACACACACACAAAGAGATCTCCACTCGAGCCCTCTCTTTCTAATCACAGCCCAATTAAGAACATAGATGACAGCCACTAAACAACTAAATAGTAGGGTTTTTAGATTCTCAAAATGGCATTTTCTGACAAATTATCTCATAAACACTAATACGTGTCTTTCATGGATTCTATGACCAACCCCATTTTGGTATACAACATGCTTAGATGACAATTAACCCATTTTGGTAAATAGCATGCTTAGATGGCAATGATAGAATATCCAGTATGTAAAATAGTAAAACAAATGAAAATTTTCAGTATCTAAGCATGTTTGTCTATTCTTCATCCCAACTTTGCCAATGATGTTTCTGACTCCAAAAGAAACCTGCACAAGGTTTGTTCTGACCAATTCTTGACAGATTTGGGAATTCTGAAGATTTTAGATCCAGGATGACAAATTAGAGCACAAACACTAATACGTGTCTTTCATGGATTCTATGACCAACCCCATTTTGGTATACAGCATGCTTAGATGACAATTAACCCATTTTGGTAAATAGCATGCTTAGATGACAATGATGGAATATCTAGTATCTAAAACAGTAAAACAAATGAAAATTTCCAGTATCTAAGCATGTTTGTCTATTCTTCATCCCAACTTAGCTAATGATGTTTTCGGCTCCAAAAGAAACCTGCACAAGGTTTGTTCAGACCAATTCTTGATAGATTTGGGAATTCTGAAGTTTTTAGATCCAGGATGACAAATTAGAGCACAAACACTAATACGTGTCTTTCATGGATTCTATGACCAACCCATTTTTGGTATACAGCATGCTTAGATGACAATTAACCCATTTTGGTAAATAGCATGCTTAGATGACAATGATGGAATATCCAGTATCTAAAATAGTAAAACAAATGAAAATCCAGTATCTAAGCATGTTTGTCTATTCTTCATCCCAACTTTGCCAATGATGTTTCTGGCTCCAAAAGAAACCTGCACAAGGTTTGTTCTGACCAAATGCATCAACAGATTTGGGAATTCTGAAGATTTTAGATCCAGGATGACAAATTTTGATTGGGCTGTGATTGGAGATTCTAGTCATAGATCGATTATTTGGAGACCGATTTTCTAAAGAAAATGCCATTTGAAAGTATGAGGATACATGTTTGTTGGATCACCAAAACTCCCATTTTTATTGAAGAAAAATAAGAATAAGGCTCATATCAAGTGTAGTTTTAAGGAACTGTCATCGTGGAAGGAACCCAAATATAGAATCAGCAGAAAGAGGAATGGTAGAAAATGAGGATACACCAGGCTAACATAGTGGTATTTTCCTCACCTCTCTCTCATCCCTTCTTTCTCTTCAACACACGCACACAAAGAGACATCAGCAACAATAGCAAGAGCGACAACAACAACAATAATAATAAATTATAATAAACGAGATGTCTCTATATGGGTTTCCAGATCTCCACTCCAACCCGTCTCTTTCTAATCACAGCCCAATTAAGAACATAGACGACAACCACTAAACAATCCAATCACAGCCCAATCAAAATTTGTCATCCTGGATCTAAAATCTTCAGAATTCCCAAATTTGTCAAGAATTGGTCAGAACAAACCTTGTGCAGGTTTCTTTTGGAGCCAGAAACATCATTGGCAAAGTTGGGATGAAGAATAGACAAACATGCTTAGATACTGGAAATTTTCATTTGTTTTACTGTTTTAGATACTGGATATTCCATCATTGTCATCTAAGCATGCTATTTACCGAAATGGGTTAATTGTCATCTAAGCATGTTGTATACCAAAATTGGGTAATTGTCATCTAAGCATGCTATATGCCAAAATGGGGTTGGTCATAGAATGCATGAAAGACACGTATTAGTGTTTGTGAGTCTGCAGTGGGGTGCAGCTATGATCAATAGTTGGAGATTCTAGTCATAGATCGATTATTTGGAGACCGACTTTCTAAAGAAAATGCCATTTGGAAGTATGAGAATACATGTTTGTTGGATCACCAAAACTCCCATTTTTATTGAAGAAAAATAAGAATGGGCTCATATCAAGTGTAGTTTTAAGGAACTGTCATCGTGGAAGGAAACAAAATATAGAATCAGCAGAAAGAGGAATGGTAGAGAATGAGGATACACCAGGCTAACATAGCGGCATTTTCCTTATCTCTCTCTCATCCCTTCTTTCTCTTCAACACACGCACACAAAGAGACATCAGCAACAACAGCAAGAGCGACAACAACAACAATAATAATAAATTATGAAAAACGAGATGTCTTTATATGGGTTTCCAGATCTCCACTCAAGCCCTCTCTTTCTAATCACAGCCCAATTAAGAACATAGACGACAGCCACTAGACGACAGCCACAATGCAGACTCACAAACACTAATACGTGTCTTTCATGCATTCTATGACCAACCCCATTTTGGTATACAACATGCTTAGTAAAAAGAAGATTGTTCAAAAATTACATTAAAACAATAAATATAAGCTCTTCAAAATTACCAACTTAAAGACTTACCGGTGGTGGGACTTGAGATTGCTGCCTTATTAACTGGGACATTTGTTCTTGGAGGAGTGCCACTTGTGCCTTCAATTCTGTCATCTCCTCGTCCCGAGTCCCACTTGAAGTAGATTCACTCCATCCGAATAACCGCGAGGGGGTTGGTCCTAGCCCCATAATCTTCTTCTTCCATGCACCTAAACTCGTCATGTTTTGATACTCATCTTCGCCACATAGATCGGTCTCCTCATCTTGCTCCGGCCTTGCCCTTTTCTTGCCCTTTTTGTTGACTTGTGGTTCTTTTCCATATTTGAACTGATGACCATCTACCCGCCTCAAAATATCTGACCCAGAAGAAGCTCCTGGAGCATGTTCCCACCCGTCGGTACCATCAAATGTCACTGTCTCTGCCCGAAATATATGTGTGTCAAGAAACCATCTCCTATGACCCATATAGCAAAACTTTCTACCATGGTACAACCACCTTGAACTAGTTTGGTCAGCACAACAAGGACATGCATAACGTCCTTTATACTATATCCAGATAAATTTGCATATGCTGGAAAATTATTAGTTGTCCAAGACAACACGACCCGAAGAGAAAATGTTTCTTTAGCCATTGCATCATAGGTTGGAACACCTACCCACAATTTCTGAAGTTCATCTATTAACGGCTGTAGGTACACATCTATATTATTTCCAGGGCCTTTCGATCCAGGAACTATCATGGACAAAATAAATGAGGAGTGCTTCATGCATTTCCAAGGCGGCAAATTGTATGGTATTAACATAACAGGCCATATGCTGTATGTACTACTCATTTACCTAAAAGGGTTGAACCATCACTAGCTAGTCCAAGTCTCACATTCCGAGGATCTTCCGCAAAATCGGGATATCTTTCATCAAATTTTTTCAAAGATTGAGAATCATCAGGATGTCTAAGAATCCCATCATTAGTGCGACCTTCAGCATGCCATTTCATATCACAAGAAGTTTTCGAAGACATAAACAATCTTTGTAGCCTAGGAATCAGAGGAAAGTAATGCAATAGTTTGGCAGGCTTCTTTCTCCTACTTCCCTTAGTAGATCCACTGGCTTGATCGTCTTGATTTGGTGTTTCTGACCATTTCAAAGAACCACAGACTTCGCAATTCTCCAGACTTTCCTTACCTCTCGTGAAAAGCATACAGTCATTTGGACATACTGCTATCTTCTCATACCCTAGATCGAAAGAATTTAGGAATTTTTTGATTTTATAGGCCGAGTTTGGAATACAGATTTCTGGAAATGCTTCATTCAACAATTCAAGTAGCATAGTGAAGGACTTAGCAGACCACCCGTTTAAACATTTAATCTGAAATAGTCTGACAATGAATGAGAATTTAGAGAATTTGGTGCAATCGCGGTACAGCGGAGTACTAGCATCTTCAAGCAACTTAGCGAAGGATTCTTGCTATTTATTATTTTCAGGGGTGGGGTCAGGCATTTCCTCGTCCACCCCACCACCAATGTGTGATGTTTCTGTTGACTCATTATGAACTTGGGTTGTTGGATTATTGGTGTGGAAAGAAACATTATGAATCCCCAAGGCGTCTTGCACCAAAGCATGCATCTCATCGGGAACACTTAAGTCTTCGTTCACTAAGGGCTCATCTTCATTTTCTAATACAACCGGACAAACAGGAGCCACCGTATGATCCTCTCCATGAAAAAACCACCGTGTGTACCCTTGAAGAAAACCGTTGACAACCAAATGTGTATGTATTACGTCACATGTCCTCAAATTATAATTTGTACACCGGAGGCATGAACAAAGAATTGGGTTGGGATCACGGGAATGTCGTTTGGCAAAGATAATAAAATCTTTAATACCATCCCAGTACTCTTTGGATAATTGTGGTTTACTAATCCATCTTCTATCCATTATAAAAATAGCACACAATCTGAAATTAAAATTTGATATATTAAATAGTATTAGATTTAAAAGGTATTTTTTATATTTAATTTTACCTTTTTTAAAACCATCCCTAGCTGCAAATAAATAAACGATATAACAATTAACTGTAAAATAAAGTAATCTCAGTCCAAAAATTGTATAAAAAACAATTAAATCTTAATACAATCTACTCTATTCAAATAACCCTAAACTACCTTTGTGAAAATTATCTCAACCACCTTAGTGCATTTTATCGCACACCTTGTATTCGAGTGTAATATCGATTCGACTATAGTCTCCCCTGTATTTGGCTTTCCGTTCAAGGAGATGATGATGGTAAAGTGTATTTGCTGTTGAGAGGAATAGGACGAATAATGAGGGCGCCGTGCTGTAAATATGATAACAAGAAGATCTGATGACTCATGAACTATTCTGTTCATGGCTACTAATAATCAGTTACTTATCCCAAAATAATAATAATAATAATAATAATAATAATAATCTCTATACTTCATCTACATTTGTTCTCATTTAACCTTAATTAAAGTGGCTCAACTGGAAATGAAAGCTTATCAAACAATTTTCAGTAATAGATAAAACTTGTATAAGATCTTTGTTATACCAATCTAGACATGACATCTTCCAGTCCATAAATTTAAAAAGGATCTCCGTATGTACTTCAATATTATAGCGTGTAAACCTTACAATTATTTGCATGGAGTTCAAAATATCTCAAATATCTTAATCATAGAGCAGAACCTTACACAAGTAAAAATGTGAACTATCAAAGAACAATGTCAAAAGGTATCCATCACCCCAAATCACCAACTCCAGATTTACATTTACACATTCTCTCATAAAACACCCATCCCTAAATACCACAAATGACAAATTATATTCTCCTCTATTATCATTTGTCAAGCAAACAGTTTACTCAATGATGGACAATAACTAAAAAATAGAAATTTCTTATTTAACTTCCTAAGTTTACTCCATACTTGCATGACATCTCAAGCATCTAAAATATAGTCTACAAACTATTCCTTACCAAAAAAACAAAACAAAACAATCAAAAAAACTACCCATTCTTCCAAATGCCCGCAATTGAGAGCCAGAGGCAATGTCAAATCCTCACCAAATGTCAAAACACCTAAACCATGGACCAAATGACATATCTAACACAGAATTGGAAACATTAAATGAAATTTCACACGATAACACATCAATCTAGTAAACCCACTTAATTCCACAGCCAAGATCTAATCTCGCGAGGCATCAAACATCATTATGCAATCAAAAAGACCTTCATGTTCTAGTTCACAGTATCACAAATACAATATGTCCAACATATTTTGTAAACAGTAACGGATGAAAAATAAACAAAGAACTCTTCCATCATGAAGATGTTCTCATGAAATCCCAAGCATCGAAAAAAAATGAGAAGAATAAAGCATTATACCACTCAATGTCAGAGGAGTTATTGACGGTGGGAGGGACTGGGGCTGTCGGAGATGGCGACTTTTCGAAGATGACGGAGATGGCTGTCGGTGATGGCTATCGGAGATGACAGTGGGGGGGACTAGGATTGGGGTGACGACGGAGGATATGGAGACGGTGACGGTGGGGCTGTCGGAGATGGCAACTTTCGAAGGGAACTCGGATCGGGCATTTTGGGGGGGTGAGAGAGAGAGAGAGAGGAAAGACGAGGGAAGGAGGGAGTTTTGATCGGGTTTGGGAACTCGAAAATCGACGAAGGGAAGGAGGGAAAACGAAGGGCGCGGTGCGAAAAAATAGGATTTGGGGAAAAAGCGAGCGAAATGTTAGGGTTCGCGGGGATTTATCCCAGTTAATTCACCGGCATTTTTTTAAAAAAATGTCGGTGAATGGGAGAAGATTTTTGGTCACATTTTACATGTATATTTGCCAGCGTGTTTTATTAAAACGCCGGTGAATATTACCCTTCACCGGCATTTTAACACAAAATGCCAGTGAATATCATAATTTCTCGGCGTTTTATAGAGTCCGCCGGCCTATAGCCATCCAATCTGATGCTCCCTTCCTGGTCTCTTCCTACCCCGCCGCGAATGGTAAAACACCGGGGAAGATATGCCGGTAAATCCATCATGTGTTGTAGTGGGAGAAGGCCCAGGGTTTCCTTGTGGCCAACATGGCCAAGGCATACGCTCGCGTCATCGAGTAGGTGTCGGAGCGGTTCCCCGGGGTCGACTGCTCCGGATGGCGTCTCTTCCCCGATCACGTCGACGGTTTTGACGACAAGTCCGAAGGGGAAGTTGGGTACGAAGAAGCAGATGTCGAGGTCGAGATCGTCGGCGAACGTCAGGGATCTGAGGTGACCCCGCTAGCGATGGTCGCACCTTCGGGGGAGTCCGACCCCGTCCCTTTCCGATGCCCTGGGAAAGAGGTCGCCCTCTGACTTCAGCTTCTTCTTTTTTCCTTTTACTTTTGTGTTTTTTGATGCATTGCCTAACTACGGACTGGCCACCGCACTTTTGGAATAAATGAAATATATCTTTTTGAATTCGACTAAGTATTTGTAAATCTTTGGAAATGAGTTTACAAAAATTTTCTTGAAATTTGGCTAAGTGTTCACGTCGCCCTGCCAAAAGCTTCGGCTACGTGTTCACAATTTTTATTTTTTTTTGAAATTTTGCTATGTTCATGTTGCCTTGTTCAGGAGTTTTGGCTATGTGTTTACCAAATTTGCTAATTTTTGCTAAGTGTTCTCGTCGTCTGCCTTGGAATTTTCAGCTTGTCGAAGCACCTTATGCGGCTGAGGAGATACGTCCCGAGGCTGGCCTAGGGGTGACGAAGTTATGCCTAGGTAGGTGCCGAGAGCGCCTCTACGAAGTTGAGTTGGAGCTTCGCAGAGTCGAACGTGAGCGAAAACATCTGTAACTAATTGTAGGTCGTCGAGATATCGAGGTTCGGCGGCTAGAAGAGCGGCTTAGGGAGACGACCCCTGAAGGCGATGATGATGGCTCATCAACAGCCTTTAATCTCGGCCTGAGGCTTAAGCATCTCCGCCACTCCTTGACGAAGATGACAACAGAGAGAGATGAACTGTTAGCTGAGATTTACAACTTGACGATAGCAGGAGACGAGCTTTTGGCGGGGAAAGAAGAACTAACAACAGTGATGGGCAAGTTGACGACGGAGCGACATGAGTTGTTAGCAACAATGAGCAAGGTGACGGCAAAGGTTGACGAGCTGAAGAGGGTTACGGTCGACAAGAGCATTGAGGTTACTCATCTCCGATGAATTATTGCCGACAGCTCTGGTGCTGCAGGTTCCGCTGGGCTTCCTTGCTTAAAGATGGCTATGAAGGATGACTCTTTGAAGGAATGGATCGTCGAACTTGAGGCGGAAGTCGCTCGCCTCAAACCCCAACCTAGACGGGTCAATGACAGAAGCACGTCATGTACTCGTGAAGAGAGCGAGAGAGGAATTTCCTTTTACGAGCTTGCAACTCGCTCGCCCATTGCTCGGTGAAGCCCTAGTGATGCACAAAGTGGGGTGGCTGCTTCGTCGAGTGGAGCGTCCGTTGGGGCCACCGTCAGAGGCAGTACTGAAGATGCATATCAGTTTGCTAGTCTAGGGACGAGCGCCGAGGTTAGACGTCGGCCATATAGCATTCGTCGTCCTCAGGTGTCTTTAAACCGAAGCATCCCTGCCCCGAGGAGGTGTTGAAGTAGTTGTCTGTGTTTTGGTTCTTTTTGTTCTCCAAGTTTTGCATCTTGTCATAGTACGAGAAGTGGGTCTTGTAATTTTGGCCTTTCAAATTTTGCAACTTCGTCGTAGGGGAGAATAGCTGGTCTTGTAATCTGAGTTGTTTCTCAAACTTTATAGAAGCGAAACTTGTTTCCTCTTTTGTACTTACGTGTTTTGTTAATTATCTATTGATAGTTGTAGGAGTACTCATGAATGGCGAACATCTCCTTACTCGCTTATGAGCGAGTAGTAGAAGTAGAGTCGAGTCAAGCGTTGGACTCCGAACTCGTCGTTTTTAGAATATGTTCAACGGTTGCGGGAGCAGTTCCGAATGGCGAAACCCTTCTAACTCGCTTAAGAGCAAGTTTGCGAAGTGGAATCGGGCCAAGTTTTGGACTCCGAAATCGTCGTTTGAGTAAGTTTCAACGGTTGTGGGAGCAGTTCCGAATGGCGAACCACTTCTAACTCGGTTAAGAGCAAGTTTGCGAAGCGGAATCGAGCCAAGTTTTGGACTCCGAACTCGTCGTTTGAGTAAGTTTCAACGGTTGCGGGAGCAGTTCCGAATAGCGAACCACTTCTAACTCACTTAAGAGCAAGTTTGCGAAGCGGAATCGAGCTAAGTTTTGGACTCCGAACTCGTTGTTTGAGTAAGTTTCAACGGTTGTGGGAGCAGTTCTGAATGGCGAACCACTTCTAACTCACTTAAGAGCAAGTTTGCGAAGCAGAATCGAGCTAAGTTTTGGACTCCGAACTCGTCGTTTGAGTAAGTTTCAACGGTTGTGGGAGCAGTTCCGTATGGCGAACCACTTCTAACTCGCTTAAGAGCAAGTTTGCAAAGTAGAATCGAGCCAAGTTTTGGACTTCGAACTCGTCGTTTATTTTTTTGAAAACACAATTAGGTTATTAAACAGAGAGATAAAATGATCACAAGAGAATCATTATGCAAAAGAAGTTCTTTATTAATAATTGCTCAATCGGCTGCTTCTAAGTTGCAGGCCGTTATTATAATGGGAGAATAAAAAAATAAATACAAATGAAAAGAAGATAGGAATGGCCGAACATTTGATGGTACTCGGAGAGGCGTTCAAACACCCTCTTGGTACTTCAGTAAATAGTCGGTGTTCCATATTCTTGGTATCTCCCTGCCTTCGAGGTCTTCAAGACGATATGCTCCTAGCCGAACTACCTTGGAGATCTTGTATGGTCCTTCCCAATTCGGGGCTAGCTTGCTCTTTTGGCTGGGGAACAAGATGGCTAGCTTTCTGAGGACTAAGTCCCCCTCCTTGGGATCTGTGGGACGGACCCTTTTGTTGTAGGCCTGCTCGATTCTTCTCCAATAATTTTCTTGGCGAATCGAAGCTCTTTCGCGGAGCTCATCGATAAGGTCCAAATTGGCTCGGAGCTCCTTGGCATTCTGCTCTTCATTATATGCAACTAGGCGAGGGGATGGCAAACCACGGCCTCAGAACCGTAGGTGAGATTGAAGGGCGACTCTCCTGTGGGGATCCTTTTTGTAGTGCGGTAGTTTCACAATACATTAGGAAGTTGTTCTGCCCATAAGCCTTTGGCCAACTTGTCTAGTCTCTTCTTGATGCCTGAGAGGATCTGCCTGTTGGTGTTCTCTACGTGGCCATTGGATTGAGGATGGGAGACGGAGGAGAAGCGCTGCAGAATGTCGAGGTCTTCATATAAGGAGCGAAATGCCGTCCCCATAAACTGTGTCCCGTTATATGTTACCAGGACTCGAGGTATGCAGAACCTACAGATCACATTTTTCCAGAAAAACTGCTGCACTTTGTTCTCAGTAATGGTTGCCAGTGGTTCGGCCTCGATCCATTTGGAGAAATAGTCGATTGCCACGACTAGGAACTTGAGCTGGCCTGGAGCTGGTGGGAACGGACCTAGTAGGTCCATCCCCCACATTGCAAAGGGAATTGGACTCGAGAGAGATGTGAGTTGGGCTTGCGGTAGGCGGCGGATATTGGAGAATTGCTGACAGGGGCTGCATTGCCGGACATGTTGTTCTGCGTCTCGAAGGAGGGTAGGCCAGAAGTACCCGTAGTTCAAGACTTTTCTGGCGAGGGACCTTGATCCCGAATGGGCTCCGCCTATCCCTTCGTGGAGTTCTCTCAAGGCATACAAGGCTTCTTTTGGAGAAAGACACCTCAAGTAGGGTCGGCCATCTACTTGGGTATAGGAGCGTTTGTACAAGACTCCCTCAACGAGGGTGTACCGCTCCGCTCTCGTTCGAATTCAGCGAGCTTCTTTAGGATCTTGGGGGAGAATCCCATCTCTGAGGAACTCAATCAAAGGCCTCATCCAGTTATCCTCGAGTTGGACAGGTAGCGACTCTATTGAGTCGATGGCTTCTTCTTCGATGCTGGGCCTTAGTAGAACTTCGATCAGGATGGTCTGCTCGAGGCCTTAGAGGGAGGAGGCTAGTTTTGAGAGGGGATCTGCTTGGGCGTTCTCCTCTCTAGGGATCCGTTGGAGTTGTGCTTCTTCGAACGAAGCCATGAGACTTTTGACCTTGGCTAGGTACTTGGCCATTCGGTCGTCTCATGCCTCGTATTCTCCTAAGACCTGATTCACCACGAGCTGAGAGTCACTGAATATTCGAACACGTTGCGCTCCTGCCTTGCGAGCCATGCCTAGCCTGCTATTAGAGCTTTGTACTCAGCTTCGTTGTTGGAAGCCTTGAAATTGATGGGGAGGGAGTATTGGAGAATGAAGTCATCTGGGCCTACCAGAATAACTCTGGCTCCGCTCTCTTCAGCGCAAGAAGACCCATCCACATACACCGTCCAGATGGGTGGCCCATTTGCTGCTTGACTGACTTCTGGGATCGTGCTTTCCACTATAAACTCGGCTAGGGCTTGAGCCTAGATAGCAGTCCGAGGCTGATAAGATATGTCGTATTGACTTAGCTCGATTGACCACTTCATTATATGTCCGGAGGTCTCGAGCTTATACAGGACCTGCTTGAGCGGCTGGTCGGTAAGGACGACCACCGAATGGGATTGGAAATAGGGACAAAGCTTTCTGGCTGCCATAACCAAGGCGTAGGCCATCTTTTCCAATCTCGGATAGCGGAGCTCGGCATCTCTAAGGACCTTGCTCACATAGTAGATAGGCTTCTATGCCTTATCTTCTTCCCTCACTAGGACAGCGCTAAGGGTTTGTTCAGAGGCAGCGAGGTAGAGATAAAGGGTTTCCCCGAGAGTAGGCTTGCTGAGGAGTGGGGGGTTGACCAAGTAGGCTTTGATTTGGTCGAACGACTCTTGCTGCTGCTGGCCCCACTCGAAGCCCTTAGCCCCCCTAAGGGCTTTGAAGAAAGGAAGACACTTTTTCCCGGACTTGGAGAGGAAGCGCCCTATAGCCGCGAGGCATCCTGTGAGCTTTTGCACTTCTTTCACATTTGTAGGAGGAGCCATATTGGGTATAGCTTTTATCTTCTCAGGGTCGGCTTCAATCCCCCTTTGACTGACCATAAAGCCCAGAAATTTACCAGATGAGACCCCGAATGCACACTTATTCGGGTTTAGTCTCATGTTATGTGTCCTCAATACGTCGAAGGCTTCTTGGAGGTCGGTGACATGGTCGGACCCAAGGATACTTTTTTCTAGCATATCATCAACGTAAACCTCCATGTTCCGCCCGATCTGATTGTTGAAGACCTTATTGACGAGGCGTTGGTAGGTGGCACCAGCATTTTTTAGCCCGACGGGCATTACCCTATAGCAGTAGAGGCCTTGATCTGTGACGACGGACGTCTTCGGGATATCTGGAGGAAACATTCGGATTTGGTTGTACCTGGAGAAGGCGTCCATGAAGCTCAGCAGCTCATGGCCCGAAGTGGCGTTGATCAATGTGTCGATACTGGGGAGTGGGAAAGGATCCTTAGGGCATGCTTTGTTCAAATCTGTGAAGTCGATGCAAATCCTCCAACTTCCATTGGCCTTTTTTACCATCACGACATTGGAGAGCCACTCCGGATAGTTGACCTCTTGTATGAACCGGGCTTTGAGGAGCTTCTCCACTTCTTCCTTTATGGCCTGCTGGCATTTCGAGGCGAACTTTCACCTCTTCTTCTAGACCGGTTTGGACCCCGGAGCGACACTTAGATGATGGACTAGGAGCTCTGCAGAAATCCCGGGCATGTCAGCTGCTGTCCATGCAAAGTGGTCGCGGTTCTTCTTTATGCACTGGGCTATGTCGGAACAGAGGGCAGAGGGAAGGGTTTTGCTGATGAAGAATTTGCGGGTCGAATCTTCTTCCGAGAAGAGTACTTCCTCTAACTCGTCTACCGGCTCCGACATTGGCTGGGTGTTCCCCTGGGGAATTTCAAGGGTCTCGAGGGAAAGGACGGGTCCACCGGTCGAGGTCATATAGCATTTGCCGGTCATCTCCTGACTTCCCCTTCCTTCCCCTTCCTTCCCCTACGCTTGCTTTGGTGGGGAACTTCATTTTTAGATGATAGGCTGATGGGACGGCTTCTAAAGCGGCCAGGCCAGGTCGACCTAGGATCACATTGTAGGCGGCTGGGACGTTAATAACCATGAAGTCCATTGGCTCCGTTCGCGTAGTAAGAGTTTTGCCAGCGGTTACGTCGAGGGTTATAACACCTACAATCGTCACTGGCACTCCCGTGAACCCATGGAGAGTATAGCCAGCGGGCTTGAGCCTGTCCCGTGATAATTTGAGCCCTCGGAAGGCCGCTAGAAAGAGGATGTTGACAGAACTGCCATTATCCACTAGAATTCATTCTACTTTGAAGTTAACCATGTGGAGGTTAATCACCAGTGCATTACAGTGGGGGGTTCGGACACCCTCTAGATCTTCATCCGAGAAAGTAATCGGGACCCCAAGACCTTTGGGAGGGGGTAGGCTGTGCACCGAATTGACTTCCCTGATGAAAGCCTTTCGAGATGAGTTAGAGGTTCCTCCCATTGGTCCTCCGTGGATGAGGTGCAAGATGCGCTCTTCTTCGAATTCGGGAGTCTCGTCACGCATTTCCGGGTGCTTGTTAGCCCCTCTGGGGGGTGGAGGAGGATCGACCCCCGGTCCTTTCTTACAAATTTGGAGAGCTGCCCTCTCTAAACAAGGGCTTCGATCTCATTTTTCAGGGCCCGACAGTCATTGGTGTCGTGGCCGTGGTCTCGATGGTGGCGGCACCACTTCTCCTTATCCCTTTTCTTCCCAGGAGTATTCATCTTTGGGGCAGGAGATAGGATCCCTTCTTTCTCTACCTCCATTAGAATGGTTGAAAAATTGTCATTGAGAGGGGTAAACTTTTCAAATCTGGGAGGTGGACGGCGCTGACCCCCGTTGTCCTTCTGGAGCTTTTTAGCTCCCTCTTCTTCAGCGGCCTTCCTCTTATTTCCAAAAGAGGATCCCTCGAATGTGGGCAATGTTCAGCTTCCTCTGTCCGGATGTACTTCTCACTTCTGAGAAGAAGGACGGAGAATTCTCGCGGGGGCTTTTTGGCTAGGGAGGACCGGAGGTTCGAGTTGAGGACATTGGACTGGAAGGCGGCTGCAGCGACCGATTGGTCGAGGAAAGTGATGGACCTGGCTTCCGCGGTAAACCTCTTGACATAGTCTCTCAGTTTCTCGCCCTTCTTCTGATTAAGGAAGAGTAGTAAAATACTCATTTTTTCAGAGCGGCGGCTGCTCATGAAATGGGTTATGAAGAGGGTCTCGAACTATTCAAAGGAGAAGATGGAGGATGGGCGAGGTGAGAGTACCATTCCCGAGCCGAACCTTTGAGAGTAGCTGGGCAAGTCTTGCATAGGAGGGCATCGGAGGCCTGATGGATCATCATGAGAGTTTTGAAACTCTCGATGTGATCCATGGGGTCTGATTCTCCCGTGTGTGTCTCGAACTGTGGGGGTTTGAAATTTGCTGGAACGGGGGCCTCCATGATGGTTCAGGAGAACGGAGGTCTGCTTGGACGGAGGGTCCTCCCTCTTAGCTCCTCATCCCTATCTAGTTAACTGAGGCGCCTCTCCATCTCGTGGAGACGGCAGTAGACAACATCATCCCTTCGACGGTATCCTGGTGAGCCTCTGGACTCGTCTTTGTATGAAGGGGAGCGTGGGCTATGGCGACGGTAGCTCGAGGACTGGTGAGGACTAGGGATGTGATGGCGGTGGCTCGGAGCTTGAGGAGGACTTAGGGAGCGATGGCGATGGCTTCGAACCAGCTCAGGAGTGGGGACCCTCTGAACATTATTGTTGTTGTTTGGTGGGATATTGAGGGCCTGCAAGATTGTTGCCTGGAACTCTTGGAATTCTGCTCGGGTGATAGGTCCGTTCTGGTCCCTCTGGGACTGCCGACCAGCGAAAGAACGACGCCTTCTTCGACGGTACTCCGGGGACTCCCTCTGTCTCTTATGAAGAGGGGACCTCCTATGGTCGCGGCGGTGAGGAGATCGCGCATTTAGGCATTCTGAGCGGGAGGCTCCTTCTCGGGTCCGCCTTTCATCCAAACGGTGGCAAAGGTCTTCCTTTTTCTGTCGGTTGATGATGATGTTGGGGAGGTCTTCTGAAGGCCGAGGGTTATGGGATGCCATGGAGTCGGTAGAAGGGTTATGTACGGAGATATGGTCGCGGTAAAGAGGTTGCTTCTGAGGGTGAGGACGAGAGGTCCCTATACCAGCGTTCTGGGGCCCGAGTGGAGCCTGCTGGGATTGAAGATTTTGGAGAGGAGGCTGCCCCCGCAGCAGCGGCAGATCAGGTTGAGGAGGGAGCTGTTTCTGTTGCTAGAAGGGTTGGAGGGGAGCCCCCGGTTGTTGTTGTTGAGGAGGAATGGGAGTAGGTCCATGGTTGGACCCTCTGGATCTTATTTTCCTTGGTGGCATGGCTGGAGACGGTATTGACCGGTGGAAGATGCTGGACTGCTATTCGCGTTCCCACAGACGGCGCCAATCTGTTGCCGCTGAAATCGGTGTGGGGGCAAACAGATAGATTTGTGAATTCGAGGGAAAATGAATAGTCAAACCTGAACGACTTCACCAGAGTTTTGACCGAGATCTCCTCGCCGTTGACCTGCAAAAAGTGCGAAAAACCGGGGTTGATCCCGGCGACGCACCCTCCAACGCTCTTGTCAGTAATCTGAATGATTAAGAAAGAGCTTAAACTGGAAAAAGATTGATTACCTGGTAATAGTGGGGGATGGGGGGGTATTTATAGCTGTCTTAGGGATCAGTTACAGGATATAGCTAAATCCCTACTTCCCGATGTAGATGGATAGAAGTGGTTAAGACTGTTGATTAAGGATAATCATAAATCTGAATCCTCTCCTATTCAGTTGGACTGATTTCTTACGGGTCGAGACCCATACCCATTAAGACAGATCTGTTCATGGGTTATTGGGCTTTGAAGAAAAGCCCCGTTCCCATTTCAGACCCGTTTATAGGTGAAATTATCATTTTACCCCTGAGCTTTAAGATTCGCACCTGATTTGAACGGTTCTGATTTAACCCTATTTTTTAGCCATATCACAAGTCAAGAAAACACAAATGCAGTATGAAGACTCTCTAATGCATACTTGTCAAATTCTATGCATCCCACAATACATAGGTCCGGTGCAAGCCCTTATCGTTTTCCACTTTATAGGGTTAAATCCTTCGCTATGCAACTAATCCTACAACGATGACTACAACGAGATTTAGATAAACTGTGAGTATCTAGCCCATGTCTCGATAATTCTGGAGGTCAATCTCTATCCACAGATAATTCCGGAGACTATTTTACTCACACCTGGGAATTTTCGAGAATACCCCACACCGCAAGCTATGGCGCCTCATCACACGAATACCCTATGAGCGTCAACTGGACCCCGATAATTTTGGAGATCAATCCAACACCGTAGGTAATTCCAGAGACTATTTCACTCACACCTCGATAATTTCGGGAATTATCTCACACTGCAAATCATACTGAGGTCCATAACTCATGTTCGTACTCATTTCATTATATCATCATCTAGTGTCTTTCCTTATCTTATTAAGTTAATTAATTAATTAAAAATCTCCCAGAGTTGGTGTACCATATCAGACTTAACTCAACTGATCAACAATCAAGACCACAACGTGGCCAAACCAAAAAAAACTCATCTGCCGGTAACTAGGGTCCCACTCACCCTCTAGAGACTCACAACTCAACTATTCACACAACACTTTCATTTAAAACTCTTAATTTCATTATCAATTCGTTCATAATTAGAAAACTTCTTAAAAATCAACAAATCCAAATCCATCCGAATACTCACAAATTTCCAAAAATGAAATATGATGTTAAATCCACTAAATAACCAAGTTTCATGTTTTGAAGTCACAGAAAAATCACAAAACATCAATATCTTGTCATCCATATACATTTCGCTTCTTAAAGTGATAGAAATACAAGTTAAACTCTATTATAATCAAAATATAACTCTCTGAAAAATATAGCATTCTGTAGCAAAAATTTCATCTAAAACAGTAGTTGAATAATCCATAAGTACGAAGAAATAATTGATATGGAAAAACGACGAAAAACTCAACAAAATACTCAACACAGCAGTTATCGGTCGACTGTCAAAACAGTTCAAAAAACGGCGATCGACCGACATGCTAAAAATCCAAAATCTCACAATTGACAGTCGACCATCAATTCATGTGCAAAATCTGGGCAGTCGACCGTCATGCCAAAAACAGTTTCTTTAAACTTCGTGCACTTTTCGACTGATACATCCATTATAATCTTTAAAAGCATGAAATTGTAAAATAAAGATCCTGAGACGATCAAATACAACTTATTTAATATACTGGAGTTTATAAAACAAATCAAATTTTCATCAAAGTCACAAAAGAGTAATTTTTTATTGAAATTCTTCAATATCAGTAAAAGTATATATGCTTGTGTGTATAAGGGTGTAGGCATCAGTTAAAGCATCAAGAATTCGCTGTTTATGAGTAGTATATGGTTCATTTCAATCTCATTATCAATATAGGTCAAGATCCAATCGAAAATTTTACAAAACTTCAAAAATCAATTTCGGCCTACAAGCATCAGACTCGAAACTCAACAAAAAACAATTTAACACATGAAGACTTGATCTTTGATTCTAAATCCTTCATCGACTTGTTATACACACACACAGAGACTAATTATATTAGTTTACCCCTTGATTACTAGCATCTACAACATATTTTAATAAAGTTATCCTTCATCCAAACATCAAACAGTATACACATACATGCATACTCCGTAAAGAAGCCATCTGTATTCAATTTTGTGCACCCTACATTATAATCTCATTATATATTTCATCAAATCATTAAGAATAAGAAAGAAACAACATACCCATGATTCCTACTAGGTTCTTAATATTCTTAAGTCATCCATATATAGGTTTTATTCATATCATTCATAAAAATTCCACTTTTAATCATCCATCCATCAATATTTTCATTATATCACCATACGATCACCTATCATGCATTCTACTAGACAAATCATTATATATAACATTCATAGAACACCAAGAAAATAAACATATGTCACTCACCTTATTGAAGAATCAACCGAAAATAATAAAGAATAGAAAAAGTCCTTCCTTTCACAAAAATCCAAGATCCTCGCTTCGAAACTCCAAGAAAACCAATAGTAAAATAATCTTTTATTTTTGCAAAGGAGGGGGGCTACTGTAGTGGTCTTAATATAGCCGAAATTCTGGAGTATTAGGGTTTTGAGAAGATTTTGCAAAATATTCCTTTAGAATATATCTTTACATATATTGATTTTTATACTAGAAAATTAGATTAACCAAATTAATTGGGATAAAAATCAAAAGTAACTCTCTAGATCTGGCCGGCATTCATATCTAATCAGAAAAAATAAATTTTGTAACTTTTTGCCTCCAAGTGGTAATTTTGCAAAAAGACCCTCCCTTAACAAATTTGCGAAATAAACCAAATCTATTAGAACAAAATTTAAACTCTTTACCTCTGAGTTGGCTAGCCATCATGTTCAGCCCATAAAACCAAAAATATAGAGTTTTTACTCCAAGTGATAATTTTGCACAAAAGACTATCTTTTTGTAATATTTACAAATATGAAAAAAAAATTCAGAAAAATCCAGAAAATTCACAAATAATATCTACTAATAAATGTTAGGTTTCCCCAAAATATTTTCTAACTTGAGTTTCCCAAGAAAACATTTGCACGTGTTTTGCACGTGTAAAAAGATAAATTTCAGAAAAAGTATTTATTAAATCACCAAAAATCACTTTAATTCATTTATTAATCTCATAAACATTATTTAAAATTCTAGGGTGTTACATCACTCTCTCCTTAAAATAGTTCGTCCTCAGAACTACCGCTAATAGAGACCAAACAATTTAAGCAAAAGAAAAATGCAATCACATAAATGGAATATAGTTTAAAGAATGCATTCATACAAGAGAAATACAGTTTAACCAAAAGAATACAATCATACAAAGAGCTCAGGAAAATCCTTCTACATGCGATCCTCTGGCTCCCAAGTACCTTCCTCAAACTGCTAGTTCCTCTATAATACCTTGACCATAGGTATCACCTTATTCCTCAACACCTTCTCTCCACGATCAACAATCTCTACAGGCTGCTCCTTGTAACTCAAGTTTAGCTGTAGTCCCTCGGGCACCTCCGTCAACTGATGACTCTGATCTGGCACATACTTCCTCAACATCGACTCATGGAACACACCGTCCACTTGCGCCAATTCCTCTGGTAGTTCCAACTTTTATGCCGTCTTACCAATCTGCCTGAAAATCTTGTATGGCCCAATGTACCTTGGCGCCAACTTGCCTTCCTTCCCAAACCTGATCACTCCTTTAGTCGAAGACACCTTGAGAAAAACTGCATCCCCAACCTCAAACTCCAAGTCCCTTCGTCGAGTATCTGCATAACTCTTCTACTGACTTTGACCCTCGAACAACCTCTTACGAATCAGCTTGATCTTCTCTGATGTTTGCTGCACAATCTTACGCCCAAACATCTGCCTCTCACAAAACTTCATACCAACAAACGTTTGTCCTGCACTTCCTCCCGTACAAAGCTTCATACGGTGCCATACCGATACTTGCATGGTAACTGTTGTTATAGGCGAACTCAACCAATGCTAAGTACCTCTCCCAACTGCCACCAAAATCCATAACACAAGTCCTCAGCATATCCTCCAATACCCGATTCACCATTTCAGTCTGACCATCGGTAAAACGATACACAATGACCCAAATCGAGTCATTGTCCTTCGGACTCCTCGGCAACCCAGTGATGAAATCCATGCTGATATTCTCCCACTTCCATTCCGGAATAGGCAATGGCTATAACAAGCCTCCAGGTTTCTGATTCTCTGCTTTGATTGTCTGGCAAGTCAAACACCTTACCACAAAGTCTGCCACATCTCTCTTCATACCAGACCACCAAAAGTGTTGTTTGATGTCCTTGTACATCTTTGTGCATCCAGGATGCACTGAAAACAAGGTACTATGTGCCTTATCTGCATTCTCCGGAACACACAACCTCTTATCCATCCATAAAACTCCATCTCGAACATGGAACTCTGATAACTTGCCTTCGGAAACTTGCTGCAACATCCTATGAATTCCTGCATCTGATTTCTAACCCTCCATAATCTGCTTCTTAACTTTATCCTACTCCACAAGTTCCATCCTGTACGAAGCCTTAGAAATCGGAGAACTTCCCAGCTGAACATTGATGCATAACTCAACTTCTCGCTGCGGCGGTAACCCTGGTAGATCCTCCAAGAATACCGTAGGAAAATCCCTAACAACTGGAATGCTTCTGACCTCATCCGAAATCATCAACTTAGATACCATTACAACCACTTTCGGGTTCTTCTTCTCCCCTGAAAAGTCACTGCGGGACCTTCTAGTGCCTTCACTAACACCTCTTTCTTCTTACATTCAATTGTGGCATCATATATTACCATCCAATCAATGCCCACGATCACATCCACACCAAAGACTTGCAATTCAATGAGATCAATGCCAAATAATCTCTCACCAATCTCGATATCACAGCCCTTGTAAATCGATCAGCAATCAATTCTTCTCCTGATGGTGTTGCCACTGACAAGACTCTGCCTGGAAATACCTTAGGTTCCAAACCTAAACTTTTAGCAAAATTGAGCGACAAAAATGTATGCAAAGAACCAGTATCAAATAAAAATTTTACTTTTATTCCATTAACAAAAACAAATTATGTTACATGAAGAATGATACTCAAATCTCCAATTTATTCTTAAACAAAGTTTTACTCAATACATCAATTAAATGAATTCAAAATTCTTGCATACCCTGGATCACATATTCTGAGTTACCTGCATCCTCCTCAGTTAACGTGAACACTCACCCCTTCCTCTGGAATTTGCCCCCATCTGCACCATCCTTCTTAAGTTGCGGGCAAAACGGCTTAGTATTCCCCTCTCGCCCACAGTGGAAACAAGTCTGCTTCGCCAGTTAAGGACATGCTGACCTGAAGTGACCTACTTCCTTACAGTAGTAACAAGTCACCTCTTGAGTTGCAGGTGACATCTGCTCCGGCTTACTGAACCTGCCCTGCTTCACTGTGTACTTCTTCCCACTCTGACTTGCTGCTGCTAGCCTCTTATTTCTGTTCCAGGTCTCCTGCTTCTTCTGGAACTGGTCCATATCTTCTTCCTTCATTGCGGCTCTCCTGACCAGCTTATCAAACATTCTGATGCCCAACGGTAACATCCGCGACTTCAAATTCGGCCTCAAGCCCTTGTAATACCCCGTAATTTCTAAAGGATAATATATATATATATATATATATATATATATATATATATATATATATATAAGAGTAGGAGAGAGAGATGAGAGGGGGCACGGTTGAGGAAAAACGACAGCAGATGGCTGTTGGTTTGCGGTGACATCATCGACGACTGGGGCCCACCCGGATGATGGGAAACAACACGCCTGCTGTCTTCCCTGGTTGTGTGGGTGATGACGTGGCACATAGGGGTATGTGCATGGGATTAGAAGAGATGATTTGAGAATAGTCTCATATCGGGATTAATACTAGAATAATTAAATATAAATATAATAGCCTATGATCAAGAGTCACCTAATTGGTTAACCACCTTTTGAGAGGCAGCCTGTGGTGGGCAGTTGTACTATAAATAATAATTTGTCTTCTAAAATATATAAAATTGTCTGAGTATTGGGGCGGGGCATTACAAATGGTATCAGAGCCGACTTTTGACACCGATTATGAAGATGTATGCCTGGCTAAGGTCAGCACGCTGGAAGAAAGACCAGGAGCACAGTATGCTTGCACGATGGCTAAGGTCAGTACACTGGCAGTAAGACCAGGAGTGCAGTATGCTAGCAGGATACTCCACTTCACATCGACTAAAAAGGAGGATCCTGCGCTAGATTGCATGCCCCGTACTCAGCGATGACGCTGATTTCTAAGGGGGGTGTATGTAATATCCCGTAATTTCTAAAGGATATATATATATATATATATATATATATATATATATATATATATATATATATATATATGTATATAGTAAAGAGTAGGAGAGAGAGATGAGAGGGGGGCATGATTGAGGAAAAACGACAACAGAGGGCTATTGGTTTGCAGTGACGTCATGATGATGTCACCAAGGACTGGGGCTCACCTGGGTGATGGGAAACAGCATGCCTGCTGTCTTCTCTGGTTATGTGGGTGATGACGTGGCACATGGGGGTATGTGCACAGGATTAGAATAGATGATTTGAGAATAGTCCCATATCGGGATTAATAATAGAATAATTAAATATAAATATAATAGCCTATGATTAAGAGTCACCAAATTGGTTAACCACCTTTTGAGAGGCAGCCTGTGGTAGGCAGTTGTACTATAAATAATAATTTGTCTTCTAAAATATATAAAATTGTCTGAGTATTGGGGCGGGGCGTTACAGCCCTGCTCGAATTTCTTGGCCTTCTTCGCTTCATCAACAATCAGCTCCGGTGCATACCTTGACAGCTGGGCAAACTTAGTCTCATATTCGCGCACTCTCATGCTGCCTTGCTGTAGATTCAAGAATTCCATTGCCTTCTTCTCTTGAACATCCAGAGGAAAGAAACGATCCCTGAACTCCTCCAGAAAAGCCTCCCAAGTCACCTGTTCTTCCCCAAAAGTCCTTTTCACTGAATGCCACCAGACGCCAGCATCCCTCTCTAACAGCATTGTAGCCAACATCACCTTATTGGCTGTAGGAGTTTCCAAAACTTCGAAGACCATTTCCATCTGTCTAATCCAATCATCTGCCTCACTTGGATCAGACTGCCCTAAAAAAATAGGCTACTTCATCCGCTTGAAGGACTCAACCTGCCTAATCAGATCAGCATTAACAAGCATTGGTCCAGCTCCTTGGTTCTTATGCCGAGTCATGTTGGCTGCCATGAAAGTGTTCAAGGTCTGATACACCTTGGCAATCTCATTCTCCAAGTCAAGTCTGCCCCTATTGGAACCCTCAGCCTCACTGTCGTTCCCACCATTCCTGGTTCTGCGTCCTGCCATTATATTGAATATTCCAAAATGAGGGAAAAGTTAGAGCATCACAACACACATCCTATTCACATTCATATCTTATGCAAAAAATCTCATCATACCCAAAACCATCTCATCTTGTTCTAATTCTATGTGATACTCACACTCTAATGTCCACACCTAGGTACTCACGCTCTACTGTCTACACCTAGATTTATTTTTATACCATGTTTATCATTACTATTAAAGCATATTCTGATACCACCCTCTGTAGCGCCCCGAATTTCCAATATAATATTTCAAAAATACATGGCACAATTCCCAACATCTACCTCAATATAATAGTAAACATAGCCAAAACACAAAATAATTTTTCAACTTTACATCAATTCTTTACATAGTACAGCGGAAAACTAAACACCTTGAATTACATTTTCTTCTTTTACACCACAATCTTTTACAATTTGCATAAGCCATATTATCATTCTACCACATGCATTCAAATCCCAAGCTAACAGTATCTACCTATAAAACATGAGGCTAAAGATAACCCTAACCCCAAAAACAACGGGGTCAGCCATAACGGTGTGAGTGACATTAAAAGTAAACACAATTTAAATAAAACATAAGGAATACATTCATGATCAACACATTCTTATAGTGGAAACAAATAAAATATGAAAAGACGATAAATAAAGCATGAAAACATCTAGTGAAACTAAACTAAGTGTCAAGTGTAAGAAAAATAGAAAACATCATGCATAATACAAGTCAAGAAAACACAAATGCAATATGACAACTCTCTAATGCATACTTGTCGGATTCTATGCATCCCACAATACATAGGTCTGGTGCAAGCCCTTATCGTTCTCCACTTTATAGGGTTAAATCTCTTGCTATGCAACTAATCCTACTACGATGACTACTATGAGATTAGATAAACTGTGAATATCTAGCCTTTGCCTCGATAATTCCGGAGGTCAATCTCTATCCACAGATAATTCTAGAGACTATTTCACTCACACCTGAGAATTTTTGAGAACACCCCACACTGCAAGCTATGGCGCCTCATCACACGAATACCCCATGAGCGTTCTGTAACACCCAAAATTTCAAATAAGCCTGAATTCGAAGTTCCACAGGATCTTTACACTTCACTTCGTACAAATTTTACAAGGAATTTAAATTTTTATACAACAATGTTTACATCAACGTAGCGAAAGCAAAATACAACATAATACATAATTAAATTTACAGTTGAAACATTTCTTTAAGCATCATTCTTTCCTTAGTCCTTTCATCCATTTAATCCTGCATAAAAACTGTAGGCATGTCAGTTGCAAACAACTGACGCTAGAATATAATACATCAATTTCTCTTACTTAGAAAGCACAAACTTGATCACAAACAAAGCTAAGGAGGGACTATCCTATTGATGTCGTGTGTGCTTGTGCACTTAGCCTTAATGCAGTTATTCATATTTCATGACACTAATGCACACTTGTTCTAACCTATGCATCCCATTCTAAATAGATCTGAGGGCAAGCCATTAACCGTACTTCATCTTGTAGGGTTGAATCCCTCGTTATGCGTTTAACTACTACGGTAACTACGGTAAGTTCTTAGAAGTTTTACGAGTTACGAGCTCATGTCTAGACAGCCTGGAAGGAAATCCCAGGTCATGACATGACACATCATATAGACAGCCTTTGGACAATTCGCCTCCGTCATGGGATGATGGCACTATGTAGTCGCCAAGCACCCCACAAGCGTCACCACGATCCCGATAATTCCGGAGATGAATTCACGTCATGACTGATGGAACTGAGATGATTCCCAAGACTACGGATTGATGTGCATATCGATCGTTAAAAATTTAACAGATTAAAAATGTGATCTAACCCTATATAGCGGAATCTACGGTTCACAAATTATACCTGCGGTGAGAAGAAGACGACAGCGACCCCAAGATCTTCTGCACGTATTCCTTCCTCGGGTTGGACGTCGTGTGGGCGACGATCTCCCAACCTTTCTTCTCCTTGGCAGATCTCTCTTTCTCTCCTTACGTGAATCACGAGTTTTGAGAAAAAATCTTATATTTCAGATTGTCAATGACGGCCAGAGAAATAGAGGATATATATAAGGCTACGGCAGGGACCATGAGGAGAAATTAGGATTAGGTCTCCTAACGAATCTGGGTATCCTGTGTTCAGCCCGAACACACAACCCAGGCCCATTAACAATAGCTCGGTCCACTAAGAAACTATTGTTGCACTACCTTCCTAATCCCAAATTATATTTATGGGCTCCTTTTATTATATGCTCGTTCAACTCCCCATGTTAAGATATCGAATGTCCGTCGATCAAATTAAGTTACTGACAACTATATTGATCAACATCTTTTATCCTTAAGTAGTACCACTCAACTTTATTTGTCATGTCGGATGTAATCCACCTGCAGGGTTTACATGACAATCCTTATGAGCTCCTTAAGGGGACATCATCAACCCGACGTATCGGGACATGGATTCCTTTTACAATCAACAGCCCATCATACATACAATGCTATTACCCAATTCATAGAGGTTGTTGATCCATAATGAATCTCACTCTTTTATGAGTCAAAGTAATGCACACTGCATATACATGTCTGTTATTATATCTGGATTAAGAGCATAAGCATCCATAATAACAGAGGTGTTTGTTCTCTTTTGTAGTCAGTACAAAGAGAACAACCTCAAGTGGTCCTGTTCAATACACACAAAGTGTACTAGTGTAAACCTATAGTCAAGACAGACTAATACCAGATTACACTACAACCTTTCCAATGGATTGTCCAAGTCCGTCTAGGTTGTGAACTATTTATATATTCCATAGGAAACTGATAATATGATCTTCTGTGTGTCACCTCACACCATATTATTAACCTTATAGAATATCAGACACTTGCATTAATATTATAATAAACACAATATGCAAACATATGCCCATATGATTCTCATTCAAAAAAAATAAGGAAATAAAGTTAATACAAAAGTGATGCTTTCAGTATATAACCCTAACAATCTCCCACTTATACTCAAAGCATTGCTTTTCAGTATACTGTTACAAATCTCCCACTTATACTTAATGCCATGCTGCTACGCATCTGACTCCCATTCCCTCAACATGACTATCAAAAGCCTTAGCTGGTAAGCTCTTAGTGAAGGGATCAGCTAGGTTGTCTGCTGATGCTATCTTGATCACAGCAACTTTTCCTTTCTTTACGAAATCTCGTATCAGGTGGTACTTGCGCTCAATGTGTTTACTTGCCTTATGGGCTCGTGGTTCCTTCGAATTTGCAACTGCACCACTATTATCACAATAAAGTGTAATAGCCTTAGGCAAATTAGGTATCACATCCAAATCCAATAGGAAGTTTCTGAGCCAAACCGCTTCTTTGGCTGCCTCAGAGGCTGCCACATACTCGGCTTCCATGGTAGAATCAGCAATACATTTTTGCTTGATACTCCTCCATATAGTGGCTCCACCTCCCAAAGTAAATACATAACCTGAGGTTGATTTCCTAGAATCCATATCTGACTGAAAATCTGAGTCTGTATACCCCAAGGCAACTAAACTATCTGCCTGGTAAACTAGCATGTAATCTTTAGTCCTTTTCAGGTACTTCAAAATATGCTTTACGGCAGTCCAGTGCTCTTGTCCTGGGTTAGACTGATATCTGCTAACCATGCCAACGGCAAAGCAGATATCTGGTCTCGTACATAGCATTGCATACATTAAGCTTCCTACTGCTGAAGCATAAGGAACTGCTTTCATGTTCTCTATCTCTTTAGGTGTCCTCGGACACTGCTCCTTTGATAGAGCAATTCCATGCCTAAAAGGTAAGAAACCTTTCTTAGAATTTTGCATGCTAAAACGAGTTAGTATAGTATCGATATAGGAAGCTTGGGACAAGCCCAACATCCTTTTCTTGCGATCTCGTAGAACTTTGATCCCAAGGATGTGACCTACTTCTCCCAAGTCCTTCATATCAAACTGTTTGGATAACCATACCCTTACGTTAGATAATACCTTCACATTGTTTCCAATGAGCAAGATGTCATCCACGTAAAGTACTAGGAATACCACTACGTTTCCGTCACACTTTTTGTATACACACGATTCATCTTGACATTGATCAAATCCATAGGATTTTATAACCTGATCAAAACATATGTTCCAAGATCTGGAAGCTTGCTTAAGTCCATAAATGGACTTCTTGAGCTTACAAATGAGATGCTCTTGGCCCTTTTCAATGAACCCGTCTGGTTGCTTCATATAGATGTCTTCCTCAAGACTTCCATTAAGAAAAGCTGTCTTGACATCCATTTGCCAAATCTCATAATCAAGATGAGCTGCAATAGATAAAAGAATCCGGATAGACTTAAGCATGGCTACTGGCGAAAAGGTTTCCTCATAATCAATACCCTCTCTTTGGGTAAAACCTTTTGCAACAAGCCGAGCTTTAAAGGTTTCAACCTTACCGTCTGATCCTCTTTTTCTCTTATAGACCCACTTGCATCCAATGGCTTTTACACCAATAGGTGGTTCTACAAGCTCCCAGACTTGATTAGAATCCATAGATTCTATTTCAGATATCATTGCTTTTTGCCAAGACTCTGCATCTTTATCTTGGAGTGCTTCATTGTAGGTACAGGGATCATAATCTTGTTCCTCAGGGACAAAGTCTGACGACTCTCCCAAGAACATATATCTATCAGGTTGTATCAAAACCCTCCCACTACGACGAGGCACTATCGGTTGTGGTGCAACATTTGTAACACGTTGTGCAGTTACTGGTGGTACATCCTGTTGTACTGTTGGTACTGAAGTATTTGGTGTCTCACCTCTCAGTTCTTCTAGAACAGCTCTACTTATGGGTTTATGGTTCATCACATAGTCTTCCTCTAAGAATCGAGCATTGGTGCTAACAATGACCTTCTGATCCTTAGGACTATAAAATAAACCTCCTTTCGTTCCTCTTGGATAGCCTACAAACAAGCGTACTTCTGTACGAGATTCCAACTTATCAGCTTTCCTATTCAGCACGTGTGCTGGACTATCCCAAATCCGAACATGTTTCAGACTAGGCTTACGCCCAGTCCACAGTTCTGTGGGAGTAATTGGTACTGACTTAGAAGGAACCAAGTTCAGAATATAAGCTGCAGTTTCTAAGGCATATCCCCAAAACGAATCTGGTAAATCTGAATAACTCATCATTGATCTAACCATCTCCATAAGAGTCCTATTCCTTCTTTCTGCTACACCATTCTGTTGGGGTGTTCCAGGTGCTGATAATTGGGATGTAATCCCAGCCTCTGACAAATAGTCCCTAAACTCCCCAAAGAGATACTCGCCACCACGATCTGAACGTAATGACTTGATACATTTTCCATGACGCTTCTCTGTTTCTGCCTTGTACTCTTTGAATTTCTCAAAGCACTCAGACTTACGGCGCATCAAATAAATATATCCATACCTTGAATAATCGTCAGTAAATGTGACAAAATATTCAAAGCCACCTCTAGCCTGGACAGTCATGGGCCCACACAAATCAGAATGAACCAATTCCAACACATCTTTGGCCCTATACCCCTTTGCCTTGAAAGGCCTTTTGGTCATTTTACCTTCCTAGCAAGATTCACAGACTGGTAGTGCCTCCACTTCCAATGAACTCAAAGGTCCATCTTTAACCAGTCTTTGAATCCTTCTTAGGTTAACATGCCCCAATCGCAAGTGCCAAAGATATGTTTGGTTCATACAAGAAGGTTCTTTTCTCTTATTTATGTTAGAAGACATATTATTCATTTCCATAAGTTGTATTGTGGGCGAAATAGGATTAATGACATATAGATTATCAACCAATGCACCAGAACAGAGAAAATGCTTATTTTTTCTAATAACAATATTGTCATTAAAATAAACTGAATATCCATCCTTAACTAGCATAGAAACAGAAATTAAATTCCTTCTAAGTGAAGGTGCATAAAGACAATCTCTCATTGTCAAAGACTTATTTCTACCAAAAGATAAAATAACATCTCCTATTGCAACGGCCGCTACTCTTGTAGCGTCACCCATAAACAAGCATATCTCTCCATCACTGAGCCGTCTGGTTTCCTGGAACCCCTGCAATGTATTGCAGACATGATTAGTGGCTCCTGTATCTACACACCAGGTGCCGGTAGATAGCACTGCTAAACATGTTTCAACAACTAGTAAATGAGATATACCTTCTTTGTTCTTTTTGTTTGAGAAGTGGACAGTCAGTCTTCCAATGTCCTGACCCTTTGCACTTGAAACACTTGCCTTTCGGCTTTTTCACAGCGCCTTGAGGTCCCATGCCCTTCTTTGCTGAGTTTACTTGTTTCTGAACTTTCTTCTTCTTACCACCTTTCGGCTTAGAAGTAGAGACCTTTTCAGTCACATAAACATGGGCATTCTGCTTGAAGAGAGCTTCAGCATCCTGTAGTTCATTTGCAAGTTCTGACAAAGTATACAACCTTTTGTTCATGTTGTAATTAAGGCAAAACGAGTCAAAACTTTTAGGCAGAGTCCCGAGAATGATATCGACCTGGGTTTCCCCATCGATTTCAGCACCAAGGATCTCCATCTCATTTAGATGACCCATCATCTTGAGAACATGATCCCTTACTGGTGTCCCCTCAGCCATAGATGCATTCATCAAACTCTTCATAGCAAATTGCCTAGCTGCTCTACTCTGATGTCCGAAGAGTTCCTTAAGGTTGTACATCATATCATAAGCTGTGGACATGGCCTGATGCTGATGCTGCAGTACATTTGACATAGATGCCAAAATGTAACACCGCGCCATCTCATCTGCCTTATTCCACTTCTTATAAGCCTCTTTGGCCTCTTCATCAGAGTCAGCATCAGGCTTAGGTGGGCATACTTCACTGAGTACAAATTTGTACTCTTCAGCAGTTAAGACAATATCCAAGTTACGTTTCCAGTCAATATAATTAGGGCCAGTAAGTTTGTTTTCTTTAAGAATCACCATAAGTGGACTGAAAGAACCCATTTTTGAAATCCTGAGAATCACATAAAAAAATTATGTAGGGCAAAACTTTTTGAATTAATTAAATATTGATTCCCTCAAAACAATAATAAAAAAATTCACCAACACCTTAAACACCATGAATTTAGCATGCCACGATAGTGTGGATGTATACAAATTCAATATTTGTTCAAGTAAGTTTTTCCTATTAATTTTACTATCATGTCAACACAATTTTTTGACAAATAAAATTAATCTGTTGGTCTTGCTCTGGTCCTACAAATAATAGCAGTGACTCCGATGGGGAGGATACCATTATTTGTATCTAAGTGTATACCATTGCTTAATACTAAATCCATTATCTTGTATTGAGTTCCTTCAGATGGAGAAGTGAACACATACTAGGTAACTTTCTACAATTATCCCTAAGGAAGTCTGTACTGATGATCCATAATTATACTCATCCGATATGGAGGAAAGCACTAAAGCCAACACGCAAGTATAATTATATCACCTACAAACCAGCAATGGAGACCGTGGGATTCATGTTAAATGAATTCCCTCTCCCACTTAGTTATTTAACAATGAGGGTTTTTCTACTAGTTAATTTATATCCATGTTGTCCATTATTAATGTGATCCTAGTTTTTCAAAAAAAAACATCACAAAATAATAAACATGCATAATCAGAACAAGCAATAATGGCAATAAATTTGAAAATAAATATCCAACTATTATGGCCATCTTTCCTGATTCTTCCCCGACTGTGCGAAGCCCAAGTCTGACCCTGCGCGGGGTTCGGGGCAGCGTCCCAAATTTTTTTTTAAGGTTTGGCTGCCGATTTCTTCATCGAAAACCATCTGTCGATCTCCGGACTGCCTAAAAACAGCATCTCCTCCGGCGTCAGAAACAGCCACCACCGCCATCACGATCGATCAAAAAAAAAAAAAAATACATCAATCCTATGCCTCCCGAAGGAGTTCACACATAATCTAGATTGAAAAATTAAAATTATAAGCACGATCAACCCTTGTGATATTAATTACATCCACAAAACAACAACAACACAATAATTACATCCACAAAACAACAACACAAACAAAACATGCATTGGACCATAATAGTTGGATCTAAGATGCCTGCAAAACCGAGTTAGAACAGATCTACATCTACCGACTATCATAAAACACAAGTTTTATTGGACAACATGGATGTAACAATCAATGTGCAGATCCAATACCGGCTCTGATACCAATTGATGGAACTGAGATGATTCCCAGGACTACGGATTGGTGTGCGTATCGATCGTTAAAAATTTAACAGATTAAAAATGTGATCTAACCCTATATAGCGAAATCTAGGGTTCACAAATCATACCTGCGGTGAGAAGAAGACGACAGCGACCCCAAGATCTTCTGCACGTATTCCTTCCTCGGGTTGGACGTCGTGTGGGCGACGATCTCCCAACCTTTCTTCTCCTTGGCAAATCTCTCTTTCTCTCCTTACGTGAATCACGAGTTTTGAGAAAAAATCTTATATTTCAGATTGTCAATGACGGCCAGAGAAATAGAGGATATATATAAGGCTACGGCAGGGACCATGAGGAGAAATTAGGGTTAGGTCTCCTAACGAATCTGGGTATCCTGTGTTCAGCCCGAACACACAACCCAGGCCCATTAACAATAGCTCGGTCCACTAAGGAACTATTGTTGCACTACCTTCCTAATCCCAAATTATATTTATGGGCTCCTTTTATTATATGCTCGTTCAACTCCCCATGTTAAGATATCGAATGTCCGTCGATCAAATTAAGTTACTAACAACTATATTGATCAACATCTTTTATCCTTAAGTAGTACCACTCAACTTTATTTGTCATGTCGGATGTAATCCACCTGCAGGGTTTACATGACAATCCTTATGAGCTCCTAAGGGGACATCATCAACCCGACGTATCGGGACATGGATTCCTTTTACAATCAACAGCCCATCATACATACAATGCTATTACCCAATTCATAGAGGTTGTTGATCCATAATGAATCTCACTCTTTTATGAGTCAAAGTAATGCACACTGCATATACATGTCTGTTATTATATCTGGATTAAGAGCATAAGCATCCATAATAACAGAGGTGTTTGTTCTCTTTTGTAGTCAGTACAAAGAGAACAACCTTAAGTGGTCCTGTTCAATACACACAAAGTGTACTAGTGTAAACCTATAGTCAAGACAGACTAATACCAGATTACACTACAACCTTTCCAATGGATTGTCCAAGTCCGTCTAGGTTGTGAACTATTTATATATTCCATAGGAAACTGATAATATGATCTTCTGTGTGTCACCTCACACCATATTATCAACCTTATAGAATATCAGACACTTGCATTAATATTATAATAAACACAATATGCAAACATATGCCCATATGATTCTCATTCAAAAAAATAAGGAAATAAAGTTAATACAAAAGTGATGCTTTCAATATATAACCCTAACAATGACATGATGCATCATGTAGACAGCCTGTGAAAACTCTCACACGGTAAATCCGAGGCCCTCATACTTGTATTTTTCTTACTTTCATCACATCTTCACTATAGTGTTATCCTTAGATATTTGAATCATGAATAAATTAACACCATAGAGTTAATATTTCCTCTACACCGGTGTTAATCATCAATCAATAACAACGACCCATTCTTGGTCTTTTTCTATAACATTTATCTTCAAAGAATTCATTCACGCCGGTGTAAGGAACTAGCTATACTCTAGATTTTAATCACTTTTCATGTTCACCAAAATTTGGGTGTTTATATTCACAAATACCATATTCCATCATGATCTTTTTATTTTATTTTTCATGCACACTTGTGTACATTAAAACACCAATTTTATTTATTGACTTGCACAAATTTTACAAGGAATTTAAAATTTTTATACAACAATGTTCACATCAACGTAGCGGAAGAAAAGTACAACATAATATATAATTAAATTAACAGTTGAAATATTTCTTTAAGCAACATTCTTTCTTTAGTCCTTTCATCCATTTTATCCTGCATAGAAACTGTGGGCACGTCAGTTGCATACAACTGACGCTAGGATTTAATACATCAATTTCTCTTACTTGGAAAGCACAAACTTGATTACAAATAAAGCTAAGGAGGGAATATCCTATTGATGTCATGTGTGCTTGTGCACTTAGCCTTAATGCAGTTATTTATATTTCATGATACTAATGCACACTTGTTCGAACCTATGCATCCCATTCTACATAGATCCGAGGGCAAGCCCTTAACCGTACTTCATCTTGTAGGGTAGAATCCCTCGTTATGAGTTTGACTACTATGGTAACTATGGTAAGTTCTTATATGTTTTATGAGTTACGAGCCCATGTCCAGACAGCCTAGAGGGGAATCCCATGTCATGACATGACGCATCATGTAGACAGCTTATGGACAATTCGCCTCACTCATGGGACGATGGCACTACGTAGTCACCAAGCACCCCACAAGCATCGCCACGATCCCGATATTTCTGGAGATGAATTTACGTCATGACATGACGCATTATGTACACATCCTGTGAAAACTCCCACACCGTGAATCTGAGGCCCTCATACTTGTGTTTTTCTCTTACTTTCATCACATCTTCACTATAGTGTTGTCCTTAGATATTTAAATCATGAATAAATTAACACTCTAGAGTTAGCATTTCCTCTACACCGGTCTTAAACATCAATCAATAACAATGACCCATTCTTGGTCTTTTTCTATAACATTTATCTTCAAAGAATTCATTCACGCCGGTGTAAGGAACTAGCTATACTCTAGATTTTAATCTCTTTTCATGTTCACCAAAATTTGGGTGTTTATATTCAAAAATTCCATATTTCATCATGATCTTTTTATTTCATTTTCCATGCACACTTTTGTATATTAAAACACCAATTTCATTTATTGACTTACTCAAATCTTTCGCGTTAAAATCTCATAATTTGATCTCTACACAAAAACTCTTTACATTCAAAATTTCCTCTTTCTTTAATTATACAAAAGTCGTATTTTAAGAAGAATTATTAAGTTCTTCATCCCATTGTTTTAATATATAAAAGTCACTTCCAATTCTCACAAAATATGTCCAAATATTGTAGAAATATTTTTTATATAGTCTAAACATTTTAGAGGAATAATAGAATTTTTTCCAATTTTTTAATGCTTTTTAAAACTCTTAAATACCCAAAAAATCAAAAAGTATTAAAAGAGGGCCACCGGGTTTCGAATCCAAGACCTCCGCCTAGCTACAGTGACCAACTCAGAGCACACCCAAAGACCAAGAAGTCCAAAGGCGGCTGGCAATATGATTTTGCTTAATTACTTTATGTACAGGATGTATTGACTTTTGGGAAAAATCAAAATTTAATAAAAACAGAGCATCTTCAAGACTCGAACCCAAGACTTCTAGCACTGTTCACAACGCTATAAACCCACATCGTAGACCATTATGCCCAAACCCATTCTCTGTTATAATTCTGAGTTAAAATGTCTTTATTCTACTGGTCTGTTTATAACTCTTTCTTTACCATTTCGATTTCTTAATCAATTTGTATCTTTCAAATCAAAACTTCTTCTAGAATATTTTCTTTAAAAATACAGTATAGCAGCAACTTTGTAATACTCTTATTTTTTGACCTTGTAATAAGTTTTCTTTCCAATTTGTATTTAAAGAACACATTATCGACTTTAAAATAAAAATATGGTTCCTCCTCAAAAACACCAATATAAATTTCTTTTCCCACAACCAACTAAATGTATGTTCTTGTTCTCTTTCAATTTCACATGAGTTCTAGTATTCATTCTCTTTTTTTTATCACATCATCATTACATAATTGAAATAACAACTAAGTCATTTAGCAACTAACATATATCAATATTCATTCATCTCAATAAACAACTAAGCCATTCACTAAGCAAAATTATCAAATTAGCATGGTTCATAAAAATAAAATAGATATTCTATCATCAAATATATTGACATGGCACAATATTACGTTTTAATTCACTAATCTCAATCCATTCTACGAATCTTCATATATTGACCAACAAGAATTTCTCTTTTTCCCTACTAGTCTCTTTAAGCAATCACATAGCAAATTTTATTATTTTGTAACATCCCGCAAAATTGGAAATGACAATTTTGCCTCTCATGTATTACGCACGTGTATTTTGTACCGCTACGGGCAATATCTGTAATGTGTTTCACTACGTATTTTTTTCCGACTATTTATGCAATTCCCGTCTTCTCAAATTTATTTTATCCTATTTGAGTCCACTCAAATATAATATTTCAATCTTTGTGTTTTTACGTGCTTTTTACGTATTATCGATGCACGTATCGATCACGTATTTTTCCACCGCTATGTGTAATATTTTTATATGTTACAATTATTTATTTTATGTATTAGAATTCGTTTTATAAATGGAAGTTCATTTTTCTTATTTCGATTTAAATATCTTTATACGTAGAATGCGCGTGTTTTTTTGTGTACGTATTGATTACATTATCGGACACGTTTATTAAATATATTTTTTAATATTTTATTCCGATTATTCATAAATATTTTTCCATTGATAAAGTTGATTTCGTATTTTAAATGTTTTTACGGGCGATACACGTGTTTGCGGTGCATGTATTTAAGCGAATTCTTTTCAAAATGAAATTTTGAAGTGTGTGTGTGTGTGTGTTTATTTTATTTGTGCATGAAAAATGATAATTTTTAATTAAACTAAATTTTATATGCATCTTAAATATTATATAAATTTGTTTTAAATTAAATATATATATGTATGAGTGAAGTGTGTGCAAGTGCAAAGCACGTGCACGTGTGTATGTATGAAGAGGACAGCCGGTTGTGTGTGAGATGGAGGGAAACACAAGCTTTTGAATTTAGGAGTGGAGTTAGTGGGTTTAATTAATGGGTGGTTTTAATAACTACTCCTATATTTTCTTATATAATGACCCCTACATCCACCATTCTCCTCATCCTTTCCTTCCTGCTTTTCCTTCCCCGTGCTCTGCCGAAAACCAATCCTCATCCAGAAATCCCATTTCGTTTCTCCATTCATTCACCAAATATGTGTGTGTGTGTATATATATATATTCATATCCCTTCATGTTCTCCTCCTTCCCCTCTTGCTTCCCTTCTCTGTTCAAAACTGGAAAAACCACCATTCAGCAAAACCCCCACTGTTGTGTCTCCACCTACTCACATTTTTACATATATATATATATATATGTATATATATATATATATATATATATATATATATATATATATATATATATATATATATAGGTAAAGGATCCGTTGCACACTACTTTGGTGCTCACCGCGTGAACACTATGCCTTCGGGCGTTCATATCGAAAATCCGAACCGTTCACATTGATCTACACATCTAAATTAGTCTAAATATGTAAAATCAAATCATTTGAAATTCATTTGCCCATTCACTGAAGTGTTACAAAATTGTATGGCTGAAATTCATTGTTTTTATAGTCACATGATGGATGGGCAAATGAATTTCAAATGATTTGATTTTACATATTTAGACTAATTTAGATGTGTAGATCAATGTGAACGGTTCGGATTTTCGATATGAACACCCGAAGGCGTAATGTTCACGCGGTGAGCACTAAAGTAGTGTGCAACGGATCCTTTCACTATATATATATATATATATATATATATATATATATATATATATATATATGCATATGTACACATTTGTAGATATACATATATATGTACATATATGAGATGAAGTGCCCTTTCACTTTTTGCTTTTCTGTGCTTGGCCGAAAGTTGGAGTGCCCTGTTCCTGTTGCTTGCTGAAGGGAACTTTATGGCTTGGGGAGTTTTCTTTGTGCGTGGATTTCGAGGAGGCGAAGCGGAGTTCTCTTAGGAGTTATTTCTAGGAGTTCATTTGAGTACATCAAATTCTCTTGGGTGGGTGGTTCTAAAATTCTTTCTAATTTAGGAGTAAAATTGCATGCTAGTTAATGTAGAGTTTGATTGCTAAATTTTGATTGGTATGGTAAAAGTAGATTGCATGATCTCATTTTAATTGTGTCTTGATGTGTTGAAATGATATTATGATTTAATAAATGCCTAGACCCTTGTTAAAATAGAAGAGGAAAAAAGAAAATATCATTTGGTAAATTATTGGAATGAGAATTAATGCACGGTAGAATATTTCATATTATAGTCAAAATAATGCAATATGTACGAAAAATAATTTTTTTGATGCTAATGTGATAAAGAAATGTGGAATTAATTTCAATAGTATATATTTTATGAGTTTAGGAACTCTTATAAAGGAGTTTTTTTATGAAAGACAACTTTTTAAATTGAAAATTGTGATAAGAGTTCTTTGATGCATTTTTGAAGAAATGTCTTATTATATTGCGAAAAATGAGAAATTTATGAAATTGAAAGCATGTATGATACTGTAATTTTGAAAGAAAATGTTTTGGAAAAGAATTAAATTTTTGAATGGTACAAATTAGTTAAGTAATCAAATTTTGTAAAGGAAAAATCAATTACAGTGCAATATAAACAAAAAGTATTTAACTCTTTTCATATCGGTTAGTCACTCAAGAACAGTTGGTCTTCGGGTGCGATTTAGGTCCGTTACTGTAGCTAGGCGGAGATACTGGTCTGGGTTCGAGTCTTGATAGAGACTCTGTTTTAGTGAATTTTGATTTTATATAAATCACCGACACTATATATATATACATATATATATATGTATATGTATATACATATATATATGTATATGTATATATATATATAGAGAAATATATATATATATATATATATATATATATATATATATATATATATATATATATATATATATATATATATATATATATATATATATAATTCGAGCCCCTTTTATAACAGTTAGTCAATTTGGACCAACTGGTCTTCGGGTGCACTTTAAATCAGTTTACTGTTCATGGGTGGGTTTGGGTTTCACCTGGATTCAAATCTAACTATAGCCACTTTGTTTTTTTTTTTGTTTTTTTGATTTTTTTTTTGAATATTTTGAGTTTTAAGTGAAATAAAAAAAATTGGAAAAAAAATTTCTATTATTCTTCTAAAATTGTGTACACTTTATAAAAATTATTTCTACAATATTTTGATATATTTTGTGAGAATTGAAAGAGATTTTACATTAAATAGTGTTGAAGAACTCTAATTTGTTTGATTAAAAGAATTATAAGTGATTTTTTTATATTGAAAATTGTGACTCTTGTTTAATTAAAGAGAAATGAAGATTTGGAATGAAATTAGATCTCTTTTCGATGAGATTTTATGATTATTAACATTGGATTAAGATTATTTGAATTGCACCCAATGGTATGAATGATTAAATTGATAACGAAGTCTAAATGAGATATTTTATGTTATGAAATTATAAAGGAAATGTCACTATTTGAGAAAGAGTTTACGAATAAAGAAATTGAAATGTTATTTGGAGATTGAATATGAAATATTGTTGATCTTTAGAATGAGATAGTTGTTGGAATCTAGATGCTAGGCGAGACCCTAGTGACCGGCAGTATTTATTAATGATTTTGAGAGTTAACCAGTGTGGGTTGAGCATCTCTTGAGAAGTAGCCAGTTGGGCTGACTGTCTCTTTTGTTTGGTTTAAGTCCAGTAGGGTAAGCTAGCTCTAGGTTGTGATGATTTTCTCCTAAAACAAACTAAAAATGTAAGGACTACACTATAGTGGAGATGTGATGAAAGTAAGAGAAAAACACAAGTATGAGGGCCTCAGATTCACGGTGTGAGAATTTTCACATGCTGTCTACATGATGCATCATGTCATGACGTGAATATATCTCCGGAATTATCGGGACCGTGACGACGCTTGTAGGGTGTTTGGTGACTACGTAGTGCCATTGTCCCATAACAGGGGCGAATTGTCCATAGGTTGTCTACATGATGTGTCATGTCATGATGTGGAATTCCCCTTCAGGCTGTTTGGACATGGGCTCGTAACTCATAGAACATTTAGGATACTTACTGTAGTTACCGTAATAATTTAACTCATAGTGAGGGATTCAACCCTACAAGATGAAGTACGAATAAGGGCTTGCCCTCGGACCTATGTAGTATGGGATGCATAGAATCCGAACAAGTGTACATTAGTGTCATTTAATATAAATAACTACATTAAGGATTAAGTGCACAGCACCCACTACATCAATAGGATAGTCCCTCCTTAGCTTTGTTTTGTGATCAAGTTTGTGTTTGCTAAAGTATTTAAGAATCATTATACTTTCGGCATAGTGAGGATGGCGGTGTATAATATTTCGGCGGTTGTAAGCAACTGACGTGCCCACAGTTTTATATGCAGGACTTGGAGTTTACAAGAAGATATAAAGATAAATTTGTTGCTGATGATTACTTAAATGCTAAAATTGTTACAATTGTACATTTATCAGTGTTATATTTTATTGATTCCGTTGCATGTTGATGTAAAAGACTTTGTTGTAATAAAAGTTTTAAATTCCTTATAAAATTATACGAAGTGAAGTGTAAAGATCCTGTGGAACTTCGAATTCAGGCTTATTTGGAATTCGGGGTGTTACATATTTAATCTAGCATATTCATAATTTTAACCTACTAACATGATATCTAGATTAGAAGTAGAGAAATTGCTCACCCTTGAAGAACGAATTGATGATTCTTAAAGAAAGAATCCTCGAAAGCACGATTGCATTCTCTTCTCCTTGATCTTAGCCGCGAGCCTTCTCCTCCAAGCTTGTGCGAAAACTGGATTTCCCTCCTCTTGAACTAGCCGGCCTCCACTATGAAAGAACACACACTCAATCTTTTTCGCACACAATCTCTTCTCTTTCTCATACACTCAATCTTTTTCTCACATAATTTCTTCTCTTTCTCTTTAAAATTCTTAGGTGCAAAGGATAAAGAATGACAAAGGGGCCTATTTATACACAATTCATGGTCAAATGAAGGGTTGAGATGTGTTTGGATGAATGGCTAAGATGCATTTGGGAGTTAGAAAAACCACCCATTAGCACATAACTAGCTCTCCACTCTCTCCACTTACTCATGAATGGCCGGCCTCTCCTTCATTCACCTTGCACGTGCATGTGCAATGCACGTGCCCGCTCATGCACACCTATAATTATTTGTTCATTAATTTGTTATACTAATTTGTTACATGACAAAGTCTACAATACAAGTTGTTTAATTAACATTTAAATTAACTAGTGGGCTAGTTAGGTGGGCTAATTCTATGGGCTTTTAATTAATTAATTTAATTTATTTTGGGTGGGCTAGAATTAAATAATTAGGCCTAGGACTCTATAATAATTAATAAGAGGCTTTTAAAAGAGAATAAATATTTGTTCATGACAATTAAATATTTTTAGGGCCAAATGTACACATTAATTTGCACGTGCGAAACACGTGAAATCAAATGAAAATTTTATATTTAATTATATGAAAATTCAGGATGTTACAACACTCCCTCCTTAGAATAGTTTCGTCCTCGGAACTACGCTTAAAGAGTGAGAAACAAAAAATAAAAGAAGAAAGAAAAAAAATATAATAATAATAATAAAATTCAAACAAAGAGCTCTGGATGATCCTTCAGCATTCACTCCTCGGATTCCCAAGTAGCCTCTTCAACCAACTGGTTTCTCCAGACTACTTTGACCATCGGTATCGTCTTGTTCCTCAAGTCCTTTTCCTGACGATCCACAATCTCAACTGGCCGCTCAGTGCAGCTCAGATCTAACTGCAAACCCTCCGGCACTTCGGGCAAATGGTGACTTGGATCTGGAATGTAACCTCTCAACATAGACACATGGAAGATATTGTGCACCTGAGACAACTCTTCCGGTAACTCCAACCAGTAAGCAGTCTTCCCAATTCTCTTCAATATCTTATAAGGGCCTATGTACCTTGGGGCTAATTTCCCACCTTTTCCAAAACAAATCACACCTTTACTAGGAGACACCTTCAGGAAGACAAAGTCACCTTCCTCGAACTCAAGGTCCCTCCTCCGGTTGTCAGCATAACTCTTCTGCCTACTCTGAGCATCCACTAACTTCTTCCTGATCAAATCGATCTTTTTAGAGGTCTGCTGCACGATCTCGGTTCCAAACATCTGCCGCTCCCCTACTTCAAACCAGCATACAAGCATTATGCACTTCCTGCCATACATAGCTTCATACGACGTCATTCCAATACTAGTCTGAAAACTGTTGTTGTAGGCAAACTCTACTAGAGCTAGATACCTCTCCCAACTGCCTCCAAAATCTAGAATACAACACCAAAGCATATCCTCAAGAACTCTATTGACCCTCTCAGTCTATCCATCAGTCTGATGATGGAAGGCAGTGATGAAATACGTCTTAGTACCCAAGGCTGCCTGAAGACTCCTCCAGAAATGCGAAGTAAACTGCGCATCTCGATCAGACACAATGGTCAATGGAATACCATGAAGCCTGACGATCTCCCCAACATACAGCTCTGCTAGCTTATCCATAGACGAAGTGAGTTTCATTGCCAAAAAGTGAGCCAATTTGGTTAGTCGATCTACTATGACCCAAATCGCATCATTACCCTCCGAACTCTTGGGCAAACCCGTGATGAAATCCATGCTGATTTTATCCTACTTCCACTCCAGAATGGGTAACAATTGCAACAAACCCCCAGGCTTTTGATTCTCGGTTTTCACATGCTGACAAATCTCGCACCTCGCCACAAACTCAACCACATCACGCTTCAAACCTAACCACCAGAAATGCTGCTTGATGTCCTTGAACATCTTGGTGCTCCCAGGATGTACACATAAAAGACTGGCATGTGTCTCCTGAAGAATACTCTCCCTCAATTCTGATTGATCCGGAACACATAACCTTTCTCCAAACCACAACACTTCATCCCTGATCTGAAACTCTGATAATCTGCCTACGCCAACCTGCTCTTTCATCTTCTGAATCTCTGCATCCTCCTTCTGACCTTCAATAATTCTTTCATTCAATGTAGGATAAAGCATCAGCTGAGCCAAAGATGCTCCCAAACCTTACAAAACTACCTCAATTCCAGCCTGATCCAACTCTTCTGCAAGATGCCTCTGGGTCGTGATCAAACGAGCCAAACTGCTTTTACGGCTAAGTGCATCAGCAACAACATTACCCCTACCCGGATGGTACTTAATCTCAGGACGCATGTCCTCAAGTACTTCCAGCCATCTCCTTTGCCTCAGATTTAGGTCCTTTTGCTGATAGATGTACTTCAAACTTTTGTGGTCCATGTACATGTTTAACTTCTCACCATACACGTAATGCCTCCATTGCTTCAAGGAGAAGATAATCGCAGCCAACTCCAGATTATGAGTCGGGTAATTTTTCTCATGCGGTCTTAGTTTCCTATACCCATAAGCAATTACCTTTCCCTCTTGCATCAAGACACACCCAAGCCCACGATGTGAAGCATTTCTGTACACATCATAATCAACACCAGCTCTAGGCAAAGCCAAAATGGGAGAAGTAGTCAATTGTTCTTTCAAATCCTAAAAGCTTACCTCGCACTTCTCAGTCCACTTGAAATTTACATTCTTCTTGGTCAGACCAGTGAGCGGCACGGCTATCTGAGCATAGCTTTGAATGAACCTCCTGTAGTAGCCAGTTAACCCAAGGAAACTTCTGATTTCTTTCACTGTAGTAGGCTTTGCCCAATCTTTCACTGCCTCTATCTTTTGAGGATCAATAGCCACTCCCTCCTTAGAAAGGATGTGATCTAGGAATGCCACTTCAGATTTCCAGAAATCGCACTTGGATAACTTGACAGAAAACTCATGCTCTTGAAGCTTCTTCAGAACTTCAGTCAGATGCTCAGTGTGCTCCTCCTCCGACTTGGAGTACACAAGAATATCGTTAATGAACACCACGATGAAAGAATCAATAAACGGACTCAGAATCCTGTTCATCATGTCCATAAAGATTGCAGGTGCATTCGTCACTCCAAATGGCATAACTAAGAATTCGTAATGCCCATGCCGAGTTCTGAATGCAGTCTTATGCACATCTTCTACTTTCACTCGAACCTGATGGTATCCCAATTGAAGGTCTATTTTGGAGAAAACAACTACCCCTTGTAGACAATCGAACAGGTCATCTATTGGTGGAATTGGATATTTATTTTGACCAGTTACCTTATTCAGCTCTCGGTAATCGATGCACATCCTGATCGATCCATCCTTATTCTTCACCAACAATACCGATGCTCCCCAAGATGACGCACTTGGCCGAATAGAACCTTTTCCCAAAAGCTCCTCAATGCCGCTTAACTTCATCCTGCTCCACAGGCGCCATCCTATACAGTGCCTTGGAAATAGGTGCACTCCCTGGCTGGATAGTGATGCTGAACTCCACATCACGATGCGGGGGTACCCCTAGCAAATCCTCCAAGAACACAGTCGGATAATTCCGAACCATTGGAATCTACTGCACCTCTACCGGAACATTCTTCTTGCTAATAGCTGCCACCAAACTTGAACATCTCTTCTTTTCCTGGAAAGTGACTGCAATAACTCCTGGAGCCTTCACTATTACCTTATTGGTTTTACACTCGATGTTCGCACTGTACACCGACATCCAATCAATGTCAATGACAACATCGACCCCTAGGATATTCAGCTCGATCAGATCAATCCCGAAGACCCTATTTCCAATTTTGATCTTGCAGTCTGCATAATGCCGACCAGTGATCAAAGTCTCCCCTGATGGAGTAGCTACTGCTAGGACCTTGCCTGGAAAGACCTTCTGTTCGACACCCAAAACTTTAGCAAATTTAGGTGATACAAAAGTATGAAAGGATCCAGTATCGAACAGAATAACAGCTTTCTTTCCATTTAATAAAAGTTCTTCTGTTACATAATAAACTCCTATTACATAACATTCCTTACTAAATAAACAGGGAAATGAACAACAGAAAATCCTAAACATCCGCCCCCGTACCAGTATATTCATACTTTTAACCTACTAACATGATATCTAGATTAGAAGTAGAGAAATTGCCTACCTCTTAAAGAACGAATTGATTATTCTTAAAGAAAGACTCCTCGAAAGCACGATAGCCTTCTCTTCTCCTTGATCCTAGCCGCAAGTATTCTCCTCCAAGCTTGTGAAAAAACTGGATTTCCCTCTTCTTGAACTAGCCGGCCTCCACTATGAAAGAACACACACTCTCAATCTTTTTCTCACACAATCTCTTCCCTTTCTCACACACTCAATCTTTTTCTCACACAATTTCCTCTCTCTCTCTTTAAAATTCTTAGGTGCAAAGGATAAAGAATGACAAAAGGGCCTACTTATACACAATTTATGGTCAAATGAAGGGTTGAGATGTGTTTGGATGAATGGCTAAGATGTATTTGGGAGTTAGAAAAACCACCCATTAGCACATAACCAACTCTCCACTCTCTCCACTTACCCATGAATGGCCGGCCTCTCCTTCATTCACCTTGCACGTGCATGTGCAATGCACGTGCCCCCTCATGCAAACCTATAATTATTTGTTTATTAATTTGTTATACTAATTTGTTACATGACAAAGTCTACCATACAAGTTGTTTAATTAACAATTGAATTAACTAGTGGGCTAGTTAGGTGGGCTAATTCGATGGACTTTTAATTAATTAATTAATTTTATTTTGGGTGGGCTAGAATTAAATTATTAGGCCTAGGACTCTATAATAATTAATAAGAGGATTTTAAAAGAGAAAAGAAATATTTGTTCATGACATTAAAATAATTTTAGGGCCAAATGTACACATTAATTTGCACGTGCGAAACATGTGAAATTAAATAAAAAATTTATATTTAATTATATGAAAATTCAGGATGTTACACGTCGTATCGACCCCGATAATTGCGGAGAACCATCCCACACTGCAGGTAATTCCGGAGGCTATTTCACTCACACATCGATAATTCTGGGGATTATCTCACACCGCAGATCATACTGAGGTCCATAACTCATGTTTGCACTCATTTCATCATATCACCATCTAGTGCTTGTCCTTATCTTATTAAGTTAATTAAATAATTACAAATATCCAAGAGTTGGTGTACCCTACCGGACTTAACTCAACTGATCAACAATCAAGACCACAACTGGCCAAACAACACAATCTCATCTGCCGATAACTAGGGTCCCACTAACCCTCTAGAGACTCACAACTCCACTATTCACACAACTCTTTCATCTAAAACTCTTAATTTCATTATTAATTCGTTCATAATTAAAAAACTTCTTAAAAATCAACAAATCCAAATCCATCCGAACACTCACAAATTTCCAGAACTGAAATATGATGTTAAATCCACTAAATAACTGAGTTTCATGTTTTGAAGTCACAGAAAAATCACAAAACATCAATATCTTGTAATCCATATACATTTCGTTTCTTAAAGTTGTAGAAATACAAATTAAACTCTATTATAATCAAAATATAACTCTCTAAAAAACATAGCAATCTGTAGCAAAAATTTCATCTAAAATAGTAGTTCAATAATCCATAAGTACGAAGAAATAATTGATATGGAAAAACGACGAAAAACTCAACAAAATACTCAACACAACAGCTGTCGGTCGACTGTCAAAACAGTTCAAAAAAAGGCGGTCGACCGAATGCTAAAAATCCAAAATCTCATAATTGACAGTCGACCGTCAATTCATGTGTAAAATCTGGGTGGTCGACCGTCATGCCAAAACAGTTTCTTTAAACTTCGTGCACTTTCGCCTGATACATCAATTATAATCTTTAAAATTATGAAATTGTAAAATAAAGATTCTGAGATGATCAAATACAACTTATTTAATATACCGGAGTTCATAAAACAAATCAAATTCTCATCATAGTCATAAAAGAGTAATTTTTCATTGAAATTCTTCAATATCAGTAAAAGTATATATGCTTGTGTGTATAAGGGTGTAGGCATCAGTTAAAGAATCAAGAATTCGCTGTTTATGAGTAGTATATGGTTCAATTCAATCTCAGTATCAATATAGGTCAAGATCCAATCAAAAACTTTACAAAACTTCATAAATCAATTTTGGCCTACAAGCATCAGACCCGAAACTCGAAAAAATCAATTTAACACATGAAGCCTTGATCTTCGATTCTAAAATCCTTCATAGACTTGTTATACACACACAGAGACTAATTATATTAGTTTATCCCTTGATTACTAGCATCTACAACATAATCAAGTTATCCTTCATCCAAACATCAAACAGTATACACATACATACATACACAGTGAAGAGGCCATCTTTATTCATTTTTGTGCATCCTAGATTATAATCTCATTGTATATTTCATCAAATCAGTAAGAATAAGAAAGAAACAGCATAACCATGATTCTTACTAGGTTCTTAACATTCTTAACTCATCCATATAGAAGTTTTATTCATATCATTCATAAAAATTCCACTTTTAATCATCCATCCATCAATATTTTCATTATATCATCATACGATCACCTATCATGCATTCTACTAGACAAATTATCATATATAACATGCATAGAACAACAAGAAAACAAACATATGTCACTCACCTTATTGAAAAATCAACCAAAAATAATAAAGAATAGAAAAAGTCTTTCCTTTCGCAAAAATCCAAGAATGTCGCTTCGAAACTCCAAGAAACCAATAGTAAAATAATATTTTGTTTTTGCAGATGAGGGGGATGGCTGTAGTGGTCTTAATATAGCCGAAATTCTGGAGTATTAGGGTTTTGAGAAGATTTTGCAAAATATTCCTTTAAAATATATCTTTACATATATAGATTTTTATACTAGGAAATTAGAGTAACCAATTTAATTGGGATAAAAATCAAAAGTAACTCTCCATTTCTAGCCGACATCCATATCTAATCAGCAAAAATAAATTTTTTAATTTTTTGCCTCCAAGTGGCAATTCTGCAAAAGACCGTCCCTTAACAAATTTGCGAATTAAACCAAATATATTAGAAAAAAATTTAAAATCTTTACCTCTGAGTTGGCTAGCCATCATGCTCTGCCCAGAAAACTAAAAATCTAGAGTTTTTACTCCAAGTGGTAATTTGCACAAAAGCCCATCTTTTTGTAATATTTGGAAATATGCCAAATAAATATCAAAAAAATATAGAAAATTCACAAATAATATCTACTATTAAATTTTAGGTTTTACCAAAATATTTTCTGGCTTTGAGTTTCCCAAGAAAATATTTGCACGTGTTTTGCACGTGTAAAAGATAAATTTCAGAAAAAAATGTTTATTAAATTACCAAAAATCACTTTAATTTATTTATTAATCTCAAAGACATTATTTAAAATTCTAGGGTTTTACAGAATTGGTAGTGGATGATGCATTACTCTGATAATTTAGAGACGCATTATTTATTACTATATGAAAGTGACACATTATTTTATGATACGAACATGCAATTCATGTATGAAAGTGACATTATTGTCTCTTTTATGTTGTTTTCACATCCCCATACTTACGATAAGAACGTGCAATTCATGTATTTATATTGTTTGATTTAATTTTTTTAAATCATCGTTGCTAAATGAATGACATTGCTTCTGGAAAAGTAACGATAGTGAACTAGAAGATTTTGAATGTCATACATTTGTCGATAATGTACCAAAACAAATTTGAATGTAATACATTTTTGAAATAGAAGATGATTTTGAATTGAATGATAAGAAGATCAATTTGTCGATAATTATGTGAACATATTACAAATGAAATAATGTATTTAGCTTAGATGGATTTCTAATGAAATCAAGCCTATGACACAATATAGCTTAGATGGATTTCTTTCGAACACAAAATTTTTGTCGTGCCATAATATGCAAACCCACCTTGATTGTTAACTAGTTTGAGGTGTTATCATTGAGAATTTGTGACGATGGTATGGTGAAGATTTTCTTATGTGTTTTGATTTAGTTTAATTTTGCATAAGAGGTTGCATGATTAGTAGATTGTTGTAGTACATATTGATGGTTTGTGGCTTAGTATAGAAATTGCAAGAGAACGTGGATGTGGATATGGACTGATTATTAAATTTAGGACATGTTTGAGAAGTGTTAGATTCATGTCCAAGGAGTGTCCACGAGTTTCAGTGATTGTTCTGTGCAGGCCTTCATTTTGAATGAATTAGGTGGAGTATGTGAGATTCCTTTGATTTATGTTTTCATTGCTTGCTAAATTAACTAGAGATGTGGCTTATGCTGTTGGATATATAGGTATATTCTCATTATAATAGAATAATATTGTGTATAATGTTATATGGGGCAACACGTGCTTTCACGTGTTATCTGTTTAATTGTTGGACCGGGTTGAGTAGGCATAAAGCCCAGTACCCAAAACCCAGATTAATCTCATTTAAATGCTGGTCTAGAGGTAGTGTCCTGTGATATTCCAATTATTGATAAGGTGGGTATAATATCTTAAGCGGCTATGAGATATAAACCATAATCCTAATTACTCATCTTGATCTAACAATCTTAAGATATTATAAACTAATTGAGATTAAGAGAGAGAGGGTTTGAGTTACTGTTCGTCGGAATCAGACCCCACCGCCATACTCGTCGACGTCATTGTCAACGCAGGCCACCGCGCGCCCCAATGCTTCCGCCATCGTTGACGCCACTGATGCCATCACTGATGCCAGTCGCCATCGTCGCTTTGCAGAAACACCACCACAATGCTGTCACAAACCGACGACACCTGCCTTTGTTCTTCTTTTCTTAACTACAATCGATCTGAAGACGAGAATGGAAAGGAAAGCTCAGATCCACTATTTTGAGGGGACTATTTTGGTGTTTGGTGTGTGGGGGTGGAGATCAGATCATCTACCTTGTTTCTTTTGAACTCTGTGTGGGTGGATTTGGTGCTACGCGTTTTGGACCAGAGATCAAATCTCATCAAGTCAAATCCTGGCTTCAATTTTCCAGATTGGAGAGATTTGGCGTTTGGTGTTTAGGTTGAGAACAGGACCTACTGTAGGGACTTGATCTGACCCTTCACTACTCTTGATTTTCATCAAGATTTGGTCCACTCTAAACTATAAGATCTGTGTTGTTTTATTTAAGTTAATTTTCTGTGTCATTGTTTATTATGCAGTTTTACATAAAAACCCTTCCTTTTATTGAAATTACACTAGTAGTAATTATTCAGAATATCTAGATTTTGGAATTTATTGTTTATTCCTTAAGATGGAAAAACTGAATCGAGCATACAAGATTCCGAAACTAGAAATGTTTGATAGTTCTGAATTTATCAGTCAGAAGATGAATGCACAATATGAGATGTGGATAAATTTTTTGGAGATAGTGCGGGAGGTGAGAATATTGTTTTGACTAGATCCAACTATGATTGGATTGAATCATATCTAAAATTAAAGATAAGTTCTTTACCTGCATATATATTTTAATTATCTATTGTTGCTAAGTGCTAAAGTTTTAAATCGTGTTAATCATTGTTTAATCAAACACAAATTTGAATAAATATTTTGGCTACATGCTAATGATCAAATATTTATTTTGATAAGATAAATTATAGCTTATGACAATAAATTTGTATCTCCAATAAATTGTTGTTAGAATTACATAGTGCTAATAATTCGTTTAATTGCCTAATCTTTAACAATTTGATGAATGTAGGAACTTCAAATTTACTTACAAACTGTGTATTGGAGATGATGGATTTGCGACACGGTAGAATAAGTCTGCACTATGCAGGCTTCTCTATCGAATTTGGATAAAACTTCTAACTTGAAGTGTCGGTATGATCTACTCTAATTCAATTTTTCAATATTTTCATGTGATAAATGTGTTAACGTTTTGTGCGTTTGATCACATAATTGGGAATTTTAGATCATAATTATTCTCACATTGAAACTGGCATGTTTGAAATTGTTTAGTGTGCCTTGTCATACTATGTGTACAGATATATTGGGTAAATCCATCGTTTGCAGTTTGTGTGAAATTGTATGTTTGCTTCTCTAATAAAATATATTGATATATAAGATGTATAACAAATGTCTATAACTTAGGAGAGAGCATCTCTTAATGTAGGATATGACTCCATTAGTTACGTTTTGTTCTTTCTCGTTCATTGTACTATGTGTGCAAAGATGAAATATAACATGTTAGTCATTATCTCGTTTAGCGTTTTGAAGATGATGAAGAATGAATAAAGAAAAGGACTATTCGCTCATTGTGTTTGAGCATCTAGACATTGTTAGAACCACAAGAGAAAGCAAATAGTTTTCTGAAATATAATAGAGTAATTTTGTATTAAATCATATTTTATTATTATTATTATTATTTTAATGTGCATAATATAGTCTATTGCATGTGTAAGTTGAGTTTAACAAATGAAGCAACTGTTAATATTAGTTCTAATCTGTATAGTCCTTGAATACAGCATAATAGGCTAGGACATGTGAACTATATATAAATTGTGTGTTCTTGTTAAAACTCGTAACTCTGCTATGTGACACCTCATTAAATATGACAATTTCAAAATTTGTGCTCAAATTATGATCATTAAAAAGACATTTAGTATGGTCTCTACGAGTACATAATTTCTTGAGTCAATACATTCAAATATTTATGATCTCAGCAACTTGGTGACTAGATGAGATAATGATTGGTCAGCAGTATTTAATCACCTATGTAGATGATTATTGAATATTTTTCTATATATATATATATATATATATATCACTCCCTACTTTGATGAATTAAAAATTAGTTAAATGCTAAGATCAAAATGTTTTAAATTTGATAGAGGTGGTGAATATGATTTAACAATCTTAGAGAAGTTTGCATTTGGCATAATCTCTAGGGCACTCTATTTCCAGCAGTCAAAACGGCATTGATAAAAGTTAGAATCAAACACTTAGTGAAATATTAAATTATATATTATTGACTGTTGTTTGACTTTGTGTAATTGTGAGTGATATTGTATTGTTAATCATATTTCTAATATGCTACTACACTCTAAATTATTTACACCTTGTAGACTATGAGATAAAAACATAAATAATTTTGTTAAAGTGAAAATATGTGGTGTGGTACATTTGTTAGAGTACACGACCCTAGAAGGCCTAAAAAATGACCTATAACAAATATTTGTGTGTGCTTAGAAAGTGCATAATGTAGTTCTATGGACAGATATTGGATCTATCTAATTTGTGTTAGAAAAATCTAGACTTACAGAGTTCTTTGAGGATGTATTCATCAAAGATAAGTGTATGAAATTATCTAGTCCTACTGAAATGGTCAATGATTCACTATTGGAATCAAGAACCAGTCCTACTGACACTTAAACTTCAATGGCAATTAAGCCAAGAAGAGTCTTTAGTAGACAATGAGATGAATTTGTGTCATACAATAATATTTTAAATCAGTTGATCTGCCGAAAGGGGCAAAAACTATAGTAAGTAAATGGAGTTTTGTAGAAGAAACTTAATTTTGATTGTTCAGTAGCAATTTTGATGCATTTTAATAGCTAACAGATTGACTGTGATAAATGAGGTAGTTTTGTTTGATGTCTACTCACATATTTGTCATGTTGCTACAATAAGTATTCTTCTTACCTCTACATCTATTGAAAATTTTGTTATTTATAAAAGATATTTAAAACAATTTTGTACTAAGAGTTTTGTACTTGATGTTTTGTACTGAATAGTTTTGTACTAGAAAGTTTTGAACTAATGTGTTTAGTGAACAAGAATTACAATTTAGTAAAATCATTGTATGTTCTTAAAACATGTATAGCCGACGAATAAATAAATTGACAAATTTCTTAAAGAGCATTATATGAATCAAGTAATTCATATCAGTGCCTTTAACGTTGTGGTGTATCAAATATAATGACTATTATTTACTTGTTCTGTTGACATGTTTGTTCTTGGAAGTGAACTCTACAAATGGAGTTAAAATTGTGCTATCCAAAGAATTCAGCATGAAATGTAACGCCCCGAATACCAAAATACGGTAATTCGTAGCTCAACAGGATCTACACTTCACTTCGTACAATTTTACATGGAATTTAAAACTTTTTATTACAACATTGTTTTTTACATCAATAACGCAGCGAAAAACAAATGAAGTACAACAGGATAAATATACAATTTTAACAATTTTAGCATGTAAGTAAACATCAGCATCAAATTCATTTTTACATCTTCTTGTAAGTTCCAAGACTTGCATATAAAACTGTGGGCACGTCCGTTGCTTACAACCGACGTAATATTATAAATAGCGATGCTCTCTATGCTGTATTATAACGAAATCTCTTACTTTAACAATCACAAACTTGAATGCATATAAAAGTGTAAATAGTGACTATCCTAAACATGTCGGTGTAAGCAATGACTTAATGCCTAATGCAGATGTTATACTACAATGACACTAATGCATACTTGTTTGAATTCTATGCATCCCATACTACATAGGTCCGAGGGCAAGCACCTACGTACTCCACATTAAAGGGTTTTATTCCTCGCCATGATAACTACCCAGTAATAAAACAAAGTTTAGACATTCCACGAGTACGGATTCCAGTCCCGGAGATCCATTGCCCGACTATACAGAATCCTCATCGTGCGAACATCCCGCAAGTGTCCCTTCAGCCCCGGTATACGCATATACACTGGAGTACGGCCTACTATCCACCCGACTAATCATGATCCCAGAATCCACCGTCCGATCAATCATAATTTCAGATTTAATTAAGGCTCGCCTCCATCGCAAGCAACCACAGCCCCGGAATCCACCGCCCGACTGGGTCTATAGTCCCGGAATCCACCGTCCGACTATATAGAGGCCCTCCACTCACGTTTGCCCAAGTTTACTACATCTTCACTTAGTGCCTAATTCTGAAGTTTGAACAAGAATAAATTATACTACCTAGAGCTAGTTTACCCTCCTACCGGTCTTACACAAAAATACCGAGAACGACTGCCCATATTGGCCACTTCTCAAAAATCAATTATTCATTTCCATTACTTTTGCCAGTACCTAGGTATCACTAAGTATCTAGAATCAACATCTTTCCATGTTCAACAACTTGGGGTACTCATACCCTTATAACTCATGTATTCATAATTCATTCAAATTCTTTCATTCATTCTTATTTATTCATCAATAAGTACAATCTCAACCTATTCATTTTCACTATACACTTTTTATATTCATCAAAACCTTCTAAATACAAGTTAATTAAGATTAAAACATAATCTCTTAAAATTCATCATTGAAAACTCATCTCATCATTTTTCTTTGATTTATTTTAAACCAATTCCTAACATCAATAACCATATATATATTTTTCTTGAGTTCACATTTCATCTAAGCATGAATATGATCTTTATTTTCCAAAAATATAACTTAAAACGACGAGAATATATTTTCAATCACCTCGTTTAAGTATCATTTGCAAAACAGTGAATTCAAAGTCAGAAACTACATTTCATGATATTTGTAAAAATCATAGAAAATTATATACTTCACGAAGCTTTGCGTTATTTATATCAAATAATGGTTTACAAGTCTACTACAATTTCTTAGTTATAAGTTTCCTCAAAATACTGTATCTATAACCCTGAATTCTTCGAAATATACAGTAGGGTCGAAATATTAAGATATGGCCACTGTACATTCTTGTAAAATTCATATAAAATTCAATTCTTTGTGAAAATTTGATTTCTTACAATTTTTAGAAAGGTTAAAGAGTTTACTAAAACTTCTTAGTTCTGAATTTTCTCAAATTATTTCAATTACAATGCTGAATTGATCAAACACCGAAACCAGTCAACTACTAACCAGTTCTAAGTTTAGATTTTATTAAAATAGTAAACGACCTCCAAATCTTATGAAATTTTAAAGGGATGTTCCTGACATATACAAGATGATCTAAAAATAGTTTTAGCTCTAGATTCTAACTCTTTTATTAAATAAAATTTTCTGATGGGCAAACAAAACTCAAAACAGTAACTTTTTTTGGCTTGAATTAGTAACTTTGTATACAAATCTATATCCATATCATTTAATCTAATCATGATGTACTACCATGCAATCAAATAACATCATTTCAACTTATTTACATGACAATATTAGCATGCATTGTCATTCTAAATATCATCATTACAATTTAACCACTACTCATATGTATAAACAATTTTAAATATCAATTTCCCTACACATGCATTCTATTTTACTTTAGAAAGCAAGAAAGAACACCCACCTCAATGAAGATCCTAATGTAGAAGAAAACTCCTAGAAGTTGCTCCTAGCTCCAAGAATGAGACTCCATTCTCCTCCTAGCAAGTTTTCCAGGCAAGAACTCAAACAACTCTCTTTATCTTTTCTTCTCTTTCTTATCTTTTGTTTCTTTTGATTTTTTTGGTGCAAGGTTTCATGAAGAAAAGGAGTGGTATTTATAGGGTTTGAGAAGACTCTTCTACTACTCAAATTAAGTGTTCAAATTCATAACCTACATAACCCCCTTCACTAATTGCTCACTCACCATTACTACCACAAACTCCCAACTCTTCTTCTTCCTTCATGAATTGGCCAACCCTTGGATTTTTCACATGTGCACACTTCTCATTTAGTTAGTTTTTATTTATTTGATTGTACATATTGTTACATGACAAGTGTTGGATAAAAAGTATTTATTAAAAATGTAGATTAACTAATGGGCTTTTCTTTTAAATAATTTTTCTAATGGGCTTTAAGATGATCTTTAGGCCTATGGGTTTTAATTAAAAACAAATAATACATTTGTGATTAGAAAATGAGAAGAAAAGTTCCCATGATTTAATAAAATTTTAGGAATAAAATGTACATGAAATTTTACATGTAATATACGTGCGAAAAAAAATATTCGAATACAAAATAAATTCAGGAGAATTAAAAATATTCATAAAAAATAAAAATATAACATACGTAAAATATTCATATTGGTAGTGTTACGGATATTTTACGTAACGAAAAATATACGTAATCGACACTTGTATCGAAAACACGTGCAATACACGTAAAACACAAGAATTAAAATAAATGTCTGAGTTGGCTAAAAATAGGATTGAAATGAGTGTTCAGAAAACAGAAAACATATAAATAATCAAAATATAAGATACATATGACATTTATATAAAAATTTGTTACAAATATTATTCGTAATAGTACGAAATACACGTGCGTAACACACGAGGGCAAAATTGTCATTACTCAATTTTGCGGGGTGTTACATAAAATACCTAGGTATTGTGGACACCATAGGTATAAGGGTGAGTTTCGGTTGGCAAGGGATAACCCTTAGTCAAACTCATCAAATCAATAAAGTGTTTCAAAAGTGGGGATATAGTGATTGAAAGTGTGTTTTGAAATACCTTATGATTATGATAAAAGGTTGACACCTAATGATGGTGCAACTATGAGACAGGTAAATCATTCAAAAAGAATTGAAAGTCTTATGTATACAATGATCTGCACTAGAATAGACATAGCCTTTGAGGTAGGTATGATCTGCAGATTCACTAATAATGCCATACACATTTGAGTGCCCTTAAGAGGCTAATGAGATACCTAAGTGGTACTCAAGAGTTTTCTCTTTGCTTCTCAAAGTTTAGTGAAAGTCGACAACTAGTGAATATGTGTTCACACTAGGAGCAATAAAATTATGGAGATTAAAAGGCAAACAAGCATTGCGTTCTCATCTAAGAAATCAGACTTCTATGTGTTATCCTCTGCAGGGGAAGAGGCTGAGTGGATTGAATGACTAATCATCCATTGAGAAGTTTAATGTGAATTTTCTAATTCTATTATGCGACTATCAAGCTATAATGCACTGTAGCTCATAACTCACTCTATAATAGTAAGAGGGGTATATTAAGGCTGAAAGAAGCCTAGTTGAACTTTCTCATAGATAAAGTTCAATTGCGATAAGTATGGCTGATGCTCTTGCTAAGAGACTGGAAAGTGGTCTAATTATCAAAACTGTGGGGAAAACTAAGTTAAAAGCTATTAAGTCAAAAGCTTTAACATCCAAGTTGTTTTGAGATTTAGAATCCAATTAGAGCCATAAAGAAGTTCAAACTGAAGCATCAATTTTAGGCAGTTGGCATGCTTTAGATAATTTGAAAAGATCTATGTAAATTCTGTTAGTATATAATTTCATTCCAAATTTGATGATGCTATATATTGTCGTAATTTACCAAGAATCATCTCATTATTCCAAAAGAAAGTATGAAAACTTGTCGATGTGTTTCCGATGTTCAAAAGTGTCATTTTATCATTCCAATTTTGATGATATATCTCTTTTATGGATTCATGTTTCATTCCGATTTTGATGATTCAGAATTAACCATAATTGATTTAATTATTCTATCATTCCAATATGAAACATAGTATAGTTCTTGTGTAAAAACTATAATAGTTATTGTTCTTTATTTTGTTAAAAAAACTTGATTGTGATATTTGCGTGACATTTTGCTAAGCTATTGTTGAATTGTACTAAGTTCTTTAGTGAAACTAGATACTTTATAAAATTTGCTAGAATTCTTATAGATGTGTCTCTTGATATTCTTATTTTCAATAAGCTAGCATAGATGGTGGAGTTAAATCTGTCAACATAAATTTCAGAATAATGATTTGCTCAAAATGGAGGAGTAAACATAAAGCAGTTTGCAAGGATATAGTTTTGGTTTATTTCTCTCGAGAATAAATTTGTCACTTGCTTGGTAAAACTTCTGTTGAGTTTAAGACTCTTGTGTTTATGAGCTTAAAAACTCATATTTTGTTCTTGAAGTTTATTTGCTTTGGTAGATTTTCAAACTATGACAGGTTTCTCTAGTTAGTATAGTCATTATAAACTATTCTGTTTTGATATGGTCTTTGAACTATTTGATTATTTTGGTTTAGTCTCATTTGAACTATTCAAGTTATAATTGATTTAGTCTAGGAACTATATTCTTTTGTGATCCAATGATATAACAGGAGATTGCCTAATATATTGAGAATATATGAGGTGATTGTTAGATATATAAGTATATTCTCAATATAATAGAATAATATTGTGTATAATGTTCTATAAGGCAACACGTGCTTTCACGTGTATTCTATTTAATTGTTGGACCAGGTTGAGTTGGCATAAAGCCTAGTACCCAAAACCCAGATTAATCTCATTTAAATGCTGGTCTAGAGGTAGTGCCCTGTGATATTCCAATTACTAATAAGCAAAGCGACTATGAGATATAAACCCGAATCCTAATTTTTCATTTTGATCTAACATATGTATCCATGTATTTTGAGAAGTTTTTATTTTTCCTTTGCTTCTAATGAAGTTCCTTAAGGTGTTGAATAGGAGCAAAAATCCATCGATGACCAATTTGAACTTTTCTTTGAGAGAAAATGTTGCACACAGGAATATAAAAATAAGAGCCAAAATAAATGCAATGAATGGGTTGAGAAATTTAAAAGGTAAATGCTAATCAGAGAGGCACACGATTCTTCCAGTGGTTTGACAACACACGCCTATGATAATCCTCAAGGTCATTCTTACTGTGAGTTCCAAGATTAGCATGAATTTGCAAGTATTATAGCTCAAATAGTTCTTTTTCTTGGAAATACATGCAAATATTAGCTCAGAAGTTGTGCCCAAAGATGTAGGCCAAAACCTTCCAAAACCTCCCAAATGAAACTATCTGTTGGGAGAGTCGAAGCATGTTAAACTGCAAAGGTCGACCCCTAAGTACAATCAGATTGGTCTTAGATGTCTTTTTTTACCCATACAGTTTTTTTGTGTGAAAAAAAGGTGACCGCGTTACCGCTTCATTAATAAATTATTAACGAAACAAGTATTACAAATATATAACATCTATTTGTTCCTAGAACGGAACCATAGAAAATAATTACTCAGTTAAGCCTACAACATTAACTAGTCCCTCCCCTAGCTATACTTATAGATGAAGCCACCTGTAATCTGTTCTCCCCCCTATCAGATGTGACGCATGCAAATTCCTATTGAACAATCAGATATCAACTCATCGATTACCAACCATAATTACGACTTGCCCATGCACCTTCAAGCGATGTCTAACTTGAACACCACTCCAGCACCAACTTCACTACCCCATTTGATGACACCTAATCAGAACAACACCGAAAATGACTTGCCTAATCACAATTCTGATAATGACTTGCCACTCTGCCTATTCAGTGACGACTTGTCAGTTCTCTAGTCTGGAACGCTCTGCTCATTCACCACCACGGTGGTCGACATTCCGTTCGTGACATTCTGATGACTAGCCCGAACACCTTCTCTATGATGACTTGGCCACCAGCAGACCTGCAACGACTCACATCACCCTCTCCACAGCAACAACCTCGCTCAAACTCCCAAACTAGCGATGACTCGCACATCTACTATATTGGCGCCGACTTGCACATCTATCATAACTGTCACAGTTCGTACATCCTCCACCATATGACGACTCGCACATCATCCCAACGATGTTGACAAAATCGGACACCGCATCGGTGAGAATTAGCAACATCACCAACGATCGTTCAATAAAGGACAAAAAGAAGCAACTCAATTTGACCTCTTACTCTCGACCAAGAGCCCAAATGAAAGCCCCTGCACACGTTCATCACCTCCCAAATGTAATTTGAATTTCGAAACTCTAAAAATGAAATTCAAACTCCATCAAAATAACTCTCCCCCCATACACTCCCTCCATCTTCCCCCAAGCGTCCACCATGACAACAAACACCGCCACCATCTCTTGTTGGCATACTTACTCATTTCCCAATGACGTTGCCATATTGGAACAACCTAACCAAACCCCACCACAACGCCCTCTTCCGATTGCGCCAAATCCAACCATCAACAGTAGTCGTTGTTTACAACCATCAGGCCGATGGTACAGACGATCTATACCACCAACGAACATCATCACCCAACAAATGTAACGCTTGTCCCCCCCGGCCCCGACTCATCTAATTTGAATTACAGACCCTAATTTGAAATTCAAATATTCAAAAACTAGCCAACCAATCAATCAATCAGTCAATCGATCAATAATCAATCATCAATCATAAATCATCAATCAATCAATCAATTTCAACTCAATTAGCATCAATCAATTTCAACTCACAAATCCTCCATTGCCTCCGACAGCAAGCTCCAATGAAGAGTTGGGTAAACTAGTAGGCATCGAACTAGTCAAAGCCGAAATGGGCTTGCTCAAGAACTTCCCGGCCAAAGCGCAAACTCGATGAAGCTCATATTTCAAACGAGCATTCTCGATCCTCAGCTGATGATCTTCCACCGATAACTCGCCCAAGATTGCAGGCCCACCGCAGCTGCTGCACATTGGGTTACTCAAGGCATCTCTGATGGTCATGTTTTCGAGACGAAGCTTCTCATTCTCTTGTTTCAATAGTGCATTCTCATGCCTCTCTATTTGGGTCTATTAGTTAATAGAAAAAACAACAAATCAGGAAAAATTCCTATATCGATCTAGCACCTTTCCCCTTGAACAATCCCCCTACCCAAGCCCCATCTTGACCCATACCCTCTCTCCGGCCAACCCTAATCACCCCGGCCGACCTAGCCCCGGTCGTCCATCAACACGTCGGTGTTAGAGTCTCTAACCCATCTACTCCACTTAGCCCCGGCGTTGGAGACCTAGCCCCAGCGTAGGATACCGAGCACCTCCGATAAGCTACACCTCCTCCACGTTGGAGTCTCGAAGCATCCAACCTCTCTGCCTCGACGCCGCCACAGCATACCTTGACATCGCTCCTCCATGGACACGCCATCTCTGTTGCCTCGACATCGCCGACCACATCTAAGGAACCTGAAATCGCGAAACCCTAGGCGATCTCCGATCTCCTCTACACTGTGAGCTGTGGAAGCGGGAATGGGTGGGGGGGAAGGAGGAGGAGGAAGAGGTATCGAGGGACTCCACCCCCCCTCCCCGATCGAGGATGCCGTAACCTGACTATGGAGCTTTAATATTGGGAGTTTCTCTCTCTAGAATTTTCTAGGGAGAGTCTCACTTTGCTTTCTCACTTTGTATGACTTCGGAGCCATACAGTTGACTACTCTCAAGATATTAAACTCTTAATAGACCGTGGATGTCAATCAGATTGTTTCATCTCTCTGTGTGCTACTCATTGAAATTTGGTGACGATTTTTATGCATTAAGAGAATAATATGAAACTCTTAATGACTTAGATTATTAGGAAAAATTATGTGCATTACTTTTGCTATTCATCTTTGAATAATGGAAGAGATTAAATTAACTTAATAAGTATATTCTCCAAATTCTTATCAGCAATTATGAGTGTTACTCAGTCTGAGTATATTTCATGGCCTTTTCATTCACAGTTCATGACACATTTAAGAAACGTGTATGTTTTGAGGTTACCTCAAGGAAATCTTCTGTGATTCCTTCATTTGTTTGATTTTTATAAATTATAATACATGATGAAACCTGTCATGATGCTTATTATCAAGCTTCAATCATGATATAAAGTATGCAGATATCTTTTTTCTTGCAAAATGGTTTTCAACTTCTTATAAAAGACATCTTTCCTGCATGTTCACTTATTGATTCTTCTAAAAATATCATCTTCCCATAGACTAAGATTCCCTAATTTTTGTTACTTTCTAGCAGTGCTTTTGAGAAATATCTTCGCACTCGGTTGCAAAAGATATTTACTCTTTGTCAAAGATATTTGTTTTTTTTTTTTTAAGATTTTTTATTAAGGGAAGCTGGACTACCAATTATTTAATTATTTTCTTTTTTTGTTAAGATGAATCCAAGTACAAATTATCACTGAGAGAACTTTTTTTTTATCATAAAGGGTCACTGTGAGAACATTTACTTCTTATTTCCCGCAAGAAATTCCGATACCTATGGTTAGCTGAATCTTTTTAAAATGTTTTAAATCACACTTTTTCTGTAAAAATTGAAGATTTAGTTTAATTTTGCATAAGAGGTTACATGGTTAGTAGATTGTTGTAGTGCATATTGACGGTTTGCTAAATTAGTATAGAAATTGCAAGAGAACGTGGATGTGGATGTCGACTGAATCAATGGAGATTGTCGAAGGTGTGAAGATCCATGCTTACATTATAAATCCATCATCGCATTTGTACATATATGTAATTATTAGAATCAATTGAATTTGTAAATGATTTGAAATGAATTGTTTAATTATTATGTTTGGTTATTAGAATGAAGTTTGTGCTCTAAAGTACTTTTCTATTGTTTATTATCCATGGATTTGTAGAAGATTACTGAAATAAAATCCTGAAAATTATTGTGAATTGAATTACATGTATTTTGATGTGATTAAATAAACAACTACTCCCCAGACGGGCCAGACCCCAACTCAACTATATAAAAAAAAACCCCCAAATTCCCCCCAATCTCCTAATTTGTCCTCCAAATCTTTTTTGTTGTTTCAACTTCTTGTTAAGCATATCTCTAATCTCTAATATTATAATGGGAGAAGGCCTTAGTGTCATTTATAAACCTACCAATGCGTGCACTGCACGTGTGTTGCCGCTAAATTTGGTGTGGGGGCAAACAGATAGTATTTGTGGATTCTTAGGAAAACTGAATAGTAAACATGTATACCTGTTCCGTCGGAGTTTGATCGTCACTCCCACCGTACACCTGCAAAAAGTGCGAGACACCGGGGTTGTTCCCGGCGACGCACCCTCCGACGCTCAAGTCAGTAATCTAAGAAGATTATGAAATAGCATAAAGACTGGAGAAAGATTGATTACCTCTTAATGGAGATGGATGGAGGGTATTTATAGGCGTCTTAGGGATCAAATTAGGAATGTGATCCCCGTGATCTGATAAGGAATATTCTCCTTGTAAACAGATTAGGAATGTAATCCCTAATTCCCAGTGGAGGGATAGGCATGAATCAGGGCCGTTGATTAGGATCTAATCAGAAACCCTAATTCTATCCCTCTGATCGGATTTTATTGCTGGTTGAAACCCGCACCCGATTGAAGCGGATCTGTTTGTGGGTTATTGGGTCTTTGACGAAGAGACCTAGTACCCATCTCAGACCCATTGGTATGTGAAATTACCGTTTTACCCCTGAGCTTCAAGATTCGTGCCCGATCTGGACGGTTCCGATTAACCCCCATTTTTAGCCATATCACGAGCCCCCCACTCTCGAAGACTGAGCTTGGTCAGCCTTTGAGGAGTAGTTTTACTGTTTTAATGGCCGGTGGAGTTGTATCGGAGCCCAAATAGAAAGTTTTGAATCTTGAAGGAGGTAGTGTGGTGATTTCAAGCGGATTTAACTCTGAGTCGCTCCTGAGCTTTTATGGTCATGTGGTGTTCTTGCAGGAATATCCTTTTAACTCTGCGAAGTGTCAATTCGCCGTTCGGGGGCCTTAGAAGATTGTTTTTGGCAATAATTGCTTGTTTGGAGGCTAGAGAATGCCTCCCCGTCTTCGCAATTACTTTCCAGGAGTCCTTCTTTAATTCCCCGAATTTTTAATTGTTTTCTCGCGATCTCTTGGTGGACGGGTCGGCCGTTTTCCTCCGTTGTGTGGACCACAGGCTTGTTTCACACTTTCGACCCCTTCCAGAGCTCGCTGGCCAAGGGACCGAGGTCTGTAGGCGGTTCGGAACCTCTTTCCTAAGAGAAGAGGGACCTCGGCTTGGTTGTGAGTGCTGAGAGGGAGTTCGGCGAGGTCCGAGGTCCAATCTTTCCTCGTAATAGGGTCGGTGCCAAGAGCGTTCGGCAGCTGGTGCCGAGGTCCCCTTTTTCCCCTATAACGGGGTCGGTGTCAAGAACGCTCGGCAGCTGGTGCCGAGGTCCAATTTCCCCCCTATAACGGGGTCGGTGTCAAGAACGCTCGGCAGCTGGTGCCGAGGTCCAATTTTCCCCCCTATAACGGGGTCGGTGTCAAGAACGCTCGGCAGCTGGTGCCGAGGTCCAATTTTTCCCGTAACAGGGTCGGTGTCAAGAACGCTCGGCAGCTGGTGCCGAGGTCCAATTTTTCCCGTAACAGGGTCGGTGTCAAGAACGCTCGGCAGCTGGTGCCGAGGTCCAATTTTCCCCCGTAACGGGGTCGGTGTCAAGAACGCTCGGCAGCTGGTGCCGAGGTCTAATTTTTCCCGTAACAGGGTCGGTGTCAAGAACGCTCGGCAGCTGGTGCCGAGGTCCAATTTTTTCCCGTAACGGGGGCGGTGTCAAGAACGCTCGGCAGCTGGTGCCGAGGTCCATAACTTGTCGTTTTTGGCGTGTGAGTTGGTGGCTTCTGTGCGCCTTCTGACAGCTTTGACAGATGGGACGTTCATTAAGTGCAGTGACCTCTGGGCTTCTGTCAGATGGGATGTTCATTAAATGCAGCGTACTGCTTGGCATGGTAAACAAGGCGACGATTGAGGTTGCTTTTGTCGTTTTGCGTGAATGGGCCGGTAGTACAAGCCCATCATCCTCGTTTGGCGCGCCCTTCTCTATAAAACCCCACCCCCCACTCTCATTTCTCACTTCTCTTCTCTTTTGCTCAGACGATCTTTTGTGCTTAAGCGAGTACTTCCGGTGGTCGACGTTCATTTTCCGGCAAAGTTTTCCGGCAGCTAACCTTTCAAGGTAATTTACACTTAGTTTATTCCATAAACCATGTCTCTTGCTTCTGTCTCCGAGTCGATCTTTTGGTCCGAGCCCTCCCTTGAAGTTGTCGAAGATTCAACTCCAACTAAGGGCAAGAAGGTGTTCGGCAAGGATTCGATTGTGGAGGATCCGAAGCGTATGGGGGAGTTCGGAAGACTGCCGGGGCCGCTGACCGAGCTTCACAGAGTTCGGGAGCTTCCGGAGGATCAAGCCGAGCGAATCGTTCACGGGAGGGGGAGGTCCTTCGAGGAGAATGCAGCGAGGGAGACGACGGAGGCGGACGAGACGGTGTCGATCCTGCACGAGGAGGACTTGGCAGTGATCCGGGATTCTTTTCAAATCCCGGAGGAGTACGAGCTCATGTTGCCGGGTCCCGGGGTTAGGGCCAATTCGCCGCTACCTGTAACGCCCCGAATCCCAAATACACTGAATTCGAGATGTTCTACAGGATCTTTTCGCTTCTTTTAGTACAATTTTACAAGGAAATTCAAACTTTACACTTTACATCAGAGTTTACATCAATATTACATTTACATTGCACAGCGGAAGTAAAATTTACAACAATGAAACAAATGTACAACAACATTGAGAAATCTTTAAGCATTTGTTCCTCTTTAATCTTTTTCGTGCCATTGATCCTGCATACAACACTGTGGGCACGTCAGTTTATTCAACTGACGATAATTATACATGGCCATCCTCTCTATGCCAGAAACAGTATAACGATTCTCATTTCTTAACAGATCACAAACTTGTTCACATATCAAAATAAAGTAAAAGGAAAATCTTAATGATGTCGTGTCGTGATTGTGCACTTAATCCTTAATGCAATTACTTAATTTACATGACACCAATGCGCACTTGTTCGGATTCTATGCATCCCATACTACATAGGTCCGAGGGCAAGCCTCTTAATCGTTCTTCATCTTGGTAGGGTTCAATCCTTCGTTATGACTTAATCTACTACTGTAACTATGGTAAGTATCCTAGATATTTTCTGACCTACGAACTCATGTCTAGGCACTCTGGAGGGAATCCCATTGCTGACATGACTCATCATGCAGACATCCTGTGGTAATTCAGCTCTCACCATAGACATGACACCACCCGTAGTCTTCAAACATCCCACGAGCGTCGCCACTGGGACGGTACTCTGGAGCAGCATCATCACCCAGACTCATCATGGGAATTCCTGGGATACGTTCTCGCCGCTACCCAATAGCCCTCATACTCAATGTTTTTCTCTTACTTTCATCACATCTTCACTATGTACTAGTCCTTATTTTAATAAAATCATGAATAAAAATCAAAGTTCTAGAGTTAGCCTCTCCACTAAACCGGACTTATTCATTCATTCGATACATGACCAACCTTGGTCTTTCAATTCTCATTTCATTTCATTTCATTTCCAATGCCGGGGGAGACTTAGCTACTCTTTTGGTTTCAATTTCCAATTCACAATTTCCAATTTGAGCATTTTCAGCTCATGAATTCAATTTTCATTGCCTCATCATAATTCCTTTATCATGTTCTTAGTTTTCATATTCATGTAATTATCAAATCAAGACCATGATTCCTTCCATGTAAATTCTCAATTCAAAACTATGATTCATTTCATGTAAATTCATGCAATAACAGATAGAGTTTATCAACATCAACCATAAGGTTCACAACTTTAACATAAACCAAATAATATCTCTGACATATCAAAGTGTTCTGGACAGTCGACTTGGAGAAAGTCCAGTCGACTTGTTCAGTCGATTCAAGTTCTTCATAACTACTCGGGAGAGTCGACTGCTGCACATAGCCAGTCGGCTGCTCCGCAACTTTCTATGTTCAAAAATATCATTCACGTGACAGTCGACTGTCATTCCATCAGTCGTCTGTCTTGGGTTTTAACTGTGCATTTTCATTCTCAGCCCAGTCGACTTGCTACTCGCATTGAGTCGACTGAACAGGTTCACATTTCAAATTAAGGGATTATCTTCCCATCTGTTCTTCCATGCACATGCATCCTTATGTCACATTAAAATAAATATATATTCATATTCATGCTGCATAAACATGTAATTTCTTAATTGTTCACTAACATCACAACATGGAATTTCACATAACTAATATTTTTCTTTCCTCAACGAAATGTTAAACATGCATTTACATTTGTTCATCACTTTCTTGCAGAGATAAAATATTAATCTCAATTTATTACACTAGGACAACACAACAGAAATACCTCATTTCAAGGAATTACTGGACTATTCATAGTTAATTCAATGCATCGGTCGGCTGTTCACATCAACAGTCGACTGTACAGGTTATTCCCAATTTTACTAATTATCACTAGTTCTTTTTCATCTGTTCATGTCTCCTCCATCATATATAACATGGGGGATATGGATTTAGCAATCTTTATATCATTTCAATTGTGCACATGTACATTATTAAATTTTCCAATAAATCATGAATAAACGTAGCCTCGTACCAGTCGACTTGTACACGTGACAGTCGACTGTACAACCCTATTTCGGTCTTATTTACAGTGTCATCACTTCATTATTAGTCCTTCACAACTTTCATCATAAGCATACACAGAGTAATCTAATATAGTCAAACTTACTTTTCACAAGCATAGTAACAATCATTATTGCCATAACACAATTTCTACATTAGAAGTCCTGAGAAACACCCACCTTATTGACGAAAATAACCGAAATCCAGAAAAGCTCCTTAATGCAATGGACGACTCCTTGCTCCTTGCTCCTTGCTCCACACCGAAACCTTCAGAAGTGATGCTCGGCCTCCACCGAATGGTCACACACAACTCTCTCACAATATACCTCTCTTACAAATATGATCTTAGTGTAAAAGAAACAAATGAGTGAGAGGGGTATTTATACACCAATTTGGGTGGGATGGAGGGCTAGGATTTAGTAGATAGTTATAGGATCAAGGGCTAGGATGAGCTAGGGAGTTGTAAAAACTACCCACACCCTAAATAACTACCCATGAACTAGACCCACTTCTCTACCCAATCCGGCCAAGAGAAGTGTGCTCTTGCACGTGTATGCAACAAGCACGTGCAAGCACAAGTCACCCTAACAAGAACTTGTACACAAATAAAAGTCTTTTAAAAAAAGTTACACATTATAAGTTGTAAATAATAAAAAGAGAATTAAACCATGGGCTTTAATAAATGGCCCAAAACAATAGTTATTAGAAATAAAAGAATGCATTATATTTTGGGCTTAGGAAAAAGGGGCTTTTTATTTAGTTAAAAATAAGGCTTTGGTACAAAAAGCACAAATTGAAATATCTTTACTCTTCTTGATGAAAATATGAAGCAAACAAATATTACACGTGCACACTACGTGCAAAAATAAATAATTTTTCATTAATTAGAAAAATTAGGGTATTACACTACCAGTGACGATGTGTTGCTGGCCGGTCGACGCCTTCATCACCAGGGCTTGGCTGCCTCTCCATACGTTCGTCGTTACCATGGTGAGTTGGTTCGGGGTCAGCCCTATCCAACTCATGCCGAACGCATGGCGAGTGATAAATGGCTTCGTGCTTCACTGCCAAGCTGCAGGGATCGAGCCGCAGCTGAATGTGCTTCGGACACTCTATTGGCTACATCAAGGGAACAAGTCGGAGTACCGATATTATTTGACTCCGAGGCACGGCGGCAGGCTCGTCATATGCCCCGACTCCATCAAGCATTGGCGGGAGAAGTTTATGATAGTACGGAGTCCGGAGGCTTGGCCGATCCCCTCTGGCTGGGTAGAAGGGGTGCCGAAGAGGGCGAGGGCACTGCCCAAGCTTAGTGTTGAAGAAGAAGAGGCAGTCCGGACTCTCCTTGATCGGCCGAAGTACGATTGGAAGGAGCTCACCGAGGACGTCCTGTACAAGGGAGGGCTCTGCCGCGTAGATCCCAGTACGCGGCCTCTGTTATGTTTTGTTTTTCGTACTTCATTTCTCGTAATTTGTATTGTATTGACCAATTTTGTTTTTAATGCAGAGACTATGGACTACGATGCAGTGTTGGCTCTCTGGACTGGGCTCACCAGTAAGGTGCCGAAGAAGCACAAGAGGGTCGCAACCAAGTTGCCGACCCCAAAGACTCCGAGGATCGCAGCCTCGGTCGAGGAGGTGGAGACCCTCGTCAGCCCGGTCGTCGCCGGGGCGGGGACCTCGGCATCGGCTGGGGTCGGCGAGTTCCCCATTGCCGCAGCCCTCGGAATGACGACGCCGCCACTGACGGTGGCAGCCGAGGAGCTCCTGACGGAGGAGCATAAGAGGATCCACATTCCGGACTGGCAAGTCCGAAAGCACGATGGATTCCTTGGCAACACACTGGCGAGCATGCAGGCCGTCAACCACCTCGCCACGCCGAAGGACCGAGCCGCCATGGAGGCCAGACAAGAAGGCGACGATGTCATCGAGATCGCTCGTTCGGCGGTTTCGGTAAGTGTTGGATTTTCGCCATTGTTAAATTCCTTTAGCCATAATTTTTCTAACTCTTTCAGTCCTTCTCTCTTTGTCGCAGATCATCGTCCACTTCGGACACCTCACCGAGAGGTTGACAGCTCTGGAGAAGGAGCTGAAGTAGGAGTCCGACCAGGCTCAAAACGAGAATGCTCGGATGTCGAATGAGCTCGACAAGCTTCGCGTCGAGCATGAAGGAAGGTCGGCGAGGATCGAGCACCTCGAGGCCGAGGTGGAGAGGCTGGAGGGTGACCTCCTTCGCCAGAAGGACCAGGCGGCCAAGCAGTTGGCCGAAGCTGAGGAGGTCAAGGCGGCAGCGGTGAAGGCGGCAGAGAACGCGACCTTGGCGAAGGCGCGAGGATTCCTCGCCCAAAACATGGCTAAGGCTTATGCCGAGGCCATCGCCCGGGTGACGAAGGAGTACCCGGAAGTGGACGTCTCGGGATGGAGGCTATTTCTGGGGCACGTCGAGGGCTTCGACCCCGAGTCAGAGGGGGAAGAAGAAGAAGGGGAGGACGAGACCGAGGTCGAGGTCAAAGTCACCAGCGAGGTCCCCAGCACCGTGGTTACCCCGTTGGCGGTGGTGCCCCCTTGGAGAAGTCGACCCCCACTCGCTCTCGTCGCCCTGGGAAAGAGGTCGCGCCTTGACTCCGCTCTTCTTCTCTTCTGTTTTTGTTTTTCTTTGTTTTGGAAATGTAATGCCTAATAGCGGACTGGCCACCGCTTTTTGGAAATGACTGAAAAGCTAACTTTTGAGTTCGGCTCTGTTTTTTTTTTTTTTTTTTCTTGAGTTGTTCAAAGTTTGTTCAAAAATTCTTGAAGTGTTGGACTTCGGCAGTGTTTGAAATCTTGTTGTCTGTCTCGACTTCTTTTCAGCTTGCGGTGGTAGCTCAAGACGTCGAGCCTGCTCACTCGGAGGGCAATGCTCGAGCCGAGGCTGGCTTAGGGGCGACGAGGCTGTGCCTGGCGAGGTGCCGAGAGCAGCTCTATGAAGTCGAGCTCGGATTGCGCCGAGCCGAAAGCGAGCAGAACCATCTTCAGCTCGTCCTCGGTCGGTGAGATATCGAGATCCGTCGTCTGGAGAGTAGGATCGCCGAGATGACTCCCACAGGAGAGAATGAAGGTTCGCCGATCGCTTTCAGCAACGGGCTTCAGATTCAGTGCATTCGGCACAATTTGTCAAAAATAACGGCAGAGAGGGACGACCTGCTTTTCGAGATCCGCCATCTGCAGGCTGTAGAGACGGAGCTTCGGACGGAGGGAGAGGGGCTGATGGCCGAGGTGGCCAAGTTGACGACTGAACGGGATGAGCTGACAGCCGAGGTCGACGCATTGAAGAGGGCTATGGTGGACAAAAGCATCGAAGTCACTCATCTTCGCCATCTCATAGCCAGTCACTCTGGTGTTCCGGACTCCGCGATACCCCCTCGCTTCGAGGTCGACGTAAAAGACGACTCTCTGAGGGAGCGAATTTCCGAGCTAGAGGCGGAGGTCGCTCGCCTGAAACTGCGCTCGGGGCCAATTAACGTCAGGAGCACCTCGTGTACTCGCACGGAGAGTGACCGGGGCATCACGTTTTACGAGATGGCGACCCGTCAGCCCATCGGCCATCCCAACCCAGGGGACGCGCAGAGCTCTGTGGCCATTTCGTCGAGCGGAGCATCCGTCGGAGCTGCTGCTAAGAGCGGTGCCGAGGGTTCATCTCAATTTGCCGGATTGGGGTCGAGCTCCGGAGATAAGCGTCGCCGCCCTCGAGTGTCTTTGAAGCGGAACGCCCTGGTGCCAAGGAAGCGCTGAAGACCTCGTTTTTGGGGAGCTTTTGTATTTAGCCTAAGTGTAATAAGTTGGCATTGTAACTTTCACTTTTCAACACCTTGTAATCTTTGTTGTATGGATGAGTCGCTTTGTACTGTCTCCCAATTATTAATAATATTTTGTTCTCGAACTTGCGTGTCCCTTGTGGTTTTGTGTAGTCGTTTTGTCTGTGACTGTGTTCATCGCGCCGAGGTTCCTAAGTCGGCCTCTTGCTTGTTCGCGGATCGGCGAGGTAGGAGTTCAGCTAGTTGTGGTGAGCTGTGCTTCGGTCGCCTAATCTTGCGACCTTGCGAGATGAGTCGAACTTCACTTAACAGTGAGCTCGCGGAACGCGTTCGAGTTAAGTTTTTGACTTCGGACCTTTGCTAGAGTGGTTCGATGGTTGTGGGAGCAATTCCGAATGGCGAACTACCTCTAGCTCGCTTAGGAGTGAACTTGCGAAGTAGAATCGAGCCAAGTGTTGGACTCCAAACCATCGTTAGATTAGTTCAACGGTTGTGGGAGCAATTCCGAATGGCGAACTACCTCTAGCTCGCTTAGGAGCGAACTTGCGAAGTAGAATCGAGCCAAGTGTTGGACTCCGAACCATCGTTAGATTAGTTCAACGGTTGTGGGAGCAATTCCGAATGGCGAACTACCTCTAGCTCGCTTAGGAGCGAACTTGCGAAGTAGAATCGAGCCAAGTGTTGGACTCCGAACCATCGTTAGATTAGTTCAACGGTTGTGGGAGCAATTCCGAATGGCGAACTACCTCTAGCTCGCGTAGGAGCGAACTTGCAAAGTAGAATCGAGCTAAGTGTTGGACTCCAAACCATCGTTAGATTAGTTCAACGGTTGTGGGAGCAATTTCGAATGGCGAACTACCTCTAGCTCGAGTAGGAGCGAACTTGCGAAGCAGAATCGAGCCAAGTGTTGGACTCTGAACCATCGTTAGATTAGTTCAATGGTTGTGGGAGCAATTCCGAATGGCGAACTACCTCTAGCTCGCTTAGGAGTGAACTTGCGAAGTAGAATCGAGCCAAGTGTTGGACTCCGAACCATCGTTAGATTAGTTCAACGGTTGTGGGAGCAATTTTGAATGGCGAACTACCTCTAGCTCGCGTAGGAGCGAACATGCGAAGTAGAATCGAGCCAAGTGTTGGACTCCGAACCATCGTTAGATTAGTTCAACGGTTGTAGGAGCAATTCCGAATGGCGAACTACCTCTAGCTCGCTTAGGAGCGAACTTGCGAAGTAGAATCGAGCCAAGTGTTGGACTCCGAACCATCGTTAGATTGAAGAGTTAAAAGCAGAGAGATGTAAACAATAGTAGAATATGAAAGAACTTTCTTTATTAATGACTAATAATCGGCTACTTCTAAAGTTGCTAGCCGTTATTACAAGGAAAAAATGAAAGAAAATCATTACAAGTAATAGGAGAGGAACGGTTCGACATCTCGAAGTACTTAGAGATGCGTCGGTGCTCTCTCTTGGTATTTTAAGAGATTGTCGGCATTCCAAGTCCTGGGGATCTCCCTGCCTTTGAGATCTTCTAGTCTGTATGTGCCGGGGCAGATTACTTTGGAGATCTTGTAAGGTCCCTCCCAATTTGGGGCAAGTTTGCTCTTCTGACCGGGGAAAGAGATGGCTAATTTCCTGAGGACCAGGTCCCCTTCTTTGAGGTCGGTAGGACGGACTTTCTTGTTGTATGCCATCTCAATCCTTCTTCGGTAGCTTTGTTGTCGGATGGCAGCTCTTTCTCGGATCTCATCTATCAGGTCTAGACTTGCTCTGAGCTCTCTGGCGTTTTGCTCTTCTTCATAAGCTATCAGACGAGGAGAGGGTATTCCGACTTCTAGGGGGATGATGGCCTCGGACCTATAGGTGAGATTGAATGGGCTCTCTCCTGTGGGGGTCCGTTTTGTGGTGCGGTAGTTCCACAGCACGTTAGGAAGCTGATCGACTCATAAGCCTTTGGAACACTTATCTAACCTCTTCTTAATGCCGGAGAGGATCTGTCGATTAGCATTTTCGGCTTGGCCATTCGACTGAGGATGAGAGACAGAGGAGAACCGGTGTTGGATGGCAAGGTCTTCGCATAGAGCTCGGAAGGCAGCCCCAGTGAACTGGGTTCCATTGTCTGTTATTAGGACCCTGGGGATGCCAAATCGGCAGATCACGCTCTTCCAGAAGAACTGAACGACCTTATTCTCGGTGATCGTGGCCAGGGGCTCGGCCTCTATCCATTTCGAAAAATAGTCGATTGCCACGACTAAGAACTTGAACTGTCCGGGAGCTAGCGGAAACGGCCCTAGTAAATCCATCCCCCACATTGCGAAGGGGATCGGACTTGATAGGGAAGTGAGTGGAGCTTGTGAGAGGCGTCGGATGTCGGAGTACTTCTGACAGGAGCTGCATTGTCGAACATGTCGTTCGGCGTCTCGTAGGAAAGTGGGCCAGAAATATCCGTAGTTCAACACTTTGCATGCTAGGGCTCTGGAACCCGAATGTTCTCCGCCGATGCCCTCGTGAAGTTCTTGCAGGGCGTAGTCAGCTTGCCCAGGGGAGAGGCATCTCAGGTACGGCCTGCCGTCGACCTGTGTGAAGGAGCGTTTGTATAGGATGCCTCCGATCAGTGTGTAACACTCGGCTCGGGTTCTTACTCTTCGAGCTTCCTTGGGATCCTTGGGGAGGAGTCCGTCCCTTAAAAATTCGATGAGGGGTTTCATCCAATTGTCTTCGAGCAGGACAGGCAACGTCTCTATGGAGTCGAGAGTTTCGTCCTCTATGCTTGGCTTCAGAAGGACTTCTATCAAAACGGTCTGCTCGAGACCTTGGAGGGAGGAGGAGGCTAGTTTGGAGAGGGCGTCGGCCTGAGCATTTTCTTCCCGGGGGATTCTTTAGATGAGGGCTTCTTCGAACAGTGCCATGAGGCTCTTGACTTTGGCTAAGTATTTAACCATCCTGTCATCCCGTGCTTCATACTCGCCGAGGACCTGATTGACGACTAGCTGAGAGTCGCTAAAGATCCAGAGGCGTTGGGCCCCTGCATTTCGAGCCATCCCAAGGCCGGCTATGAGCGCCTCGTATTCTGCCTCGTTGTTCGAGGCCTTAAAATTGATGCGGAGGGAGTATTGGAGGATGAAGTCATCTGGGCCCGCCAGAATGACCCCTGCCCCGCTTCCCTCATTGCAGGAGGATCCGTTAACATAAACCGACCAGACGGGTGGTCCCTTCAATGTTTGGCTGGACTCGGGGATAGTACTCTCAACTATGAATTCAGCTAATGCCTGAGCCTTGATCGCGGTCCGAGGCTGATAAGTTATATCGTGCTGGCTCAGCTCGATAGTCCATTTCATAAGGCAACCCGAGGTCTCGGGCTTGTGGAGGACCTACTTCAGCGGCTGGTCGGTAAGAACGACCACCGAATGGGACTGAAAGTACGGGCGAAGCTTTCTCGCGGCCATCACCAGGGCATAAGCCATCTTTTCTATTTTCGGGTATCGGAGCTCGGCGTCCCGAAGCACCTTGCTCACATAGTAGATGGGCTTCTGAACCCGGTCTTCTTCCCTCACTAAAACTGCACTGAGGGTCTGCTCGGAGGCTGCCAGGTAGAGGTAGAGGGGTTCACCAGGGATCGGTTTGCTGAGGAGAGGGGGATTGACGAGGTAAGCCTTGAGTTGGTCGAAGGACTCCTGTTGCTGCTGCCCCTATTCAAAACCTTTAGTCCCCCTGAGGGCCTTGAAGAAAGGGAGGCATTTCTCTCCGGACTTCGAGAGAAAGTGCCCTATGGCGGCTAGGCGGCCTGTTAATCTCTGAACTTCCTTAACATTTTTGGGAGGGGCCATGTCTAATATGGCCTTGATTTTCTCAGGGTTTGCTTCAATTCCTCGTTGGCTAACCATGAAGCCGAGGAACTTCCCTGACGAGACACCGAACGCACACTTGTTCAGATTGAGTCTCATGCTGTGCTTTCTCAGAACGTCAAACACTTCTTGGAGGTCGGTCACTTGATCAACACCTCGGATGCTTTTCACAAGCATGTCGTCAATATACACCTCCATGTTTCGGCCAATTTGAGTTTGGAAAACCTTGTTGACGAGGCATTGGTATGTTGCTCCTGCGTTCTTCAGGCCGAAAGGCATGACCCTGTAGCAATAGAGGCCTTGATCGGTCACGAATGATGTCTTCGGGATATCCGAGGGGAACATCCAGATCTGGTTGTAGCCTGAGAAGACATCCATGAAGCTGAGGAGTTCATGTCCCGAGGTGGCATCAATCAGAGTGTTAATACTCGGAAGAGGGAAGGGATCCTTGGGGCAAGCCTTGTTGAGATCGGTAAAGTCAATACAAATCCTCCAAGTCCCGTTCGACTTCTTTACCATTACTACATTTGACAACCACTCGGGGTAGTTTACCTCCTGGATGAACCGGGCCTTCAAGAGCTTGTCCACCTCCTCTTTTATAGCTAGCTGGCGCTCGGGGGCGAACTTGCGCCTCTTCTGTTGAACCGGTTTGGACCCCGGTACAATGCTGAGGTGGTGGACTAAGAGCTCTTCGGAAATTTCGGGCATATCTGCAGCTGACCAAGCGAAGAGGTCTCGGTTCCTTCGGATGCACTGTACAATGTCCGAGCACAAGGCGGACGGGAGGGTCTTGCTAACAAAGAACTTGCGAGTTGGATCCTGCTCAGAGAAGAGCACTTCCTCTAATTCATCTACCGGCTCGGATGTCGGCCGGGCAGCATCTTGGGGGATTTCCAGAGTTTCTAAGGAGAGGACTGGTCCGAGGGTAGAGGTCATGTAGCACCTACGGGCTGTTTCCTGATTGCCCCTTACCTCTCCTACTCCGGCCCAAGTCGGAAACTTCATTTTGAGGTGATAGGCAAAGGGGACGGCTTCAAGGGCTGCTAGGCCGGGCCGACCCAATATGACGTTGTAGGCGGCAGGGACATCTACCACCATGAAGTCCATCGGCTCCGTTTGGGTGGTAGAAGTTTGGCCAGCGGTTACATCGAGGGTGATCACCCCTTCGATAGTCACTGGTACTCCCGTAAACCCATGGAGCGTGTAGCCGGCCGGCTTGAGTCTGTCTCGGGAGAGTTTGAGGCCTTTGAAAGCGGCGAGGAAGAGGATGTTAACGGAGCTGCCATTATCCACTAGGATCCTCTCCACTTTAAAGTTCGCCATGTGGAGGCTGATGACGAGTGCGTCACAATGAGGGGTGCGGACACCTTCAAGAACTTCGTCTGAGAATGTGACGGGCACTCCGAGTCCTTTAGGGGGAGGGGTGGCTCGGACCGAGTTAACTTCTCTTATAAATGCCTTCCGAGAGGAGTTTGAGGAGCCCCCCATTGGGCCGCCATGAATGAGGTGGAGGACACACTCTTCCTCAAAGTCAGGCGTTTCGTCGCGCTCCGGACGCTTATTAGCCCCCCGAGGTGGGGAAGGAAGTTCCGCTCGGTCCTTTCTTACGAACCTGGTCAGCTACCCCCTCTGGATAAGGGCTTCTATCTCATTCTTCAAGGCGCGACAATCATTGGTGTCGTGCCCGTGGTCCCAGTGATAACGGCACCATTTCTCTTTATCTCTTTTCTTGGCAGGGGTGTTCATCCTCAGAGCGGGAGGTATGATCCCTTCCTTTTCAACTTCCATCAGAATGGTAGAGACATTAGTGGTGAGGGGAGTGAACTTCTCGAATCTGGGGGGTGTAACGCCCCGTCCCAATGCTCAGACGAATTATAAATACTATGTAGTACAACTGCCCACCACAGGCTGCCTCTCAAAAGGTGGTTAACCGGATTGGTGACTCATGATCATTGGCTAATAGTATTTATACTCAAATTATCTTTGCAAATTCCCGATATGGGACTATATTTCTCAAATCCACTCACAAATCTCAATAGCAGTCGACTGCTAGGTATACCAGTCGACTGTCCTCTACCAGTCGACTGCTACCAGTACCAGTCGACTGATATGGGGTATTACATACACCCCCCCTTAGGAATCAGCGTCCTCACTGAGTACAGGGCACACCTCACGTGTAGGACCGCCGTTTCTAGCACCCTGCATGCTCCGTGAATAGGTCTGTAGACCCTCGACACGCGAACATATCATGCTCCGGAGAATCATCTCCCTGCTATGTACCCCACGAATAGGCCTTCCAGACCCTCGACGTGCAGATACACCCGGTGTGTCGAAAGTCGGCTCTGATACCATTTGTAATGCCCCGCCTAAATGCTCAGACAAATTATAAATACTATGTAGTACAATTGCCCACCACAGGCTGCCTCTCAAATGGTGGTTAACCGAATTGGTGACTCTTGATCCTCGGCAATAGTATTTATACTCAAATTATCATATCAAACTTTCCATGTGGGACTAAATTTCTCAAATCCTTCTCAAATCGTCTCAAATATGCAGTACCAGTCGACTGTTCGCTGCCAAACTGGGGTATTAAATCCATGTGCAACTAATCCCACTGCTGGGATGGGCAACTAGATTCAGGATACTCCGCAAATAGGCATCACCGTCCTCGACGCGCAAGCATCAGGTAGGGTAGCTCAAGAACAACAAAAACAATGACAACAACAACAACAACAACCGGAGAATCATCTCCCTGCTGTGTATTCCACGAATAGGCCTTCAAGACCCTCGACGTGCAAATACACCCGATACATTCTGTGAATAGGTTCGCCGACCCTCGACACGCAAATGCACCCTGCATGCTCCGTGAATAGGCCCATAGACCCTCGACATGCGAACACCTAAATATTATGTACCCCACGAATAGGCCTTCAAGACCCTCGACGTGCGAATACACCCGATATGTCGAAAGTCGGCTCTGATACCATTTGTAACGCCCCACCCCAATACTCTGATAATTTATAAATACTATGTAGTACAACTGCCCACCACATGCTGCCTCTCAAAAGGTAGTTAACCGAATTGGAGACTCTTGATCATTGGCTAATAGTATTTATACTCAAATTATCTTTGCAAATTCTCGATATGGGACTATATTTCTCAAATCCACTCACAAATCTCAATAGCAGTCGACTGCTAGGTATACCAGTCGACTGTCCTCTACCAGTCGACTGCTACCAGTACCAGTCGACTGATCTGGGGTATTACAGGGGGAGGTCGGCGCTGGCCGGCATTATCCTTCTGGAGCTTCTTGGCTCCATCCTCTTTAGTTCCCTTTCTCTTAAACCCGGAGGAAGACCCCTCCCAGTTGGGTCGGTGCTCGGCTTCTTCGGCCCGAATATACATTTCACTGCGGAGGAGGAGGTCAGAGAAGTTCTGTGGGGGCTTCTTGGCAAGGGAGGAGCGGAGGTTGGAATTGAGGACATTAGATTGAAATGCTGCCGTAGCGACCGATTGGTCGAGGGGTGCTATATACTTGGCTTCAGCTGTGCACCTCTTCACATAGTCTCTCAACTTCTCACCCTTCTTCTGGTGGAGGTGCAGTAGCGAGATGCTGGTCTTCTCAGCTCTACGGCTACTTACGAAATGGGTGACGAAGAAGGTCTCGAACTGCTCGAAGGAGAATATTGAGGAGGGAGCAAGGCGAGAGTACCTTTCTCGAGCTGGGCCCTTGAGAGTTGCGGGGAAGGTTTTGTAGAGGAGGGCATCGGAAGCTTGATGGAGGAGCATTAAGGTCTTGAAGCTTTCGATGTGATCAACGGGGTCAGTCTCCCCGGAGTAGGTCTCAAATTGAGGAGGCTTGAAGCCGATCGGCACAGGTGTATCCATTATGGTTCGGGAGAAAGGAGGTCTGCTAGGACGAAGGGTTCTCCCTCTAAGTTCTTCTTCTCGGTCTAACTGACCCAAGCGCCTCTCCATCTCACGGAGTCGGCGGTATATAGCGTCATCCCTTCGACGGTAATCAGCCGAGCCTCTAGACTCGTCTTCGTACGAGGGAGAGCGAGGGCTACGGCGACGGTAACTCCTGGAGCGACGAGGACTTGGAGTACGCCGGGAGTTGCTAGGAGCGGGAGGAGGAGATGGGGACCGTCGGCGAGGGCTTCGGACCGGAGGAGGAGAGGGGATCTTGGGTGCATTGGTGTTGGGACGGAGATTGAGAGCTTGTAGGACAGTCGCTTGGAACTGCTAGAACTCGGCACGGGTAATGGGTGCCTCATTGTTCCTAGGCTGCTGCCGACCTGCAGGGGAGTGTGGCCTTCTTCGGTAATGCTCGAGGGGCTCTCTCCGCCCCCTTCGGATAGGGGACCTTCTGTATTCTTGGTGTCGAGGAGATCGCTCATCCGGATGGTATTGGCGGGAGGTTCCCTCTCGGGCCCGCTTTTCATCCAGATGGCGGCGAAGATCCTCGTCCTTCTGCCGATTGAGGGCAGTGTTGCGGAGATGGGAAGCTCGGGGATGATGGGAGGCCATCGAGTCCGAGGAGGCATTGTGGATGGAGACGTGGTCTGGATGAAGGGGCTGTTTCTACGGATTGGGACCCTTAGGAGGTTGTTGATTCTGCGGAGGAGGCAGGTCCTGTTGGAGTGGGTCTTCCGCCGGAGGGGGAAGTTGTCCTTGCTGCGGAGCGGGATTAGAGGGAACTTCTTGCTGCTGATCGGGATTGGGTCCTCGGTTGGACCCTCTGGATCTGACTTTTCTAGGAGGCATGGCTGGAGAGATCTGTTCAATGGGAAGAGGGGAGGTTGCTATTCGTTAGTTTCCCACAGACGGTGCCAATCTGTTGCCGCTAAATTTGGTGTGGGGGCAAACAGATAGTATTTGTGGATTCTTAGGGAAACTGAATAGTAAACCTGTATACCTGTTCCGTCGGGGTTTGATCGTCACTCCCCCCGTACACCTGCAAAAAGTGCGAGACACCGGGGTTGTTCCCGGCGACGCACCCTCCGACGCTCAAGTCAGTAATCTAGGAAGATTATGAAAGAGCATAAAGACTGGAGAAAGATTGATTACCTCTTAATGGAGATGGATGGGGGGTATTTATAGGCGTCTTAGGGATCAAATTAGGAATGTGATCCCCGTGATCTCATAAGGAATATTCTCCTTGTAAACAGATTAGGAATGTAATCCCTAATTCCCAGTTGAGGGATAGGCATGAATCAGGGCCGTTGATTAGGATCTACTCAGAAACCCTAATTCTATCCCTCTGATCGGGCTTTATTGCTAGTTGAAACCCGCACCCGATTGAAGCGGATCCGTTTGTGGGTTATTGGGTCTTTGACGAAGAGACCCAGTACCCATCTCAGACCCATTGGTAGGTGAAATTACCGTTTTACCCCTGAGCTTCAAGATTCGTGCCCGATCTTGACGGTTCCGATTAACCCCCATTTTTAGCCATATCAACGTACATAACTAATATAAAGGAGGTCGCAGGTTCGAGTCCTCACTACATCAAATTTTTTACTTCAATTTTTTTTAAATATATTAAATGTGCATTACACGTGTAAATTATTATCTATCTATCTATAATATAATATATAATCTCTAATATTGTAATGGGAGAGTTGGAGTTGTCATTAATAAACAAACAAACCCGTGCATAACTATTATAAAAGATGTCTCAGGTTCGAGACCAGACTGTCGAAATTTTTACTTTAAAAAATATATATTTATAAGAGATTATATATTAAGAGATTATATAGTTTACACGCGCGATGCACGTCTTAATAAATATAGTTTTTTTAAAAGTAAAAATTCAGACGAAGTCTGGATTTGATCTAAAACCTCATTTACAATAGTTATGCACATGCATTGCATGGGTTGGTAGATGGACAAATTACACTAAAGCCTGTTACAGAAATTCTTTTACAATAAAAATTGGAGAGGCACAGAAAACAGAGAAGAGAACAGAAGAGAAAGAAAACAGAAATAAACGAAAATGAAAAATTAAATAAAAAACTTACAAGAACAATTCAGGGTTACAAGTGGAGAGGTCGAGGCCTGTGTATCACACAGTGTCCTTAAAGCAGATTTCGCCTCTTTCGGTTGCTGGAATGAACGAAGGCGTCTGTCTCCCAGGATGCAACGACCGGAGCGATCACGTGAGCACCACGTAGCACTCCCGAACTGAGTAACAACGTTTGAACTCTATCACCGACTTACCAATAAAATTCAAAATCGAAGAAGAGAACAGTACTTAGAGAAGGAGAGAAAGAAGATCAGTTGTGTAGGGAAGAAAGTAGAGGGGAGGCCTCTATTTATAGAGCCTGGGTCTCAAAAGTAACGGCAGACAAGGCTATTAATGCCTTCATTGTAACGGCAGACAACCAATCGAATGCCGACACTGTAATGGCAGACATCATTCACTGCTTTCAGTGTAACGGCAGACAAAATGTTAAATATAGCACTGAAACGGCAGACAGAACCGTTTTTGCATTCATTTCAGCCGTTACAAAAAGAAAAATCAAAACTGTAGCAAAAAGTGGCTCTGCACGGGGTGGGGTCAAGTCGGTCCGGAATTCGTGTCCGCAAGTCGTGCGGGTGCACACAAGTCGCATGTAATCTGGTCCGAGATTTGCACCCCCCCCCCCTGCGCGCGCGAGAGAGAGCCTCTCTTCTAGCTATCTTACAATGATAAGAAGGAGGTTGTTATATATCCTCTTCTATTTCCTTTGATTTTTCTGATGTGGGACTATGTTCCCTTAACCCATTTCAAGAATGAAAACTACTCACTTTGAGAGACAATTTCTCATTCACCCCTTAACCGATTTTAGCAAACCAATATATGATTTTGATCTACTCACGAAGGAGAATACAAATCAATCAAGATTTCTCAATAATTCATTGAGGATCTTACTCGAAAAATTGCTCAAAAATCGGTTCGTAAATGGTGCATAAAACACTCATTTTCTAACAATCCCCACATGAATGAAAATTGACGACCACAGACAGGACAGACTGACACGACAGACTTGGTGATAGAATTCAACGATTGATTACTGCTTAGGATAGGTAGGTGTTACCCTTTGAACCTTCCCTTATGAAAATATGTTTACTTTACTAACTAAACAGTAGACGCGATGTCTTTGAACTGTTCTGTCATTTGTATAAACGATGACATATCTCACACAGAAATCTTTCTAACACATTTTCAGTTCTCACTGTTATGTTCGTTTTGGCCATGAACATACGCCTGGTTCTACAAGAGTTTAACAGAAATATTGCCCTATATTATTCCCTTGGAAGTGGCCCTTCTTCCCTCTTACATAGGTGATTTCTTACTTAAGAGTAACCCGCATTACTCTGCTCGGATATCCGATGCATAAGAATCATTAAAAGCCTAGCTTAACCTATTACCTTACGGGCATCACTGTTTCATCTTGGGAATGGACATGGGAAAATCCCCATAGTGATCCAACTTGGTCTTTACTATTTAGTTATCCCTTTGAACCTAGATCTTGGGATCTCCAGTCAGCTAGGTTGGGTATCCATTGTATCGACTTATTCTTTCATGGGCTTTAGTCTCATTCCCCTCGATGATTTATCAACTAACTCTCTGTTTAACCTTTTGGTTAGCGGATCCGCAATGTTATCTTTGGACTTTACATAGTCCACAGAGATAACTCCAGTAGAGAGTAGTTGTCTAATGGTATTATGTCTTCGACGAATATGTCTAGATTTACCATTATACATATTGCTCTGTGCTCTACAAATTACAGATTGACTATCTGAATGTATGCAGATTGGAGGCACAGGCTTCGTCCACTTTGGAATATCTTCAAGGAAGTGGCGTAACCATTCAGCCTCTTCCCTACATTTGTCCAATACAATAAATTCAGATTCCATCGTGGATTTAGCGACCACTGTTTGTTTCGAGAATTTCCAACAAACTGATGCACCACCTAGTATAAACACATAACCACTAGGGGATTTTGAATTATCACTCGATATCCAGTTCGCATCACTGTATCCTTCAAGTACAGCCGGGTATCTTGTATAGTGTAGCCCGTAGTTACGAGTAAAACGCGAGTACTTCAGTACTCTTATAATTACTTGCCAATGCTCGCTTCCAGGATTACTCGTGTATCTACTTAGTTTACTCACTACATAGGCTATGTCTGGTCTTGTACAACTCATTAAGTACATTAGACTGCCTATGATTCTAGAGTATTCTACTTGAGAAATACTCTCCCCTTAATTCTTGGATAAATGTAAAGTTAGATCTAATGGAGTTCTGGCAATTCCAGAATTATCTTGATCAAATTTTCCAAGAATATTATCAACATAATGTGACTGTCTTAAAATAAGCTCGTCTGATGCTCTTGTGATTGTAATTCCCAATATAACATCAGCTAGTCCCATGTCTTTCATGTCAAACCTCGAGTTTAACATGTTTTTAACAGATTTAATTATCTGATCATTGCTTCCAATAATAAGCATGTCATCTACATATAAACATATAATGACATATCCATCTTCTGTTTCTTTGACATATACACATTTGTCACATTCATTGATCTTGAAGCCATTTGTCATCATGACATTGTCAAATTTTTTATGCCACTGTTTTGGAGCTTGTTTCAAGCTATATAATGACTTCACCAGGTTACACACTTTCTTTTCATGTCCTGGAGCTGAAAAACCCTCAGGTTGTTCCATGTAGATTTCTTCATCTAAATCCCCATTAAGAAAAGCTGTTTTTACATCCATTTGATGTACTTCAAGATTGCGTAGAGCTGCTACGGCAAGTACCATCCTAATGAAATTTATTCTCGTCACAGGAGAATATGTATCAAAGTAATCAAGACCTTCCTTTTGTTTATAACCTTTAATTACAAGTCTTGCCTTGTATTTATCAATTGATCCATTAGGTTTTATTTTTCTCTTGAAGATCCACTTGGAACCTAAAGGTTTACTACCCGGTAGAAGATCCACTAGTTCCCAGGTTTACTACCCGGTGGAAGATCTACTAGTTCCCAAGTATGATTTTGCAAGATAGAATCAATTTCACTCTTGATGGCTTCTTTCCATTGAGGACCATCACTAGAGTTCACCGCTTTCTTGAAGGTTTGGGGTTCTCCTTCAAGCATAAAAGTCAAGAAATTTGGACCAAAAGATTTTTTCGTTCTTGTTCTTTTACTGCGTCGATGTTCCTCCTCAACTTCTTCATCTCGGTCTTCACTATCTTCACTGAAAGTCTCATGTGTTCGTTTGGAGGAACTTGGTTCCTCCTTTGACTTACATGGAAATACATCTTCAAAGAACGATGCATTTCTAGATTCCATTATCGTGTTCTTTGATATCTCAGTGACATCGGATTTGTACACCAAGAACCGATAGGCACTACTGTTAAGTGCATAGCCAATGAAAATACAATCAACTATTTTTGGTCCTATTTTCACTTTCTTAGGTGGAGGTACTGCCACCTTGGCAAGACATCCCCACATTCGTAGGTAATTGTAGGATGACTTTCTTCCTTTCCATAATTCATATGGAGTTTTCTCTTCTTTCTTTTTGGGAACCTTATTCAAAAGTTAGTTAGCTGAAAGAATAGCTTCTCCCCACAAGTTTGGTGGCAAACTAGAACTTATTAACATTGCATTTATCATTTCTTCCAATGTATGATTCTTTCTCTCAGCAATACCGTTGGACTGAGGAGAATAAGGCATTGTCGTTTCATGTATAATCCCATGCTTAGCACATGTGTCAGCAAATGGCGATTCATACTCTGCACCTCGGTCGCTTCTTAGCGCCTTAATTTTCTTATTGAGTTGGTTTTCAACCTCATTTTTATAGAGAACAAATTTCTCTATAGCTTCATCCTTGCTTTTAAGCAAGTATACATAGCAGTATTTTGTGCTATCATCAATGAAGGTAATAAAATATTTATTACCACCTCTTGTTTGTATCATTTTCAAATCACAAATATCAGTGTGAATTAGATCAAGTGGTTCGGTGTTTCTTTCAACACTTTTAAATGATGATCTTATTAGTTTTGCCTCAACACAAGTTTCACATTTGTGTTTGGAATCTATTTGGAATGTTGGTATGTGATTCAAGTTAATTAGTCTTCGCAAAGTATCATAATTAACATGTCCTAGTCTACCATGCCATAAATTGGAAGACTCAAACAAATAAGTAGAAGAGCTAGCTTTATTCATATTCTTGACCACGGTCATTACATTGAGTTTGAACATTCCACCACTCATATATCCTCTACCAACATACATTCCATTTTTTGACAAAACAAATTTGTTCGACTCGAACACTAAATGAAAACCGTGGTTATTAAGCAACGAACCAGATACCAGGTTCTTACAGATTTCAGGAACATATGCAACATTGTTCAGAGTCAATTCCTTTCCAGAAGTCATCTTCAAGATCATCTTGCCTTGGCCCTTTATTTTTGAAGTAGCCGAGTTCCCCATAAACATTTTCTTCCCATTCTCTAATGGTTCGAAAGTGGAGAACATACTTCTATTGGAGCACACATGTCGAGTAGCTCCAGTGTCAATCCACCATTCCTTTGGGTTTGAACCTAACATATTCACCTCTGATATCACAGCTGAGAGGTTGATATCGGAAACATCTTAAGCAATTCCTTGAATCAAGTTTGCTTCTCTGTTCCTGTTCTTCTTGGGAAGTCTGCATTCAGTAGACTTGTAACCCATTTTGTCACAATTGAAGCACTTGCCTTGAAACTTTGGCTTCTTGGAGATCCCTCCCTTGGGCCCCAACTTGGGACCTTTGTTGTGCTTGTTAGAACGTTGTTTATGTTCCATTATATTTGCCTTAGCTGCATGACTGACGAGTCCAATCTTTTCAGATCCTCTATTGTCTTCTTCAATGCGAAGCCTGACAATGAGATCTTCAATGCCCATTTCTTTTCGCTTATGCTTTAGGTAATTCTTAAAGTCTTTCCAACCTTATGGTAATTTTTCAATTATACATGCCACTTGGAAACTTTCACTTAAGTTCATACCTTCAGCATGAATCTCATGCAAGATTAGTTGTAGTTCTTGAACTTGACTGATCACTGTTTTAGAATCTACCATTTTATAGTCTAGGAAGCGGCCCACAATGAACTTCTTGGTGCCGGCGTCCTCAGTTTTATACTTATGGTCTAATGATTCCCAAAGTTCTTTAGCTGTTCTTTTGTCAATGTATACATTATACAAAGAATCGGCTAATCCGTTCACTATGTAATTTCTACACAAGTAATCAGGATTTTTCCAAGCATCCACAGCGGCAATGACTTAGTTATCTTGCTCATCTTTCTTAAGATTTGGAGCATCTTCGTTCAAGAATCTTGCAAGATTCAATGTGGTCAGATAGAACATCATCTTCTGTTGCCACCTTTTAAAGTTCTACCCGTTGAACTTCTTAGGTTTCTCTCCATAGGAGACTGAGACAGGTACAACGGTGGGCATTGGCACTCGTGCCGCAGTAGCATTCGGTTCTTGCGTCGTATCAGTAACCGACACGTACACCGTTTCAGACACAGCAGTATTGTCCGATGCGGTAGTCATTTTGATTCTGAAATTTACACAATACGAGTGTAAGTTTTCCAGATTAGAAAAAAAAAAGAAAACCCGTGCCTCAAAATCGAAAATGAAGAAAAAATCTGTTTTAAGTTTGTTACAAAAATTCTTTATGAAGGCATTAAGAGCCTTGTCTGCCGTTACAAGAAATAGAGGCCTCCCCTCTCATCTCTTCCCTGCACAAAGATCTTCTTTCTCTCCTTCTCTAGGTACTGTTCGGTTCTTCTTTTCTGGTTTTATTAGTAAGTCGGTGATAGGGTTCAAGCGCTGCTACTCAGTTCGGGAGTGCTACATGGTGCCTACGTGATCGCTCCGGTCGTTGTATCCTGGGAGACAGACGCCTTCGTTAATTCCAGCAACCGGAAGAGGCGAAATATGTTTTAAGGACACTGTGTGATACACAGACCTCGACTTCTCAAATTGTAATCTGAGATTACTTCTTGTAAGTTGTTTATTTAATTTTTCCTTTTCTTTTCTTTCGGTTTTCCTTGTCTTCTGTTCTCTTCTCAGTTTTCTGTGCCTCTCAATCCTTTTATTGTAAAAAGGAATTTTGTAAAGAATTTTTGTAACAAAGCCTTCTCCCATTATATATATATATATATATATATATATATATATATATGGGAATGCTCAGTTGAAAAGGCAAATGTTGTGAAAACCGGTGAAAACAACCTAGGCCGTTGTTGAAACAACGGCCTAGGTTGTTTTCCACGTTTTCACAGACATTTGTGTTTTCAATGGAGCATTTCTCTCTATATACACATATATATGAGAAATGCTCCATTGAAAATGCAAATGTTGTGAAAACCCGTGAAAATTTCACCTTTAACACAAATTTCACCTTTAAAAATTTTAGGCCCTATTTGAAAACAGAAGGAATGTAAGATATCCGGAACTACTTTGGAGGCGAGCTTTGTATAGGGTCCGAACATGAATGAATAAGCCTTACACATTCAACTCCAACTGCAACCAATTTAGTCAATGATCTATATCTCACACTACTTATACTATCAATGCCACATTATCTTCTTTCTTCAACTATATATATATACTTATCAACTTTTCTTCAACTATACTTAACAATTGGACCAAAACCACTACTTCATGTCCTCATTGCAATAGTTACAACCACCCGCAGTAAGATCTGCTCCCCCTTTTCACTTAAATCAAAGATGCCATTGAACTCTATATGAATCCAACCAACAGACATGCATGAAAGCATCATAGCTGCAGAAGAGCTGTCCATCGATCTTTCCCCGATTAGTCATAGGCCTCCTCCTCAGTCCTTTCCTTCGATGAAAACTCACATCTCACCTCCCTACTGTTCTCTTTCTTTCTCCCTCCCTCTATGCATAGCTAGCAAAAGAAGAAGAATCTTCACATACCAGTGATATCACTGTTATAAAATGTAAGTGCAATTTCCTCACCCTTTCCGAAATTTTTGTGTACTCAAGTTTTTCAAATGGTTTTCACCAACCAGGGTTCGAGTCTTGACTCTGGATGCACTTTATTTATTTGTTTATAGAAAAAATTTAAAAGACAGCTGGTGACACATGATGAATTAAAAGTGGATACTCCTCATGTGGGGCGTAGCGTGTTACAGTATAAGTGCAATTCTCACAATTTTTCTTACAACATTGATATTTTAGTGACATGATCTTTCACATGGTTCCCATAGGTACCGCTCTTTATAAACTCCAAAAGTTAGTTACTAAAGCATTTCCTGAAAAATTAAAGAAGAGAAACCCATTCTCAGAAAACGTACTTCAAAAATGGCTGATCTTGAGGATTTTGATAAAGATGAGATTTGGTCTTTCGTGCGCAAAGAGAGGAAAGAAGAAACCCCAAGTAAGATGATATGGGTCAGATGACATGGCCCCAACTGGGCCACCAGATCCCCTCAAAACCCGCTCTCCCCTGATCATTAGATCAAACCAGAGCCTCATGGGCTTCTGCCACGTCAGGCCCGGAGCAAACGGGTCCAAACCCAGCCCAGTAGGATCTCAGACCCGTTTGCTCTGCCTATAAATACCAGTCCTCCTCCTTCATTAAAAGGTAATCAATCTTTCCCTCCAAAACCCTAGCTACTGTTTCTTTCCAGTAACTGACTAGATCGTCGGAGGGCCTGTCACCGGGATCTCTCTTGGTGTTTCTAGGACGAGTGCAGGTACACAAGACCAAGCCGAGCCCCCCAGATCCGAGCCGAGCTGCTCGATCCGAGCAGAGCATCCGTCCTCCACCTCACTCCTGCTACTCTCGAGTCGTCCCCAGCCGAGGGTCAAACGTGTAGCCAGTACCGCGACTTCCACTATACAAATTACAAAAACTCACACATGGTGCAGCCACCCCTAAAAATAAACCGCATCAGGTTGGCGCCGTCTGTGGGAAAGCTCGGTTGACCTCAGTCCGACCCCGACAAGGAACGTCATCCCCTCAATCCGAGCTCTTACATGGCACCCAAGGCCAGAAGAGCTGTCACCTCTGCACGTCGTCTGGATGCTCATCCCCAAGACATCCCCGCCGACACTCAGGGATCCAACCATCCGAGTGTCAATGGCGAACCCGGACTGGGCGCCTCTCGCTCGGTCGCATCGACCTACGTCGGGTCATCGAGAACCGACAAGCCAGCCAAACTAGGGGAGGGGCCACTTCCAACTCGGCCCCGAACCATCCCAGGCACCCATCCCAAGAGCGGAAGCCAGAACTCAGTCGCACCAACTGAAGGCCGCCACTCCAACGCGACCCGGCCAGACAAGCTCCGGTCACGTGGCGTGAGTTCCAAAACTTTCGAAATGAGACCCTGGAAGCCATCTTAAGGACCCCCATGAACGAGACACTCCACCGCTCTCACTCTCGGTCGGATGCCGGAGTCAGCGAGTCTTGCGGCCTAACCCGCCCACCAGAACGTGACGAGGACGTCCTACGATGCCTACAGGAAATGGAGAACCGCCTCGACCATTTTGGCGAGGGCGACTCAGGGTCATAGGCCGACCGGACCTCCTTTCTCCGCCGCAATCTTACAACCAGAAATACGTCTGAACTTTCGGCCTCCTCAGTTCGAGACCTACGACGGTGAGGGTGACCCTACTGATCAAATGGAGGGGTTCAAGACCCTCATGATGATTCACAGCGCTTCGGATCCCCTCCCGTGTCGTGCCCTCCCCGCCAGCCTCCGGGGTCCGGCTCGGGAATGGTTCTCCAAGCATGTCCCCGGCTCGATCTACTCGTTCAATCAGCTGGAGGCCAACTTTCTTGCCCACTTCGTGACCAGCAGGAAGGCCGAGAAGACAAGCGTGTCCCTGTTGGACCTCCGACATAAGGAAGGGGAGTCACTCCGTCAGTTCGTCCGGAGGTTCACCGCAGAGGCGAGGTCCGTCTCCTCCCTTGATGCTGGGGTCACCTCGGCAGCATTCCGACACAACATCCGACACGGCCAGTTGAAGGCATCCTTGGCCAAGAAGCCTTCCCTCGATTTTCCTGACCTGCTCAATCGGGTTGAGAAGTACATTCGGGCGGAGGAGGCCCTAAATTTCGAAGACGCCAAAGATGTCCCGGGGAAGGGGAAGCGCAAGGCCGATGAGGCCGAGCGAGCCAAGAAGGTTCCGAAAGACGGGACCGACATGAAGAGTGTCCCTCCGATCCCGCATTTCGAAAGATACACGCCACTGACACAAAATGTGTCGGCCATCCTATTAGCGATCAAAGACAGGGACCACATCCAGATGCCCCCTCGACCAACCAGCAACAAGAAAAGGGACCAGTGATTCTACTGCCATTTTCACCGGGACAACGGGCGCGACACGGACTACTGCCGGGCCCTTGAGGACGAAATTGAGGCCCTCACCAATGAGGGTACCTCCGAGAATTTACCCGAGAAGACGCCCGGGACCGAAGGAATACGAGGAACTGAAGGCCCTCTCCTCCTCCTCGCACCCCCAAACAGCGTCCTGAGCGGGACCGAGAGCCTGAAGAGACCGGAGGCCAAGCCATCCTACACTGCATCCATGAGGGGCCCATGGGAGGGGATTCTAGTACTTCCCGTAAGGCATTCGTCCGAGAAGTAAACACCGTCCGAGGCCTCCCTTCCCCCAGGTCCAGCAGCTCCCTATCTCCTTCTCCGGGGAACACTTGGAGGGGGTCCGGCTCCCGCACTGCGATGCGCTCATCATCAGCCTCGTAATAGCGAACTACGAAGTCCGTCAGATCCTCGTGGACAACAGGAGCTCGGTGAACATCCTCTTCCTGGAAGTGTTTGAGAACCTCAAACTCCCCCGAGACAAGCTGAAACCAGCCGGGTACACTCTGCACGAGTTCTCCGACGTCCCAGTGCCGATAAAGGGGATCGTGACTGTCACACCCTGCTTTCCAAAAATATGGAATATGAGCGCGTGACGAAACCCAGCGAATGATTTTAACATCATCCATAAGCTGTAGGATCGACTCAGCATCATAATAAGACTATAACAAGATATATATATCACCAAGTATGCATGAATAATTCATTAAGCAATAGAAAACAATTGAAAACAAATAGTAATGTCGACATAGTTTTCAAGTCTGGATCCAAAGTAAAACTTGGGAACGTAAGCCCGTTACAAGTCTTATACAGCAGAAGAAATAAATAACTTAAGGAAAACAATTATTTAAACAAGTCCTTGCTCCCAGCAAAATCTGAAATGTCTGCTTGCCAATTCCAACAGGTAGCTTGTCCCAAAGTCTGCTTAATAAATATAAAAAGGGAAAACAGGAAAAAAAAAGAGAAGGTGCCCTTAGTGCAAGCTAGGGCCACAAATAGTGAAAACAAGTACAAGTATGGGGTACAGGAATTGGAATCAAGAATGTAACAGGAATACAACAAGTAGTGGGAATCTAAGAACTAGTTAGCAAGAGGGACATCCTAGTAAACAGGCTAGTTAACAACTACTAATGGTAAAACATATGACAGGTGAACCTGCAGGGGTAACTAACATCAAGTATCATGTTTCATGTGTCAGGTTTCACATATCAAGTTTCATGTGTCGGATTTCACGTATCAAGTAACAGGTGTCATGTTCAAGTTTCATGTTCAAGTCTTGTAGTTATTACTATCTAGGTAGCACTTCATGCATCCATACTTTTACTACATGGTTGCTACAGTCAAATCAGTTACGTTTAGACCTAGTAATGGAGCCTATAGGGTGGCGTACTCAGGTTTCAAGTATCAAGTATCAGACAGGCACGGTTCATGAATACGAAAATAAATATCAGGTTCACGAAGCAAGTTCGTGAATACTAACAGGTTCAAGACCCATACGGTGGGTTCATGAATACAACATGTTCATGAGCCAAGTAACTGACTCTATGAATACATCACATGCAACAGGTTCATGAACCGAGTACTGGGAAATACGAGCCCTCTTCCGAGTACACTTACCTATATTGTCCACTACTATGGACTTTCCCTTAACCCCGGCTTATTACATTTGTTCAGGCAGAATTTGTGTATTTGAGTTTATACATGTGAAACAGGGTTGAAATAATGTAAATTAATTATAAGAAAAATTAGGAATGTCCTATAGGGTGTCCAACAACTACATATAAAATTTCGAATCAAACGCTCGCTGTTTACATAGCTAACTTAATTCGCAAGGTAAATGTGTGCAGCAGTTTAACGAATCTGCGTCTACCGACACAGCTGCAGTAAAACTGCAATAACTCCTAGACCGTAACTCCGAATTCGAAACTTTCGGTGACTATCGACATCTAGACATCCAGATCTACATTTTCTATTCAGGACTCGGGTTCAGATTCTAATGTTAAAGGGGTCGAAACAGCAAAGCAAGATTCAGGACAGCAACATGAGGGAATATCTTACTAGTATAGATTACATGGAAATTTGTCATTAGGCGTCTAAGTTATTGTGTGATATAAAATACAGGATAATGGTGGTCAAAACAGCAAGTAATAATTGTTTTTCAAGTCAAATGGTTGCAAGTTCATCAAATACTAGATATAACATGTGTCTACAAATTTAGGGCCCCTTAATTCATATGTTCATGTGTTCAAGGAATAAACTGAGTCCAAGTAGTTATAATTTAACACAATGAAATTTTGTGACTCTTAGAATTATAAATTTTTGAGGTTTAATATTGATCAACAACGATAGTCAAGGAGGAGTCACAATTCTAACTATTTGCAGTATTTTCAAGGAATGCTTGTACTAGAACAAAAATATGTACAAGAGGAATACTTGCCTTAATTGACGACGATTAGATCCACTTGTGGAAGGAAATTGGATCGAAAAATCCCGGAAGAAGTCTCCCAAAAACACGTGTGAAGCACGTGCGAAGATCGACAGTAGATCGAGTTTTCCCCCATACCAGATCGCTCCAAAACAGCGAACACGCTTCTGGGATCTGGCGCGGCAAAACAGCGAAGCGGCAAACTCAGCGAATCAGAACGCTCCAAAGCAGTGGATCTGGCCAGAACACGGTATAGCAGATCTGGGATTCGCTGTGGGCGAACACCAAACAGCGATCAGATCTAGCCCGTTCGCACGGATCTTGATGCAATCCGATGGTTGGGATTTGATCCTGCCTTAATATGCTGTTCTTCTTCTTCTTCGTTCACTTCTTCGACGAACCAGCAACGAAAGCGAGATTTGGCGACGGCGGGGTCCTGCGATGGTGACGAGGCGACAACGTAACAGCGACGACAGCGGCAGAACAGTAGCGCGACGTCAAGAAGCGACGCAACGCACAGCGGTGACTCTGCTTTTGGGTTCAAACAGAGGGTGGAGTTGGGTTCGATGGTGGACGACGATGATTGGGTGCTGAGGTGATGGTTGGGGTCGACAAGGAGAGGGAATCGTGATGGTGAGGGGACGAGGAGACTGGCGATGGTGAGGAGTGGGTTTTCTCGGAGCTTGGGTAATGGCGGAGTTGGGTTCGGAGTTTGGTTGATGGTGGAGACGACGGTGATGGAGGTTGTGGTGGTGTTGACAATTGATGGTGGTGGACGGTGCTGTGGTGGTCGAACGTGAAGGTGATGGAGATCGGAGGTGATGGGATTGGGTTGTTTGGCGATGCGAGAAGCGCGGACGAAGGGGACGTGGGGGTAGCGGCGGGTTGTTGGGTTTTAACAGTATGGGGTAGGGGTTAAGGTTAGGAGATAGGGTTTATATAGTAGGGTTTCGAGTTTGTGGGTTTTAGGGTATCCGCTTCAAATAGGATCCAACAGGAGACTTGGTCAAAATGCAATAAAATGGGGATAAAGAGATAAATGAGAAGAAATAGCCATTTCTTCATGAAGAATGACACAAAGTGCACACAAATGAATTTGGTAAAAGGACCAAAAAAATTGAGTCGAGGCGAAATAATAATTTTATTCAGATTGAAATAAAATGCAGGATCTCAATATAGATGAAGGAGTACAATGAGGGGAAATACAGTATAAAAATACAAATACGGGAAAATATGAGTTACAAATCCTACCCACCTTACACAAAAATTTCGTCCTCGAAATTTGCTTAGGCGGTACATAGGATAGGACAAGAAATAACTGGGGGAGGGTAACGAAACAGGGATCCAAATGAAGGTCAAATTGGTGGCAATACCAAGATAAAAAAAAGAGAGTGATAACAATGATGTCAGGCGGAATGCATGGAAGAAAATAGACTGTAACAAAATGAAAGGAACAACACTAGACTTGCAAGATAACAAAGTAAGGAGATAAAGGAATAGGTAGGGCTCAATCGAAGAAAGATGGACCAGGAAGAGATGAACCGAACAATAAGTCGACGAATGAGAACAAATGCAAGAGATAGGGGATAGCCAACAATGCAAAGAACTAGAAGCAGCAATAGAATCCTGGGACCTGTGGGTTATGGGCCCACCACGCTTCCGCTGTGCCACTCTGATGGTAACGTTCCAAGCTTTAGATATGTCGTTGTAGACCTTGCGACAACCAGCGAAGATCCGAGCAGGGAGAAAAGAATGAGACACTAGGATTAAAGAGAGTATGGGCTTCGAAATAGAGATAAGCAATAATGTAAAATGGATATAAAGCTTGAGCTTCAATCTTCATAATTAAAAGATAGAATACATATCAAAACTAATGGCTTTAACAGAAATAATAATAACAACAAATATCAATGATAATAACATCAATAGCAACAGAATAATAATGGCAATAATAAAAATAAATATAACAATGATAATAATAAAATTAGTAGTAATAGTAACAAAATAATAATAACAATAATAATAACTGAAATCAAAATCATCATAATCATATAGGTAATAATAACATAATAAAAATATCAACAATACTAATAATAACGATAACACATACATGACATAATAGAATTCAACGCACTCATGAAAATAATGCAATAATAATAATAATGGTAGCATTAAAATAATATCAATAATGATAATAAATAATATGATAATAGTAATAATAACAATAATATCAATAAGGTAACAGCAATGATAATAAGAATAATAACAGTAACAAAGGTGATGAAAACAATAATAATAACATCAATTGAAATGACAGTAACATTAATAATACCAATAATAACGAAAATATTCTTTTACCATCAGTTTCATTATATGAGTAACGAATCTTGAAATATCAATTAGTAATAGGTAGAAAGTCTTGCCTCCTTAACATCAAGTTGCATATTTGCCTTCACGACATTAGATTTCAAGTTGCCGTCCGAATATTCGGCTGCACATTTTGCCTCCCTGATATCCAGTTGCAATTTGCCTCCATTGACATCGAGTTGCATATTTTCCATCTCGACATTAGGTTGCACCGAAGTGGTGAAATGTATATAAAACTGAGCATGCTCAGGCTCAAAACAAATTAATAATAATAATAATAGTAACGACAAAAATAATAGTACCAATAACAATAATAATGATAAAATATCGATACTAATAACAATAAGAATAACAATGATAATAACCATGATCATAACAGTAATAATAACAGTAATCGCAAAAAGAATGATAATAATAATAATAATAATAATAATAGCAATAATATTAAAATATCAACAACACTAGTAAAAATAATAATGCAAGACAAGATATAGTTTATGCCCAACATTTTTGTGGAAGTAATTTAATATCAACAATAATAATAAAATAATGAAAACAACAATAAGAATATCAACAGTAGTAACCATAATAGTTATACTAGTAATGATAATGAAAATAATAGCAAATATAATAATAGTAGTAGTAATAATAGCATTATACAACAAAATAAGAATTTGTCTTACTAAAATAATCCAGTAGAAATATATAGTCGATCAAAAATGAAAAGTGAAGTTAGAATACACCATTGTTTGGAATAACAAAATCCTTGTTGAGAAACATTTTTTTTATAGGAGATCGAAAATAAATATAACAATTAATAATCGAAACATAGGAAGTATTCGGAAAAATAATTATAAAAAGAAAAATAAGTAGGAGAAAAATAAAGCTACATCCAATAAGGAGTTAAATAAGAGGATGACTAGAAGGGACAAGAGAAAATTAAGGAATTGAATGCGAAGGAAGAAGGACGAGGGGCAAAATTGGAATTGAAGAGAATATAGCAGAGGAGAAATAACTAGCATGGTACTCAAAGTGAGTCAACAATTGAAGATGAATGCAAGGCATGAAGAGCAATAAACGACACACGAACCGGAATAAGGAGGGTTCAACGAGGCAAGCAGAAATAAGAGATTGTTTGCACCGGAAGCAAAAGTATATGGGTACGGAAAGAATAAATTGTACCCAATTGGGAATCAATAAATCAGGATGACTGTAAGAAATGGAAGGAAGCAATGAATCAAGGAATGGATCAAAATGGATAGGATAAGACTTGTGTCCAGATCGAGTTGATTATCAAATTATTCATGTGGTTGCATGGTCTGTTTAATGTTGAGTTAATCCTGACTGAGTCAAGCCTGTCTAATGTATTAGTCAAACCAACACATTAGCCAAACCTGAGCTCTGATACCACTAAAAACCTTGTCACATCCCGCTTCCCAAAAATATGGAATACGAGCGCGTGACGAAGCCCAGCAAATGATTTTAACATCATCCATAAGCTGTAGGATCGACTCAGCATCATAACAAGAATATAACAAGATATATATATCACCAAGCATGCATGAATAATTCATTAAGCAACAGAAAACAAACAAAAACAAATAATAATGTCGACATAGTTTTCAAGTCTGGATCCAAAGTAAAACTCGAGAACGTAAGCCCGTTACGAGTCTTATACAGCAGAAGAAATAAATACTTAAGGAAAACAATTATTTAAACAAGTCCTTACTCCAAGCAAAATCTGAAATGTCTGCTCGCCAATTCCAGCAGGTAGCTTGTCCCAAAGTCTGCTTAATAAATATAAAAAGGAAAAACAGGGAAAAACAAGAGAAGATGCCCTTAGTGCAAGCTAGGGCCACAAATAGTAAAAACAAGTACAAGTATGGGGAACAGGAATTGGAATCAAGAATGTAACAGGGATACAACAAGTAGTGGGAATCTAAGAACTAGCTAGCAAGAGGGACATCCTAGTAAACAGGCTAATTAACAACTATTAATGGTAAAACATATGACAGGTGAACCTGTAGGGGTAACTAACATCAAGTATCATGTTTCATGTGTCAGGTTTCACGTATCAAGTTTCATGTGTCGGATTTCACGTATCAAGTAACAGGTGTCATGTTCAAGTTTCATGTTCAAGTCTTGTAGTTATTACTATCTAGGTAGCACTTCATGCATCCATACTTTTACTACATGGTTGCTACAGTCAAATCAGTTACGTTTAGACCTAGTAATGGAGCCTATAGGGTGGCGTACTCAGGTTTCAAGTATCAAGTATCAGACAGGCACGGTTCATGAATACGAAAATAAATATTAGGTTCACGAAGCAAGTTCGTGAAAACTAACAGGTTCAAGACCCATACGGTGGGTTCATGAATACAACAGGTTCATGAGCCAAGTAACTGACTCTATGAATACATCACATGCAACAGGTTCATGAACCAAGTACTGAGAAACACGGGCCTCTTTCCGAGTACACTTACCTATATTGTCCACCACTATGGTCTTTCCCTTAACCCCGGCTTATTACATTTGTTCAGGCAGAATTTGTGTATTTGAGTTTATACATGTGAAACAGGGTTGAAATAATGTAAATTAATTCTAAGAAAAATTGGAAATGTCCTATAGGGTGTCCAACAACTATATATAAAATTTCGAGTCAAACGCTCGCTGTTTACATAGCTAACTTAATTCGCAAGGTAAATGTGTGCAGCAGTTTTATGAATCTGCGTCTACCGACACAGCTACAGTAAAACTGCAATAACTCCTAGACCGTAACTCCGAATTCGAAACTTTCGGAGACTATCGACATCTAGACATCCAGATCTACATTTTCTATTCAGGGCTCGGGTTCAGATTCTAATGTTAAAGGGGTCGAAACAGCAAAGCAAGATTCAGGACAGCAACATGAGGGAATATCTTACTAGTATAGATTACATGGAAATTTGTCATTAGGCGTCTAAGTTATTGTGTGATATAAAATACAGGGTAATGGTGGTCAAAACAGCAAGTAATAATTGTTTTTCACGTCAAATGGTTGCAAGTTCATCAAATACTAGATATAACATGTGTCTACAAATTTAGGGCTCCTTAATTCATATGTTCATGTGTTCAAGGAATAAACTGAGTCCAAGTAGTTATAATTTAACACAATGAAATTTTGTGACTCTTAGAATTATAAATTTTGGAGGTTTAATATTGATCAACAACGATAGTCAAGGAGGAGTCACAATTCTAACTATTTGCAGTATTTTCAAGGATTGCTTGTACTGGAACAAAAACATATACAAGATGAATACTTGCCTTAATTGAAGACGATTAGCTCCACTTGTGGAAGGAAATTGGATCGAAAATTCCCGAAAGAAGTCTCCCAAAAACACGTGTGAAGTACGTGCGAAGATCGACCGTAGATCGAGTTTCCCCCATACCAGATCGCTCCAAAACAGCGAACACGCTTCTGGGATCTGGCGCGGCAAAACAGCGAAGCGGCAAACTCAGCGAATCAGAATGCTCCAAAGCAGCGGATCTGGCCAGAACACGGTACAGCAGATCTGGGATTCGCTGTGGGCGAACACCGAACAACAATCAGATCTGGCCCATTCGCACGGATCTTGATGTGATTCGATGGTTGGGATTTGATCCCGCCTTAATCCGCTGTTCTTCTTCTTCTTCGTTCACTTCTTCGACGAACCAGCAGCGAGAGCGAGATTTGGCGACGACGGGGTCCTGTGACGGTGACGAGGCGATGGCGTAACAGCGACGACGGCGGCGGAACAGTAGCGCGACGTCGAGAAGCGACGCAATGCGCAGCGGTGACTTTGCTTTTGGGTTCGAACAGATGGTGGAGTTGGGTTCGATGGTAGACGACGAGGGTTAGGGTCGATGAGGAGAGGGAATCGTGATGGTGAGGGGACGAGGAAACTGGCGATGGTGAGGAGTGGGTTTTCTCGGAGCTTGGGTAATGGCGGAGTTGGGTTCGGAGTTTGGTTGATGGTGGAGATGACGGTGATGGAGGTTGTGGTGGTGTTGACGATTGATGGTGGTGGACGGTGCTGTGGTGGTCGAACGTGAAGGTGATGGAGATCGGAGGTGATGGGATTGGGTTGTTTGGTGATGCGAGAAGTGCGGACGAAGGAGACGTGGGGGTAGCGGTGGGTTGTTGGGTTTTAACAGTATAGGGTAGGGGTTAGGGTTAGGAGATAGGGTTTATATAGTATGGTTTCGGGTTTGTGGGTTTTAGGGTATCCACTTCAAATAGGATCCAACAGGAGACTTGGTCAAAATGCAATAAAATGGGGATAAAGAGATAAATGAGAAGAAATAGCCATTTCTTCATGAAGAATGACACAAAGTGCACACAAATGAATTCGGTAAAAGGACCAAAAAAATTGAGTCGAGGCGAAATAATAATTTTATTCAGACTGAAATAAATTGCAGGATCTCAATATAGATGAAGGAGTACAATGAGGCGAAATACAGTATAAAAATATAAATACGGTAAAACAGGAGTTACAGTGACCCTGGATGTCACTGCCTGTATGATCCCCCATAGACGGACCGAGTCGATGGACTTCATGGTTGTGAACGTAAAAGCGGCTTACAACGCCAACCAGGGCTCTGCTCCCTTCAGGTTGTTCCCTCGGCTTACCACCTAAAATTGAATGTCCTTACCGAGTCAGGCATCGGGGTCGTTCAGGGGGAACCAAGAGGCAGCACGATCGTGCTATATGACGGCGGTCGGGGGCAGTGTGTTTCCCCCGGATGCTGTTGAACTGCAACTCGAAAGGAGCCAACCAGCGCCCGAACCTGCCGACAAACTAGAAAAAGTCTCGTTCGAGACACAAGACAAGTCAAAGTGGTTCCACGTGAGCTGCTCCCTTACGCCCGACCTAAAGTCCGACTTAATCAACTGCATTCGCCGCAGCGTCGACCTCTTCGCTTGGAAGCCATCCGACATGCCCGAGATCTCCAAAGACCTGATCATGTACAGACTAAGCATGATCCCTGGCTCGAAGCCGATCATCCAGAAGCAACATAAGTTTACCCCGGAAAGGCATCAAGCTGTGAAAGCGAAGGTAGACAAACTGCTGTCTGCCCGGTTCATCCAAGAGGTCAACTACCCCGAGTGGCTGGCGAACATCGTGATTGTGAGAAATGCCAGCGAGAACTACAGGATCTGCATAGACTTCACGGACCTCAACAAGGCGTGCCCCAAAGACCCGTTCCCTCTCCCCAGCATTGATGCTCTGATCGATGCAATGTCGGGTCACGAGCTCCTGTCCTTCATGGATGCCTTCTCGGACTACAATCAGATCCGAATGTTCCCCCTTGATATAGCCAAGACATCCTTCATCACCGACCAAGGTCTTTACTGCTACCGGATTATGCTTTTCGGGCTGAAGAACGTCGGTGCTACCTATCAGAGGCTCGTCAACTGAGTCTTCAAGGACCAGATCGGTCGCAACATGTAAGTGTACATCAACGACAAGCTCGTCAAAAGCCAACAAGGACAGGACCACGTCGCCGACCTGAAAGAAGCCTTTGGCGTCCTTTGGATCCATAATATGAGGCTCAATCCAGCCAAGTGTGCATTCGGAATCTCCTCGGGCAAATTTCTGGGGCTCGTCGTCAGCCAGCGCGGCATCGAGGCAAACCCCAAAAAGATCCGGGCCATAATCGACATGGCCCCTCCAAGGAACATCAAGGAAGTCCAGCGGCTCACGGGGAGACTGGCGGACATCGGTCGTTTCCTCTCCAAGTTCGGAGAGAAGTCCCTCCCATTTTTCAAAGCTCTGCGTGGAACTGGAGGCTTCGAGTGGGGCACTCAGCAGTAGGAGGCGTTCGCCTAATTGAAAGAGTACCTCGCCAATCCTTCGCTCCTTAGCAAAACCGAGTCGAGCGAGCCTCTCTGGATTTACCTTTCAGCCTCGGAAAGCGTGCTCAGTGCTATTCTCGTTCGAGAAAAAGACGGAGTCCAAAAGCCGTTGTACTATGTAAGCAAAGTCCTGCTCTCGGTCGAGACCAGATAAGCAAAAATGGAGAAGGTGGCATACGCCCTGGTCATAGCCGCGCGGAAGCTCCGCCCTTATTTCCAGACGCACTCAATTTAGGTCCTTACGGACCAGCCTCTGAAGGCCATCCTCTAAAATCCCGAGAGCTCCGACCGCCTGGTCAAGTGGTCGATCAAGCTCAGTCAATACGACATTGGCTATCAACCAAGGACAGCAATCAAGGGACGAGCCCTCGCCGAATTCATCATGGAATGCACCATCTCCGAGCAACCCAAAAGTGGGGAGGCCGACCAGATGTGGAAAGTTTACATCGACGGCTCTTCCTACGAAGCGGGGAGTGGCGCGGGCATCATTTAGCGAGGACCCGACAACTTCCTTCTCTAATATTCCCTCTGCCTCAACTTTCCCACCTCGAACAACGAGGCAGAATATGAAGCTATGATCGCGGGGCTCACCCTAGCACACCAGGCAGGCGCCAGACAGATCAGGGCCTTCAACGACTCTCATCTCGTGGTCAACCAGGTCAACGGAGAGTACGAGGCCCGTGACGATCGGATGATCCGGTATTTGGCCGTGGTCCAGGGGCTCTTGACATCCTTTAATGATTCCGCAGTCTTAAGGATCCTAAGAGAGCAGTATGCCCAGGCTGATGCTCTGTCGAAGATAGCCTCCTCGTCCTTTGAAGGCCTCGACCGCACTGTTCTGATCGAGGTACTCCTGAAGCCGAGTATCGACCTCCCCGAGACCCTCTGTATAGACGACGGAGCTCAGCCTGACGATTAAACCACTCCCATCCGAAAGTTTCTGATCGAAGGAGAGCTCCCTCGAGACCGAGCCGAGGAAAGGCGGATCAGGGTCCGCGCTGAAAGGTTCGCCATGATCAACGAAACCCTCTTCAAATGCTCGTACACCACGACGGACGAAAGACCCTACCTCCACTGCTTAACCCCTGACGAGGCCAAGTACGCTCGCAAGGAGCTCCACAAAGGAATTGGCGGGTGCCACATGGGGAGCTGATCGCTTGCCCGAAAGGCTCTGAACCAAGGGTATTACTGGCCCATGATGTTGCAAAATGCCCTGGCCCTGGTCAAAAAGTGTGGTCCTTATCAAAGATTCTCATCGGTGAGAAGGGTTCCACAAGCAAACCTCTGCTCCCTGACCAGTCCGACCCTCTTTGCTATGTGGAGGATGGACCTGGTAGGCCCCTTTCCGAAAGCAACAGGCCAAAGGAAGTTCTTGATAGTAGCGATCGACTACTTCACAAAGTGGATCGAGGCCGAGTCTCTGGCCACGATCACCGAGCAGCAAACTCAGCAATTCTTCTGGAAACACATCATCTGCCGGTTCAGAATTCCGCACATACTCATCATAATAATGGAACCCAGTTTGCAGGTAAGAATTTTAGAAAGTTATGCGAGGATCACGAAATCCAGCAATGCTTCTCCTCGGTGTACCACCTGCAGTCGAACGGTCAGGCCAAGAACGCAAACCGCCAGATCCTTGACGGTCTGAAGAAATGGCTTGATAATTCCTCCAAGGGATTGTGGGTCGACGAGTTGCCGAGCGTTCTCTGGGACCATCGAACGACGAAGAGGATCCCTACAGGGGAGTCGCCATTTAATCTAATTTACGACACGAAGGCAGTAATTCCCCTCGAGATCGGGTTTCCTTCACCCCGTATCATGGCCTTTGATGAAGAAAATAACTCGGCACAATTGCGTGCTAATCTGGTCCGCATAGACCAGGTCAGGGAAAAATCTGCCATCAGAAGGAGCACATACCAGCAGAGGATCGAGAAGTTCTACAACAAAAGGGTACATCCCACCAACATCAAGCTAGGGGACCTCATCCTCTGGAAGATGGCGGTATCTAATTCCAGCCAAAAGAGGAAGCTGGCTCCAAACTGGGAAGGCCCATACAAAGTTTCTGAGGTTGTACGCCTAGGCACATACCGCCTTACCGACCCGGAGGGCAAGGCTGTGAAGAGACCCTAGAACGCGGAGCACCTTATCAAATTCCTCGAATGGGAGAATTAGCCCCTATAGATACCCCTCTGTAAATTCTAAGATGTAATCGGCACCTCGTGCCTTGTTTTGTAAAGTCAATATGATGTAACATTTTACCCCTCTTGGCCTCATGCCAGTTTTTTTAAAACAAGTTTTGAGTTCGACGCTCGGATGACACCGCGAGCCAAAAAAGATTCTCCTACAAGCTTGGGGCTCGGCGCTCGGATGACACCGCGAGCCACAAAAGCTTCTTCTATAAGCTTGAGGCTCGCGCTCGGATGTTACTGCAAGCCTCAAAAGCTTCTCCTATAAGCTTGAGGCTCGGTGCTCGGAAGGCACCGCGAGCCACAAAAGCTTCTCCTACAAGCTTGGGGCTCGGCGCTCGGATGTCACCGCGAGCTACAAAAACTTCTCCAACTAGTTTGGGGCTCGATGCTCGGATGTCATCATGAGCCACAAAAACTTCTCATAACAACTTCTCCTAAGGTATGGGGGCTCGGCATCGACCTCGAACAAGGCCTAGGCTTTTTCAAGCCATGCGACCCTTACGCTCGGAGATGACCTCCAGCTATGCTCATACCATCTATCCGAGAACAGGTATGAGGGCTCGGCATCGACCTCGAGCAAGGCCTTGGCTTTTTCAAGCCCTGCGATCTTTACGCTCGACGATTATCTCCAGCTACACTCATAACAGCTTCTCTTAAGGTATAGGAACTTGGCATCGACCTCGAGCAAGGCCTGGGCTTTTTCAAGCCCTGCGACCCTTGTGCTCGGCGATGACCTCCAGCTACCCTCATACCATCTATCCGAGAGCATGTATGGGGGCTCGACATCGACCCCGAGCAAGGCCTTGAATTTTTCAAGCCCTGTGACCTTTACGCTCGGAGATGACCTCCAGCTACACTCATAACAACCTCTCTTAAGGTATGGGGGCTCGGCATCTACCTCAAGCAAGGCCTAGGCTTTTTCAAGCCCTACGACCCTTATGCTCGGCGATGACCTCCAGCTACGCTCATACTATCTATTCGAGAATAGGTATGGGGGCTCAGCATCAACCTTGAGCAAGGCCTTGGCTTTCTCAAGTCCTGCAACCTTTACACTCGGCGATGACCTCCAGTTACACTCATAATAGTATCTCCTAAGGTATGGAGGCTCAGCATCGACCTCGAACAAGGCCTGGGCTTTTTCAAGCCCTGCGACCCTTACGCTCGGTGATGACCTCCAGCTACACTCATACTAGCTTCTCCTAAAGTATGGGGGCTCGGCATCGTCCTCGAGCAAGGCCTGGGCTTTTTCAAGCCCTGCGACCCTTATGCTCAGCGATGACCTCCAGCTACACTTGTACTACCTATCTGAGAATAGCTATGGGGGCTCGGCCCTCTGGGATTCCAGCTCTCTCTACCCAAAAGTTTCTGTTAAGATTTAGGGCGCTCGCCTTCGGCAAACGCCCCGAGTCCCGAACCTTGGATCGGCCCACCTCTCACCTGTTGGCAACTCGGGGTAAATGCCCCTCAGAGCTGTTTATCCCAAATTGTCAGAGGGTGGCAGGAGAGCCACCGATCCGAGACTCTCGGCCAAGAATTCCATTTTTTGGGCGCCCGCCTTCGGCAATCACCCTGAATCTTACCCCCGGGATCAACCCACCTCTCACCCACAGACAACTCGGGGTTAACGGCCCTCGGAGCCGAAACTCCGAATTTTCAGCGGGTAGTAGGTAAGTTGCCGACAATTCCTGGTGAACAATTGATAAGGAGTGAGGGTTATATAGCCCTCCGGAGATGCACATTTATGACATCGGGGAGTCCAAACGGCAGAAGATGAAACGTCCCCATTAATGTTTATCAGAAAACGAAACGTCCCCATTTATGGTTATCGAAATGTGAAACGTCCCTTATCAAGCGTCGCCCTAGCTTTCTCAAGCTAACAGGGTCTCGCGCTCGATAGTGCCCCCGAACCACAGCCCGACGACTCTTTCTGCCTCAGCGGCGACCTCAAGCAAAGCCACACTCGGCGATGGCCTCGAGCTACACTCCTACCAGTCTCACTTGACAAATTATCAAAGTTAAGAGATCGAAGTTTTATTACTCATGAAGCGCCGCAAACAGCCACACGATACAATGAAGGTATTAGAAATCGCTCGGCTTAAAACTCAAACTCAGTGCTTCCCACGAGACCCTCTACGTGCTCCACCTGTCCGGCTAGTAAGGACGTCCTGGCAACGAAACTCTGCGCGTCGGCGGGCCTCGCTGTTTCTAGATAAAAAGTCGAAGAAGGACCCAATACGAAATGGCTTGCTCCCTAGAGCAGACCGGTGCCTAGCATAAGCTTCAGCCTTTGAATCTTCAACTCCTTCTCTATGACGACCTCGCAAAGTAAGGAATCCGAAGCTGGTCGCCCGGTGGAGGCATCCGAGATTGAACAGTTCGTCTCAACTCTCCACCAGTCCCGGTCGGCTATGGCCTTCTTCAGGTGCGTGGCCTCTAGGCTGTGCTCCTTAGACTTGTTCATGAAATAGTTCACCACAACCTCTCGATCACGAGCCTACTTACGATGGCGAGCCAGCACACTCTCTTTGGACCCCAGCTCATTTCGGAGCCAGGAGACCATGGCGGAACAAAGGTCGGTACCTATGGCCTCATGCGTCTATCAAGAAGAGGGAAAAACAACGGGTCACAAAAGAAGCTTGCAAAAAAACTACAGGTCATAGAGGATCGGCCAAAAACCTTTTCTTTTATAAATTTAAAATTTTGGGATACAAAAAGTGGTGGCCAGTCCGTGCGAAGCAAATACAGAGTCAAAAGAAAGTAAAAATCCTAAACTACTTTTTAGAGGGGGACAGCACCGCTTCGTCAACATGATCGCCCCCGGCCTCCTCCTGATGAGGGTCCCCTATCTCCTCCTCCTCCTCGCCGCCGGGCGTCGGCGAATGCATGGAAAGTCGCCACCCGAAGTGGAGGTGGTCGACACGAGCCTCCAGGTAGATCTCAGGATGTGCTCCTTGGCCTTAGCGTAGGCTTCATCCTGAGCCGCGATCAGAGTGTCCGCCAAGGTGATCTGCATCTCCTCACCCTCCGCCTTGGCCTTAGCCTAGAAATGCGCTAGCTCGTTTGCATGATGGTCCTGTAGCAATGCCATCTATGCTTGGAAAACCGTTTGGGCTGACTGGGCCTCCGTTAGCTTGTCCTTCAGATGAGTCGCATCGCAAAAATACTTCTCGGCATTCTTCTTCTCGACAATGACCTCCTTCTCTAAGCACTTGTGGAAGTGTTGCCCATGAAGCAATGCCTGGACGAGGAAGATCAAGTTAGAAAAAATCCCTAAATTCTATGTGTAAAGCGGATACCACACTTACCAAAATTTGCGCCTGAGCCCACCTCGTGTAGGCCGTCGCGGACGTCTCTGTTGCCAGAGTCATCCAATCCCGCTCCGTGGCGAGATGCTCCACCACCTCCAGCGCCAGCAGGCCTTCGGTCAGGGTATCTCCTACCTTGACCCCCCAATCCGGGATGTGCAGCCTTATGCCCTGCTTGCCCACCATCTCCTCGGCGTTGGGGCGAAGCGGTGAGAGCCCCTACTCCAAGACGGCGGCCACCTTCTTACTACCGAGCTCACCCCCGGTTCCTTTGCCAACCTCGACGAGTGGTGGTGCTTCTTCGTCCTCTTCGGAGATGGCTCCACAGGCACTGAGGCCGCCCCTTTATTGGGCCTCGCTGCCGAGGCAGCCCTCTTCTCTTGGTCGGCCCTCCTCTTGGCGGCTATGGCCAGCAAGGTTTGTCGGTTGTTGAGCTGCTTGGCAGACATCTCTACAAAAGGAAAGAAAAAGAAACAAATGTTAATACGAAGGCAGGAAGATAAATAAATTCAAAATAAAAACATACTAGGGTCGGCTGGGCTCAGTCCGGCTGGGGCCAGGTGCAGCTTCGTGATGCGCGGCCACCCTATTCTTTGCCCTTCCACAATCTTCTCTACTGTCTCCCACTCTTTATCCGTCAACTCACTACGCTTCGGGGGCTTGTGGTTCGGCTTACTAAAATTCCAAACAGTTGGAATCTTCCAAGGCTTCTCGCTCCGGACGATAAAATACTTCTTCTTCTATCCTTTGATGGAGTCCGGGTGGTCGTGCATCACCCTCCGGTAAGGATGTGGCGAGAGGTAAAAAATCCCCTCCGTATCTCCAAGCGAGCTCATCCCTAGGATGACACGGAAGTACGTGAGCCTCGGCTTAATCCCCTTCTTCTGCACTTCAGAATGAAGCAAACCAGGTGTTTCCACGAGTTGGGGCCATACTGCATTGGACTCAGCTCCCCCCACTTCAAAACCCTCATGACAACGGCAGCCTCAATCCCGAGACGAAGGCGTCCTCGAGAAACATGCAGAAGCTCGACTCCAGCGCTGTGGTAGGACGAATTCTGGGGTTCGGCATCAGAAGTTCAAATTCCTTCGGAATGAAGTAGGCCGTCCTTAAGATATACAGGTAGTCTGCCCTCATGGCATACTAGATGTTGTCTATCTTAATCATAGACCGATCCGAGTCCCACAGAAATGAGGTAAATGCGAGAAGCCCCTCCACGTCGTCAGGGTACATCTTGATCAACCCTGGGTTTTTATTGGACACGGGGGGAAACTTGAACCCAGGCTCGGATCCGTATTTGTCAAGCGAGCCCGGGATATCGGGACGAATCCACTTCCTTCTTATCCTACGGGGGCGAAGCTTCTTCTCCGGAGATGGGGTCGCTAACGGGGGTAGAGGTGGAAGATCTTCTTCTTCCTCAGCTGCCTCTCCCACGGTTCCTCCTTCCTCTTCTCCCCGACCGTCGCCTCCCACAGTTCCTCGTTCGGGCCCTTCCTGGTCATCCTCCTCAACGAACTCCCCTTCCTCGTGCTCCCCCTCCTCAACAAACTCCTCTCCTCGGGGTCTCCTTCCTCGTGCTCACTCACCTCCACAAGCTCCTCTCCCGGCCTACTGACTCATAAATGGGGCACGTCATAAACAACGACACCCTCGCCCCCCGATCCTAAGTCCGACTGAACCTCCTCCTTCACATAAAGGTCACCAAGAGACCAAGATGTCGATGTCGACTGGACTTCCTCCTCAGAAAGACTTGAAGAGCTTGCCTCAGAGCCGAACTAAGAGTGCGACATTACGAATCAAAAATACTAACCTGGTATACCGAGAAACGGGAAGACCGCTGGAAAACGGTCGTCGATGGCTATGAAAGAAATTCCTGTTGTCTAGAGATTGAGCACAAAGTGAACAAACGAAGGGGGGTGGGAGATTTATAATAAAGGAAGAGACTCCTCGATTTTTGCAAAAAGATCTAACTGTTGAATCTTGATCATTAAGATCCAACGGCCACCAAGATCTAAAGCACTTCGATTCTCACGCCTATGATGTCAGCCTAGAGCACAAATTACCTCTTTACCCTCAGCCATATCAGCCGGTACAACATCTCGAAATGCATGGCCAACTACTCGAGTACTACCCCAGACTTTTCCAACAAGTTTGGGGCTCGACACTCGGATGATGCGGCGATCCACAAAAGCTTCTCTAACAAGCTTGAGGCTCAACACTCGGATGTCTCCGTGAGCGACAAAGCTTCTCCAACAAGCTTGAGGCTCGACACTCGGATGATACCGCGAGCCACAAAAGCTTCTCCTACAAGCTTGAGGCTCGACGCTCGGAGATGACCGCGAGCCACAAAAGCTTCTTCTACAAGCTTGAGGCTCGACGCTCGGATGACACTGCGAGCCACAAAAGCTTCTCCTACAGGCTTGAGGCTCGGCGCTTGGAGGGTACCGCAAGCCACAAAAGCTTCTCCTACAAGCTTGAGGCTCGGCGATCGGATGTCACCACGAGCCACGAAAGCTTCTCCAACAAGCTTGAGGCTAGATGCTCGGATGACACCGCGAGCCACAAAAGCTTCTCCTACAAGATTGAGGCTCGACGCTCAGATGTTACCGTGAGCCACAAAATCTTCTCCTACAAGCTTGAGGCTCGGCGCTCGAATGTCACCGTGATCCACAAAAGCATCTCCTACAAGCTTGAGGCTTGGCGATCGGATGTCACCACGAGCCACAAAAGCTTCTCCTACAAATTTGGTGCTCGGCGCTCCGATGTCACCGCCAAGCCCCCAAAGCTTTCTCAACAAGTTTTGGGGGCTCGACGCTCGGATATCACCGCGAGCCACAAAAGCTTCTCCTACAAGCTTGAAGTTCGGTGCTCGGAGGGCACCGCGAGCCACAAAAGCTTCTCCCACAAACTTGAGGCTCGGTGCTCGGATGTCACTGCGAGCCACAAAGCTTCTGCAATAAACTTGAGGCTCGACGCTCGGATGACACCGCGAGCCACAAAAGGTTCTTCTACAAGCTTGAGGCTCGGTGCTCGGATGTCACCATGAGCAACAAAAGCTTCTCCTACAAGCTTGAGGCCCGGTGCTCGGATGTCACTGCGAGCTACAAAAGCTTCTCCTACAAATTTGGGGCTCGGTGCTCGGATATCACCGCCAATCCCCCAAAGCTTTTCCAACAAGTTTTGGGGGCTCGACGCTCGGATGTCACTGTGAGCCAAAAAATCTTCTCCTACAATCTTAAGGTTCGACGCTCGGATGACACCGCGAGCCACAAAAGCTTCTCCTACAAGCTTGAGGCTCGGTGCTCAGATGTCACTGCGAGCCACAAAAGCTTCTCCAACAAGCTTCAGGCACGACGCTCGGATGACACTGCAAGCCACAAAAGCTTCTCCTACAAGCTTGAGGCTCGATGCTCGGATGTCACCGCGAGCCACAAAAGCTTCTCCAACAAGCTTGAGGCTCGGCGCTCGGATGACACCGCGAGCCACAAAAGCTTCTCCTACAAGCTTGAGGTACGACACTCAGATGTCACCGCGAGCCACAAAATCTTCTTCTGCAAGCTTGAGGTTCGGTGCTCGGATGTCATCGCGAGCCACAAAAGCTTGTCCTACAAGCTTGAGGCTCGGTGCTCGGATGTCGCCGTGAGCCATAAAAGCTTCTCATACAAGCTTGAGGCTCGGCGCTCGGATGTTGCCGCGAGCCACAAAAGCTTCTCCTACAAGCTTGACCCTCAATACTCGGCTTAGCGAGCTCCTACTCTTTAGATCTCGACGTCCCCCAGCTTTTCCAACAAGTGAGGGGGCTCGTCTCCTGACCCTCGATGCTCGGCTAAGCGAGCTCCTACTTTTCAGATCTTGACGCCCCCTAGCTTTTCCAACAAGTGAGGGGGCTCATCTCTGGACCTGCTCCTACTCTTCGGATCTCGACGTCCCCTAGCTGTTCCAACAAGAGAGGGGACTCGTCTCCCGACCCTCGATGCTCGTTTAAGCGAGCTCCTACTCTTCAGATCTCGACGTCCCCCCGCTTTTCCAACAAGTGAGGAGGCTCGTCTCCCGACCCTCGACGCTTGGCTAAGCGAGCTCCTACTCTTCGGATCTCGACGTTCCTTAGCTTTTCCAATAAGTTAGGAGGCTCGTCTCCCGACCCTCGATGCTCGGCTAAGTGAGCTCCTACTCTTCGGATCTCGATGTCCCCTAGCTTTTTTAACAAGTGAAGGGGATCGTCTCCCGTCCCTCGACGCTCGGCTAAGCGAGCTCCTACTCTTTAGCACTCGATGCCCCTCATGACTCCAAAAGGGGATTCCCTTCATCCTACCCCGCTGGCCTCTCCAGGAAGATACGGACCCCATTCTTCGCCGTACACACCACTCCGCTCTTCCTACAGAGGCAAAACCACTTAGCCCTCCAGGAGTGGGGGGCTCTTGATATGGGTCAGATGACATGGCCCCTCCTGGGCCACCAGATCCCTTCAAAACCCGCTCTCCCCTAATCATCAGATCAACCCAAAGCCTCATGGGCTTCTTCCACGTCAGGCCCACGAGCAAACAGGTCCACACTCGGCCCAGCAGGATCTCAGACCTATTTACTCTGCCTATAAATACCATGCCCCCTCCTTCATTAAAAGGTAATCAATCTTTCCCCTTCAAAATCCTAGCTACTGTTGCTTTCCAGTAACTGACTAGATCATCGGATGGCCTGTCACCGGGATCACTCTTGGTGTTTCTAGGTAGAGTGCAGGTACACAAGACCGAGCCGAGCCCCCCCAGATCTAAGCTGAGCTGCTGGATCCGAGCCGAGCATCCGTCCTCCACCTCACTCCTGCTACTCCCAGGTCATCCCCAGCCGAAGGTCGAATGTATAGCTAGTACCGCGACTTCCACTATACAAATTACAAGAACTCACACCTGGTGCAGTCACCCCCAAAAACAAGCCGCGTTAAAAGAACAATGTTACTAGAAGAGGGAAAGAGCATTCTTTCTTCTCTTCTTCTACTTCTACAAGTGCCACTCTCAATGGTGAAGAGAAGAGTAGAGGCCATGCTAGGCAGTCTGCTCTTCTACACATCAATATCGATATCAATGCAAATGTAAATGATGATGATGACGATGAAGGGACAGTACTTCCACCGCATGAATGGATAGCTAAGAAGAATGAAAGAAACCAGATTTCTTCCTTCTCAGTTTACGAAGGAGCAGGAAGGACCTTAAAGGGTCGTGACCAACGGAAGGTGAGGAATGTTGTTCTCACAAGAACAGGTTTCTTAGAGTGAAATTATCTCTCTTTGATCACAAGAATATTGTATGATGATGTTACATGCATTGCTATCTGAACTCAGTGCTGAATTTTTTGTTTGTTTCATTTGTAACTGTGTTAGCACTGAGATATTGTTTATGATGTTAATTAATCTGATATTATGCTTTGTTACAATAAATTTGCACTGTTCTGTTCTTGTGTCCTCTCTTTGGGTGTCTCTGTCGTTGGGTCATAATGTTCGAGTACTATTACAAGTAAGCGATTAAGTTCTCTTCCCACAATTGGAGGCCAACAGTGTTGGTATTAGGGCATCAACAAACGCCCTCTGGTCACAGCAAAACTAATTAGAGCAATAAGGAAGACGAAGTAGACGAGGCAAATAAATTGAGCAAGCAAGTAGATCCACCAAACTAACATAAACGCAACAACGAGGACTTATCCCGGTTAGCTTTTGCTTAATCCGGGGGAACATATAGGGAGATTTGATATTCAACTAGAAGAGATTACAAGGAGTTACTGATTCACTTGACACAAGAAATTAAACTCACCCACCAAGAATTATCTCTCTCTCGAGCCTCTCTTTGCAAAGGAGAAAAGAATCTATGAAGTACTCCTTCTCATATTGGAGGTGTTTACAATATATATAAAAGAATAGAGAGAAAACCTAGGTCTAATCTTGATTCTCAGTCGTCTGATATAACCTGAAAAAGAAGTAACTGAATAGGAGCCGCACGATCTAACTTGGAGTTAAAGATTGGGCTGAACTGACCTAACAAATCGAAGCCCAAAAACGATTCAGCACCGCGGGTGGTCGACCGTCCAACAAGACCGATCGACCGTACCACTCTCTGACATTTCCTGTACTACGAGCGGTCGGGGGTGTGATCGGGGGGTGCAGTCGACTGTCACCAAGATCGGTCGACCGCAACTAGCTTGCACCCTTGCTGCTACTATTTCTTCTTCTACTCACTTCGACGCTTCGACCTCCGTGATTTATATTACCTTCTTTTAATATGAACAACGAGTATACAATACACAACCTTAACAAACTCCACCTTATGCATACGAGTGTTATCACATGATGTGTTACTCATCTCCAAACTCTAACAAATTTCACTTGCGAAGAAAACTTAGAACAATAGCTTCTTCTTCTAATTGAAATGATCTCTACTCAATCCCACCAAATCAAGTATACCCCTTCAAGGATACACCTCCGTAGATGTACTCACGAAGTTGCCAAACTCCGCACGAACTCTGATGAACCCAAGAATATACACATTTAGGAGCAATAATCTTATTGCAATTGGACATTTTAATGCTCTATATGTGGTATTTTACTCTTCTTTTCTCTTTTCCATAGGAAACAACCAAAAACAGCAAAACGAAGCAGATTCAAGACTGATACAGACTGAAAGGATGATTACACAGAATTTACAGATCATCAGTCGACTGGTTCTTCAAGCAGTCGACTGGCTCTTCAATAGTCGACTTCCCCAACATCAGTCGACTTGGCTGATCAATTATGAAATCTACAGATGTCTCGGCACAGTCGACTGGTTCGAAGACAAGTCGACTGGCATTCGGCGGAGTGAAAAGATAAGATCCGCCTGCATCTAAATCCAAATCTATCTGAACCCAGATTATATGCGAATAACAACTTCTCCAACAAATCAAAGCTAGAGACAGGAGATTGGCAAGAGCACGTGGTTAGAAGATAAGGAAGAAAAGAAGAAAAGAGAAAGAAATAAAACGCAGATCAAATAAGGGAGGAAATAAATAAAAGAAGAGGGCTTTTATGCAAAAGAATACAAACCCTAAATCTCTAGCCGTGTTCTATAAATATCAACCAAGAGGCATTAAGAGAAAAAGGGGAGAGAGGCTGGACCGATCAAGAAAAGCCATCGACAGCAAGCATCAAAGAAGGTGAACAAGTCGACTGCTGATTGGGCTCAATTTCAACATCATACAAATCAGTGTTCTTCTGTTTTTCCTTTGAATCTTATTTTTATTATAGTCATGAATTCTATTTTATCTATCAATAAAAATCTTATTATGTGGAACTAATTTCATAATTGGGTAGATTGAAACCGTAGTCATGTAATGCTATATTCTTCTGAATGCTACTCTATTACTTATTGATTAAATCTGATTGAATTGGTAGAGATTTATAATAATCAAACTTGTTCAGAATTCTAAGGGCAGTCGACTGAGGTGACAGCAAGTCGACTGACATACAGAATCTGAGTTTATCAAGTTTGCGTATTATAAATCTGAATCTGTTATATGAGCATATTGAGACGACCCGTATCTCGTGTTCATATCGTGTAACAAAGGAATCTTTCGGGGTTCTTGGTTTAATCAACTTGAGGGATCTAGATCTGATACCAATTTCTAGAACTTTGAGTGTTTGTTCGTTTCCATTATTCTTATGTTTTCTTTAAGTGCAACTTAGTAGATACCATGCTAAATACTTAAGGAAAGAAACGAATTAGAGTAGATACCATGCCTAATTCTTGGCCTAGGGAAACATTAACTTTAAGGAGTAGATACCATGCCCTTAGAGGAACAAACATGAGTGATCAGAATAGTAGGTGACTCAGCATTACTGACTACAGGTGGAAATCAATGCCCAACTACTTTAATAGATATTCGTGACTCAATTTGTGATGCTACTTAACTGGGTTTTTATCTTTTCATCTTTTTCAATCAGAACTTTCAGAACGACACTTTATGATTTGCTTTTTCTTTGGTTTTATTGATTAGTAAGTTAAATTCTACAATCTCTGTGGGATCGACCCTTGCTCGTCACTATGCTTCCATAAACGATTCGTACACTTGCGAGGTTTTTAATTTGTGTCTAGTTTATCTATCTATTTAGATAGCTGGATTGCACAACAAGTTTTTGGCGCCGTTGCCGGGGAGTGTTAGCATTTTAACTTACAAATTAGTAAATCTTTTCTTTTATTTTCTTTTCTTTTATTAATAAATATTTTCTTCTAGGTTACAGGATTTTGGTGGATGCACGGAAGGCGATCACTTCGTCCAGAGCTACTTCCTATTGACGCGGAAACAGAACGCACTTTGCACAGACTAGGTCGGCTGTCTGCGACCAACCAGTCGACTGATACACGGAACCAGTCGACTGCACAGAGACCTAATTCACGAGCAACAATGGCTGAGAAAGTACCAAATCGAGTACCAATGCAGGACAAATTCACGCCTAAGAATATTGAGCAACCTTCCTGCATTGCTTATCAACCTAATGTCATAGGGAATATGCATCTCTCTCCCCAATTACATAGCATGGTTCCCCACTTTAGTGGCAAACCAGACGAAGAGCCTCACCTCCATCTGCAAGACTTCTTCGATCTTTGCAGAACACAAAGCGTCCAAGGGCTTACCCCTGAACAAATCAGGTTAATCTTGTTTCCATTCTCTTTAAAACTTAATGCTAAATTATGGTATAATTCTTTGGAACCAGGATCAATTAATTCATGGGAGCAATTGGCAACAAAATTCTTGAAAGAATTCTTTCCAGCCCAAAAGACCAAACAACTGAAAAGGGAGATTCAACTCTTCCAACAAAAAGATGGAGATTTATTCTTCGAAGCATGGAAGGATTTCAAGAACAAGCTTCTCAAGTGTCCTACACACAACATGCCTAAAGACGATCAGGTACAAGTATTTTATGAGGGCTTAAATGATACTAACAAGGCAATTGTGGATTCAGCTTGTAACGGGATCTTGATGAGGAAAAGTGGTGAGGAGGCCATCGAACTATTTGAAGAACTTAGCGAGAACTCACAGCAATTTTCAACAAGGGGAAGAGGCATTTCTAAAAAACAGGAAGTTTACGAAATTTCTAGTAGTAATAACATACAATTAGAAATGGTAAACATGAACAAAAAAATTGATATGCTTGTTAATGCAATGACAACAATGGGCAGTGTAAAAAATCAAACAAAAGACATTTGTGCAATTTGTTCTCATTTTGATCATACAACTGACACATGCCCCATGTCTTCCTTCACAGATCAGGAGCATGCAAACTATGTGGGACAAGGAGTGTTTCCACCAAAGAACAACCCATTCTCAAACACATACAACCCAGGGTGGAGGAACCATCCATATTTCTCATGGAGCAACAATCAAGGAACTCAATCTTTACAAGGACATGCACGGAACTTCCAAATGGGAAGTGGGTTTGATAGGCCAGTTCAAGAACAGAAGAAGTTGGATTTTGAATCCACCGTTCTTCAATTGCTCCAACAACAACATCAAACAAGCAACCAACAAGGGCAAGCAATTCAGAAATTGGAAACGTAAATCGAGCAAATCGCGAAGGAGTTGAGTGAAAGAAAGGCAGGAGAACTTCCTTCACAAACCATACCAAATCCTAGAGGCCAAGAACAGCTCAAATCAGTAACAACTCTGAAAAATGGTAAGACAATTGAAAACAAGGTTGGAACACACACAGAAGAAGCAGAAACACAGCCATCAAAAGTTTTGGGTTCCAACAAGGTAAGTGAAAAAGAAAGAACAGTTTTGCCACCATTCCCTCAAAGGTTAGTCAAGCAAAAAAAAGAACAACATTTATTTGACATCTTTGAAACTCTCAGAAAGGTAGAAATTAATATCCCCCTACTTGATGCTATTAAACAAATTTCTTCTTATGCCAAATTTTTGAAAGAATGTTGTACTCACAAAAGAACATTTCAGGTTAGGGAGGATGTGGCTTTGACAGAGGAAGTGAGTGCTGTTTTGTTAAGGAAATTACCTCCTAAATTGAAGGACCCAGGTAGTTTTACCATTCCTTGCAGGGTTGGTGAGCACTTCTTTGAAAAGGCAGTGCTAAACTTGGGGACAAGCATCAATCTCCTTCCTTACTCTGTTTACGAAAAGCTAGGATTGGGAGAACTCAAACCAACATCCATCACTTTGCAGTTGGCTGATCGCAGCATCAAAAGACCTAGAGGTATTTTGGAAGATGTCCTAGTTCAGGTAAATGATTTCATATTGCCTGCAGATTTTGTTGTGTTAGACATGGAGGACTCTTCAATGCCATCTTCTTTACCAATTATCCTAGGTAGGCCCTTTATGAGTACAGCTGATATAAAAATTTGTGTTAAAAAGGGTACTATAAGTATGAAAATAAATGGAGAAAAGGTTGAATTTAAAATGTTTGATACACTAAAATTACCACATGATGACCATGAATGCTATAATGTTGATGTGGTGCAGGAGATTGTTGATCAAACATTTCAGGTACATAGCATAGAACCACTACAAGCCACAATTACACAATCTCTAACTTTATCTCATGTTGAACAGGAATACGATGACTGGAAGATTGCAGAAACAGTACATCACCTTGAAACTCCAAAGTCATATACAGGTAAACTCGCACCTGCATTTGAAAATATTGTGACTGATGACATTTGTGTTTCTGCAGACCAGTCAACTAGTGGACTGGATAAGTCGACTGTCCCGACTGCGACCGGAACACCAGACGTGGAGCTTAAGCCGCTGCCTGAACATCTGAAGCACGCATATTTGGGTGAAAACCAGATGCTACCTGTGATAGTTGCTGCAAACTTGAGTGCACAGGAAGAAGAAAAGCTGCTGAGGGTACTGCGAGAACACAAAGGTGCAATAGGATGGACCATTGCAGATATCAAGGGAATAAGTCCATCCAAATGCATGCATAAAATACTTCTTGAAGATAATGCAAAACCTAGCATGGAAGCACAGAGAAGGCTTAATCCACACATGAAGGAAGTGGTAAGAACAGAGATCTTGAAGCTATTAGATGTTGGCATCATCTACCCTATCTCAGATAGCAAGTAGGTGAGTCCTATACATGTGGTGCCTAAGAAAAGTGGAGTCACAGTGGTGAAGAATGAAGAGAATGAGCTTATCCCTATGAGAGTGACCACAAGATGGAGGGTATGCATTGACTACAGGAAGCTGAATAACGAAACCAGGAAAGATCACTTCCCTCTTCCTTTTATTGATCAAATGTTAGAAAGATTAGCAGGATATAGTCATTATTGTTTTTTAGATGGTTATAGTGGCTATAATCAAATTGTTATTGCTCCAGAAGATCAAGAAAAAACCACTTTTACATGTCCTTTTGGTACTTTTGCATACAGGAGGATGCCCTTTGGATTGTGCAATGCACCAGCTACATTTCAGAGATGCATGATGAGTATATTTTCAGACATGGTGGAAAGGTTCATCGAGGTATTTATGGATGATTTTAGTATTTTTGGATCTTGTTTTGATGAATGCCTTAACCATTTGCAGCTTGTACTTAAGAGATGTGAAGAATGCAATTTAGTGCTGAATTGGGAAAAGTGCCATTAGTACAACAAGGTATTGTCTTGGGACATGTGGTGTCAAAAAGAGGCATAGAGGTGGACAAGGCAAAAGTTGACATCATATCAAAGATACTCCCTCCTACTACAGTCAAGGGTGTTAGGAGTTTTCTTGGACATGCAGGGTTCTATAGAAGATTTATAAAAGATTTCTAAAAAATCTCCAAACCCCTTTGTGAATTGTTGGCTAAGGATGTTGAGTTTGCATGGACAGAAGAGTGCACAAATGCTCTTATTACATTGAAGAATCTTCTCATTTCTGCACCTATTGTCATGGCACCAGATTGAAGCCATCCTTTCGAGCTTCTGTGTGATGCAAGTGATTATGCTTTAGGAGCTGTTTTAGGTCAGAGAATCAATAAGGTACCCCATGTTATTTACTATGCTTCTCGAACTTTAAATGATGCACAGCTTAATTATTCCACTACTGAAAAAGAAATGTTAGCTGTCATTTTTGCTGTAGAGAAGTTTAGATCATATTTGATTGGTTCTAAAGTTATTGTTTTCACTGACCATGCTGCTTTGAGATATTTGTTTGCTAAAAAGGATGCTAAGCCTAGGTTGATCAGATGGGTGCTGTTGCTTCAAGAATTCGATCTTGAGATTAGGGACAAGAAAGGAAGTGACAATGTTGTAGCAGATCATGTGTCCAGATTACTGCATGGGGAAGAAAGAATTGTCCCATTTAATGAAAATTTCCCAGATGAAAATTTATTTGAAATAAATATACAACTTCCATGGTTTGCAGATATTGTGAATTATCTCACTACTCATGTTTTCCCTCCAGGTATGACACTTCAGGAAAGAAAGAGACTAGTGGCCATGTGCAAGCACTATTATTGGAATGATCCTTATTTGTTCAAATTTTGCCCTGATCAAATTATAAGAAGATGTGTGGCAGAAGAAGAGCAAATGAGTATTCTATAACATTACCATCAATATGCATGTGGAGGATATTTTGGACCAAAAAGAACAGCACTCAAGGTATTACAATCTGGTTTTTATTGGCCTAATGTATTCAAAGATGCTTTTTCTCTTTGCAGGACTTGTGACAAATGCCAAAGGACAGGCAACATCTCTTCTAGAAATTAAATGCCACTGCAAAACATCCAAGTAATCGAGCTGTTTGATGTTTGGGGAATCGACTTCATGGGTCCCTTTCCTAACTCATTTGGTTATTTATATATTCTTGTGGGTGTGGATTATGTGTCTAAATGGGTCGAGGCTGTCCCCTCAAAAACTAATGATCACAAAGTTGTTGTCAAGTTTTTGCAGGAGAACATTTTCACTAGGTTTGGTACACCACGAGCAATAATTAGTGATGGAGGGAGCCACTTCAATAACTTTCCATTTGCTTCTTTGATGAAGAAATATGGTATTACACATAGAGTGGGAACTTCATATCATCCTCAAACTAGTGGGCAGGTGGAGATTAGCAACAGAGAGATCAAGAGCATTTTGGAAAAGACAGTAAATACATGGAGAAAGGATTGGTCGCTACGCTTGAACGATGCATTATGGGCCTACCGAACAGCATACAAGACACCCATCGGCATGTCACCATACCGTTTGGTTTTTGGAAAAGCCTGTCATCTGCTAGTGGAGTTGGAACACAAAGCCTATTGGACCATTAAAAGGTTCAATTTTGATATGAAACAAGCAGGCGACAAAAGAAGATTGCAACTGAACGAGCTTGAAGAGTTGAGGCACGACGCATATGAAAATGCAAAATTGTACAAGGAAAGGACCAAATTGTACCATGATAAACAGCTAGCAAGGAAGGAGTTTTATGAAGGACAGAAGGTATTGATATACAACTCAAGATTAAGACTTTTTCCAGGCAAGCTTATGTCAAGATGGTATGGCCCATACATTGTTACAAAAGTCTTTCCACATGGTGCATTGGAGGTTCATAGCAAAGAGAAAAATCAAACATTCAAGGTGAATGGGCATAGGGCGAAGCTGTACATTGAGATGAGTTTAGAGCCGCACGAGGAAGATGTGAATCTTCAAACCATTCAATACATTGCATGAACTCATCAAGTCTAGCTGAAGACAGAAAACACAGCGCTTATTGGGAGGCAACCCAATTTTTCAGGGGAGTATTTACACTCTCTAGTTATTTATTTCTTTAATCAATTCTTTATTTCTTTACTTTATTTTCTTTCCTTCAAACTAGTTGGTAACACATGCCTATATCTTAAGTTTTGTGCAAACATTGAGGACAATGTTCCATCTAAGTTTGGGGGTATTAGTTAGTTACATTTGGAGTCTTTTGATTTTTTTTAGGATAAACAATTTCTTATAAAGTAAGAGAAGGATACTTATTTACTTTAGGATTGTTGAGTTTCATAATTCCTTACAAAATTATATGAGTCATGCGATTATACATAAAAAACAAATGTGATGCTTTTTCTAGTGATTATCCTCTTTGATCTAGTCCTAAACAGAGTTTAAGTAAATAGAGTAAAAACGAAAAAAAAAAAACGAATATATATAAAAAATATATATATATGAATAAAGTCAATCTACTCCAATGTTTTGAGTTGCTTAGTAACTAGGGGTATTCATCACCAATGTTTACCTTTACGTCAAACGACAACTTGAAATATGAGTATGCAAAGCACTTAAAGTTTGTGACTTGTTGAGTAACCGGGTGGATTCATCACAAATGTCTTGCACTCGCGTCAAAAGGCAAGTGACAACTTAGAGAAGAGACTTAAAAAAATTTTATAAAAAAAAAAAAACTCTAGTTTGCTACTCGGTTTGTAGTAGAGAAAAGGGATAATCACAGATGGAGTGTTACATACTATAACTATAATTAATTGCATGACAAGTGTGGTTGGGTTTGGAGTTATGAATAGACAATTGCACTAGAGAAAGTGGGTATGCTTGTTTTTACTTTATTTGTAAATTGTTTATAATTTTGATTGCAAAATTTTGATGCTTGCATGATGAGACATTTTCTTGGTATGATGGGTTGAGACTATTATTTTCCCCTTGTTCATAATTTCACTTTTTGCTTGAGGACAAGCAAAAGCTAAGTTTGGGGGTATTTGATGAACCCAAGAATATACACATTTATGAGCAATAATCTTATTGCAATTGGACATTTTAATGCTCTATATGTGGTATTTTACTCTTATTTTCTCTTTTCCATAGGAAACAACCAAAAACAGCAAAACGAAGCAGATTCAAGACTGATACAGACTGAAAGGATGATTACACAGAATTTGCAGATCATCAGTCGACTGGTTCTTCAAGCAGTCGACTGGCTCTTCAACAGTCGACTTGGCTGATCAATTATGAAATCTACAGATGTCTCGGCACAGTCGACTGGTTCGAAGACAAGTCGACTGGCATTCGGCGGAGTGAAAAGATAAGATCCGCCTGCATCTAAATCCAAATCTATCTGAACCCAGATTATATGCGAATAACAACTTCTCCAACAAATCAAAGCTAGAGACAGGAGATTGGCAAGAGCACGTGGTTAGAAGATAAGGAAGAAAAGAAGAAAAGAGAAAGAAATAAAACGCAGATCAAATAAGGGAGGAAATAAATAAAAGAAGAGGGCTTTTATGCAAAAGAATACAAACCCTAAATCTCTAGCCGTGTTCTATAAATATCAACCAAGAGGCATTAAGAGAAAAAGGGGAGAGAGGCTGGACCGATCAAGAAAAGCCATCGACAGCAAGCATCAAAGAAGGTGAACAAGTCGACTGCTGATTGGGCTCAATTTCAACATCATACAAATCAGTGTTCTTCTGTTTTTTCTTTGAATCTTATTTTTATTATAGTTATGAATTCTATTTTATCTATCAATAAAAATCTTATTATGTGGAACTAATTTCATAATTGGGTAGATTGAAACCGTAGTCATGTAATGCTATATTCTTCTGAATGCTACTCTATTACTTATTGATTAAATCTGATTGAATTGGTAGAGATTTATAATAATCAAACTTGTTCAGAATTCTAAGGGCAGTCGACTAAGGTGACAGCAAGTCGACTGACATACAGAATCTGAGTTTATCAAGTTTGCGTATTATAAATCTGAATCTGTTATATGAGCATATTGAGACGACCCGTATCTCGTGTTCATATCGTGTAACAAAGGAATCTTTCGGGGTTCTTGGTTTAATCAACTTGAGGGATCTAGATCTGATACCAATTTCTAGAACTTTGAGTGTTTGTTCGTTTCCATTGTTCTTATGTTTTCTTTAAGTGCAACTTAGTAGATACCATGCTAAATACTTAAGGAAAGAAACGAATTAGAGTAGATACCATGCCTAATTCTTGGCCTAGGGAAACATTAACTTTAAGGAGTAGATACCATGCCCTTAGAGGAACAAACATGAGTGATCAGAATAGTAGGTGACTCAGCATTACTGACTACAGGTAGAAATCAATGCCCAACTACTTTAATAGATATTCGTGACTCAATTTGTGATGCTACTTAACTGGGTTTTTATCTTTTCATCTTTTTCAATCAGAACTTTCAGAACGACACTTTATGATTTGCTTTTTCTTTGGTTTTATTGATTAGTAAGTTAAATTCTACAATCTCTGTGGGATCGACCCTTGCTCGTCACTACGCTTTCATAAACGATTCGTACACTTGCGAGGTCTTTAATTTGTGTCTAGTTTATCTATCTATTTAGATAGCTGGATTGCACAACAAACTCCACCTACCGTTAGGCTTTCTCCACCGCTCGACGATATTCGAACGTCGTGGTCTCATCTCGATGATTCTAGTTGCGGCAAACTAGCTGAGCTTGCGAGAATAATGGGAAAAGAACTATCAACCCCTGTGCAGGATTTTCGAATTCCCCAAAGCTTGTAGAGATTGTGTTGGCTTGGCCCAACCACTCTCATACCTCTAATCACTTCACGACAACCTTCAAAAACAAACAAAACTCCACCTCGAGCTGTGTACCTGCAGCCCCGTGCATCAAGAGTTCCCAAGAAAATCAGATTTCATTTCAACAGAGGAATATGCAAAACATCCCTTAAAGTGAACATATTTAGACCTGGCATCTTCAACTCAATTGTCCCCTCACCCACTACTTCACAAATCTCCCCAGTTTCCATTTTCACACAACTTCCCGTAGTAGACTTATAAGTAGAAAACAACTTTCTCTTGGAGCAAATATGAGAAGAACTCCCTGAGTCAAGAAACCAACTAGAATACACTTCTAAAGAATTTGAAACAAGAAGACACGAACTACCTGAATCAAAGGGACTAACCATATTAGCGACTGAACTATCGTTCTTTGCGCTCTCTTGATTCTGTAATTTTCAACTGTCTTTCTTGATATGCCCTGGCCTCTTGCAATATCGGCAATGGATCGAATCCTTTTGCTAAGTACTTTGTCTTCCCCCCGAAGGACCATCCACTGCTAGACAACTTGTAGGAATAGACGATGAAGATTTATGGGTCTCCTTCCTAAGTTGATTTTCCGTCAATGTTTTGATTAAACCATCTACCGAAATACTCTTCTTGGCAGATCTACCGTGTATCATGGTAGTGATCAAAGGCTCGTACGAATCCGGCAATGAATATATCAGGTTGAAAACTTTATCTTCCTCACACACATCTGCATTGATCGCCTTAAGTTCAGATAATACCTTACTGAAATGTGTAATGTGGTCTTGGAGATCGGTACCTTCCTTCATAGATAAATGGAATAACTTCCTCTTCCAATGCATCCGATCTAATAACGAAGAACCGGAGTAGTCAGCTATGAGTCTTTCCCACAAACTCGTCACGTCAGTTTCTTCAAAAAACTGCACTTGACCTCGTCCGCCAAGGATAGTCGGATTAGGCTTATGTGTAACAACCCGAAAAATAGCATATGGCTATTTTGCATCGTAATCTGTGCGCAATTGAGAATTGCACGCAATTATGTATTTTCTGATAACAATTATTTTTAATTGAGAAATATCAGTTATTGTCTACTTTATTTTATAATTTTGAAGGATTTATTACGAGGTAGTTTTAATGTATTTTGTATTGTTTATAAAATTAAAGTAGAGATTTGGGTTTTATTTGAAATGTATTTGAGAATTGGGGGCTTATTGGTAATATTCCCTTACATTAATTATTTATCTACTTTACAACACCCCCCCCCCTCTCCTTCTCCTTCCTTCTTCTTTCCCATTCTGTTCTTTCCCGACCCCAAAAGAAACCCCCCCCCCCTGTTCCTCCTTCTCCCGTTCACTCCCAATTGAATGGAAAACCCCACCACCTCCTTTCTCCTTCCTTCTTCTTCTTCTTTCCTTCTGGTTTCCATCCCGACCCAAAAGACCAAACCGGAACCCATCGACCGATGCTTCCCCCACCTCAAATTCACCTCTTTTCTTCGTCGATTTCAAATTAAATCAAGGGGGTAGACTAAGTGAAGGGTTCTCTACATCGTGGTGGCCTCGGATTTTCGAAAGGATTTCGGAAAGGTAAACCCTAAGGTTGCGTTTGGTTTGTTGTTTTGAAAACAGTTTTCTAAAAACAGTTTTCTAAAAAGAGTTTTCTGAAAGCAGTTTTCTGAAAATGAGTGTAAAGCTGTTTGGTAATAATTTTTTATAAAAACAGTTTTTTTGAAAATGAGAGTATAATGTATGTATAGGTTTGGTTGTATGTATATACTGTATACAGTATATATACTCTGATACATGCATGTTGTATACATATACATACATACTGATATATAATAATATAAAATATTTTATTATAATAAACATATTTAATAATATACATATATATAATAATATATAATAATTATAATAATATATATGTAATAATAATATATTCAAATTATATATTAAACAATTTATTATAATAATAATAAATTATATAATAATATATAATAGTAATATATAATAATAATAATATATATTATAATAATAATATATTATTATAATAGTATATATAAAATAGTATATATGAAATAATAGTATACATAAAATAGTATATGTAAAATAATAATATAATATAATATATATATAATAATATTATAATATAATAATAGTATATATAATAATAATATAATATAATAATAGTATATATAAAATAATAATATATAATATTAATTGTATATTATATAATAATATGAAATAATTTATTATAATAAACATATTTAATTATATACATATATAATAACATATAATAATTATAATAATATATATTTAATAATAATCTATTATAATTATATATTAAACAATTTATTACAATAATAATAAATTATATAATAATATATAATAGTAATACACAATAATAATAATAATATATATTATAATAATAATAGATTATTATAATAGTGTATATAAAATAGTATATATGAAAAAATAATATATATTATAATAGTATATATATATATATATATATATATATATATATATTAAAAATAAAAATAATTTAATATATGTATAATATATATATAATAATAATAATAATAATAATAATAATAATAAAAATAATAATAATAATAATAATAATAATATAAGTAATATATTATAAATATATATATAATATTATAGAATAGTAATATATTATATATTAATATATATAATAATATAGAATAGTAATATATAATAATAATAATGTATATAATAATAATATATATAATAATAATTATATTATATAATAATAATATATATAAAACAACTTATATAAAATAATAATATATATAATAAAAATATAATATAATAATAGTACATATAAAATATTATAAATAAAATAATAATATATATAATAATAATATATATAATAATAATATAATAATAATATAATAATAAAAATAGTATATTGAAAGTAGTATATATAAATTAATAATATATTATAATAATTGTATATTATATAATAATATAAAATAATTTATTATAATAAACATATTTAATTATATACATATTTATAATAACATATAATAATTATAATAATATATATGTAATAATAATATATAATAGTAATATATAATAATAATAATAATATATATTATATTAATAATAGAATATTATAATAGTATATATAAAATAGTATATATAAAATAATATATATATATATATATATATATATATATATATATATATATATATATATATATATATATATATGAAAAATTAGAAATAATAATAATAATAATAGAGTAAAGTGAGCCTCATATTTGTATGAGGAAATTTCCTCATACAAAGTGAGGTGGCAAAATAAGAGCCCTTAGATCACCCTTTTAATCAAAGGGCTTATTTGCAAAAATAAAATTTACAATTATTTGATAACTTTCCAAAAATAAAATTTACAATTATTTCTTAACTTTCTTAAAATTAATTGATTTTCTTATTCAGTCTTTTATTCTCTCTTCCCTTTCTTCAGCAATAATTTCTTCGGTCGGCCGCGGTCGGCAAGGTGGGGTCGGCAAGGTCTCCATTGGTTTGCTTAGACTTGCAGATAGAAGGAAATCGTAGTACAGAAAAAACATCACTTGCTGTTAATTGTAAAAGACATCATACCATGAATGAAAGATCACTTGATTTGTAAACTGATCTGAACTAAGCCAGATCGCAGTCATTTGTGATCAATCCTTGTGATCATGGAAAAAGGACTAGACTAAAAGAAGTAAAAGAAGTCCTGTGCGTCCAAGTAATGCTTGATAATCACAATACTAAGATGATTAATTGTGAACTTGTGAGAGAACTTCCAACAAACAAAACTCGACAGACTGGAATCAAATAAATGATCAATAACATTTATAGACTCAAATTTTTAGCTACAACAATAATTACAAATTATTCCTCATAAATGAAGTATAGTTTTCAGCATTATTCATACAAATCATAGCAAATGAGTTACATCTCATGCGCTCAGAACTTTATTTTCAGAGAGAGAACAGACTGAGGGCGTGGGAGGAGCGGGCGATGGGGTTCGTGAGGGAGCGGCGTGGGAGGATAAGCGGCGGCATGGGAGGAGGGAGAAGGACGTGTGGCGTGGGTTAGAGGAGGAAGGAGAAAGACGTGAGAAAGAGGGGGAGGAAGAGGGATTGGAGAGAGAAAATCAATTAATTTTAAGAAAGTTAAGAAATAATTGTAAATTTTATTTTTGGAAAGTTATCAAATAATTGTAAATTTTATTTTTGCAAATAAGCCCTTTGATTAAAAGGGTGATCTAAGGGCTCTTATTTTGCCACCTCACTTTGTATGAGGAAATTTCCTCATACAAATATGAGGCTCACTTTTCTCATAATAATAATAATAATAATATATGTAAATATATTTAGAGAGGATGTGAAAAAATAGAAAATAGTTGAAGTGGAGTTTTGTGAAAACTGTTTTCACAAAACAACCAAACCAAACGGGTTTTGGGGTTTTGGAAAACAAAAAAAAGTAAAAAACAACAAACCAAACAGACCCTTAAATTATTATATTGTATAAAGTTAAGTTGGGTTAATTTCTTTTGAGTAGGAATATTATGGTAGAGAGATTTAGAGATGTTGGAAGTGGTAGAGTGAGAAATTAGTAGATTATTAGAGAGATTGCAAGTTGTTAATAAATTAGGGTTTTGGGTTTGTAAAAAGGGAATTATATATGTATGAATTATTTCTCATATTGTAGTGGAGAGTATAGTTGGGCCACTAGGAAATTTAGAAGTGGTTCTAGTAATTATTTGGAGATAAAAACTCCATAGGCATTAGTTATTACGTGCATCGCACGTGTGTATCCCAGGTGTTCAATAAATTCTTCTGTGATATTTGGAATAGCGATTATTTTCTCTTGTGATTGGTTTGAATGAATTAAGTTTTAATTGCTTTAAAATTTGGTGATAGGATATATTCGCGACTTTGGATGCGGGGTGGCATGGTGGCGCTTCGGATCTTCGCGGAATATGTGAGTGTTAATTTATTTATGTATTTTTGTGGTTTGAGGAATATGCGAGTATTAATTTAATTACATATTTTTGTGGTTGAGGAATATGTGAGTATCAATTTATCTACGTATTTTTGTGGTTTAAGAAATATGTGAGTATGATTTATTTATGTATTGATATTTTAAAGAAGTTTGAATAAACTGAAGTGTTGATATGATTTATAGATGAGGCGTATGGGGATAACGTGTATTGGTATAAATTTATGGATAAAGGGATTAGTTATGTATGTGGGGATGAGTTACACTTATATAATAATATCGAAATATGTGAGTATGAATTTATTTACGTATATGTGTATATGGGGATGAGTTATATTTACATGATGATACCCAAATGTGGTGAGTATGGTTTTATATACGTATTTGATGGTTTAAAGAAGTTTGAATAAATTGAACCTTGGATTGTTGTAGGATTGAGGCTCATGCTATATACCATGCTTGGATTATTATAGGGAAGTTATAAACTATGCTTAAGGTTGTGGTAGATATTCAGGCTTAAGTTGTAGTAACCGGTCATGTTTAAGTGGTATCCATGGTTAAGATTGTTGTAAGTCCATGCTTAGGTTGTATTCACGGTTAAGATTGTTGTGAGTACATGCTTAAGTTGTATTCATGCTTAAGAGTGTTGTAGGTTGATGGTTGAGTTATACACCATGCTTAAGGCCATTGTAGATTCGTGCTTAAGTAATAGAAAAGAATCATGTTGTTTTAGTTGTGGTGTTAACTATCGCGTTGTAGTTGTAGCATTAGTAAAGAACTATCGCGTTATAGTTGTAGTGTAGTAGAGAACTATCATGTTGTGGTGGTAGCGTTAGTGAGGACCATCGTGTTATAGTTGCAATACTCAAGTTGCATAGTAGTTCTAGATTCAAAGGAACCACACTGGAATTGTATTATGATTATAGTGGAAGATTGAAAAGAACCCATGAGCCCATGCTTTTAGTCCTAGGTGATCCTAGCTCTAACTTGAAGAAAGAACCCAATAATCTAGTGCGCGTAGTTCTAGTTCAATTGGGGAGGGAAACCATGGATTCTAGTTGTATGAGACCCTAGGTAAAGTTGGACCTTATCATGTGAACATTACTCATTTTCATGTGGGTAATAAGGGTTAGGAAGGTCACTAATAATCGTTAGCTTGATAGAAGTTGGATGTCGTTTTTGGGCTTCTCATTGATAGAAGGCCTGTTTTAGACTGTTAATAGATTCTTCTGTTACTTCTAATTATAGAAGATCAAGTTTGCTAGTAAGCACGGTTGGTTGCTTTTAGGTTTGATTACCTATATGGTTGTTGGTATGTGGTTTGCTCGTACGTGGCTCGACTGGCCCGTATGTAGCTGTTGGTCTCATACGCAGCTTATTTGGCTGGTATGTAGGTTGTTGTCTCATACGCAGCTTGATTGGCCCGTATGTAGCTGTTGGTCTCATACGCAGCTTATTTGGATGGTATGTATATTTTTGTCTCATACGTAGCCTGCCTGGCTCGTATGTAGTAGTTGGTTTCATACGTAGCTTGTTGGCTCGTATGTGTTCTGTTTACTCGTATATAGCTGGTTAGCTAGTACGCAGTTTTGTTGTGCTCGTCTAAGGTCTTCTATTTACCCTAGGGATCATCGACCATCAAGACCACATCCTACCACCTTAGAGCCTATGGATAGATCTCACCTCGGGCATCGATGGATCTTAACCGGTGTAGGTTGATCGTGGGCCGAAAGTGTTGATAGAATCCAAGTAAGGGTAGGGATGAGTAAGGGAGATCTCGTTACTAGTGTCTTGGATCGAGGGACCATGAGTTGGACCGTGTTAATCTAAGTTGGAAATCATGTAAGATTGCGTAGGAGTAGAAACATCATTAGGGTAGTGACTTATAAAGATCATTTACTTAACCTTTTTGCCAGAAAGAGAGGAGTAGGTAATAGGGGGCACCTTACGACCAACTCGTCCTTTGGGGCCGATCTTAGGTGGTGTTATTGGGTTGTACTTTCCTGTCAAAGGAATACGTATGGTGCCTTCTCACGAGTTGGGAGCACGAGTTGCGTATCTCACACTGTTAATTCCTGAAGTGCCATGATAAGGCGGGCGGAGCTAGGGGATGGACCCCGGAAACTCCGTTGGGTCCTATGCCGGGGAATCGAATAGGCCATAGATTGCGGTCTATGAGTTAGGGGGCCACAGGGGATGCTTCGGGCTAACCTGTGTTGCGGTAACCCTGAGGGTTCGTCTGGTTTTTGAGTGAGGTCCGGGTAGCCGGGTAGTAGTGGCAAACATAGACACCATGAGCGTATTGCATCAGTGGGACTTGACCATGTCTGCAACCTCATCAGTTACGTTGTATCTATCAGGAACAGGTTGTGTACAATTAGAATTCATAATGTGGGTTCAAATTCCTATATATGGAGAAACGGCTTGAGATGGGGCGTATGTAGTATGGGATGCATACTGTTCCGGAGACTTGCTTGCATTAGAATAAGAGCATCATTGTATTGGTAATCTTGCATTAGAGTTTAGGTCATAACATACACTGACACATCAATTATATGTACACATGTCTCTTCCATTTGAGATGAATTGCGAGTGTGATAGTTAAAGTAAATTAATAACCAAGCTATGGGCTTGGGATGTGATGTGATATTACCCAAGTTCGGCTGGGGGTGTGGTGTTTATTACCCACGCTATCAGCTTGGGGTGTGATATGTTATTGCCCAAACTATGGTTGGGATATGGAGTATATTGTGATGAAATGCAAGTAAATGGTAATGTGCAAAGAGATGTTAGGTTGGATATGAATGAATGTGGTAGTATGAGAATGAATGCATATGTTTATGATGTGATACGTGATATAATGCAATAAGATCAATATTTATATTATGAGAGTGGTTATTCAAATGATTACTAAAGATAAGTATGTTATGAGCGAGTATGGATATACATACAGGTGATGACTCAGAGAGTATTTGATGTGAAATCCCATTTATGATGTTCACATGTTCAGATGTCAAGTAAGATTTGTTTATCTTGGTAATTGTGAGTTCATTATGTTTTTACTTGTAAGTTTAATTTATTTACTTATTTAATAAATTATACTCACACCAGAAATGGCTAACCCTTTAGTGTTTGGGGATTAGGGAGTCCCTGGACTACCCTAGGTCCTTACTGTTACAGGTCCTCAGTAGTGCAGAGGTGAGGAGTACATTTAGGTTTCTGTGGAGTAGAGCTTCATTTCACAAATTGTTGTTTATGGTTTAATTATGTAAATAGTGAAGGTTTATGCTTTAAATTGTATTTTTGATGTATAAGTATGTGGATGATGATGATGAGTATAGTGTGGAGTGGCATGATATGGTTTTGACCCGTACCCATCTCGTGTGGAGTACCGGGCGCTGTTGTATGTTTTTACAAGTAATTTTCTAAAAACTTACTACGTTTTCAAAGAAATTTATGGTTTTTAATTGATAATTGATATACTGTTATGAGTTGGCCCCCAGAGCATATATATATATATATTGCCTGTGTGATTCTGCTCATTTTAGCCTGGGGAGCCCGTGATATTATTGCCTGTGATGTGAGCTACGGAATTTAGAGCAGAATTCCATAAGCTTTTTGTGTTTCGGGGCAGAAATTACAGGGGAGATTCTGCCCAAATTTTCTTTGAAACATAACTATCTTAGTTTATGTTTAAAGTGATATAGAAATTGGAAGAATTGATTTTGGAGTCAAAAAGAAAAAAAAGTGGCAGGTGTTACAGGTTGATATTACAAATTAATATTTGTAATTATCGTGTAATAACTCTGTGTTGTATAAAAAGTTTTAAATTTTCCAGCTTTTTCTGTGTATCGTGACTAATTGAAGAAAAGATCTTGGCATGTGTCACGGTTTCCCAGTTACGTGGAAACCGGGGCGTTACTATGGCTCTTTCACAAATATCTTCCCAAATGCCATCCTTCATATCAGTTAGCTTTTCCTTCTTCTTAACTGCTGACTACAACCGTTCATGAACAAGAACATCATACATGTCAGTCTTCCAAAGATTGAAGTTGATCTTACCATCAAACTCTTGATCTTCAAAATACTGTGGCCTGTCATCTTCACCAAGGAACTCAGCAACCTGAATCTCTGATACCAGTTATTGGGATTGGGGCGTCAACAAATGCCCTCTGGTCGCAGCGGAACTAATTAAAGCAATGATGAAGTTGAAGTAGACGAGGCAAATAAATTGAGCAAGCAAGTAGATCCACCAAACTAACACAAACACAATAATGATGACTTATCCCGATTAGCTTTTGCTTAATCCGGGGGGAAATATAGGGTGATCTGATATTCAACTAGAAGAGATTATAAGAAGTTACTGATTCACTTGACACAAGGAATTAAACTCACCCAACAAGAAATATCTCTCTCTCGAGCCATTCTTTGCAATGGAGAAAAGAATCAATGAAGTACTCCCTCTTATATTGGAGGAGTTTACAATATATATAGAAGAATAGAGAGAAAACCTAGGTCTAATCTTGATCCTCAGTTGTCTGATATAACCTGGAAAAGAAGTAACTGAATAGGAGCCACTCGATCTAACTTGGAGTTGAAGATTGGGCTGAATCGACCTTACAAATCGAAGCCCAAAAACGATTCAGCGCCGCGGGCGGTCGACCGTCCAACAAGACCGGTCGACCATACCACTCTCTGACATTCCTTATACTAGGAGCGGTCGGGGGGTGCGGTCGACTGTCACCAAGACCGGTCGACCGCAACTAGCCTGCACCCTTGCTGCTGTTGTTTCTTCTACTCACTTCGACGCTTCGACCTCCGTGCTTCATATTACCTTCTTTTAATCTGAACAATGAGTATACAAGATACAACCCTAACAAACAGGACCACAAGGTAGGGGCCATGGAATGTGCATGCATCAGGGATGGATTGTGACTGAATCTGTCCATGTAACCTATTGCATGAAACTTGTTCGACGTGATCCTTGTTCGTCCTAAAACCCATGTCATATTACTGAATCAATGACCTCTAGTGGAAATTCTGAAATGTACTCGTGCCAACTAATTTCTTTACTAGAGTTAAAGAAATAAGTATGTTTTCATCGATAAGAATGCCATAGATTACACTATTTATATATTTTATGCAGAGAATTAGACATGGATGCACATGGTTTTCACCAACCAGGGTTCGAGTCTGGACTCGATCTGTATGAACTTTATTTATCTGTTTATAGAAAAAAATTAAAAGACATGTGACAGGTGTACATATGATCAATTAAAAATGGATACTCCTCCTGTGGGGGCGTGATCCAGTATAAGTGCAATTCTCACAACTCTTCTCACAATATTTTAGTATAGTGACAAGGTCTTTCACATAAGTTAATTAGAGTTCTCAAAAAATAAGCAATGAAGGTCGACCAGAGTTCGTATCGAGTTCACAAGATGTAATATCCCGGACGGATATTACCGTATATAAATTATTATTTTATTATTATTTTATTATTATTTTGTTTTAATTCCAAAATTGGAATATTTTGGTGATTTTCACCCGGTTTGTTCATAGACATTATCTGTATCCAGATATCGGTTAGTATACATCTGTATTGTATCAAATTGATACCGTGACCTTCCGAACTAATAATAGAATTTATTTTATTATTATTTCCGAGAATTAATTATTTTTATACGGATTATGCGAAGATTTTCGGTATACAGACATATATGCGCACATACGTGTAGTATGTCGATTGGTACATTATACAAATTGTGTGTTGTGTATTTTTGGACAACACTTGTTTTGTTATGACAAAACTCAATTATATTGTTAGGGTTTGATTAGGAGGTTACACGTAGGGTTACAAAGGCATAAGAGAATTAGGAGGTAATCTTCTAGAAACTCCCCTCCCTCAGATAACACCTCCCCCACACCATACCCTACACCTCACCCCTACCCCCTACCATGGTATGGCCGGCCCATATTTTAAGGGAGGGCTTTTGTGCAAATGTGTATGTGCAGTTTTGCACTATCCACCCTTCTCCCCACCTATAAATACTCCCTCCTTCTCCTCCTTCTCTCATTTTAGAAAACAAAAAGAAAGAAAGAAAGGAAAGGAAAAGAAAGAGAGAAAGTCTCATACTAACAAGAGAGTTTTATTGTAGGATTTTCCTAGGAGATTCTAAGAGCTAGGGGAAGGAGAAGGTTAGCAGGCAAGTCCTTCCAATAGAGACTAAGGTGGGGGTTCTCCATATTTTTCTTTGGTTGTTTGCTTGTTTGTTTGTATTGTTTTGACTTCTTCTCCTACCTTCTTGTTCTGTTTTCTTTGTTTTTGGGGTGTTCTTGTGATGGTGTGTTGTTGTTATTGTGAATGTGGTAATGAATAAAAGAAATAAAGTAGTAGTAGTAACTACTAAACATATAAAGATCACATCTTTAAGATTGTAGTTGTTGTTTATGTATGTTGTTGGACTAAAAATGACATAATGCATATGAGCTTGAACATACAACCGATTGGGGGTTGTAGGACTTGTAGGACTTGGTATACATAAGCATATGAATACTCTTATACAACCATTTTGGTTGTAGGACCTTTATTGAACTTGGACTAAATAATAATGAGCATATGTTTTATTGTAGTTTTTCTTTCTTAAAATAAAAAGATCCTTTCTTTCTAACCACTAGTTGTAGAATAGATAAAAAGATCTTTTCTTTATTAATCACTAGTTGTAGAATAAATAAAAAAGATCTTTTCTTTATTAATCACTAGTTGTAGAATAAATAAAAAGATCTTTTCTTTTATCACAAGTTGTAGAATAAATAAAAAGATTTTTCCTTTTATAATCACTAATTGTAGAAAATAAAAAGATCTTTCTTTTATAATTACTAGTAATAATAAATCAAGACTAATAAAGACTAGTAGACAACTAAGTAGTAGCATGTTAAAATAAAGTAGTAGTATGTTGATTAAATAAGTAGTAGTAGTATGTTGATTAAATAAAGTAGTAGTGGTATGTTGTTAAAATAAAGAAGTAATAGTAAGTAGTTGTAGATGTTTTATAGTTGTATGTTGTGTTCTTGATTAAAATGAAGTAGTAGTAGTAGTAGATAGTTGGGTGTTATGTTCTTGACTAAAATAAAGTAGTAGTAGTGGTAGATAGTTGTGTGCTATGTTTTTGATTAAAATGGAGTAATAGTAGTAGTAGATAGTTGTAGATGTTTATTTTTGTGTTCATAAAGTAAATACCATGCTAAGATTATATTAGATTAATTTAGATATGCTTAGAATGTTGTAGGATTCTTTCTAAAAATATCCTATCATGTTTTTATGCTTAGAAGGTTGTAGCATTCTTCTAAAAATTTCCTATCATATTCCTATGTTTAGAATGTTGTAGGATGCTTTCTAAAATTTCCTACCATGTTTTAGGAAAGCTATTTCATGTTAGAATATTGTAGGATTTGTATGAAAAATACCTACCATGTTAAGAATGATGTAAGCCATGTTAGGTGTGTGAATATGCTTAGAGTGTTGTAGGATGCTTTCTAAAATTACCTATCATGCTTTAGGAATGCTATTTCATGCTTAGAATGTTGTAGGACTTCTTCTAAAATTACTAATCATGTTTTAGGAATGCTATTTCATGTTTAGAATGTTGGAGGATTAATTCTAAAATTGCCTATCATATGTAGGAATGACATATATGTTGTAGGTTTCTTTCTAAAATTTCCTATCATGTTTTTATGCTTAGAATGTTGTAGGATGCTTTCTAAAATTACCTATCATGTTTTAGGAATGCCATTTCATGCTTAGAATGTTGTAGGATTAATTCTAAAATTCCTACCATGTTTAGATTAGTCTATTTATGCTTAGAATGTTGTAGGATTCAATCTAAGAGTTTCCTTACCATGTTTAGATTAAATTAATTATGCTTAGAACGTTGTAGGATCCATGATAAATTACTTACCATGTTAGAAGTATACATACATATATACTTAGGAATGTTGCATGTTCATACTAGTAGTTACCCATGCTTAGTAAGATATTCATGTTTAGTAGCTATTCATGCTTAATAAAGGTTCATGCTTGGATGATAGTAGAAAAAGTTATATACCATGCTAGTTTAATTGTAGGTAAGTAATATACCATTCTAGTTTTAATTGTAAGTAAGTGGTATACCATGCTAGTTTAATTGCAAGTAAGTTGTATGCCATACCAAGTGAGTTGTATGCCATGCTAGTTAGATTGTAAGTAAGTTGTATACCATGCTAGATTAAATGAATACTCATGATACCCATGCTTAGATAAGTATTTGTTCATGCTATGTTAGTAGATGATCATGCTTAATCATTATACATGCTAAGTAAGTAGGTATCATGCTAATTATTGGTCATGTTAAGTTAGAGATAACCATGCTATGATATTCATGCTTAGATTAAAGAAACTACCCATGGTTAGTTGTAGTGATTTCATGTTGTGTTCTATACCATGCTAAAGTTCAAATACATGCTTAGAATGTTGTAGGGTTAGTGTTAGAATACCTATTATGCCTTGGAATGTTGCTTGTTCATACTAGTTTGAGTTGTGGTGATTAGTGATGATAAGTAGTAAGCTTTCATGCTCAAATTATAACCTATGCTTGACTATAGTGGACTTCATGTCTAGGTCGTAGTGATTTTCATGCTTAAGCTCGATGTAAGCACAAGCATTAATCATATTCATACTTAGGAGTATCATGGTGAGTGGTTGTGTTATATGATTAGATTGTCGTAGGAAGATGCTTGCAATTGTATGCCATACTTAAGGAGCTATAGGTTGAAGTAATAAGGATTGGGAAGACCACTAGTAATAGTTAGTTGATAAAGGCTGTTTTGTCGCCTTCGGTTCTTCCTTAGTAGAATACCGATCATAGACTACTAGTAGATTCTTCTGTTGCTTCTAATAATAGAAGATTAAGTTTGCTAGTAAGCACGCTTGGTTGCTTTTAAGATTGATTACCTATATGGTTGTTTGCATATGGTTGTGCTCGTACGTGGCTCAACTGGCCCGTACGTAGCTGTGGGTCTCATACGTAGCTTACTTGGCTCGTATGTTGGTTGTTGTCTCGTACGCGGCTCGACCGGCCCGTGCGTAGCTGTTGGTCTCATACACGGCTTATTTGGCTGGTATGTACGTTGTTGTCTCCTACGAGGCCTGCCTGGCTCGTAGGTAGTTATTGTTTCATACGTAGCTTATTAGCTCGTATGTGGTGATTACTCGTGTATAGCTTGTTAGCTAGTACACAGTTCGTTGTGCTCGTCTAGGGTGATACTACCACCTTAAGGGCTATCGACCATCAAGACATATGTTTTCTACCCTAAGGAACTGTGGAGGAGTCACTCCTTGTGTACCGTCGAATCTTAACCAGGGTAGGTTGATCGAGGACCGGAGTATAGACGAAATCCAAGTCTAGGGTAGCGGCATGCAAGTATATTCGTACGACCAAAGACTTGGATCGATGAGCCACGAACCAGATCCTGAGGGATTCTGGTAAGTCTAGGTTGAGCAGCCTAGTAGAGTTGTCTTGCAAAGTCTACTTTAAAGGCCTAGCATGTTGTGTTTATAATATTATCATCCCTAGGATTGTTCGAGTCAGGGATATCATTAGGATAGTGACTTACAAGGATCGTTTTACTTAAACCCTTTTGCCGGGAGAGAGGAGTCAGTTGTAGGGGGCCCCTTACACTAACTCGTCCCTTGAGGCAGATCATAGGTGGTGTATTGGGTTGTACCTTCCCGTCAAAGGGATACGTACGGTGCCGTCTCACAAGTTGAGGACACGGGTTGCGTATCTCGCGCTGTTAATTCCTGAGGTGCCGTGGCTAGGGGTGCCACAGGATGCATTGTGCAGTCCTGTGCTTGCGTGACCCTAGAGGGTGCCACAGGGTAGGCTTCGCGCTACCCTGCGCTTGCGAAACCCTATAGTTTGATTTTGGAATGACGCCCGATACATTGGGTTCGTCTATTTTGAGTGAGGTCCGGTTAGCCGGGTCGCGGTGGCGAACATAGACACCACTGGCAAAATGCAACAGTGGCACATGACCACATCTGCAACCTCACGAGTCACGTGTAGGTGTCAGGAACAGGTTGTGTGCAATTAGAATTCATAACGCGGGTTCAATCCCTATATATGGAGAAACGGCTTGAGATGAAGTCGCATGTAGTATGGGCTGCATGTTGCTTTCGGAGACTTGCTGACATTAGAATAGGAAGCATCCGAGTTCTATTTAAATATCGCATTAGAGTCTAGTCCTAGCACTCACGAACACTTAAACTACACCAACATCATTGCTATATTTTGTATATTGTTTGGGAGATTCGCTGCTATATGATCAGCCCTTAAGCGTCAGTGAATACTGACGTCCCCACTTCCATAGGTACTGGATCGCCGAAGTACAAAGGCGAAATTCAGGAGGACTCAAGGCAAGGAAAGTAAGGAGTCAGTGTTATGTTTAGTTCCACTGCAGTATATGTATTGATTATGCATTAGTTGAGAAGTACTCTGATGTAAGATGTTGAAGGTTGTAATACTTAGAAATGTAAAGGTAATGTTGTAACTCTATTGTAAGGTATTACAGTTGTACAATATTCAGACTTGTAACACATTGTGTATTGAATAAAAAGTTTTAAATTCTCCTGTTTTTCTGTGTATTGTGACTAATTGAAGAAAAGGTCTTGGCTCGTGTCACAGTTTCCCAGTGTTGGAAATCGGGGCGCTACACAAGAAGTTCCATTCAGCCAATAACACACATTCACAGCGCTCGATGACAGAAAGAAGAAGGGACGAGGAGGGTGACAGACGAATGGAACATGGAAGTAGAGCTGGAGTTGAGACATGCGAACTCACTAGAGGAAGAGGACAGACGACGAATAGAGATACTTGACCATAGAGGTCATTCGAGTAGAGGAGGAGAGGAGCATGGGCATAGAGGTCATTCGAGTAGAGGAGGAGAGGAGCATGGGCATAGAGGTTTGGATAAGGAAGGGCGTCGTGGCTCATCGGAGAGGGATAGAGGCATCCCCCGCCCTCCATGGACCTATAGAAGGTCGTACTTGGAGGTGACTAGATCGAGGTTTGAAGGCCCCATTCGGGGAGAGCAAAGTAAGAGAGGTCTTTCAACGGAGAAGGAACCAGTGAAGAAGAAGGATGATGAGGAAGGGGAATGGGTATTGGTGAAGCCTAAGAGAGTGAAGATGGCGGAGAAGAGAGCTGTGAAAGCACTGCCTTCCTCGTTGTCAGCACCTACGATGAAGAAGATGGCTCAATGTCATAAGTGTGTGTTGAGAGGACATACGATCCGCGAATACCCTAACGATTGGTTTTGCTGTGCGTGTAAGAAGTTCGGCCACATTTCGGTAGCTTGCCCTATAGGAAAACCACCGAGGAGTGCTCAGTCCAGTTCGACTACTCCGTTTGAGATGCAGGCACCTATCATAAAAAGGATCAACAAGACAAGCACGAATAGATTGGATGAGAGTCATGACGGGGGGAGAAAGGTCATCAAAATGGTTATCTCACCAACACCGATCATGGCGGATTTTGAGAACCGCTTGAAGCTCTGTATCATGCTCAAAATTCACACTAGTAGTCCATCCATAGAGGCTATGAATGAATAACTTACCGAGTGTGTTAGGCCAGATCCGAGTTGGGTTTGGGAATCCAAAAGGTGAGACAAGATGTTTACATGGTTTTCTCCAAGACTGAAGAAAGAACTAGAGAAGTTTTAACGATGGGGAGTCCAGAAGGTGATGAGTTCTATGTGACGATGAGCAGATGGTCGAGGAGTTTCGCCGCTATGAAGGTCGACACACTTTCGGCGGTGTGGATTGGACTATTCAATCCTCTGTTTCATTGTTGGGTCCGATCAGCTTCCCAAAATGTTATTAGTGGGTTTGGGTACTTGATTTCCATCGATAAGAATACTAATCTCCAAACTCGACGAGAATATGCGAGACTCCAAATTTGTGTAGAAGATCTGAGTTTAATTCTGTCGGTGATCATCGCGGAGTTCGAAGAGGATAGACATGAGGTAAAGGTCATTGTGGAGAAGAAAAAAAGGGTGTCTTTTCAGGGTCGCCGGAGTTGTCGGGGTCCAAATCGAAGGCTCGATAGATCGAGGAGATGGAGGTGGAAGAAACCCAGCCACCGTTGGATCCTGCTCGCTTCAATCCTAACCTCCCGTTCAAAGGAAAACATTATGTTAGACGAAAAGATGCATCACCATTAGATCTGCTGAGAAACTATCGCAGCCTTCCAACTCAGCAAACACATAATCATCACACCACAATGGATCAAAAGGAAGGAGGGGACAGTTGTCAGGAGATGGGTGGGGGGTTTGCTGTTGTGCGGCGTGTCAGAGAGGAGGTGATGGGGCATAGAAGTGGGTTTGGCATGAAAGGGGGAGGGTCAAGTCAACATAACAGAGAGGGGGGGGGACACGCAATTGAGAAAGGGAAAAGAAGTGCTGATGTAAGAGGACAGATGATGGGCCCTACGAAGGCAGGGGCAGATTTCTTGATGCTGTCTAAGCTCGACTTCCAAGAGGCGGTGGAATTAGCGGTTAGAATGATTTCGAATAAATTTTGCTGTGGGCCTGAGTCGAGCCGTAGGCTTTTGGGCTTTAACTCTGATAATCTGTCTCTAAACGAAAATGCTGGAAATGTAATTCACTCGCAAACGAATGGAAATATGGTCGAGGGAGAAGAAGAGGATGAGGAGGGTGAGTTTGACGACACAGATTTTGAGGGAGAAAAGGGACTCGTGGTTGAAGGGGACAAAAAGACTCAGAACAAAGGAGTTTCAATGAGTGAAAATGAGAGGATTGCAGCATTAGATGGACTTGGGGATGGCTCTCACGACTCTCATTATGAAAATGAAAAGCAGGAACAAAGAGTTATGGCATTAACTCCGGGTCTAGATATTAAAAAGATGTCATGGATGCAAACCTACAAAACACGGGGAGGTGCCTCGTTGAAGCAAAGAGAAAGAGCAAAAGGCAAATTGACAGATTGGGATCAAACGGACCGAGTGAGGAAGATCTTATCAGATCGGCAGCAAAAGCAAAGGAACCAACTTCAACCTGCGGAGATTCATTTTCTATTCTAAGTTTTATTTCGAATAATATGCTCTTGTACTATGCCTGCGCTCTAGGTCTTGACATGGGGTTCACTAGAGATATCCAAATACAAAGGTTAAATGACCTTAGGGATGAAGCTTATAGACGGTGTCTATAGGATGACTCAAACTGTTGGGTTTTGTAGGGGATTGGATGCTTATTTATTTTTCATATTATACATCTTTTGGAATGTTAGGAAAATGAGGTCTAGAGTTAAGATTAGATTGGTTAATGATACCATTGCTAACAAAAAACCGACCGTTTGTGTTTTTCAAGAGACTAGGATCCTCAACCCGCAGAGTAGGGACTTTGAGGGTTTGAGATCGCTAAAAGATTTTCAATGGAGTTTCAAGACGTCTAGGGGGATGTCTGGAGGATAGCTTTAGGTTTTGACTCTAAAGTCTTTGAGCTTATTGAGGAGTAAGTGGGAGCTTATTCGGTCACCATTAGAATAAAGCAAAAAAGAGATGGGTGGGAACAAATGGTTACCTCGGTCTATGGGACATACAATGCGAGCCTTAGAGAGGGTTTCTGGTTAGAATTAAGAAGCGTTCGGAGTATATGAGACGGACCATGGGTATTGGGCGGGGATTTTAACATTACTAGATTTCTACCGGAACATCAGTGGAGGGGAAGCAACGAGAGAGACATATATGATTTCAACCGACTGATCAGCAACCTGGATCTCGTTGATATTCAAGGGACTGATAGGAGATTTACGTGGACGAACATGCAAGCTAACCCGACTTTAGCTAAACTCGATAGAATTTTAGTCTTGACGGATTGGGAAGAGAGTTTTCCGATGGCTACCGTTAGTTCGATTCCTAGATTGACATCAGATCATACCCCACTCACTCTAGACTATGGATCTGGTAGACGAAACACCCAACATCAATTCAGGTTTGAGAAAGCCTGAACCTACTCCAATTACATTAGGAAGATTATAAAGGGATCGTGGGAGGAGCCTACCAACACCAACGATGCAGTCTCCAAGTGGAATCTCAAACTTAGGAGATTGCGAAAAGCCCTAAAGAAGTGGGCTAAAGAGGAGAATGGAGCACTCAAAAGAACGAAAGATAGATTGGGGGCCAGATTACAGGAACTAGAAATTATTGAGGTAGAATGCTAGAAAGGAGAGAAATGGAGGAACTGGCAACCAACAGAATTGAAATGCACCGAATTGGAGAGATGGAAAAGTGCTATTGGAGGCCAAGATCGAGGATCCAATGGCTTAAGGAAGGAGACTCCAACACTGCATTGTTCCATAAGGTGACAAATGGTAGAAGACGGCATAACAAAATCACTCGATTATTTGTAGGAGATACGTGGTCAGAGGAGATCACTGAAATTACACACTAAGTAGATAGGAGATTTAGAGATTTGTTGGGAAAGAAGAGAACACACACTTGCAGCTTACAACCTGATATGTGGAATGAGTCGAGATTGGATGGGAACGAGGGTTTGGAAGGAACCTTCTCGGAGGAGGAAGTGCTAAAAGCAATCAAATTCTTGGGCCAAGAAAAAGCTCTGGGACCGGATGGATTTCCGATCCTTTTTTATAGACTATATTGGACGATTATCAAGATTGACTTTCTAGAAATTGTTCATGAGTTTTTTCTGGGAAAGGCGCAGATTGATAGACTTAACTATGCAAATATTATCCTTATCCCAAAGAAAACTGAGGTTCTTAGGGTGTCAGATCTCAGACCTATTAGCCTGCTGAATGGCTCGTTCAAAATCATCTCTAAAGTGCTCGCCAATAGACTATCATCGCACTTAATGGGTATTACTAATGAATCACAAAGCGGATTTGTCAAAGGTAGAGATATCATGGAAAGTATCGCCTCAGCCCATGAAATGGTTTTCCGAGGCAACAAGGATAAGGTGGACGGCTTTCTACTGAAGCTTGACTCCGAGAAAGCCTATGATATTGTAGAATGGGACTGTGTGGACGAGGCACTGGAACTCAAAGGATTTGGGGCTAAATAGAGGATGTGGATGAAGATGTGTGTTAGAAATGAAAAATCTTTCATACAACTTAATGGTGAGCGTGGAAAGGAAATCAGATGTCGTAGAGGGCTGAGACAGGGAGATCCACTGTCACCGTTGATCTTTACTATCACCACTGATGGATTGGCAGAAATGACTAAGAGAGGCTGTGAAGCAAGAATTATCAAAGAGGTGAAGGTGAAAGGATGCTCGGTGCCATTGTCGATTTTGCAATATGCAGATGATACTCTTATGTTTGGGGTCGCACAGACTGATGAAGCCATGTCTATTAGAGTAATACTAAGATGTTTTTAGTTGTGGTCTGGTTTGACAGTTAATTTACACAAGAGTAGTGACTGGTGCTCAGCAATGAAACTGTCACCCCTTCTACGATGATCCCAGCTTTGCTCGATTGTAAGAAAGGGGAATTCCCTCTTAAATACTTGGGTACGCCGATCAGACCAGGAAAATTACTTAAGGAGGATTGGGTTCTGCTAGTGGAAAAAATAGAGAAAAAACTCGATGGATGGAAAGGGAAATTCTTGTCGCCTGGAGGCAGAATTCTGATCAATTCGGTACTCAGCAGTCTACCTATGTACTTGATGTCAATATATGAGATCCCTAAATGGGTGATCGACAAAATCAACAAGTGTAGGAGACGTTTCCTGTGGAAAGGCACTCAGGAGGAAAATAAGGGACTGGACCTGGTTCGATGGGGGAGGGTCTGTAAAAAGAAAGAGCAGGTGGATTTGAAATTGTGAACCTACGTGATATGAATAAAGCTCTTCTAGCTAAGTGGTGGTGGAAAATTCACAAACAACGCAAGGCTTGGTGGGGAAATTTGTTCTTGATGTATCGTAGACAGAAAAAATTTAGATTTGGGGAAAGAAACAAACACGGGAAAGCATCTTACATGTGGAAAGGGATTGCTAAGGTGGGAGAGGCATTCCACGCTAATACCAAGTGCAGACTGGGTAACGGGAAAAATATCAGATTCTGGAAGGACAAATGGGCGGGAGAGAATACCCTGCAAGCTCTTTTCCCACAAGTGGCAATGGAGTCTACAGAGGAGAACGCAATAGTGGCTGAAATTTGGAAAAATGATACAGTCGTTCTCAAGTCCGTGGGAGTTTTATCCCATGAAAGTCAGCGACAACTTCAACAACTCAAAGCATACCTGGAAGACGGGGTGAGACTGACTATGGGGGTAGAAGACGAAAGAATTTGGAATTTAGAGTCTAATGGCATGTTCTCTGTTAACTCCATGTACAACTTCTACAATGATGGGGGTGTAAGAAACTCATAGGCGAAAATTATTTGAAAATCTGAGGTCCCTAATAAGAATAAGGCTTTCCTATGGCTGGTCTTGAATAACGCGATCCTCTCCAAAGTCAACATTCAGAAACGTAATATCCCGATCGATGCTCAATGTCGTAGATGTAACAAGGGAGAGGAGGACGCAGATCATATCTTCGTACTCTGTCCTAAAGTGAGACTATTATGGGCAATTATGGGATTGGGTTTTGGTATCATGTCGATTCCGAACACTATTTGTGATCTATGGGGGAAATGGAGATCGAGGTACATTATGAAAGAATATAGGATGGGGTGCTACAATTCTTATGCACTTTTGGATGTTTTGGTGTTTGTCTTTTGCAATATGCTGATCTCTTATTGTACCTGGATATATTTTGGTTTCTTGATAATGTGATCTAGATTAAACTTTATAAGGTATGTAATATTTTGTTTCTTTAAATTCTCATTAATGAAACAAGTGACCTGGTCGGTCACTTTTATCTTTAAAAAAAAAGACAAGGTCTTTCACATGGTTCCCATAGGTACTGCCCTTTATAAACTCGAAAAGTTAGTTACTAAAGCATTTCCTGGAAAACTAAAGGAGAGAAACCCATTCTCAGAAAACCTACTTCAAAAATGGCTGATCTTGAGGATTTTGATGAAGATGAGGTTTGGTCTTTCGTGCACAAAGAGAGGAAAGAAGAAAGCCCAAGTAAGAACAATGTTACTAGAAGAGGGAAAGAGCATTCTTTCTTCTCTTCTTCCTCTTCTAAAAGTGCCACTCTCTTTGGTGAAGAGAAGAGTAGGGGCCATGCTAGACAGTCTGCTCCTCTACACATCAACATCGATATCATTGCAAATGTCAATGATGATGATGATGATGATGACGATGATGATGATGAAGGGACAGTACTTCCACCGCATGAATGGATAGCTAAGAAGAATGCAAGAAACCAGATTTCTTCCTTCTCAGTTTGTGAAGGAGCAGGAAGGACCTTAAAGGGTCGTGACCAACGGAAGGTGAGGAATGCTGTTCTCACAAGAACAGGTTTCTTAGAGTGAAATTATCTCTCTCTTTGATCACAAGAATATTGTATGATGATGTTACTTGCATTGCTATCTGAAATCAGTGCTGAATTTTTTGTTTGTTTCATTTGTATTTGTGTTAGCACTGAGATTTTGTTTATGATGTTAATTAATGTGATATTATGCTTTGTTGCTATGCAATAAATTTGAACTGTTCTGTTCTTGTCCTCTCTTTTGGTGTCTCTGTCGTTGGGTCATAATGTTCGAGTACTATTACAAGTAAGCGATTAAGTTGTCTTCCCACGTTAGAGGCCAACAGGACCACAAGGCAGGGCCATGGAATGTGCATGCATCAGGGCTGGATTGTGATTGATTCTGTCCATGTAACCTACTGCATGAAACTTGTTCGACGTGATCCTTGTTCGTCCTAAAACCCATGTCTTGTTACTGAATCTATAGACCTCCAGTGCAAATTCTGAAATGTACTCATACCAACTAATTTCTTTACTAGACTTAAAGAAAGAAGTATGTTTTCATCGATAAGAAGGCCATAGATTAAACAATTTATATTGTTTGTGCAGAGAATTAGAAACCGAAAGAAATGTTCAATCTATAATATAAGTTATCAAATCCAACCAAATTTGCTTAATAGAAGAATTCAGTCTCTGTTATCGAACTTCTTAAAAGAACTATCTTTCGAAATCTGATATTATTTTTTAATCTTAAAATTTTAAAAGTACAAAAACTATAATAATAATAGTAAAGTGTGTGACCACCAAGTAATGTCTTGGATGGTATGGTTTTTAGGTGCAGGCCAAAATTGTGGCTAGGTTGAGAACCCAGGTTCGAGCCTAGATATCTCCGAAAAAAGAAAAAAAAAAACTGTGTGTCCGCGCACGAAGATTTCCCTATTGGTAAACAGGGGGCTCATTGACAAGTGGCTGCTCCCTCAGTATTTTACTAGCAGGAGAAAGAATTGTGCAAATTCCCACGCATGACTGCTGGTTGGGTAGCTTTTTCTATCTTATCAGAAATTAAACAGAGGTCTCAACTGCAGGAAACAAATTGCAATACAAGAAACCCTTTTTAATATATATTTTTTGATAATCAACCCTTATAATATATAACATGAGCTTGCAGTAATACATGTTTAGCCTACCTCAAATGGAATACAATGTTGTGGATAAGAGAGAAGGTAAACAATCAGTAATGCTGAAGGAAAGAGATGGGCATATCAGAATAATAAAAAAACTGCTTAGTATGAACCTATATCAAATTTAAATTTGGAGGACGAGACAAGAGGAATGCATCATCAATCTGGAAAAATAAGGAGAGAGGGTTATCATCTTCATAAACAAGTCAATTCTAACACAAACAAAGTTTTATCCACAACCAATGAAAACGGGACAGGTTAAATTGAGATATATACTACAATGAGAGAGATAAGAGCATTCACTGCAGAAGCACCACCAGCCATATATATAATGCACCAAATAAAGAGTGGGGTAGAGCCATTTGGACAAGGTTGTCCATGCACTGTACATATATAGACAAAGAGGCTTTGCTTTCAGTCTCCGTGCTCTACAAGTCATGAGAAATCTAATTTAGGGATACACTGCCCAATTGCAGGTGCATTGCATTAACTGATTGCGAAATCAACAAGGTGTCAGCAATGTTCTAATATATTTTCTTGGAAAAGAAAAGGTTATCTCTGATTATTTGAATATAGTGTCATTTGGCTCTACCATATGCTGTTCAGAAAACATTCTGCTAACAGCGCTAGCTCGACACCAAATCTAATGAATTTTTTGGAATTAACTTTTCACTAAAAAGTATAACCTGATACATGTAACAATTCTCCTAAGAACTAACAAGAATTTCATATTCAGTTTTCTAATCAAAAGATAAGATATTCTTCTGTTTGCACTACAGACTCGGTATACATTAGGCACAGTGATTTGTGCACATATATAGGGGAAATGGAGTATAACATTATGTAGGCATACAAATTTGTAACCAACAATGATACATTCAATAACCAACTTGAACATAACACATGCTATTGATAATATCCTAGAAAAAGGGATCTATGCTCCTAATCATTAATATCCATTCATCTTTTCTAAACTATTAGTTAAATCCAAACAGTAAAGAAAACACTGGGGGGGACATTCTGCACACAAAAAACATGTTACTCTTGAATGTTGTCTCGGGTCGGGTTGGAACATAACGGGCCCATCCCCGCTACAATTAAATTACGTCATTAATTTGAGTAGCAAATTTGATCATCACTTTACAATGTCACGTTTCTACTAAATTGTCACCCTCATTATTATTATGGTGATTCTGCTTTTGAGATGAAGGCCTCCTCATCTTCGACTGCTCCTCCTCCATCAGCCCAATTCGAGTCACTTCTAGGTTCTACAACGCTTCGGAAATTAACTTTGGAAGGGGGCAAGTTTGAGAAGAGAGCTTCCTTTATGTTGCTCAATGCACCTTTGTCGTAAGGGTTGGAAGATTTTGCATATTGGCGCTTGAAATTCTCGTTCCCTGTCTGCAAAACTCGCAACAATATAAACCAACATAATGAATTAATGATGAAAACATATATACTAATTAAATGTAGCTAACTTTTTTCTTTTTTTAAATACGTTGACCAAATATTTGTCACTGGTTCTATTAATGAAGAGTTAATGAAACAAATGCCCCCCCACGGGTAAGGCTGCATACAAACCGAATACAGTCTGCTACATTGTTCTTCCAATATGAAAAACCTACTAAGGTAGCGAACTTGTACAGAAAACTCACCTGATTGAGAACAATGAGATAGAGATGATACATGGCTAGCCCTCCGATGAAGCAAACAGCGAAACAACTAAACACAAGTAGACAAATAGTTTCGGGGATATTCATCAATGATTGAAAAACCCCTCCATGTCTTCCGGATACCCTCTTCCTCATTCTCCAACAAGAGAATCCAAACATATATCCAAAAAATGTCAAAGCTGAGAGCAAAAAGATCATGTAGTACCGATAATTACGCTACAAAAAATTGAATAATGTGTTAATTAATCAATATTCAGATTGGATTAATTATTGCAAAGATCAGTTATTACCAATCCAATGCATTGGCCAATCCATGGGCAATGGTGGTCAAATTTCTCGACGCAGTTGTCGCAAACAGAGCAATGGCAGCTTCGTGGGGGGCGAAAAATCTTACAGATACTACAATACTTGAGTTTTATCTCAATGCCATCTACTGTAATCCTTCTACTTCTTGTTCTCCTCATACTAGTACTAGTACTACTACTACTACCAACTTCTTCTATTAATGGGAGATTTGCATTCCTCGGTATAATTCCGGGATCTCTCGTGCATGCCAAGACCAAGCTACCAATAGCCTGAGAAAATGAGTTAAAATTAATCAAAATGGGGCAATTATTTAACAACAAGGGCCATTATAGATTTCTGTATCAGGTACTGACTGTCAGTGTGAAAAATTCAGATAGAGTAATGATGATAGAGTTTTGAGGGGGGAAATCATCGATATATGTACAGAAAATCCATTCCGAGAGAAGTATGGAAGTGATAGTGAGAAGAAAGCCACGAGGGTCAGGACCACAAATTACTCGCCCATTGAAGAAAAACACCTGTACGTATTATGTATCAGAACTGATGAAACTGAAGCGAAACACATTTGAAACAAATTCTGAAAACTATATATCTAGAAATTTTGTATCAAATTTCAAAGAAGAAGACTAACATTGTTTCCAGGCCAAACTTGGTGAACTCTAGTCGGGCTATCTGGGGACTGGCCAAAACAATTAGGGAGTCGAATTCGACCACAAAGTTTTTGCCAGTCGAATTTGACAAAATTTTCATCAGCATTGTGACTGTTCATCTCTCTGAATTTGAATTTCAAGATGTACTTTTGTCATGTATCCAAAGGTGGGATGGTGAAGAAAGTGTGTATAACTTTTTTTTGGAACTGAATTGCAACTGCTCCCTAATTCTAAACCTAGTAAGAGGAAAATGGGTTTGGGTTTGTTTTAAGCTTACCGGATTTGTATCCGACCCATATCTGCTAAAAAGAAAAGGCACCCCAAGGATTCCCCGCCCCCCAAGGATTCCCCGCCCCCCACCCCACCCTATTTGCAATCAATCTGATAGATATCAATCTTCTCTAGCAAATAAATTATTAAATACAATATCACCTCATATTAGGTAAAGGTTTGATAATCATCATTAATTGTCTTATAATGCCACTTCACTATTATCCTTCAAAATCTATTATGGCTCGAAAAGTAACTGAAGGAGAGAAGTTTGGGAAGATAGTTTCCTGTGTGTTACTCAATCCACTTTTATACTAGGGGTTGGGATATATTGCATATCAAACTTTCAAACCTGCAAACAACCAGGCATCAGGAATACACTGTAGAATGATCATATGAAAGTTTCGAATCTTCTTTAAGAACTATGAGTGCAATTATCTTCATTACAAATAATCAATTGTAAAAACTGTGTCCTAGCAGAAAAAAATTGTAATAACAATGTAACTAATCGACTTCTCCTCTATTGACATGTGAGAGTAATCTGCATAAGTATCAGTCTTTGTAATATAAGGGAACAAATGCTCTTCATGAATCAGGAACATTCAATCCTGAAAAAGCTCAGGGAGATGACTGTTGGTGAGCTTGGTCCTCTTGGTGATCTTCTTCTGCTTCTTCTTGGGCTTGGGTTTGGTTTGTAAACCATGAAACTGAGCCACTGCATTCGGCATTCCTTTTTACAGTATTTGTCGCTGGCTTCATTCCATTCTTTTGGATGTCCTTCTCAATGTCGACCATGTCTTGTGGCAGCTCGATGCTCCAGAATAGTTGCTTCAGATCATCTACTTTGATGACTGCCTTGGGGTCATTCGGGTACACGATGTCTTCTTGTGAGTTCGTGTATGATAGTAGCCATACTTGTCCCCTTGCTTTCAAAGCCTGGAAAAGAAATAGAGACGAATATGAGGGAATGAAGGTAACATATTGTGAAATCAAACCAGCAACTATTTGAGGGGAAATGTTTTGCAGTAGGATTTCGTGAGTATTATAAGAGTGAGTTGTATATTAACTGAATTTTATAGCATAGTTGTTGTATCAGATATGAGATTAATTACAAGAACGTATTTAATTGCTCAGCCTGGCAGCACAATTTTTTTGGAGAATATATCCTCAAAATTGATTTGATTTGTTAGTACAGCTTAACAGGAGTATAAATTTCCAACTACCGGTGAGGCTAATATGCAACAATGAGGGCAGAAGAAAAAAATATTAAGGTGTTTGATCGCATTGCAACAGGGCACCTAGAATCCTTCAACTGGCCCAATAGCATCTTTTAAAGGGTTGCAAGTAAAAAAAAATTGCAGATCTTCTGTAACATTTTAGTCTTAGTTGCAATCATCAATTTGCAACGGATTTGTTTTAATGATGCAGTAAATTGCATCTGTAGAGTAGCCACATACCTCTAATTAGCAAGCAGCCTAATAATTTGGCAATGTTAGCAATTGCACGTTAGCAATTGCACATTGATCTTCTTTCTGTAGCTCTCAGATTATATTTCTCGACGCACAATTGGTATGTACGCTATACTGTTTATCATGAATGTATACAACCTTTTCTCATTCGCCAAAATTCTTACTTTCTTATGGCCTATTTAGGATAAGAGTCAAGACAACTGCTGGAAATATATTAGTGGAGGAAGAGGTATACCAATCATAATTTGTTCACCTTTGCCTCACTCAAAATTTAACTAATCCAGACATGTAGTGCAATCATGTCTCTTCACTCCTATGTGAGTGACCAGCGATTCTCACCTGAGATGGGTTGTTTCTCTCTATAGACAGCTACAGCTGATGCTAACCCCCGAAATGCAGAGGATGTAGCCTATTGTTTAAGTCCCAGGAAAGAAAATAATCAAATGACACTTAATAGTTAATACTATATAGTATTCGTAATTCGTATTAAACAATTATTAGTTTTGAATAATGCTCTACCTATTGTATAACTACTACTCTCAGTCACATGATTGTAACTAGTTCTACCTCTCCTAAAAAATGGGTAGTTCTCTTTTCTACCATTTGGTTCTTCAGTCCTGCACTTTTTCCACTGAAACAACCGAACCTTAAAAAGTGATTGCTGATTCCTTTTGGTTTTTATCTTTTTTCCTTATGTGGCTAATTGATGTTAATTTCTGACAGCAAATCCTGTCCTATCATAGTATCATCCATAAAGGGGTATTAGTACTTGGAGATTTTTGTTCGGTAGCAATAGCTTGAGCCGACCTACATAACTTACACGCTGGAGTCAATGGAGATGCTTTGGCAACTCTTCAGCTAGATATCTAGAACTCAGGGACATAGCATATGGATAAGAGGAATTTCTAAAGTATCAAATATACTCTTTTTCTATAGAAATAGTTAAATTTTCTTAGGCCCAATTAACACGATAAATATAATGATCAAATTATATGTTAATGATATGGGTCGGATGACGTGGCCCCTCCTGGGCCACAGGATCTCCTCAGGAAGCATACATCACCGGATCATCCAGATCCACCACGTCAGCGTCAGAAAACTGCCTAGACTTCTGCCACGTCAGCCTGGAAACCGCTCGGGCCTCTGCCACGTCAGCCCTATACCGCTCGGATTTCCACCGCTTCAGGCAAATGGGCAATCGGGTCCAGACCCGGCCCCAAACAGGTCCAGACCCGGTTGACTTCTCCTATAAATACCAGACCCTCTCCCCCTTACTGAGGTAATCAAACTTTTCCCACCAAAACCCTAGTTATTGTTACTCTCTCTCAGTAGCTGACTAGATTGTCGGAGGGTCTGCCACCGGGACCAACCCCGGTGTTCCTAGACCGTCTGCAGGTACACGAGACCTCGGATCCAAGCCTCCTCATCCGAGCCGAGCGTCCAGCCTCCACCTCGCTACCGCCTACTTCCGTACCGTTCGCCCGGCTGAGGGTCGTCCGCACCGGAGCTTCCTCCAATACAAATCGAGTAAGAACTCACACCTGGTGCATCCACACGCCTCCCAAAAACAAACCGCATCAGGTTGGCGCCGTCTGTGGGAACCGCCTAGTGCGTACGCCGACCCGAGTCCAGCCATCAACGGTACCCCGTCTGCCCGACCTCGCATGGCGCCCAAGGCCAAGAAAATCGTTACCTCTGTGCGTTTGCAGGACGAGCCCCCTCAGGGTGCCGACGCCGACGCTCATGGATCCAACAACCCCGGAGCCAGTCACAGACACCAACCGGGGGCCTCCCGACCAGTCCAGCTCGACCTACGAGGGGTAATCCAGAACCGGCAGGCCAGTCGATCCAGGGGAGGGACCGCTTCCAACTCGGCCCCAAACCATCCCAAACCTCCGTCCCAGGGGCGAGGGCCAGCACTCAGCCGCGTCGGCCGGCGCCAACCGGCTCAACAAAATCGGGCTGAGCGACCCCCGGTCACCCACCAGGAGTTCCAAGACTTCCGAAAAAAATCATGAAGGCCATCTGGGGACCCCCCGTCGATGACAGCATCCGCCGCTCTTGCTCCCGCTCGGATGCCAAGGCCAGCGTGTCTCGCATCCCGACCATCCAGTCGGAGTATGACGTTGACATCTTGAAACGCCTCCAAGAAATGGAAGACCATCTCGACCACTTCGGCGAAGGCGGCCCTAGGCCGACCCACGGATACAGGCCCGTCCGACCCCCGTTCTTTGCCACCATCTTGCAGGCGGAAATACCCCGGAACTTCCACCCACCTCAATTCGAGACTTATGACGGGGAGGGCGATCCGGCTGATCACATGGAGGGCTTCAAAACCCTCATGATGATTCACAGTGCATCGGATGCCCTCCTGTGCCGCGCCTTCCCCGCCACCCTCCGGGGTCTGGCTTGGAAATGGTTCTCCAAGCTCGCCCCGGCTCCATCTATTCTTTCGACCAACTGGAGGGCAACTTCCTCGCCCACTTTGTAACCAGCCGAAAGGCCGAGAGGACAAGTGCGTCCCTACTCGGCCTCCGGCAGAAGGAAGGGGAGTCGCTCCGGATGTTCGTACGAAGGTTCACCGCTGAAGCGCGGTCGGTCTCCTCCCTCGACCCAGGGGTCGCCTCGGTAGCATTCCAGCACAACGTCCGTCATGGACAGCTGAAGGCCTCCCTGGCGAAGAGGCCCCCGATAGATTTTCCCAACCTCCTCAATCGGGTCGAAAAGTACATCCGAGCTGAGGAGGCCTTGAATCTAGAGGACTCGAAAGAAATCCCCGGGAAGGGAAAATGCAAGGCCGACGAGGTCGAGCCAGCAAAGAAATTTCCAAGGGACGGGGGCGCTACCAAAAGGGTCCCTCCGGTCCCTCGCTTCGAGAGATACACTCCGCTGACGTAGAACGTGTCAACCATTCTCTTAGCAATCGAAGACAGGGACCTCGTGCAATTCCCCCCGCGGCCAAATAATAACAACAGTAAGAAGAGGGATCAGCGGTTCTACTGCCGCTTCCACCGGGACAATGGGCACGACACGGATCATTGTCGTGCCCTGAAGGACGAGATCGTAGCCCTCATCCAACGAGGGTACCTCCGGGAGTTCAAACGGGAAGACGCTCAGGACAAGAGGGATACGAGGAACAGGAGGACTTCCCCTCCTCCTCGAGCGCCCAGACAGCGCCCCGAGCTGGACCAGGAGCATGAAGAGCCCGAGGGTCAAGCCATCTTACATTGCGTCCACGGTGGGCCAATGGGAGGGGAGTCCAACGCTTCCCGCAAGGCGTTCGTCCGGGATGTCAACACCGTCTAGGGCCCGCTCTCCCCCCAGGTCCAGCAACTCCCTGTCTCCTTCTCGGGGGAAGACCTGGAGGGAGTTCGGCTCTCGCACTGTGATGCACTTGTTGTTAGCCTCAGCATGGCGAATTTCAAAGTCCGGTGCATCCTCATTGACAACGGAAGTTCGGTGAACATCCTCTTTCTAGAAGCCTTCGAGAACTTGAAGCTCTCTCGAGATAAGCTAAAACCTGCCGGATACACTTTGCATGGATTCTCCGTCGTCCCGGTGCCAATAGAGGGGATCGTTACTTTAGACATCACAGCTGGTACGACCCCACACCGAAGGACCGAGTCAATGGACTTCATGGTTGTCAATATCAAGGCGGCTTACAATGCCATACTCGGCCGCCCCGGACTCTGCTCTCTCCAGGCTGTTCCCTCAGCCTACCACCAGAAGATGAAGTTCCCTACCAACACTGGTGTCGGAATTGTCCGAGGAAACCAAGAAGCTGCACGATCGTGCTACATGACGGCGATCGGGGGCGGGGTATTCCCCCTCGACACCGTCGAGCTGCAGCCCGAGAGAACCCAACCAGAACCGAAACTGGCAGACAAGCTGGAAGAGGCCTTGTTCGAGACAGGCGAAGCGTCAAGGTGTTTCCGGGTAAGCTGTTCCCTTGCTCCCGACCTCAAAGCTGCCCTGATCAGCTGCATTCGCCGCAATGTCGACCTCTTCGCCTGGAAGCCCTCTGACATGCCCGATATCTCCAAGGATCTCATCATGCACAAACTCAGCGTGATCTCCGGTTCGAAGCCGGTCGTCCAGAAGCGACGTAAGTTCACCCCGGAGCGACAGCAGGCGGTAAACGCAGAAGTAGACAAACTCTTGTCTGCTCGTTTCATACAAGAGGTCAGCTACCCGGAATGGCTGGCGAACGTCGTAATGGTCAAAAAGGCGAGCAAGGACTGGAGGATCTGCATAGATTTCACTGACATCAACAAGGCGTGCCCCAAAGATCCGTTCCATCTCCCCAGCATTGACGCTCTGATCGATGCCACATCAGGTCACGAGCTCCTGTCCTTCATGGACACCTTCTCCGGCTACAACCAGATCCGAATGTACCCTCCAGATATAGCCAAGACGTCTTTTGTTACGGACCAAGGGCTTTATTATTACCGGGTGATGCCCTTCAAGCTGAAGAATGCCGGTGCCACTTATCAGAGACTCGTTAACCGAGTCTTCAAGAATCAAATTGGGCACAACATGGAGGTGTACGTCGACGACATGCTCGTCTAAAGCCAATAGGGACAGGATCACGTTGCCGACTTGGAAGAGGCATTTGGGGTCCTTCAGACCCACAACATGAGGCTCAACCCGGCGAAGTGTGCATTCGGCGTCTCCTCAGAAAAGTTTCTCGGGTTCATCGTCAGCCAGCGCGGATCGAGGCGAACCCCGAAAAAATCCAGGCCTTAATAGACATGGCCCCTCCCAGGAACATCAAAGAAGTCCAGAGACTGACGGGAAGACTGGCGGCCATCGACCGTTTCCTCTCCTAATCCGGAGAGAAGTCCCTTCCGTTCTTTAAGGCACTGCGCGGAACCGGAGGGTTCGAATGGGGTACTCAGCAGCAAGAGGCGTTCGCCCAATTGAAGGAGTACCTCGCCAACCCTCCTCTCCTCAGCAAGCCCGAACCAGGTGAGCCACTCTGGCTCTATCTGTCGGCTTCGGAGACCGTACTCAGCGTCGTCCTCATTCGAGAAGAGGAAGGAGTCCAAAAGCCTCTGTACTATGTGAGCAAGGTCCTGCTCGACGCCGAGACCAGATATTCCAGGATGGAGAAAATAGCATATGCCCTGGTCATGATCGCACGAAAGCTCCGCCCATATTTTCAGGCACATTCCGTCCAGGTGCTTACGGACCAACCTCTGAAGGCCGTGCTCTATAAGCCCGAGAGCTCGGGACGACTAGTCAAATGGTCGATCGAGTTCAGTCAGTACGACATTGGCTATCAACCGAGGACAGCCATAAAAGGGCAGGCCCTCGCCGAGTTTATCACAGAATGCACCATCTCCGAGCAACCGACAAGCAAGGAAGCCGACCAAATATGGAAAGTTTACGTCGACGGTTCCTCTTGCAAAGCGGGGAGTGGTGCGGGCATCATTCTGCGGGGTCCAGACGGCTTCCTCCTTCAATATTGCCTCCGCCTCAACTTTCCGGCCTTGAACAACGAGGTTGAGTACGAGGCCATGATCGCCGGGCTCACCCTGGCTCATCAGGCCGACGCCAAACAGATCAGGGCCTTTAGTGACTCTCAGCTTGTGGTCAACCAGATCACGGGAGAGTACGAGGCCCGTGACGATCGGATGCTCAGGTACCTGACCGTGGTCCAACGGCTATTGGCGTCCTTCGACGTATCGGCAGTCCTAAGGATCCCTAGGTTGCAGAACGCCCAGGTCGATGCCCTGTCAAAATTAGCGTCCTCATCCTTTGAGGGCCTCGACCGAACCGTCCTAATCGAAGTCCTATTGAAGCCAAGTACAGATTTCCCTGAGGCTCTCTGCGTTGAAGACGGAGCTCCTCCCGACGACTGGACCACTCTTATTAAGAAATTTCTAATCAAGGGAGAGCTCCCCGAAGACCGGGCCGAAGCGAGGCGGGTCAGGATCCGTTCAGAAAGGTTCGCCATAATCGACGCAACCCTCTTCAAAAGGTCCTACACAACCACGGATGGCAGACCCTACCTCCGCTGCCTGACCCCTGATGAAGCAAAGTATGCCCTCAAGGAACTACACGAGGGGATCGGTGGATGTCATATGGGAAGCCGCTCGCTAGCACGAAAAGCTTTGAATCACGGGTACTACTGGCCCACTATGCTGCAAGACGCCCTCGCCCTAGTGAAGAAGTGCGGCCCCTGTCAACGATTCTCTCCCGTGAAGAGGGCTCCGCAAGCAAATCTCCGTTCCATGGCCAGTCCGACCCCCTTTGCAATGTGGGGAATGGATCTGGTAGGCCCATTTCCGAAGGCAACAGGCCAAAGGAAGTTTCCCATAGTGGCGATCGACTACTTCACGAAGTGGATCGAGGCAGAGCCATTAGCCATAATCACCGAGCAACAGACTCAAAAGTTTTTCTGGAAACACATCGTCTGTCGGTTCGGAATCCCATAGGTGCTCATCACGGACAATGGGACTCAGTTTGTGGGTAAGCATTTTCGAAAGTTCTGCGAAGATCTCGGGATCCAGCAGCGCTTCTCCTCGGCATGCCATCCCCAGTCAAACGGTCAGGCCGAGAACACGAACCGCCAAATCCTCGGCGGTCTCAAGAAACGACTCGATAACTCTGCCAAGGGGTTATGGGTCGATGAGCTGCCAAGCGTTCTCTGGGCCCACCGGACGACAAAGAGAATCCCCACGAGGGAGTCACCATTCAATCCGACGTACGGCGCAGAGGCCGTCATTCCACTGGAAATCGGGATCCCTTCGCCCCGGATCATGGCTTTCGACGAAGCAAGCAACTCTGCTCAGCTGCGAGCCAACCTAGACCTCATAGACGAGGTCAGGGAGAAGTCCGCCATCAGAAGGAGCATCTACCAACAAAGGGTCGAAAAATTCTACAACAAGAATGTGCGCCCCACCGACATCAAACACGGAGATCTCGTCCTCCGAAAGCTGGATGTATCCAGTCCCGGCCAGAAAAGGAAATTGGCCCCAAACTGGGAGGGCCCTTACAAAGTATCTGAGGTTGTGCGTCCGGGAACGTACCGCCTGACCAACTCAGAAGGCAAGGCTGTCAAGAGGCCCTGGAATGCGGAGCACCTCATCAAGTTCCTAGGGGGAGTGGACTAGCCTCCATCTCATGTAAATTATGAAGAATGTAATCGGCACGTCGTGCCTCGTTTTGTGTAAAGTTCAAATTTGTTGTAAATATGCCAGCTTTCTTAAAACAAGTTTGTGGCTTCGTATTGATTCCCATTAAAAAACATGTTTACGGCTCGGCGCTCGGATAGCACCGCAAGCCAAAAAAGCTTCTCTTACAAGCTTACGGTTCGGCGCTCGGATAACACCGCGGGCCAAAAAAGCTTCTAATACAAGCTTACGGCTCGGTGCTCGGGTAACACCGCGAGCCAGAAAAGCTTCCCTTACGAGCTTACAGCTCGGCGCTCGGATAGCACCGCAAGCCAGAAAAGCCTCTCTTACAAGCTTACGGCTCGGCGCTCGGATAGCATCGCGAGCCAGAAAAGCTTTCCTTACAAACTTACGTCTCAGCCCTCGGATAGCACGAGCGAGAAAAGCTTCCCTTACGAGCCTACGGTTCAACACTCGGATAGCACCACGAGCCAGAAAAACTTTCCTTGCGAGCCAGAAAAGCTTCTCTTACAAGCTTACGGTTTGGCGCTCGGATAGCACCGCGAGCCAGAAAAGCTTCTCTTACAAGCTTACGGCTCGGCGCTCGGATAGCAACGCGAGCCAGAAAAGCTTCTCAGCCAAGTTTACGGTTCGGCACTCGGATAGCACCACTAACCAGAAAAGCTTCTCTTACAAGCTTACGGTTCGGCGCTCAGATAGCACCGCGAGCCAGAAAAGCTTCTCTTACAAGCTTACGGCTCGGCGCTCGGGCAGCACCGCAAGCCAGAAAAGCTTCCCTTACAAGCTTACGGCTCGACCCTCGGATAGCATCGCGAGCCAGAAAAGCTTTTCTTACAAGCTTACGGCTCGGCGCTAGGGTAGCACCGCGAGCCAGAAAAGCTTCCCTTACAAGCTTACGGCCCGGCGGTCGGGTACGTCCGTACCACCTTCCTGAGAACAAGTGTGGGGACTCGACGTCAACCCCGAGCACGGCCGAGGCTTTCTTCAAAGCACCTTGACCATCACGCTCGGCGGCGACCCTCAGCCACGCCCATTACTGGCTTTCTCCCCGATGTGGGGGCTCGGCATCTGCCCCTGGCATAGGTTGGGACTTCTTCAAGCTGATCAACCCATGCGCACGGCGGCAACCGCCAGCCACGCCCGTACCGTCTTTCAGAGAACAAGTGTGGGGGCTCGACGTCGACCCCGAACACGGCCAAGGCTTTCTTCAAAACACCTCGACCATCACGCTCGGCGGCGACCTTCAGCCACGTCCATTACCGGCTTTCTCCCCAGTGTGGGGGCTCGGCATCTGTCCTCGGCATAGGTTGGGGCTTCTTCAAGCTGATCAACCCATGTGCACGGTGGCAACCGCCAGCCACACCCGTACCGTCTTCCTGAGAACAAGTGTGGGGGCTCGACGTCGACCCCGAGCCTCCTGATCCGAGCCGAGCGTCCAACCTCCGCCTCACTACCGCCTACTTTCGTACCGTTCGCCCGACTGAGGGTCGTCCGCACTGGAGCTTCCTCCACCAATACAAATCGAGTAAGAACTCACACCTGGTGCATCCATACGCCTCCCAAAAACAAATCGCATCAGGTTGACCATATACAAATACAAAGTCTCAAGCACTTACCGAGACCGACGCCTGAGACCAGCGCATGAAGGCCTGGTCAGCCGTCTGCGATGCCAACGCCATCCGATCCCTCTCGGTGGCGGCTTTCGTGACGAACTCAACGGCCACGGGACCCTCGAGCAGAGTGTCCCCCTGTACGATCGACCAGTCGGGAGCGAAGGGCCGCAGCCCCTGTTGGCCCACCATCTGCTCGGAAGTGGGACGAGGTGGGGGAAGCCTCTTCCCTGGGGCTTCGACAGTTTTGCCCGAACTGCCCCCCGCGTCCCGAGGCGCCCTCGGCGTATGGGAGTGATCCTTCTTGGCCTTCTCGCAGGAGAAGGCTCCTCGGCTACCGGGGCTGGTCCCTTGCCGGACCCCCCAGCTTGGGCGGCCAGCTTCTCCTGCTCCGCCTTCTTCCTCTTCTCCGCTCTCGCCTTCTCGGCGACGACTAGCAAGGCACGCCTGTCATCCACCTGCTTGGAAGTCATCTCTGCAAAAATAAAAGGACTAACGTTAATACGAAGGCAAAAAGATGCAAAAATTAAGAACGAAACATACTAGGGTCGGCTGGGCTCAGTCCGGCCCGGGCCAGATGTAGCTCTGTCACTCGAGGCCATGCTATGCTGTGCCCCCCAACGATCTTCTCAACCCTCTTCCACTCCTTCGCCGTCAAGTCACTTCGCTTCGGAGGTTTGTGGTTCGGCTTGAAGAAATTCCACGAGGTCAGAATTCCCCAAGACTTCTCGCTCCGGACCACGAAATATTTCTCTTTCCACCCTTTGATGGAATCCGGATGGCCGTGCATCACCTTTTTGGGCGGCCTAGGCGAGAAGTAAAATATCCCCTCCGCGTCGCCAAGCGAGCTGATCCCTAAGATGGTTCGGAAGTAGGTCAACCTCGGTGTCACACCCTTCTCTTGGCACTTCAGAATGAAACAAATCAGGTGCTTCCAAGAGTTTGGGCCATACTGCATCGGGCATAGCTTCGCCCAATTTAAAACCCTCTTGACGAAGGGATGCAACGGCAGCCTCAGTCCCGAGGCAAAGGCGTCTTCAGAAAAGATACAATAGCCCGGCGCAAGAGTTGTGGTGGGTCGAATACCGGGGCTCGGGATGAAGACTTCAAACTCCCGAGGAATGAAGTAGGCAGCCCTCAGGATATAAAGATAATCCACCCTCAAGATACACGGAATGCTGTCCATCCGAATCTTCACGCAGCTCTCCTCGCCCGGTACGGGAGGAACAGGGTCAATGTCCTTGATATCGTCGGGGTACATCCTGATCGACCCCAGATTTTTAAAGGAGACCAGGGGAAACTCCAACCCCGGTCTAGGGGCATATTTATCCGGAGGAGGGGGACTGTCCGGAAGGCTCAACTTCCTCTTCTTCCGACGAGGGCGAGCCTTCCTCTAAGAGATGGCGTCGACAAAGGTGGCAGAGGCGGAAGGTCATCTCCGACCTCGACTGCCCCCCCTGCTGAGCCTTTGCCAGCACCTTCTTGAGCAACCTCCCCTTCTCCCTCATCTTCCTCATCACCCTCGACATCCTCGGCATCCTGATCCTCCTCATCACCCTCGGCATCCCGCTCATCCTCATCCTCCTCGTCCTCGTCATCCTCGACATCCCCCTCTTCCTCTTCCACCCCCTCGCCCTCGTCCATGGGCTCCTTCCTCGGTCTTTGGGATCTCAGCGGCGACACTACGAAGACTACATCGTCACCACCGTCCAACCCTGGGTCTGTCAGGACTTCCTCCTTAACCTTATATTTACTAAGTGACGAAGACGTCTCTAACTCGGTTTCCTTCATGGAGCGGCCCGACGAGCTAGCCTCGGATCCGGACTGAGAGCGCGACATTACTAGACAGAAATACTAACCTGAAGAGTATACCGTGCGATTACCGGAAAAGTTGCTGACGGCAAGATCCTGCTCTTGTAAAATTGGAAAGTGAGTAAGGTAATGAAGAAAAAAAATTGGGGGGGGGGGGGGGGGATTTATAAGGAGAAAGCGACTCCTCGATTTCCACAATTTGATCTGGCCGTTGGATCTTAATCATCAAGATCTAACGGCCACTAAGATCAGGAGTCGCTTCGATCCTTGCACTCATGACGCCAGCAATGGGCGTGAAATTACCCAACTAACCCCAGACATTTTTCCAACAAACGGACTTTTTGGCAAGTCAAGAAAGGTTGACGCTCGGATGGCACCGCGAGCCACAACTTCCTCTTCTATTCCACAGAAGGGTCAGAGCTCGGATGGCATCGCGAGCCACAACTTCCTCTTCTATTCAACAGAAGGGTCGACGCTCGGATGACACCGCGAGCCACAACTTCCTCTTCTATTCAACAGAAGGGTCGGAGCTTGGATGGCACCGCGAGCCACAACTTCCTCTTCTATTCAACGGAAGGGTCGACGCTCGGATGGCACCGCGAGCCACAACTTCCTCTCCTATTTCAACAGAAGGGTCGGAGCTCGGATGGTATCACGAGCCACAACTTCCTCTTCTATTTCAAGGGAAGGGTCGACGCTCGGATGACACCGCGAGCCACAACTTTCCCTTCTATTCCACAGAAGGGTCGGAGCTCGAATGGCACCGCGAGCCACAACTTACTCTCCTATTTCAACAGAAGGGTCGGAGCTCGGATGGCATCGCGAGCCAACAACTTCCTCTTCTATTCAGCAGAAGGGTCGACGCTCGGATGGCACCGCGAGCCACAACTTCCTCTTCTATTCAACGGAAGGGTCGACGCTCGGATGGCACCGCGAGCCACAACTTCCTCTTCTATTCAACAGAAGGGTCGACGCTCGGATAGCACCGCGAGCCCACGGAGCCCTCCTCTATTCACGGGGGCTCGGAGCTCGGATGACACCACGAGCCCCAAGCACCCTCTTCTATTCAAAGGGGCTTGGAGCTCGGATAACACCGCGAGCCCCAAGAGCCCTCCTCTATTCACAGGAGGCTCGGAGCTCGGATGAAATCGCGATCCCCAAAACCCTCCTCAAGCGAAGGGCTCGTCTGCCGACCCCAATGCTCGACAAACCGAGCTCCAAACCGACAGACCTCGACGTTCCCTCGCTCTTCCAACTAGCGAGAGGATCGTCTGCCGACTCTCGGAACTCGCCAGCCGACCCCAACGCTCGACAAACTGAGCTCCAAACCGACAGACCTCGACGTTCTCTCGCTCTTCTAACTAGCGAGAGGATCGTCTGCCGACCCTCAGAACTCGTCTGCCGACCCCAACGCTCGACAAACCGAGCTCCAAACCAACAAACCTCGACGTCCCCTCGCTCTTCCAACTAGCGAGAGGATTATCTACCGAGCCCCAACCCGACAGACCTCGACGTCCCCTCGTTCTTCCAACTAGCGAGAGGATCGTCTGCCGACCCTTGGATCTCATCTACCGACCCAAGACACCCGGCAAGCCGAGCCCCATCCCGACGTACCTAGTCATCCCCTCGCTCTTCCAACTAGCAAGGGGGACCGTCGTACTGGGGGTCGGCAAGCGAGCGTCGAAGGTCGGGGGATGAGCGTTAAGGCTCGCCTGCCGACCCTAAAAACTCGGCAAACGTTACTCCGATTCTTCTACGCTTGGCACCCTGCGTAACTCCGATAGGGGAACCCTTCCTCCTACCCCCTGGCCTCTTCTGAAAGTATCAGATCTTATTTTTTCAGCACCCACACCACCCTGCTCTTCTCACAGAGGCAAAGAACCACTCCCACACGGCTGGATCACCCAGCCCTCCAAGAGTGGGGGCTTGTGATATGGGTCGGATGACGTGGCCCCTCCTGGGCCACAGGATCCCCTCAGGAAGCATACATCATCGGATCATCCATATCCGCCACGTCAGTGTCAGAAAACCGCCCGGGCCTCTGCCACGTCAGCCGGAAAACTGCCCGGACCTCTGTCACGTCAACCTAGAAACTGCCCAGGCCTCTGCCACGTCAGCCCTATACCGCTCGGGTTTCCACCGCTTCAGGCCCACAGGCAACCAGGTCCAGACCCAACCCCAAACGGGTCCAGACCCGGTTGACTTCTCCTATCAAGACCAGACCCTCTCCCCCTTACTGAGGTAATCAAACTTTTCCCACCAAAACCCTAGTTACTGTTACTCTCTCTCAGTAGCTGACTACATCGTCGGAGGGTCTGCCATCGGGACCAACCCTGGTGTTCCTAGACCGTCTGCAGGTACACGAGACCTCGGATCCGAGCCTCCTGATCTGAGCCGAGCGGACAGCCTCCACCTCGCTACCGCCTACTTCCGTACCGTTCGCCCGGCTGAGGGTCGTCCGCACCGGCTCTTCCTCCACCAATACAAATCGAGTAAGAACTCACACCTGGTGCATCCACAGGCCTTCCAAAAACAAACCGCGTCAGTTAATGCTTAGCTATTTGCTTAGGTTTTTTTCAATAATCAAATCTGACGTGTGATAAGGGCACTTTATGCTGTCAGGTTAGGTAGCTAACCAAGGGTAGAATACTCACATGAGTATCTGACGTTCACGGCATTGGAGTTGGAATATCCAATGTATATGACAAAGGTTAAAAGTGCAACTCCACAATTAAAAATCTCCATATATCAAAGATGGATAATTTAAAAAGAATATACACTAATTTAAATGCTGGATAATTGAGATTAATTGTTTACAACGTAAAACCAAATTCAAAGAAGGTTTTGACTCAAAAACAAAACCTGAGTTGATGATACAGAAATACATACAAGAGTAAATGGAAAATTGGAGAGATTGTCAGGAGCGAGCGATGTGCATGCAAAAGTGTGCAAGAAAAGGAGTGTACCACAAACAATATGTGATGAGGACATCGGTTCAAGACGATTCGGGCGTTTCTATCAGTGCAGGCATCATCTAAGACAACTGCTTTATTAGTTTAGTATTTTATTCAGTAATCATATTTGTTTTTGGCAATTATAGTGATATGTAGTTTTTTACAATTTACACCCTTTCTTTTACGCATTAGAATATTTTTGAGATTTTAGAATATTTTGAGATTTGTATCAAGATTTGTTTTAAGCCTATATATAGGCCTTGAGATTAATGAGAAGTCATGCTATTCTTGATTAAAAAAATTATTGTGTTGAGTTTTTTGCTTTTCATCCTCTTTTTTTGTGAGACAATTAAGATACAATTTTAGGATTTGTGATAAACTCTAAAACTGCCAAATTAAAATCCCCAAACCCTAACTCAGCTGCCACCCTTATTCTCTTCTCCTTCTCCCTCTAGACTGAATCCCCAAAACCCAACCCCAACCCCTACCCCCGGCGTCCCTATCCTCATCCCACTCGCACCCCCGTCCCGGCCTCACAATGCCCTCGCCTTCTTCCCCTCCTCACTGTCTTCTCTGTCTTCTCTGAAACCCACCGAAACCCTAGTTGTCCCCGTCGACCATGACTGGCAGCCCCGTCGGTTCCCTCGTCGTCGTCGAAACCCCCCGCCAGCGTTGCCCCACCTCCCGTCAGCCCGCAACCACCACGATCGACCACGACACACCGAAGCCTTCCCTCCGCACCTCCACACCCGATCACCACTGCTCTCCTCTCCCTGTCGCAACTCGCCAGCGATTGTCAATCACCACCACTAATCGACTTCCCCACTCTGGTGGATCGCAGTACTTCAACTCAGCCCCGGCGCAACTTTCTTCGACCCCGGTAAATTCTTTCCGCTTCTCATTTATTTGTGATACCATCTATCATCTCTATAATTTTATTTGATTTATCTGTTGTCCACAAATATTGAGAGTGTGTTCTACTTGCCTATTAATGTACAAATCTTTATTGAATATCTTACATGCTAAGAACGATTAAGTATTATTGTTGATTGATAGGATTGAACTTTTAATTGGGCTTGTTAAACTATTTCACATCTTGAAAATCCATCAAACTAATTAATAGTTATAATTTCTAACTTAATCTGCATTACGTGTTGGTAAATTTAATCCTTTAAAATTCTTGGAAATTCTCTATTTAGGGTTAAATTTACATCAATATGTAATTAAGAATCTTGTCTTATTAGGCTTATTGTTTTCATCTCTTGAGAGGATTGACATTTTCATGCTCAATTCCAATAAATTAATAGTAAATCAAACTGCACACAATTAAATAAAATCCTCACAATTTGGTCAAAGAGTATGCTTTAGATCATAAGGTCCAAACTTTAATAATAACTTACTCCTGCTAAATAAGCATAATATTGTCTTCTTAACTGCTATTTTCAAATAGTAAATAACCTGACAGAATTCCAAAAGTTACCTGCAAGTCATCCTTAACAGATGGGTATGCATCCTTCACATCGGCAACGGGAAGGCCCTCTTGGTGATTTCGAATTAGAGTAAGAAGATTTTCTTTTCCTTTCAAGTCATGCTTGGACTGTACCATAAAAAAACACCAAAAAAAAAAAAAAAAGAATTTCCATATTTCCAACTTACATTCTGCAATCAATTTTTATTCGTTAAGGTGTTAATGCTAATTGAAAAATACTAGTGCTTTCCTTTGGGTATGAAAAGGTATGATGAATGATGACGGCAATAATGACAATCAGCTTATTTGTAAAAATGGTATTACTGTAACAACATAAAAGTATGACCAAGGGCACTACTCTTCATTTGGATTACTAGCAAAATAATCCAGATTAGAACACAACTTCTAACTTCTGATTAGTTAGTCAGCAATTTGTGTAACGTTCCGAGCCCGGCTCAGCTGCGCACACGGCTACACGTACGAGCACGCAAAAGAACGGACACAAAACTCTAGCCACGTCCACCACAGGCACCATCAAAAGGGGGGTATACCCATTAGGTAACCTTTATCATATGGCAAATCCCATATACACTCACACTTTCCTCTTTTTCCTCCGATATGGGATGAAACACACACACCCAAGGCCATGTCACCACCATGCATGCACAGCCCACTTCTCATTCTTCATTTTAATGCAATATATTTCTATAGCCTCATAGGCATTTCTATAGGATCCTTCCAATAATCAATTTAATCCCATAGCCTATAGAAATCCTATAGGCCACCACCTTTCTCCACTCATATATATATATATATATATATATATATATTATTATTATTATTATTATTATTATTATTATTATTATTATTATATATATATTATATATTTCTATATAATATTATATATATACCCGCTTAAGTGTTACAATTTGAGAGACACCGGGAATCATAAAATCAAAAAGGTAATTTGACTTTGGACGTGCATCTGGATCACAATTCTTTTTGCAAATTCAATACTAATATAATTAAGAAGCTGTATCATTAGAAGATAAGTCTTTAAGTACATCATGAGTGTAGACATTCTTAAAGATAAACCCAAAATTTAGTAATTCCAACCTGTAATAGAAATTTCATAAACTATGATCACACCGCTATTTTAACCCTTGTTTACAAAACCAGACAGCTACTCAAATAGCTCTATTCACAAATACAAATTTCATTTCAAATTACTTTTTATTAAACGGAAAATAATTAGGAAAGAAAATCCAAACATCAATACAAGTCAAGGATACAAACCATCACATGGAGTAGTGATGATTGAAAACCTCTAGTTTAGTGAAATATGAATCAAACTTAGAAATGGAGCTTGTACAATATTGCATACCAAAATCATCTAAAAGGTTACCTGGTCTCGAGAAATAAAGGATCCTTCTGATAGTCAAAGCATGTATGCATATGAAAGAAGGTTTACCTTGTAAGAGAAAAACCTTCCATCATAGCTCACTTTATGATTATTCTTTAAACTATCAAAAACAGCCTTATTGCCATTTATGTCAACATGGGTCGCCACATCAATCTCTTCTGGTGTGAGGGCCTTCCATGTCTGCAGAAGTTAAAAAGGAAATTCCGTAAGTATACTCTGGTATTGTTACCCTAAGCATCAACCTATTGGAAATTTTCAGTACCCCAGGCTTATTATAACCATAAAAGTAGCCAGTGTAACAGTTGTTGAGAAACAATTTTGCAAAGTTGCTCTAAGAGACTCAAAAAGGCTCCACAAGTTATTATGTGCCACCACTACAAACAAATACCACAGCAACATACATATGTGCACTACATTTGTTTGTCAACTAGCATGAAGATTCTCTATCTGCAAACTGGGAAAACACGCATCTCCACATTTTCTTCATATGATATGTTCTAACCTTCCGCAACCAGATGTAGCAAATCTTCACAACTTATAAACTTTCTCGGTAAAACTGAGTCATAGTAGACTTTCTGTTCTTTCCTCTTTAGTGAAAACCTTTTGCCACTTCCCTAACCGCCATTCCTCCCTACAAAAAGTGATAGCCTTCCTTCTACCAAGATATCCTCCTAACTCTTACCCATATAAGAATAAAGCTAAAAATAATCAAAAATAATTTATGTAGAAAGAGATATAGCATATATACTCTGTTATCATAACTCTTATCCAAAGACTACTTTGATATCTATTATCAACAATTATATATAGGTAGACATTCCCATGACTCCAAGACAGTAGCCAAAAACAACTCTCTATTCATTCTAGATAATCTTTTCAACACATGATTCTACTATAACATTGTGGAGAAATATTACTGATAGGACCAACATCATTGTTACATACAGCACCAGATTGATTATTGCCAAGTTCCAACTAAATCTTTGTAAGTGTCCTGGAGGTCCACTACCGTGATATTACAGCCTTTATCATAATAAGTAGGTTTGCAGCAAAGTAGTGAGTGTGACCAAAATGGTGTATGAGACTTATTCTTGTAAAAGTTTTTTATTCAGAAAAGATCAATCTCGAGTACATTTAAATGTTTGAATCCATACAACCAATAGGCAACCATTTTAACAAAACAAATGAAAAAATAGTAGCACCTTTATAACAAATTTGAATATTTGGATAGTTGAATTAAGTAAAAAGAAGGGGAAGCCCATGCCTCATATAGATGATCGATGACAAGCTTTATTTGTAGACCAAAAGGGGACTTTCTAATTGCATAGACACGTTGATGCCTTTGTGTATCGTTAGAAACTTCACCCATGGTGTAGGAGCTTTTGTTGGGGGCGAAAAAGTACTCGCAGAAGTTGATTTGTGACTGTGGGATGTCCTTGAAGGCACAGCATGTGCTGCAATGCAGGTGAGCGTGGATCAGCACTTCTCTTGTTGTTGCGTAAACTTATTGAGGCTCTCTAGCAATGCCATCTATGAAGCTGATCTCTGAAGAAGTTTGCCAAAAACACCGTAAAAGGGTGAAGCAGAAAGTAACTTAACTTCAAATAAAACATTAATGTATTACAGGAGCAATACACCATAGTAAAGACAGTTCGGAATGTTTTCTATCAGTCCCTTGGGTTTATCTGTGACTCAGAGTTGAATGCAATCATAAACAGTGAATCTATCAAATTTTCAAATCTTCCTAGGAGACAATTAGTCCTTTATCATTATGCCAATACCTACTCTTTTTCATATTTTCCTCTATTATGAATCTGGCACTAATTAACTGACAATTGAGTTGGGTACACAATCAGTCGTAAAACTTTGGCCAATTGAAAATAGCATCTGGTTTCTGATCTATTATTGGTTGGAAAAGCAGAAGATGCTCCCAATTATTGGTTGCAGAGTTGTATTAGGGGAACAACATGCAAAAAGACATGCCAAAGAAAATGATTAATTAGTTAGCCTTGAAAATGAGATGTGAGGATAGATTAGAGCATCAACAGTCGTTTGCTTTTTTGCCATTTTTTCCAATTTTTGAGTACTGTAGCGCGCGCACACAGTCGTCGGTTATTTTGCCATTTTTTACCTATTCGGCTACAGTAGAAAGGTATAAATAGCATTCGAAATAGCAAAATGCATATTATAGTTGACGAAACATCTGGATTATTTATTTATATTTTTAAATAATCGGACGAAACATCCGAAGTAAAAAAAAATTAAAAAACAAAGAAAAAAAGATAGCAAAGAACAAAAAATTAAAAAAAAGAAAGCAAAGAAAAAGAATGGATGGGACGAATTTTTAAATTGTTTTTGCGAATATTTTTTGCAAAATTTTTTTTTAATTTTTTTTGCAATTGTTTTTGCAAAAAAAAAATTTCCTTAAAACCCGGACGAAACATCATGTTTTGTCCGGTTATTTTGCAATTTTTTTTTCTTTTGGTCCCGTATATTTAATTAATATATTCTAAGTTTTTGCCTATATAAATTATTTTTTATGTTTCGTCTGTTTCCTTTTTAACGGATTTATGCATTTTTTGCCTTTTGGCGACTGCAGCGTTTCGTCAAAATGGATTGGTAAAATATGCATTTTGCCATTTTTTACCTCAAACGACTGTGGATGCTCTTACATGATACTGAAAATTGCACAAGTTCACAGACATAGAAGGACACCATATGAATTGCCAAAGATGTGAAGACCCAAAATTCAAACTTGCTCGTTTTTCATATTGGTCTAGGCAATACACAATGTTGTGATATATCGATACTCCTGATAGTTGTTCGAGAAATTACAACAGATCCCACAACTTCCCTCACACAGTTTCTCAAAACAAAGGAATCAATCGTCCTAGTGAATCATGATACACAAGAAAACATACTTTATATGCCTATAACTAGGCATGTGATTCAGACAATAAAACATATCATATTAGGACTATAACAAATAAAATAACTAATATATGAGACTACCCAGATTAATGAACTAGTTGATAAATATTCATTTTGATATTTTCAACTGTCTTTTCAGACTACGAAAGGTTGCAAGAAAATACCTTCCAACTTAAATTTGTGATATCTTGATAGTGCTAGAAACTTGGTAAGGACTCTTCTTCCTCAACTGAGAAATCCTACGCCATTCAACTTCTTTGGCATATACATGCAAAGTACGATGCTCGATCTTCTTCAATAAAGCGCCACATCATTATCAAGAAACTAAAATGAAAAAGGCCAGTTTCTCATCACACGATAATTACCCACATGAAATATAACTATAGAAGTTCCACAGCTAGGTTAATGATACACATTATCTACAATCTTTGCCAACAACAACAACAACAAAGAGGCATTTCATCAAACATGCTGTAAGCATAACACGAAATCGTGAACGAGAAAGAAGGCTAGGGTTACCTGAGACTGACAGCGAAGATGAATTAGGGTTTTGGAGGTTAAGAAGGATCATGGATTTGGAACGATAGGGATTGAAGTAATTAGGGTTTTTGAACGATGGGGATTTGGGATTTGTGAGAGTTGAAAACTTCGAATAATAAGGGTCTGTTTGGAAACATTTAAGTTGGGGAATGGAAAGGAATGGAATGAAAATGGATGGAGATGAATGGAAAGAAAGGGAAAGGGAATTAACTTTATAAGTTGTGTGTGTTTGGCAATTGGTGGAATGGAATTGACTTTTTTATGCTTCCATTCCCTAGTCTTGTTTGGCAAAGAATGGAATACTATGGATTACCGCATTTTGAAAAACCTTTTTATAATATTTGTACATGGACATACTTCTGACATTTTGCATTTTGGATTGAGTAATGAATAAAACTGTTTTCCTGGAGAGAAAAAACATACTTTTGACACTCCCACAGCATAAAGTATGGATTATGACATTATCCTCCAAACTCAAGCTAGAGCACTCTCCGTTCCGATCAACAAAATATTGCCTAACCAAAATATCATTCATAGTGAACTCATAGCTGCAAAAAGTTTGAAAAGGCTCATTTCATATAAGCAAACCATTTATTTCATAAGCACAAGTTCAAGCGCTAGTTCAAGCACAAGTTAACTCTATAATTAACTCAATAATGCATGGATAGTTAACTCAATAATCAAATATGATGAATCCATATTCCAATTGAATCTGGGTATCAGTATTTTTTTTGCTAACAAAAATATGGGTATTAGTTTGAACTTCAATAAGAGCATCCACAGTCGTTCAATGTAAAAAATGGCAAAATGCATATTTTGCCCATACAATTCGACGAAACGCTGCAGTCGTCGAATGGCAAAAAAATGCATAAGTTCGTTAAAAAAGAAACAGACGAAACATGTTTCGTCTGTAATTAAAAAAAATACGGGACGAAACATGATGTTTCGTCCGTCCCAAAAAGGGGAAAAAACAGGAAGTTTTTTTGCAAAAAAAATTGCAAAAACAAATTTTAAAAATAGTTTGTAAATAATATTTGCAAAAACAATTTAAAAATTTGCAAAAACAATTTAAAATTTTACAAAATGTTCCAAAAAAATCACTGTTGTCGGACTAAACATGGTGATTCGTCCGATTTGACGGCAGTTTTTTTTTGCAAAAAAAAATTGTAAAAACAATTTTTAAATTAAACTGTAAATTTTTTTTTGCAAAATCAATTTAGATAATTGCAAAAAAAATTTAAAATTTACAAAATTAATTTTTAAATTTAATTTTTTTAAAAAAAATTGGATTGGGACGAAGCATGCTGTTTCGTCTCACATTGGGACGAAACATCATGTTCATTCCCACGCTTAAATTCATTTAGCGGTTATTTTATTTGGGTTTTTTTTTTTTTACTTCGGACGAAACATCATGTTTCGTCTGATCAATTAAAATAATAATTAAATAATCCAGACTGCTATGATATGCATTTTGCAATATGGAATGCTACTTTTCTCTTTCTACTGTAGCAAATTTGTCAAAAAATGGCAAAATAGCTCACGAGTGTGTGAGCTACAGTAAAAAAAAATGGGAAAAATGGAAAATAAGCAAACGACTGTGGATGCTCTAAGAACGAATTTGTTCATGCAAAGCTTCACCCATTTACTTCTGTTATATACATTTTACGCCATGTTAGCCCCTGGTTTTCTTTTGGTTTCTTCGTATTTTATGCTTCAAAGATACTTCTGTCAGCAAGGAAATACAAAATAAAAGTAGCATATGTTTTCTCTCTTTCTCTTTCTCTCTCTCTCTCTCTCTCTCTCTCACACACACATACAAAGATACTCTAAAATTTACTTTGACGAACAACTACTAAATGATGTTTCGTTTTGGATCACTTGCAGACATTTACTATCTAATAAATGACATTTCTCAGTTTAATTAGGAGCCTTCACATTTTTCTTCCAATATCAGTTTCAGTTTATTTTCTTCTATAGCTTAAAACTCTTGTAATTCTAAAACTTAATTAACAGACTTATCATTCTCAGTTTTACATATCCAAATCACCTCTCTGACTTTAACCTATTTTTGTGCTCCATTACCTTCTCTGACTTTAACCTATTTTTGTGCTCCATTACCTTCCCTACGTTCATTTATTTCTATTTTTTTGCTATTCAAGAATTAATTGTGCATCATCAAATCACCGAACTTAACATTCTGATTCCTGTAATCGTAGAATACGCAATATTTCATTCCTTATTCTGATTTTAAAGCATATTAGGTCTTATATTCATCTTATGAAATCCCGTCAACATGTTTAGTATTCAGAAGCTCACAATATATTGCAGAAGGTTCAACAATCAACACTTTCCCATCTACAGGTTGATAAAGTTAGAAGGATATATACCTCTATTAAAGAATATCTAGAAGCTAAAATTGCAAGGTAGCCTTTCAGAAAGATGAAAGGAAAATATTGTACTTAACTTTAATATGATAAAACCCAAATTATAAACAGTCGATGTTTACAATGTGTACGCGTACTTTTTATTATTTTTGTTCTGATTTAATTATTAGTATTTTCCGAGGGGGGTCTGAGCTCTCTTTCCATTCCTTTACGCAGCTTTCCGAAGGGGGTGGAGCTGGAATAGAAATTGGCTGAAATCTTTCTCTAGGAAATAAAATTTAGTTGTTTCCTTTGTTTTCTTTTTCAAAACAAACAGGCTATGAAATAGGATAAGATGGACCTATTCCCAGTATTCCATTCTTTTCCTTAGTTTTTTTGGTTCCCAAACGCGCCCTAAGTGATTACAAGTTTTGCCTCCATCTTCGTAGTTGCGCAGGTTTTTAGCAATTTCCAAACACCACACAAAGTATTTTCGGATTTTCCAAACTCGAAACTAGGGATGGCAACTGGGCCGGGTCAACCGGCGACCCACCCGCGAACCCGGCCCGTTTAACAACTTCGCGGGTTCAGGTCAAACCCGGTGAACAGTACCGAGTCGACCCGGGTCGCAAATAACGCGAATTGAAACCGCGAAACCCGGCCCACGAACCCGTTAAGCATGTGAATTCAACCCGCCAACCCGCGGGTCGACCCGCGGGTTACGACCCGTTCGACCCGTTACGGCAGCTCTGATCCAGAGCCGTTCCAAACGGCTCTCTAGCCCTTTTTTTGGCCTTTTTTTTGTTTTTTTTTTGTTTTTTCCCATATTTTGAGCCTATAAATACCCCCAAAAATCTCATAAAAAATCACACCTCACTCTCTTACTCTCTCTACTATTATACATTATTTGTAAAGAATTTTTCAACAATAGTAGTATTCATCAAACAAGTGTACAACGAGGCATATACACAATCAAATTTCGATCGTATCGGAATCAAAATTCAACGTCTTCAACTCTCTTCAACCCTCGTCAAATCTACTTCAAGCTCTCCTTAACTCTTAAATTGCGGAATCGGCAAAGCGCTCCTCCATCTTTTCTATTCTATTCTTATTTTCACGTTTTTTTACATACGCGTATTCCACGGTGAACGGTATCAAAATTTCATACCTCACTCATTTTTTATTTTTTTTTTTGCGTTGTAGGTAAAATTATTGTTCGTTTTTTGAACTTCTCTATCTCAACCCTCTTGTTTTTTAGATTTTTTTTGTATAATTCACCGTTCCTACATTGTATATTTTTTTTTACATACTTTACTTTAGCACATTACTACATTATGTCTAGATCACGCAGTAGCGGTCGTAGCGAACAAGATTAGTCCTCCTCTTCCCGTAGGCCACCAATTGTCCTAACTAGTGAGCCCGCCCAAGAATACCATGATCCTCCTATGGAACAATGGGGTACACACGACGTAGTTGTAGGTGACATATAATTGGAAGAAGAAGAACAATAACAACAACCAACCGAAACCACATAACCCCGTAGTAGTAGGAAAAGTAGAGGAGAAACTAGCAATTAGCATAAGTTTTATGATTATATCCCGGACGAACATACTCCGGGTATAGGTTTGAAAGTTTGTAAAACATGTGGTAAAACATACAAATTCAAGAGGGGTGACGGCACCGGTACAATTAGTAGGCATATCCAACATAACCAAAAGAACTTCTTGATCAAATACAAGGCCAACAAAAAATCAACCCTAGGACCGGTCTAGTTAATAGCCACCCTTATGATCCCGATCTTGTTCGTCGGGAAATGGCCCGATTAGTCATTAAGGAAGAGTTACCATTTTCCTATCCCGAGAGTAGGAACTTGGAAAATTTTAATCAAACGGCCTTAAACCCTCATTTTAGAAGAATTTCGAGAAATACTTGCAAATCAGATTATTTTAAAGTGTACAATGAAATGAAAGACGCTTTGATTGCAATTTTATGGAGTTTAACTTGTAGGGTTAGTTTAACTTCGGATTGTTGGACGGGTCTGAACAATATTCCAACGATGGAAATAACCTGTCATTGGATCGACAATGATTGGATTCTTCAAAAAAGAATCATATCACTTGCGGCGTTGCCGTATCCCCGTAGTGGCGCTGAAATAGCAAATCGTATTATAGAAATTTGTGATGTTTTTCATATTCGCGATAAAATTTTGTGTATTAGTTTTGATAATGCATCTAACAACAATGTAGCAATTACTACTTTAAAATCCGTATTAAACCCTCTATCTGACAATATTTTTCATGTTAGATGTGCATGTCATATTATAAATTTATGTGTTCAAGATGCATTAAAAATAGCTGATCCATATATAGTTAAAATTAAAAATTGTGTACATTTCATTGCATTACGTCCAAGTATTTTCCAAGAATGGAAAGCTTGGTTTAGGGTTAGAAATGTTCCTTTTAGAAGATTTCCAAAGGATGTTAGACACTGATGGAATTCTACTTTTGATTTACTAAATATTGTTACCGAATATAAAGCAGTTGTAAATGATTTTTGTATCGCAAAAAATATGCATAATTTTAAAATGACTCCCCCCGATTTGTTTTTTGCCGAATCTTTGTTGAAATTTTTAGAAGCTTTTAAAACCGCAACTTTAAAATTTTCAAAAACATATGAATCTACTTCTAGTAGCATTTTTATTGAATTAGTTAGCATGATGCAAACATTTAACGAAATGTTAAATGATATCAATGTTGGTGAGATTGTAAAACCTACATTTCAAAAATTTTTGAAGTATTATTTTCTTCCTCCTATGTTAATTTGTGTTGCTACGGTTATGGATCCTCGTATCAAATTAGAAGGTACGAAGAGTTTGATAGAAATGTTTTTTTCATTACTTGAGGAACATGTAGAATTAGTAATTGATTGCGCTACTTTTTTAGTTTAGTTTGAATCTACGTTAAATAACTTGTATGATTATTATGATAGATGTTTTGCTTCTAGTAGACAACTTCTGTAGTTAGTTCTTCTTCTGGTAGTTCTAAAGGTAAGGGTAAAAGTAGAATTGGTGATAGAACATTTAATTTACTTGAACAAATTCAATCAAAAAAACCTAGGACTAATCAACTAAATGAATTAAATTGGTATAACCAACAAGATTCTGAGCCTTCTATTTCTCTACTAGATATTTTACAATGGTGGAAAGACCATGAACACACTTTTAGTATTCTGTCAATTATGGCTAAAGATTTACTAACTCCTCCTGTCTCTACAGTTGCTTCTGAGAGTGCATTTTCTACAAATGGCAGGGTTCTAACTGATTACAGGAATCGCTTGAAGCCGGACTCGTTAGAGATGCTCGTTTGCACAGAAGAGTGGCTGAAGGCTGAAGATAGGACACAAGGGAAAGCACTATCAACGTCCACAAGTGGGAGCAACTCGCCCGAAGAACAACAACAGCAACAACAACAATAGCTTTGCTTGTTATGTTAAATTAGAAAAATTGTAGTCGTTGTAAAATTGTATATAAGAAATATGTTATTGTATAAAACTTATTTATGAATTGAATTGTTCATTTCATTAGAAATTGTTAAAATTGTATAACTTAAATTCATATGAATAATATTTCAAAATTTGTTGCCAATTTCACTCTTTCAATCTTATTATTATTATTACGATTTCTAATGTTTATTAGTATTATTACTTACTTAGTATTATTATTATTATTATTATTATTTTAAGCTACAAAAAAATTATACAAAAAAAAAATCTAACCTTATATAAACGGGCCAACCCACGGGTCGACCCGGCCCAACCCGGGTTGAACCCTAAAGGGTTCACGGGTTGGGCGGGCCACCGAAACCAAGATTAAGCCCGGCCTGTCCCAGCCCGGATAAGTGGGCAAACCAGCCCGAGCCCGCCCACTATACGTGCTAACCCGTACGGATTGGGCCCGACCCGGCCCACTCGACGCGTTCGCCATCCCTACTCGAAACTCACCCATACCTGTTTGAGTTTTTCCCGAAATGGGCCACTTTTTAAAACTAAATTTTAAAGTAGGCCATTTTCGAACTAATTTTGAAGATAGACCAGTTCTCATAGGCCGCATCTCGATTTAAAAAATGTGTTTTCTCGAGGCCGTAGTTTCCAACCACGACATCTTCAAAAATGTGTCTTTTCGAGGCCGTAGTTCTCAACTGTGACCTTAGTTCATTTTATATTTGGGTTAGAGAGACTTCGAAACTTGGACAGTTTTTTCTAAATAAAATGCGTTAAATATAGGCCGCAGTTCCCAACTACGGCCTAAACATAACAGAGCCCAACTGCGGCCTCTGTTATAATCAAAAAAAAAAAATTTATGTAAATTTTTTTTAAAAATAACAGAGACTGCAGTTCCAACTACGGCCTAAATATAACAGAGGTCGTAGTTCCCAATTGTAGCCTCTGTTATAATCCAAAAAAAATCTTAAGTAAAAAAAAAATAAAAATAAAAAAATAACAGAGATTGCAGTTCCCAACTGCGGCCTCTGTTACATATAGGCTGCAGTTGGGAAATGCGGCTTATATTTAATATATTTTTACTTAGAAAAATTGGCATAAGTCTCAAAGTCTCTCTAGCCCAAATATAAAATGAAAGAAAAAACACGTTTTTGAAGAGCCCACAGTTCGCAACTGCGGCCTCAAAATCGAATAGGCTGCAGTTCGCAACTGCGGCCTATTAGGACCGGTCTATCTTCGAAATTAGTTTCGAAAGTGATCTATTTTGGAAATTAGTTTCAAAAAGTGACCCATTTCGGAAAAAAAGTCTACATGTTTTGGTTTTTCTTTTATACCCATACAGTTTGATGCAGTTCTCTAATCTGCATCTTCTCTCTCTGTTTCATAAGTCTGTATCGGTGTTTTTATTTTGTGTTTCGGTCTTTGTGCAATTTTTTAATTGTTGTGGCTATTTTGCAGTTAGGTTCTTGTATTAGAGAAGTATGGTTAAGGTGAGTTGTGCACGGGCTTACGCACCTCTTCCTTATTAATACCCATGGTAATCCTCTTCTTGGTTATGAATGAATTGATATTAAGTTTCTAGTTTCTTCTTCTTCTTATTGTTCTTCTTTGTTCTTTTTCGTTCAAATCATGGTTGCCACCACCGGCAATGATAAATGTTGCAAAGATCCACCGCCAGTTTGGATCAGGATCGTAGCACAGTTTAGGGATGGAAGTGGGCTATTCTCGGTTATGCCTAGGCTCCGCCTAGGCCCTACCCATAGATATACAATTAGGTTCGTGTCTGGGCCTAGTTCCAATATAGGTCTAGACCGATAAGCTCCTATACTAGTCTTATTGGACATAAACTGACCTGCATGGATGTAATTTTAATATATTATTTAAGAGTCTTACTATGGTGCAAATTTCCCACTAAAATAACTACAAATAGATAGCCCCTTTAATTTAAGAACTGGTTTTCATCCTTTCAGTAATAAAGGCTAGTTTCGGTAACTGTCTTCAACTTATGTAACCGCATTAAGCACCCACTACATAATGTCATTTCCTTCTTATCCGGAAAATATTTTTGATAATTAAAATGTATACTTCTCAAATATACTATCTGATTTTTATGATATCATACATTGAACGTGATTTATTTTCCCTCATTTTTATCTTCATCTATTTCCTCTGGATCCCTTTGTTTGGCCACGCTCCGTGGCTCAAACCTCCACCCCGCTGCTCAGAGCTCAGATCCTATAAGAAATCTCATTCTTAATATCTAATTAAATACTATTGTACTATAACTTACTATAATAGGCCACAAATGAAGCATTCACTAACTGTTATAATCAACCAGAATATGATATCTCTACTATTTTAATGGGAGAGTTGGGGTTGTAAACAAACAAACCCTAATTTTGTAACTGAGCAAACCCGTGCAATATACGGCCAAACTAAATCCACTAAACATATCCGTGTTATGCAAGTACAGCGCCCCCCAAAAAAATAACAGCCGCATCATCTTTTCTGTTAGAAAAAAAAAACTAAATCTAAAACCTCTTCATCTTCTCTCTATTTAGCTCCTCTCTGGACTTGCACTGCCCTCTCCCCCCTCCTCCTCCATCTCTCTCCTCCCCCAATCCCCACCTCGACACCAATCTCGACCTCCTCTTCTCCGATCTCAATCGCAGCTCCGAACTCGATCGCCTCCCATTCGCCGCTGCTCTCTCCGACTTCCTGTCCCACGTCCTCCCTCAGTTCGTCGAAATCCAGGTCAAAATTGCCGTTGATTCCTCTTTTGTTGGTTTCTGGTGTTGATTTTGCTGCTTTGATTTTGAAATAGAAGCCGGATTTGGCGGTTCCGGATATGAAGCCGGATTTGGCAGGTTCCAAATTTTTGAGGTTTTTGGATTTTTCGCTTTAAAATCAGTGCTGATTTGTTTATTTGTTTGTTTGTGTTTGAAGATCAATGAGTTTGTTTATGGAAAGGAGTTTAGATCTGAGGCGAAAGGAAGTAGCAAACTGGAGGTATGAAGGTTTTTTCCCCCTTTTTTGATGTATTTTTTTAGTATGTATTTTTGGTGATGATTGGCGGTTGAATAAGTCTTGATTTTGATGGTAGGAGTGGAGACTGGAGTTTGAAGTGGTGGAGGTGGAGGAATTTCCTTTGGTAAGATGAGTTGCATGGAGTTGATTTTTTTTTAATATTTATTTTGGAGGTTTTGATCTGTATTTGTTGGCAAAATGCGGCTAATTTGTGTTTGTTTGGTTGGCAGGGGGAGGATGGGAGCTCCTGTAAAGGAGAAGGAGAAGGGATCTGCTTTGAGGTTCCACGGAATTGGATTCCAATGGTAAATATATTTCTTTGTGTGGTAGATGTTTAGATAAGTTTGTTTTGAGTTATGTCTAGATTGATAGGATTTGACCTGTTAATAGTGAAAATTAACTATGAATATGCACCAAATGGCATGCGATATAATACAATCATTATTACAACACACTAAGATTAGGATTTGAGTTATTTGGTTATATGTCTTTGTCCATGGGCTGCAAAGAGAGACATATATAATAATTATTTGGCTACCAGGTCTTAAACACGCATACCTGCCGTCGATTTGTCGAATCCGAAGGGCGCCGCCGTTTCGCTGTCGAACCAAGGTAGCTGTCGAAACTCGAGCATTTCTTTGCTTTTGATAATTTTTTATTCTTTGCTTTTGTGATCTTTTTAAAAAGGCAGAAAAGTTGACAATTTTCCTTATTTTTGTTTCATGTGTTTTGAGATTAGGAAAATCAGAAGATTAGAATAAAAATTAAGTTGCAAATTTGATTGGAGAAGCTTTCAATTTCATTGATCACTAAGGTAAGTGTTTTGCTTCTTGGTTAACTATGATAATTTTTTATTCTTCGCTTTTGGTGTTCTTTTTAAAAAAGCAGAGATGATAGTGTTCGTTTTTGTATGGATAAATTATATATAAGGGATTAGAAATTTAGGAATGTATGTCTATTATTAATCCATCTACCCAGCTGTCAATTTCTCTTATTTTTGTTCTATCGCTATTGAGTATTATAGGATAAATTAGAAGATTAGTTGAGAAATTTAATTGAAAATTTGATTGGAGAAGCTTTCGATTTGATTGATCGCTAAGGTGAGTGGTAGCTTCTTGGTTGATTATGATAATTTTATTTATTATTTTTTTTGGATCTTTTTACAAGGGCAGAGATGATAGAGTTCATTTTTGTATAGCTAAATTAGAGATAGAGGATTAGAAATTTAGGAATGTATGTTTATTATTAATTTCTACTAAAGTTAAGGATGTCTACATTTGACTAAAGACACATATCAACTCAGATCAAATTGGATATAGATGTACTGTTGGATTTAATTGTGAAGAAAGAGACACAACACAACAACCTGGTGTGTTAAGAGTCTGGTCCATATGGACAATTTCGCCTTTACATGATGTTATTAACAATATATGCAAGTTTCTTCAAATAAAACTTTCTCTTTGTCTCGGTTCATGTTGTCTATAATGAATCATTTTATGTTATAAAATGACTTACCCAATTGTAACCTAAACTAAAATAACATACACAGAATAAAGCTGGGGTTCTTTCATAAATTAACAAAACCTGTTGAGGTCTCCATTCCTAGATATCAATCAAAGTAGAAAGTAACATGTTTTGGGGCTTTTAAGAATTAAAAGCATTCTGGAATGTCCATAATGCATGGAGTTTGAACTATTGGAGAACAGAAATGCCCAAACTGCAAGAGTGTAATTCCTCAATATCAATCAAAGCAAAAAGTAACATGCTTTGGGGCTTTTAAGAATTAAAAGCATTCAGAAATGTCCATAATGCATGGAGTTTGAACTATCGGAGAACAGAAACAAAAATCTAGCTCATATATGTAATTTTGCCACAGACTACAAAATGTATATTATACATGAATGAAAAACGAAAGATAAATAAGTAGCACACAAGCACAATAACAAACAATAAAGAAATAATTTCCTATGGATTGCACAATAAATAATTACTTTCCTCTTATTTGATATCTCCATTCTGGAACGAAATTGTGTCCTATGAAGTGGTCACTTTGGACTTGAGATATTGAGGAAGAGATCAATGAACTAAATTGTGTCATCATCCTCATGATATTTTTACTAAAAAAGACTTGATGATAGATTTGACAAAATTTCTCACACAGCATTTTAGTCAATGAAGCAATAATTTCCTTCATCTATATCTCACCTATTTTTTGAAAACCACGTATACATGAATTCAAAGTTTTCTTATTTGAGAACTTCATTTTGGAACTAAATTGTGTCATATGAGAGTTTCACATGCACTAACTCGCACTCTAATCTTATGTAGACAGTTATATAATTTACAATTTATCTTTTCTTTACTATACTTTTTGTAATCGTGCAACGCACGTGCAATATACTAGTGTTATGGAATGGTAAAGATAACCATTAGATCTATCCCTCATATTTATTCAAGCCCATCCCATGTGGTTGTTAAGGGCCAGATGGGAGCAATCATCTACAACATTTTAAAATGCAAAAAAAAAAAAAGTTTGGTCTGTCATACAACCTCCAACCCATCCCAAATGGCTGTTAAGGGCCAGATGGGAGCGATCATCTACAACATTAAAGCCCAATGGGATCTAAACCGTTAATCAATTTTCCTAACAACCCTTTAAGATATTTTTGATTTGTAAAAGAAAATCTAAAAAATATAATTCTTTTACATAGGTCTAGAGTTTTCATGCATGGGAACTTCCCAAACAGAAGAAGAACAAGAACAAGTGAACAACAACAGAGAAGAGCAACAATAAAAGGAATAGGAACAAACAATGCCCCATTTATCACATTTATCGATCATCAGACAAGGAGAAAAACCTATGATGAAGATTTCTCATGATTTTCATTACAAAAGAATGAAAAAAAAGAAGAAGAAAAAATCTGTAACGGAAAAATTAAACCCTTCACCAGAAGTGATGTAACTTGATAACATTCGAGTAATCCTTCGAAATTTCAGTGAATCGCATTTCCAATATAGTGAAAGATCTACTTCATAAGTGAGTGAAAACGGGGAAAAAAAAGAGCTAGTGTAAATTTGTAAATTGTTAAACAAACTACGATGTACTGAAGAGAACTTGATCACATATGCTTTAACCTTTTCCAAAATGATTAGTTAATCTTTTTCGAAATTCACATATTCAGTAGGGCATTTCTACAAACACATCATAGGCTACTCATGAATGAAATGATCATGGATAGGTCTAGTACCTGATAGATGAATCCATCGCTATTGACAAAAATAATCCAAGAGTAATCATTTTAGAGTCTGATTAATCCCTAAGTAACTAAATATAAAAATAAATTAAAATAAAAATTAAGGCAGTGTAAAGATAACTGCAATTATCTTTTATAAGTTCAAAAAATTATAGTTATCTTAACTTTGACATGTTTGAGACTCAGTTTGAAGTTAAGCCATCTACAATTATCTTACCCAAACGGTGAGAAAACATTACTTATTTAAACTCCATGCTTACATAATTTATCTTAATTTTGAAGATATCTTCAAAATGGAAGTAAGGTTGTGACAAGCAAATTTAGCATAATTTGTAACTCCAAATTTAGCATACCATGTACATCCAAAGTTAAGATGTAATACCCCGAATTCCAAATACAACTGAATTCGAAGTTCCACCGGATCTTTACACTTCTTTCATACAATTTTACATGCAAATAAAATTTTACTTTACATCAGAGTTTACAATTACATTACATATTTACACCGGAAGCAATTTACAACAAATTACATGAATTGAAATGTACAACACTTGGATCATAATCAGCATGCATTCTTGTTAATCACTTTGCCCTGCATAAAACTGTAGGCACGTCAGTTCATTCAACTGACGAAATATTATAGCTATCCTCTCTATGTCGAAAACAGTATAATGATTCTCAATACTTAACAAACCACAAACTTGTTCACAGACAAAGTTAAAGGGACTATCCTATTGATGTCGTGTTGTGAGGTGCACTTAGTCCTTAATGCAGTTGTTATGTTACATGATACTAATGTGCACTTGTTCAGATTCTATGCATCCCATACTACATAGGTCTGAAGGCAAACCCTTAACCGTTCTTCATCTTATAGGGTTCAATCCCTCGTTATGACTTAACTACTACTGTAACTACGATAAGTATCCTAGATGTTCTATGAGTTACGAGCTCATATCCAGACAGCCTGGAGGGGAATCTCACATCATGTTACGATGCATCATAAAGACAGCTTGTGGACAATTCAGTCCCGTCATGGGATATGACACCACCTGCAGTCACCAAACACCTTACGAGCGTTGCCTGTGGTACGGACTGCTGGAGATATATCCACGTCATGTCACGACGCATCGTGAAGACAGCCTGTGAATACTCTCATACTTTAGCTCCGAGACCCTCATACTCGTATTTTTCTCTTATTTTCATTACCTCTTCACTATGTATCTAATCCTTAGTTATTTGAATCATGAACAAAATCAATTCTCTAGAGTTAGCCTTTCCACTATACCGGTCTTAATCATCTATTCAACATGACCCAATCTTGGTCTTTTCATCTCAAATTTCATTTCAACATATCTCTTTTCAATGCCGGTATGAGGCTTAACTATACTCTAGTTCTCAATTTCAACTCATAATCACAACATTGAGTTTTCATAGTCATAAAGTCTTTTTCATGATTAACAATAATTTTCCTTTCATGTTCATAGCATTTGTGTATTCATGCTTATAAAATCTTTCATAATTCATCATAACATTCAATTTCACCTTTAAGTACAAACTCATGCATAAACAAAAGAATTCGTTTTTCTAACTTGTCAAATTCATAGCTCATTCTTCCCATGAAATTACCGTACTGTCATTTTATCAAAAATTTACACTTTCATTGCCAAAACTCATTTCAAAACTCTTTTAAACAAGGCATGTATTTTTCTTTATTTATTGACAATTTAAACCAATAAAATAATAAGTTCTTTCTTGCCAAAAATAGTCTCAAATTCTTATTTATACTAGGCCACAGGTTATAGAAAATTCTTTCACGAAAATCCAGATATTAGTTGAAACTTCAGGGCAGTCGACTGTTAGGACATGGACAGTCGGCTGTTCTGTGAGGATTTACAACTCGAAAATCAATGACCAGGGTAGTCGACTGTCACAGTGTAGTCGGTCGACTGATCCGCAAGGGTTTGAACTCGAAAACAAATAATCAGGACGGTCGACTGTTTCAATATAACTGGTCGACTGTTCCGGAAAGATTTGAACTCGAAAACAAATACTCAGAGCAGTTGACTGTTTTAATATAATCGGTCGACTGATGCTACTAGGTTTTTCAAATTCCAAAAAAGTTTTTAGTTCTTTTTCTTCTCTTTTTTGAGTCAAAAATCTCTAGATTTCAAAATGTATAAGATTACAGTAAGCCAGTATCTTTATAATCATTATTTACTAATAAAACATGCATTTTTTATCTGATTTTATGTTCTATGTCCATAATTTCGATATTGGGAACAAATCATAGTTGCACTCATTCTGAAATATAAATTTTTTACAAAAATGTTTCATTCCTTTTTTTTTTTCATTTATTAATCCATCACATTAACTTAGAACATCAAAAATTTCCTTTCTTGCTATGATGAGATCACTCACAATTAACCAATTCAATTTCACAAGAAGCATTCAATTTTGTCTCATATATATATAGATTTTCTTCCCACAACATGGTTCTTTAATATCTAGCATGGCAAAACATGATATCTTCTAGCATTTTAACTCATAATTTATCAACTAGCAATCAATTCAACACACATCTTCTAAATTACCAATTCATCTCTACATAAGCAACCATAGGCCAATTTCACTTCAGTTTTCATTAACAATTCTATCAAAATATTCCTAGCATGGTGTCTAGCTTTAGAAGCATGAGAAACACCCACCTATAGTTGAAGAAACAAATGAAAACTCCTAGAATGCAAGAAAATAGCCTTCTCCTCCTAGAATGGATTGCAAATTGTCTCCTCCTTCTTGTGCTTGCTAGGAACCCGAGCTCTTCTCCTTGCTTCCTTGATGATGGACCGGCCTGTGCTAGGATGGAACACACAAAAAAATGCTCTCTAATCTTTTGCTCACAAATCTCCTCAATCTTTTGCTCTTTTATCTTTTTCTCTCTTAGTCTTTTCTCTTAACAAATTGTTTAGTGGATTCATGAGAAGAATAGCTAAGGCGTATTTATATATTTTTAGGTTGAGAATGGAAGGCTAAGATTCAATCAAGGAGTTATGGATTAAGGACCAAGATGAATTGGGAAGTTGTAGTAACTTCCATGATCACATAACCACTCCCTTCAACTACACCCACTCTCCCTCTCTTCTTGCTCAAAACCGGCCACTCTCTAGGGTGTGCATTGCACACTCTAGTGTGTGCACGTGCTCCCTAGTACCCCCTATTATAAAGTTGTACAAATTTAATTAATAAATTGTCCACTAATTATGTCTACATGACAAGTTGTGACAATTAAAAGATTAATTAAGTTTGTGGGCCTCAAAAATAGTGGGCTTTAGGCTCATAGGCTATTTAATAAAATACTTTAATTTATTAGGGTGGGCTTAATTTAAGAAACAAGTTTAGGCTTTATAAAATAGGCTTTTTAGAAAAAGAAAATAATGAGAAATGAAGAAATAATTATTTATGCTAATTTTATAAGAAAATATACATACAAAATTTTGTGTGTACACAACACGAAAAAAAAAATCAACAATTCTCATTTTAATAAAATTCAGGGTATTACATAAGATAACTTTGTTTCCAAAACGAGCCTAATTGAAGTCTAATTTGATTGAGGAGTTTGATCTCTTTATGTTAAAGAAATTTAAAATTACTAGTAGACCTGAATGCCCAAATCAACTTCTGATAGCACCGCACGGTCGTCGAATGGATTGAAGCGAGCGGCTATAACTGTAACAGGAAGAATTGTGAGAACGGCTCGAGGGGTGGATGACACTTTCTTTAAGAAGCTATTTGGCCGATTCTGAAGATGAATCGTTGATCACCAAATACTTCCCCTAGGATACAACGAGCTTCTGTTTACAATGTTGCCTGAAACTCCAGTGGCCACACGTACCAAACTTGCACCATAATATTGCTCAACAATTGGAAAAATATTTGAGAAGAAAGAAGAATATATTGTTCCTCACCGTTTGTTCTATTTAACAGACATCTATCTATAGCAACAGATATATATATATATATATATATATATATATATATATAATATGTGAATGATGGGAATTGATCCTCCAACCTCCGATGAGCCCAAAACTTTAACCATTGGGCCACAAGACAATGTTGATAGTAAGCAATAAAATAAGTGTTTTAAATGTATATTAATTTTGAACATTTTATTATTATGTTGATTATGTTCATTTGGTTATGTAAAAAGATGTTAGTGTAGCACTAGTCATCATTTTATGAATAAAGAAATTTTTGAAATTTAAAAATCAAATTTAAAAAGAAAATCTGAATTTTTTAAAAAAATGGCTCTCAAGCCCATCTCATGTGGTTGTTAAGGGCCAGATGAGAGCAATCTTCTACAACATTTAAAAATGCAAAAAAAAAAAAAAAAGATTGTCTGGTCTGTCAGACAACCCATCCCAAATGACTGTTAAGGGCCAGATGGGAGCGATCATCTACAACATTGAAGCTCAATGAGATTTAAACCATTAATGATTAAAGAATTTGTTGAAATTTAAAAATCAAATTTAAAAAGAAAATCTGATATAAAAAAAATTGGCTCTTAAGCCCATCACACTGTGTTCATTTGGTAGTGTAAAAAGATGTTAGTGTAGCACTAGTCATAATTTTATGAATAAAGAAATTGTTGAAATTTAAAAATCAAATTTAAAAAGAAAATCTGAATTTAAAAAAAAAAGGCTCTCAAGCCCATCTCATTTGGCTGTTAAGGGCCAGATGGGAGCAATCTTCTACAACATTTAAAAATGCACAAAAAAAAAAAGTTTGGTCTGTTGAATTCTAACTGCGGAATAAACTCAACAACAACGATGACGAGATGCAAGAACTATAGAATTAAAACAAGAGAACAAAGAACAACCAAAAGCAACACACATGAACACACAAGATATTTTCGAGGTTCACCCAAAACAGTGGCTACTTTCCCGCATAGAGGCACTCCTGCAATTTCCGCTAGAAATATGAAGATTAGGTTTACAAATCTCTCTAGAACTCACCACCAAGGTGTAGCGTTTCTCTCTATCTCCCTCTCTCTTAATAACAGCTGGTAGATCTCTATTTTCTTTTTAGTTATCCCTAAAACCGTACACAATATAATATATATAGGATTCCACAACTTTAATCTCAGCCGCTCATTAATCAGCGTCAGGACGGTCGACCACAACACCAAGTCAGTCGATTGATTCTTTTCTTCGACTGCACGAGGTCCAACAGAGAGTAGGACGGTCGACTGCGCGGTCGACTGGTTGCCTCTTCGAGTTACAGGATTGAGTCAGAGAGCGGGACGGTCGACTGCATGATCGACCGTACACTTTGCCTGGAGCACAGTCGGGGGGTGCGGTCGACCGCAACTCTGCTTGTAGCTTCAAACCACTTCTGACCTCTTGCTCCCACTTCGACTCTCCTTCTCACCTGACTTCTCCAACCCCATTATCGTGTATTAGATCCACAAACCCTAACAATCTCCCACCTGGAGACATATACACGAAGTCTCTAACCTGTTCTTCATTCTTCCATTGGCCTAGTCTAATCCTGTGCCTTTGCGAGTCTCCTCAATAATTAACCTGGAGACAATCTGATAGCGTTATAAAAAAACTGATGTTTCCTACTATCCACCACCTTAGTAAGCATGTCTGCCGGATTCTTAGTGCTAAGAATCTTAGTTAGCTCCAACCATTTCTTCTCAGCCGCCATTCTGATAAAATGATACATCATTTGGAATGTGCCGAGTCCTAAAGTGATATGCCGAGTTTTTCACCAAGAAAACGGTACTTTGACTGTCACACCATAGTTCACCTATGGGTTGCTTCCTGCCCAACTGTTTCATAAGCTCCGAAATCTACAACATGTCTTTCGTCGCTTCTGTAAGTGCCATATACTATGACTCCGTGGTTGACTGTGCTACAACCTTTTGTAACTGTGAAGCCCAACTAACAATTGTTCATCTAACTGTAAATACATACCATGTAGTACTTCTGCAACCACCACGATCTCCCAAAAAATCTGCATCCACATAACCATGTATATGCAAAGAATCTCCCCCAAAACAAAGAGAGTGATCTGAAGTACCTGCTAGATATCTAAGAATCCACCTTGTTGCATAACAATGCTGTTTACTTGAATTCTTCATGTAACGGCTGACAACTCCCACTGCTTGTGCAATGTCTGGTCTTGTAGACACCATCGCATACATCAAACTTCCAACGGCTGAGGCATAAAGAATAGCAGCCATTTCCTCAATCTCTGTCTCTGTCTTAGGACACAAGTGCATTGATAACTTGAAGTGAGCAGCTAAGGGACAAGTGACTGGCCTCGCACCATCCATATTGAATCTCTTCAACACCTTCTTCACATAGTCCGCTTGTGATAACCAAAGTTTCTTGCTACTCCTGTCTCTACTAATCTTCATGCCGAGGATTTGCTTTGCTTCACCCAAATCCTTCATTGAAAACTCCGAAGCTAGCACCTTTTTCACTTCCTTGATCTTCTCCATACATGAATCTGCTAACAGCATGTCGTCCACATATAATGCCAAGATAACTATATCATTGTCCTCATATCTACGAACATACACACAATGATCCGTTTCGCATCTATCGAAATCTTTTCCTCTCATGAAGCAATCAAACTTCAAGTACCATTGCTGCGGTGCTTGTTTGAGCCCATAAAGACTTTTCTTCAATCGACACACTATGTCTTCTTTTTCTTTAGCTTCAAAACCTATGGGTTATTTCATGTATAGCTCTTCTTCGACATCACCATGAAGAAATATTGTCTTTACATCCAACTGCTCTAAGTGCAAGTCTTCAACTGCTACAATACTAAGCAGAACCCTAATAGAAGTCATCTTCACAACCAGTACAAAGACCTTACTATAATCATCACCTTCTCTTTGAGAGAATCCTTTCACAACAAGTCTTGCCTTGTACCTTTTACTGCCATCTGCCTCATCTTTGACTCTGAAAACTCATTTGTTCATAAGAGCGTGCTTCCCTGCTGGTAACTTGGTCAACTCCCAAGTTTGGTTCTGTTCTAAGGACTTTATCTCGTCCTTCATGGCTAACTCCCACTGAATTCGAGCCTCATCCTTCAAGGCCTCCTCATGAGTCTCTAGCTCTCCTGAATCCGTGTACAGAACATGCTCGTGAACAACACTAGCTGATGGATCAAGTATCTTGGTTGGCCTCCTCTCTCGTGTCGATCTTCTCAATGTGGGTACCGGTTCACCGACCGGTTCAGGTTCCCTGAACTATTCTAGCTGTACTTGTTCGTCTTGGATAACCTACTCATTCCCAATAGGCTCACCATGAGCCTTCTGTGCTGTATGTGGTACATGTACCTGCTACCGCACTGTAGGATGCCCACCACTAGGACCGTCTTCAGAATCTAAATCTGAGTCTGAGTCTGAACCCCAATCTGACTCTGAACTGGTTATACTGTCTTGACCTGTGTGCCTGTCCTTGTATAGGATCTCTTCATTGAACACAATATTCCTGCTATGAATGAATTTGTTATCCACAAAATCCTAAAGCCTGTAACCATACTTATCGCCACCGTAGCCAATGAAGACACACCTCCTGGACTTAGAGTCCAACTTCTTTCTTTCTTCCTTGTTAATTAGTGCATATGCCATACAACCATAAACTTTCAAATACGAATAATTAACAGTTTACCTAACCATAGTTCTTCTGGAATGGCCCCATCAAGGGCACTAAACAGGCAACGGTTAATTAAATACACCGTTATATCAACTGTAATGGCCCAAAGATGGATCGGAAGACCCGCATGAAGTCTCATGCATCTCGCCATTTCGAGTATCGTGCGGTTCATCCTTTCTGCTACACTATTCTCCTGTGGAGTCTTAGGAACTATCTTGATTCCTCTGATATCTTCCTTTGTCAGATAGTTAACAAACTCTTTGCTTGTGTACTCACCTTCGTTGTCTGACTTTATTGCTTTCACCTAGCAAACCGTCTCATTCTCATTCCTGGCCTTCCAAGCTCTGAATGTCTTAAAAACTTCTGATTTCTCGTGAATTGCATAAACCCAAACATTTTTTGTAGCATCATCGATGAATGTGACGAAGTATCTCTTACCACCATAAGAGAATTCCTGAGCTGGACCCCACACATCTGTATGTACCAACTCTAGCTTTCCAAGCTTCTTTTCACGCCCACCTGTAATATCCCGGATGGATATTACCGTATATAAATTATTAATTTATTATTATTTTATTATTATTCCAAAATTAGAATATTTTGGTGATTTTCACCCGGTTTATTCATAGACGTTATCTGTACCCAGATATCAGTCAGTATACATCCGTATTGTATCAAATTGGTACCGTGACCTTCCGAACTAATAATAGAATTTATTTTATTATTATTTCCGAGATTAAATTATTTTATACGGATTATGCGAAGATTTTCAGTATACAGACATATATGCACACATACGTGTAGTATGTCGATTAGTACGTTATACAAATTGTGTGTTGTGTATTTTTGGACAACACTTGTTTTGTTATGACAAAACCTATTAGATTTTTAGGGTTTATAAGTGTTTAACCTAGGTTAAGTGTGCATGAGAAGGTTAAGGAAACCCTTCTAGAAACCCTCACATAACACCATACTCACATACTACCTCCACCACATCCTACCTCCACAAATTTTCACCTCCCCATAGGTATGGCCGGCCCACAATTGGTGGGAGGTCCTTTTTGCAAATATGTGTGTGCACATTTGCACTTTCCACCCTTTCTCCCACCTATAAATACCCCTTCCTCCACCTTTGTCTCATTTTAGAAAGATCAAAAAGAAAGAAAGAAAGAAAGGAAAAGAAAGAGAGAACCATTCTAACTTGAGAGTTTTCTTTGTAGGTTTAGAAGTTTCCTAGGAGCTAAGGGGAAGGAGAAGTGTAGCAAGCTAGTTCTTCCATTAAGAAGATTAAGGTGGGGGTTTCTCCATATTTGTTTGTTTGTTTGTTTGTTTGTTTGAATGCTTGTTTTGATGTTCTTCTTCTTCTTACCCTCCTTGTTTTACTTTCTTTTTTTGGTGTGGTTGTTTTTAGTAATGTGGTTGTATGGGATTCTTATTGTATGTTTGTGAATATTAAGAGTAATAACCACATGAAAAGAAAAGAACAAATGGTAGTGCTAATACACATAAAGAACGAATCTTTGTAGTAGTAGTAGTTGTTTTGTGGACTAAAATGACACATACATATGGACTTGTACATACAACCATTTTGGGGTTGTAGGACTTGAATATGAACTATACATGAAGCATATGAACATTTTATACAACCATTTTTGGTTGTAGGACTTGTATTGGACTTGGACTAAAAGATAAGCATATGGTTGGTTGAACCAAATGAGGGTTCTTACTTTGTTTTGTTATTGTTATTTTTCTTTATTAATCTTAAGTAAAAAGAACATACATTAGATGTTAGTTTTGATTTATGAAAAAGAAACTAATCTAATTCACTAGTTGTAGAATAAATAAAAAGATCTCTTTTTTATGATCACTAGTAATAAATAAATTCTAATAAAGATTAGTAGACATTTAAGTAGTATGTTAATACAATAAAGTAGTAGTAGCATGTAGTTAAAACAAAGTAGCAGTAGTATGTTGTTAAAATAAGTAGTAGTAGCATAAAGTAGTAGTAGCATGTTGTTAAAATAAAATAGTAGTGGTATGTTGTTAAAATAAAGAAGTAGTAGTAAGTATTAAAAGAAGTAATTGTAGATAGTTGTATGTTATTTTTGGTAAAAATGAAGTAGTAGTAGTAGTAGATAGTTGTATGTTATATTTTTGGTAAAAATGAAGTAGTAGTAGTAGTAGATAGTTGTATGTTATATTCTTGGTTAAAATGAAGTAGTAGTAGTAGTAGATAGTTGTAGATGTTTATTTTATGTTCATATTAGAATAAAGTGAATACCATGCTAAGATTGGATTAGATTAATTTATTTATGCTTAGAATGTTGTAGGATCCTTTCTAAAATTTCCTATCATGTTTTTATGCTTAGAATGTTGTAGCATTCATTCTAAAAATACCTACCATGTTTAGGAATGACAATTATGTTTAGAATGTTGTAGGATTCATTCTAAAATTATCTAGCATATGTAGAAATGATATACATGTTGTAGGATTTATTCTAAAAATACCTAGCATGTTTAATGATGCTTAGAATGTTGTAGAATTTATTCTAAAAATACCTAGCTTGTTTAATGATGCTTAGAATGTTGTAGGATTCATTCTAAAATTTCCTATCATGTTTAGGAAGGTTATTTATGCTTGGAATATTGTAGGATTAATTCTAAAATTGCCTACCATGTGTAGGAATGATATACATGTTGTAGGATTCATGCCAAAATTGTCTATCATGTTTAAGAATGACATACATGCTTAGAATGTTGTAGGATCCATGATAAAATTACTTACCATGTTTAGGGATGATATGTACCATGCTAAGTCTTTCTAGATGCTTAGAATGTTGTAGGATCTATGATAAAATTACTTACCATGTCTAGGAATGAGGTATACCATGTTAGTTTAATTGTGGAGAAGTTGTATACCATGCTAGATTAATGGTAGGAAAGTTGTATGCCATGCTAGTTTAATTGTAGATAAGTATAGGGTCATGCTATGTTAGTAGGTGATAATGCTTAATCATTATTCATGCTAAGTTAGTAGATGCCATGCTAATTATTGTTATGTTAAGTTAGTAGATGACCATGCTAATGATGGTTTATGTTAAGTTAATGGTATCCATGCTAATGATACTCATGCTTAAAATATAGTGGATATTCATGCTTAAATTAAGGGAACTATCCATGGTTAGTTGTAGTGATTTTGTGTTATATTCTACCCATGCTAGAATTGTTGTAGAAATTCATGTTACGTTGTCGGTTGATACTTAACTAGTATACATGACTAGAATGTTACCAAAATATACACCATGCTATATGTAATGTGAAAGTAGCATACCATGTCTAGGAATGAGGCATACCATGCTAAAGTTTAAACGCGTGCTTAGAATGTTGTAGAGTTAATGTTAGAATACCTACCATGCCTTGGAATGTTGTATGTTATATTAGTTATATATCCATGCTTGGGTTGTGGTGATTAGTCATGATAAGTAGTAAGCATTCACGCTCAAGTCATAACCTATGCTTGACCGTGGTGGACTTTATGTCTAGATCATAGTGATTTTCATGCTAAGACTGATATAAGCACATGCTTAATCATATTCGTACTTAGGAGTATTATGGTGAGTGGTTATGTTATATAATTAGATTGTGGTAGGAAGATGCTTGCAACTGTATGCCATGCTTAAGGCGCCGTAGGATGAAGTAATAAGGGTCGGGAAGACCACTAGTAATAGTTAGTCTGATAAAAGCTGTTATGACGCCTTCGGTCTTTCATTGGTAGAATACCGATCATAGACTATTAGTAGCTTCTTCTGTTACTTCTAATAATAGAAGATCAAGTTTGTTAATAAGCACGTTTGGTTGCTTCTAGGATTGATTACCTGTGTGGTTGTTTGCACACGGTTGTGCTCATACGTGGCTCGACTGGCCCGTATGTAGCTGTGGGTCTCATACGTAGTTTATTTGGCTTGTATGTAGGGTGTTGTCTCGTACACGGCTCGACCGGCCCGTGCGTAGCTGTTGGTCTCATACGCGACTTATTTGGCTGGTATGTACGTTGTTGTCTCCCACGAGCCCGCCTGGCTCGTGGGTAGTTATCGTTTCATACGTAGCTTATTAGCTCGTATGTGGTTGTTACTCGTGTATAGCTTGTTAGCTAGTACACAATTCGTTGTGTTCGTCTAGGGTGATATTATCACCCTAAGGGCTATCGACCATCAAGGCATATGTTTTCTTACCCTAAGGAACTATGGAGGAGTCACTCCTTGTGTACCGTCGAATCTTAACCAGGGTAGGTTGATCGAGGACCGGAGTATAGACAGAATCCAAGTCTAGGGTAGCGGCATGCATGTATATTCGCACGGCCGAAGTCTTGGATCGATGAGCCACGAACCAGATCCTGAGGGGTTCTGGTGAGTCTAGGTTGAGCAGCGTAGAGTTGTCTTGCGAAGCCTAATTTAAGGCCTAGCATGTTATGTTTATAATATTATCGTCCCTAGGATCGTCGAGTCAGGGACATCATTAGGGTAGTGACTTATAAAGGTCATTTTGCTCAGACCCTTGCCGAAGAGAGAGGAGTTGGTTGTAGGGGGCACCTTACGACCCACTTGTCCCTTGAGGCAGGCCTTAGGTGGTGATAGTGGGTTGTACCATCCCGTCAAAGGGATACGTACGGTGCCGTCTCACAAGTTGAGGATACGGGTTGCGTATCTCGCTCTGTTAATTCCTGAAGTACCGTGGCTGGGGTGTCACAGGATGCACTGTGCAGTCCTGCACTTGCGAGACCCCAGAGGGTGCCACAGGGTAGGCTTTGCGCTACCCTGCGCTTGCGAAACCCTATGGTTTGATTTTGGAACGATGCCCGATACACTGGGATCGAGTGAGGTCCGGCATGCCGAGTAGTAGTAGAAAACGGAGACACCATAAGCAGACTGCATAGGGGGACTTGACCCCTTCTACAACCTCACAGAGTCATGGAGTAGGTGTCAGGAACAGGTTGTGTACAATTAGAATGCGTAACGCGGGTTCAAATCCCTATATATGGAGAAACGGCTTGAGATGGAGTGGCATGTAGTATGGGCTGCATGTTGCTTTCGGAGACTTGCTAACAATAGGATAGGAACATCATTCCTGAAATACCGTGGCTGGGGTGCCACAGGATGCATTGTGCAGTCCTGCGCTTGCGAGACCCCAGAGGGTGCCACAGGGTAAGCTTCGCGCTATCCTGCGCTTGCGAAACCATATGGTTTGATTTTGGAACGATGCCCGATACACTGGGATCGAGTGAGGTCCGGCATGCCGGGTAGTAGTGGAAAACGGAGACACCATAAGTAGACTGCATAGAGGGACTTGATCCTTTCTGCAACCTCACAGAGTCATGGAGTATTGTCAGGAACAGGTCGTGTACAATTAGAATTCATAACGCGGGTTCAAATCCCTATGTTTTTGCACTCACGAACACTTAAACTACACCAGCACCATTGCTATATTATGTATGTTGTTTGGGAGATTCGCTGCTATATGATCAGCCTTTAAGCGTCAGTGAATACTGACGTCCCCACTTCCATAGGTACTGGATCGCCGAAGTGCAAGGGCGAGATTCAGGAGGACTCAAGGCGAGGAAAGCAAGGAGTCAGTGTTATGTTTAGTTCCGCTGCAGTATATGTATTTGATTATCTATTAGCTGAGAAGTACTCAAGTGAGAGTTACCAAGTGTTGTTCTTCATTCCTTGTACTCTGATGTAATTTGTTGAAGGTTGTAATACTTGGGATTGTAAAGGTATTATTGTAACACTATTGTAATTCATTGCAGTTGTATAATGTTCAGACTTGTAATGTATTGAGTGTTGAATAAAAAGTTTTAAATTCTCCTGTTTTTCTGTGTATTGTGACTAATTGAAGAAAAGGTCTTGGCTCGTGTCACGGTTTCCCAGTGTTTGGAAACCGGGGCGCTACACCACCCAACTAAAAGCTAACTGTATTCTATTTGCCCATCACACAATTTTCATAGAAATCCATCTCAACCTTCTTCAGCCCCGGCAAAAGATCCCTAGAACAAAGCTGCTTGACACCCTTTTCACCAAGGTGCCCTAACCCGACATGCCATAGAATTGAAGAAGAACTACCTGCTGATGCTGTAGCAATGATATCACCTGAATCACCTCTCCTGAGTAAGTACAACGTGTCACCATGCTTTTCTTTTGCCACCAACCTGGCACCTGTAGTCACCTTCCATTCTCCATACCCAAAAGTTGTTGTAAACCCTTCTTTGTCTAGTTTGCTAGTTGAGATCAAGTTTTTCGTTTGTAGTCACCTTCCATTCTCCATGCCCAAAAAATCCACCTCACCCTTCACCATGCTTCCACCTCACCCTAACACCATGCCTCCACCTTATCCCCACCTTACCAAGCATGGCCGGCCAACCTTGTACCCAAGGGGGTTTTTGAAAAACTCCCTTGGTGTTTTACACTTCCCCCCTTCTCCATCACCCTATAAATATCCCTTCCCCTCTTCTCTTGTCTCATTTTACAAGAACCAAAAAAGGAGAGGAAAAGAAAGAGAGAACAAGCCTAACTAGAGAGTTTTTCATTGTAGTTTCTTAAGAGTTTTCCATAGGAGCTAGGGAAAGGAGAAGGTGTATAGGCAAGTTCTTCCTTCAAGAAAAATCAAGGTGAGGTTTCTCCATCTTTTCTTATTCTCTTTTTGTTGATTCTTGTTCTTCTTGTTCTCTTTTTGTTGTGTGTGTTGTTGAGTATTTTCTTCTCTTTGTGGTGTTGTGTTGTTGCTCTCTTGTTGTGTTCTAAAATAACATGAAATAAGTTCTAAGCATAAATATTAGTAAGTGAATGGTAGAACTTTAATAAGAACATAAAGATTGAATCTTGGATTGTTGTAACTTTTGTTCTTGTTGTTGTTAATTGGACTAAATGAACATAAGCATATGGTGATTTGTATACATACCCATTTTTGGGTTGTAAAACTTGAGTTGGAACCAAGGACATAAGCATATGAGGATTTGTTTACACACCCATTTTTTTGGGTTGTGGGACTCAACAAGGACTATGAACATAAGCATATGAGTGGTGTAGTAGAATAATTACTTACCCATTTTTGGGGTTATAGATCTTAATAATCTTAACAAAAAAATAATAATAAGTCTTTATTGTTTTTTCTCCTTACTTTGTTAAAATATCATTCTTGCTAACTCCTAGTTTATAAAAAGGTAGACTTGTGGTATGAAGAACTTCTAATTCAAAAAGAAGTAGGCTTTTGTTATATGTAGGACTTGTAAGTTATAAAGAGTAGATTTTTGTAACATAAAGTTAGATTTTTCTTATATTTCAAGACTTGTATTTTGTAAAGAGAAGTAGCTTTGTAATTGTTGTAGGAAAGTTATATACCATGCTTGGATTATTGTAGGAAGATTATATACCATGCTTAGATTGTTGTAGGAAAATTATATACCATGGTTAGATTGTTGTAGGAAAATTATATATCATGCTTGGATTATTGTAGGAAAATTATATACCATGCTTAGATTATTGTAGGAAAATTATATACCATACCTAGATTATTGTAGGAAAGTTATATACCATGGTTGGATTATTGTAGGAAAGTTATATACCATGCTTAGATTTTTGTAGGAAAATTATATACCATGCTTAGATTGTTGTAGGAAAATTATATACCATACTTAGATTATTATAGGAAAGTTATAAACCATGCGTAGATTGTTGTAGGAAAGTTGTATACCATGCCTAGATTATTGTAGGAAAGTTATATACCATGCTTGGATTATTGTAAGAAAGTTATATACCATGCTTGGATTATTGTAAGAATGTTATATACCATGCTTAGATTGTTGTAGGAAAGTTATATACCATGCTTAGATTGTTGTAGGAAAGTTGTATACCATGCTTAGATTGTTGTATGGAAGTTGTATATCCATGCTTAAGGTTGTGGTAGATATCCATGCCTAAAATTGTAGTAGATATCCATGCTTAGAGTGTAGTAGTTACTCATGCTTGAATGGTAGTAAATGCTCATGTTTAAGTTGTAGTAAATATTCATGCTAAAGTAAGTAGATATTCATGTTAAGTTGTAGTAACATACTTGCTCAAGTTATAGTAACCATTCATGCTTAAGTTGTAGATCATGCTTAAATGGTAGTAAAGCTTCATGCTTAGATTGTAGTAACCATTCATGCTTAAGTTGTAGCTCATGCTTAAATGATAGTAAAGCTTCATGCTTAGATTGTAGTAATTATTCATGCTTAAGATTGTTGTAAGTACATGCTTAAGATTGTTGTAAGTACATGCTTAAGTTGTATTCATGCTTAAGAGTGTTGTAGGTTTAATGTAGAAAAGAAACCATGCTTAGGTTGTATTCCATGTTGTAGGTTTAATGTAGAAAAGAAACCATGCTTAGGTTGTATACCATGTTGTAGGTTTAATATAGAAAAGAAACCATGCCAATGTTGTATTCCATGCTTGAGTGGTAGAAATGACCCATGCTTAAAGTAGTAAAAGATACTTATGTTGTAGTTAAGTTGTAGTAAAAGAGTCATGTTGTAGTTGTAGTGTTAACTATCTTGTTGTAGTTAGTGTTAGTAAAGAGCCCATACATACTTGAATGGTATAGTGTAGCATTCTAGTTAAAAATACCATGCTTGAATTGTATATGGTAGTGAAAGATTAAAAAGAACCCATGAACCCATGCTTGAGCTAGGTGTTCTAGTTAACTATTGAAATGAACCTATGTTCTATGTTGTTCTGGTCAGCTTCAAAAAGAAACCCATGAAACTAGCACCATGATAGTTCTAGCTCAATTGATACGAGAACCCATGCATTTAGTTCTAGGTGATTCTAGCTCAACCTTGAGAAAGAACCCAAGAATCTAGTTGCATGTAATTCTAGTTCAATTTGGGAAAAAGAACCATGGATTCTAGTTGTACAAGGTTCTAATTGAAATTGGACCATAGCATGTGAGCATTCTTCATCTTCATGGGTAATAAGGGTTGGAAAAGTCACTAATAATTGTTAGCTTGATAATAGCTAGTCTAGGGTCTTCTAATTACCATAGGGGTCATCGACCATCAAGACTGTATCCTACCACCTTAGAGACTATGGATAGATCTCACCTCGGGCACCAACGGATCTTAACCGGTGGGGGTTGATCGTGGGCCAAGAGTGTTAATAGGATCCAACTTAGAGGCAGTGATGAGTGAGGGAGATCTCGTTACTAGTGTCTTGGATCAAGGGACCGTGAGTTGGACCATGGTAACCTATGTTGAAAATCTTGTAGGATTGTTTAGGATTAGTGACATCATTAGGGTAGTGACTCATAAAGATCTTTAATTAACCTTTTTGCCAAAGGAGAGGAGTTGGTATTAGGGGTGACACCTTATGGCCAACTCATCCCTTGGGCCGACATTAGGTGGTGTTATTGGGTTGTACCTTCCCGTCAAAGGGATACGCACGGTGCCTTCTCATGAGTTGGGAGCACGAGTTGCGTATCTCACACTATTAATTCCTGAAGTGCCATGATAAGGGTGGGCGGAGCTAGGGGATGGACCTCGGAACTCCGTCGTGTTCTATGCCGGGGAAGCGAACAGGCCATAGACTACGGTCTATGAGTTAGGGGGCGCAGGGGATGCTTCGAGCTAACCTGTGTTGCAGTAACTCCGAGGGTTCGTCTGGTTTTTGAATGGGGTCCAGTTAGCCGGGTAGTAGTGGCAAACATAGACACCATGAGCGTACTGCATTGGTGGGACTTGACCATGTCTGCAACCTCATCAGTCACGTTGTATCTGTCAGGAATAGGTTGTGTACAAGTAGAAATTCATAACGTGGGTTCAAATCCCTATATATGGAGAACGGCTTGATATGGACGTATGTAGTATGGGATGCATACGATTCCAGATTCTCATTTGCATTAGAATAGGAGCATCCTAGCTTTAGTTGACATTGCATTAGATTCTAGTCATTGCACTCACAAACATTTAAACTACACCGACATAATTTTTACCATATTTTTATATGTTTGTTTTTGGAGATTCGCTGCTAGTCATCAGCCTTTAAGCGTCAGTATATGTACTGACGTCTCCACTCTAATAGGTTGTGGATATTGGATCACGAACCGGGAGGAATCTAGTCGAGGCATGGTCTACAAGTGAAAAGCCCAATGTTTATCATTTCCATTCATGTATACTCTGATGTAATATATTGAATCAATGGAAACACTCGGCCGGTAATATTGTATTAATAAAAAGTTTTAAAATTTTCCTGTTTTCTGTGTATTGTGACTAATTGAATGTAAAGGTCCTGGTTCATGTCTCGAATTCTCCATATAGGAAATTTGGGGCGTTACAGCTTCCCACTATACGGAAATACAGGCACGCAACTGAGGTCCAGCGAATGATATACATCGTCCATAAGCTGTACAATTATAAGCTCAACAAGATATTTATAACACATTCACACAGGAAAATATAATGATCACATGAGCGGGAAATAGAATAACTATTATCTGGATAATACATCAACATCGGGCCAAGATGCCCGGAAATACAAGGTGCCAGAATTAAAACAGTACGGTAAGCAGTTCGGTACAACAACTAGATAAAATAGCGACTTAAAGAAAAACAACATGAAGTAGTAATAATCTAGCAACGATCGTCTAGAGAGTCTGTTTGTCGGGTCCATCAGTACCTGTATAATCATTAACTAAAAGAAAATAGGAAATTACCTGTTAGAGCAAGCTTCGGGTAGCAAGTAGCAACAAGCAGTAAAAAGGGGTAATATAACAAGATATAGCATTGAAGAAACAAGAAGTAGTAGTGCAAATACAATATGGAAGGAAGCAAGAACTGGGACAATATGATCATGTAAGTTAACTGTAAACTAGTGTATTCAAGACTTTAAAGTATAATCGATTGATAACAAATGCTCAGTTAATCGATAATCATGTAATCAAGAATCAAGAGTCATATAATCAAGAGTCATATAATCAAGAATCATTTAATCAAGAATCAAGAGTCATGTAATCAAGAATCATGTAATCAAGAATCATGCTTAGTGGAAATCTCAAGTTTACCTGTCTTATTAACTTATCTAATGCACGCAATCTTGTGTCTCATACCACAAGTTCGGTGCATATCAATCATGTGACGTTTAGACAAGTAGTGAATTCTATAGGATTATGTACTCAGGTCTTCCAGTGATAATATCAAGACATGTAATCAAGAATTGTGTAATCAAGAATCATGTAATCAAGAATCAAGAATCAAGAATCACTATTTCGGGAAACACGGGCCCCCTTCCGAGTATACTCCCCTATATTGTCAACTACTAAGTCGTACCCTTATAACCCCGACTTGTTATTCTTTTATAATTAATTATAAACATGCAGTTGGTATGACTAGTAGAACGGTGAAATCAAGATATTTAATCTAGAAAAATATCAAGGGCAGTAATCATGGATATGAGATGTAAAACGGGTACATGTATGAGAGTAGTTATTATAGAATTATCAAGTGGTATAAAATGCGTCACATGAGAAAACCTATCAACCTATTATATCTATGCAAGTTATTATTACAAGAACAACAATACATATAGTTCAGTTCATTAAATATAAAAAATAACGGCTTTATATGCAAAACGTAGAGATGAATTTTTTGACCACCTCACATATCTGCATTCAAATTCACTTTTCCGTTGTTACAGAAAAGCAAATCTGATTCCGTCAGAGATTCTAGAAAGTAGACTCTCTTCCAGTTTCAACTCATATTCACACGATACATTCTAGAGAGAGAGTAGCTATGCGTACAAATTCATTCTTCGTTGGTTTCGATGTTTCGCGCGCATTCTAGAAATTCAGAGTCATAATACTAAAATTACGATATCTCACAATCTATACATCGGATTGAGAAACCGTAAGATGTTCTGGATATCTAGACTCGAAGGGCTATGATTTTCATGTAGAAAGTTTCTTGATCCAGTATCGAGAACATGAATGGTTAAATTCTCAGTACAAGAGACCGGTTAGTGGTCCCGTGCAGGTTCAGAAATTTACAATATGACAGTACTAAAATCGCGATATCTCACAATCTATACATCAGATTGAGAAACCGTAAGATGGATTCGGGACTCGATGGGCTACGATTTTCATGTAAAAAATCTTCAATCTAGTATCGGAAACATGGTCAAATTCTTAGTGCAAGATCAAGAAATTTAGAGATAGCAAAGTCGAATATTCGATATTCGATATTCGATAACACGATTCGAAATGTATTAACGGTTCACTCTTGAGTTGATATAGCATGGAACAAGTGACTAGAACAAAATTTGACAATAAAACATGATGATAACTAGACCACTTGCCACGAGTCCAAGGAAAATGCTTGTACGAGAATAAAAAAAGTGTACAAGATACTTGCCTTATAACATGACGATTATGGTGGTGGTGTTAACCACAGAAAGAAGAAGTGACGTCGGCAATGGACGGCGGCACAACGGCGGCAAGAATGGCAGCAAGACAGCAACGAGCGAGCAACGGTAGCAACGGTGAGCGACGGCGATTCGCGACAACAACAAAGAGGAGATGGCATGGCATCGGGTTGTTTGGGAATGAGTTCGGACTTGTCAGGTCGAAGGTGGAGGATAATTAATGAGGAGCTCAGGTGTTGGCTTGAGTTCTCGAGTTTGAAGAAGGCAGAGGAAGAATGAAGAATGAGACGTAGAGATGAGGGGTGAGGTGTTATGTGTGTGTGTATATATATAAAAGAAAGGAAAAGGCAGAATGCTTGCATGTCCATGCAAGGTGCATAAAAAATAAGGAGAGAGAATGCATGCATGGTGTGCATGTGTATTATTATAAAAAGAAAGGGAAAGAGAAAGAATGCATGCATGGTGTGAAGAATGCATGCAAGGTGCGAATGCATGCGTATTAGTGTAGTGTTAGGTGTGAAAAAATGAGAAGATTAGGTTAGAAAATAAGAATAAGGAGGAGAAGTCATGAGGAAGTTAGGTGTAGAATGAGAAAAATGAGATGGAGAGATTGGCCGTATGTGAGTGATTAGCGGGAGTGGGTTAGGCAGATGTGAAGCTCGGGTGTCTAGCTTTAGTTCTAGGATTTGAAGAAGGCAGAGGAAGAATGAAGAATGAGACGTAGAGTTGAGGGGTGAGGTGTTATGTGTGTGTGTATATATATATAAGAAAGGGAAAGGCAGAATGCTTGCATGTGCATGCAAGGTGTCTAAAAATAAGGAGAGAGAATGCATTCATGGTGTGCATGTGTATTATTATAAAAAGAAAGGGAAAGAGACAGAATGCATGCAAGGTGTGAATGCATGTTTATTAGTGTAGTATTAGGTGTGGAAAAATGAGATGATTAGGTTAGAAAATAAGAACAAGGAGGAAAAATCATGAGGTAGTTAGGCGTAGAATGAGAAAAATGAGATGGAGAGATTGGCCGTATGTGAGTGATTAGTGGGAGTGGGTTAGGCAGATGTGAGAAATATTGATTAGGGATAATTGGGGTTAGAATTTGTATTTAAACTCCGATCGAAAAAATCACCAAAATTATAGAATTGATCAGAAAAATATTCTGGCTCTAGATAAAGAATCCAAAGAGAAGAAAAATAATGTTGATCAGAAAATTGAAGTACAAAAATTCACGTAATAAAATATGTACAACTGGAACAAGGAGTTACAATCCTACCCACCTTACAAAAAAAATTCTTCCTCAAAATTTACTCAAGCAGGAATAGGATAGCTAAGAAGCGAATGCAATACTCTTCAACCGAGAGTACAACAGAAGATAAAAGAAACAAAAAGTAAAATGGCACAAAAACAACTAAAGATAAATTGTGCATCATCAACTGGAGGACTCAACAATATGATGTCCGGGCTCAGAATCTGAACCACCGATATCGCTAACATCCCAGTTCAGCGGAGTCACAAGATCATCTCGCTCCGGCACATACTCCTCCAATTTTCTGAGTAACTTCTTAGGTGATGGAGCTGAAATCAAGATGCGTCTGGCCTTACTGGATATAAGCTCCTCAGCCACAGCTGAATCTATGAAGGACAGAAGCGAGTCATAATATCCAACATTTAAAAGACCAATCGGCTTGCTGTGGATTTCCAGTTGAGCCCAAGTGATCACCTCGAACAATTCCTCAAGTGTTCCATAATCTCCGGGCAAAGCTATGAAAGCATCAGCAGCGCAAGCCATTTCAGCCTTCCTCTCGTACATGTAAGAGACAAATCTAACATCTCCCACAATTCCTCCAGTATCTCTTTCGGCATCAGCGACTTGGGAATCACTCCCAAAATGTGTCGGCCACCCACACGAATGGCGTCAGAAACCAGGCCTATCAATCCTATGCTTCTACCACCGTAGATGTGATAGATATTCTTCTCTACAAGCTCCTTGTCGAGTTCGATCGCAGCTTCTTGGTAGCTAGCGCTTTTACCAGAGCTATTGCCACAAAATACACAGATCCTGCTGAATCTCGATGAAGATGAAGATGAAGAAAGCTTCTTCTATAAATACCAGACCCCTACTCCTTCTCCAGGTAATCAAAACTTCTACACTCAAACCCTAGTTACTGTTACTCTCCCTTAGTGACTGACTAGATCGTCGGAGGGTCTGCCACCAGGATCAACCCCGGTGTTCCGAGACCGTCTGCAGGTACACGAGACCCTCGGATCCGAGCCTCAAAGATCAGAGCCGAGCATCAGCCTCCACCTCAATACCGCCTACCCCAGTACCGTTCGTCCAGCCGAGGGTCGTCTACATAGGAGTCTCCTCCTTCAATACAAATCGAGTAAGAACTCACGCCTGGTGCATCCACACGTCTTACAAAAACAAACCGCATCAGGATGGCGCCGTCTGTGGAAAACTATCTATCGTAGAAGCCAACCCGAGCCTCGCTTCCAACGGTACCCCCGAAGACGCCGATCCGAGCTCCGCCCCCATCGGCACCCCCACCAACACGAGCTCACATGGCACCCAAGGCCGCAAAAGCTGTTACCTCCGCATGCCGACACGATGTGCCTCCACAAGGCATCGCGGCCGATGCTCAAAGACCAAACAACAAGGGGGCCAGTCACGGGCCCAAGCCAAACGCCTTCCGTCCGGTCCAGAGCGACCTGCGGGAGGTAATCTCGAACCGACAGGCCAGCCGTGGCAGGGGAGGAGCCGCTTCCAACTCGGCTCCGAACCATCCAAGACCCCCGTCCCAAAGGCGGGAGCCTGCGCTCAGCCGGGTCGGTCGGCAACAGTCTGCCCAACCAAACCGAGCCGATGGAGCCCCAGTTACCCACCAGGAGTTCCAGGAGTTCCGAAGGGAAATCTTGGGTGCCATCCGAGGGGTCCCCGTCAATGAGAACGCCTGCCGTTCCCGCACACGGTCGGAGACCGAGGCTAGCGTGTCTCGCCCCTCAATAATCCCCCCAGAGTATGATGGCGACATTTTGAAGCACCTCCAAGAAATGGAGGAGCGCCTCGACCACGTTGGTAACGGCAACCCAAGAGCAGCTCAGGGGTACAGGCCGGTTCGTCCTCCTTTCTCCGCCCTCATCCTCCAGGCAGAGATACCCCGTAATTTCCGTCCGCCTCAGTTCGAGACATATGACGGAAAGGGCGATCCTACTGATCACATGGAGGGCTTCAAAACCCTCATGATGATTCACAGCGCATCGGATCCTCTCCTGTGCCGAGCCTTCCCTGCAACACTCCGGGGCCCGGCTCGGGAATGGTTCTCCAAGCTCACCCCCGGCTCCATCTATTCTTTCGACCAGCTAGAGGGCAGCTTCCTCGCCCACTTCGTGACCAGCCGAAAGGCCGAAAGAACGAGTGCATCCCTACTTGGACTCCGGCAAAATGAGGGGGAGCCACTCCGAGTGTTTGTCCGAAGGTTCACCGCCGAGGCGAGGTTAGTCTCATCCCTCGATCCCGGCGTTGCCTCGGCAGCCTTCCACCACGATGCCTGACATGGACAGCTGAAGGCCTCCCTGGCAAAGAAGCCGCCGATAGACTTCCCCGACCTCCTCAACCGGGTCAAAAAATATATTCGAGCCGAAGAGGCCCTCAACCCAGAGGACCAGAAGGAAGTTCCCGGGAAGGGGAAGCGTAAGGCCGATGAAGTTGAGCCGGTGAAAAAAGCTCCGAGAGACGGGGGCTCCGCAAAGAAGGTTCCGCCAATCCCCCGCTTCGAGAGGTACACTCCGCTGATGCAGAACGTGTCGACAATCCTCTTGGCGATTGAAGACAGCGACCTCGTCTAGTACCCTCCTCGACCGTCCAACAATACCAGCAAGAAGAGGGATCAGCGGTTCTACTACCGATTCCACCGGGACAACGGGCATGACACAGATCACTGTCGCGCCCTGAAAGACGAAATTGAGGCCCTCATTCAATGAGGGTACCTCCGAGAATTCAAAAGGGAAGGCGCCTGGGAACAGAGGGACAACAGAAACAGGAGGGATTCCCCTCCTCTTCGAATGCACCGTCGGCGTCCCGAGCACGATCCGGAGCCCGAAGTACCCGAGGGACAGGCAATCCTGCACTGTGTCCATGGAGGGCCCATGGGAGGGGAATCCAACACTTCCCGCAAAGCCTTCGTCCGGGATGTCAACACCGTACAAGGCCCTCTCTCCCCCCAGGTCCAGCAACTTCCTGTTTCCTTCTCAGGAGAGGATCTAGAAGGAGTTCGGCTTCCTTATTGCGACGCACTGGTCGTTGGCCTCAGCATGGCGAACTTCGAGGTACGGTGAGTACTCGTGGACAACGGGAGCTCGGTCAACATTCTGTTTCTGGAAGCATTCAAGAACTTGAAGCTCTCCCGTGGAAAACTAAAACCTGCCGAGTACACCCTGCACGGATTCTTCGGCATCCCCGTAACTATAGAAGGGATCGTCACCCTCGATGTCACAGCAGGCTCGACCCCAAACAGAAGGACCGAGTCCATGGACTTCATGGTTGTGAATGTCAAGGCAGCCTACAAGGCCATCCTCGGCCGTCCGGGGCTCTGCTCCCTCCAGGCGGTTCCCTCGACCTACCATCAGAAAATGAAGTTCCCTACTAACACTGGCATCGGAGTTGTCCGAGGGAACCAAGAAGCAGCACGTTCGTGCTACATGACGGCGATCGGAAGCGGGGTGTTTCCCCTCGATGCCGTCGAGCTAGAGCCCGAAAGAACCCAACCAGAGCCAGAGCCGGCGGACGAGCTGCAAGATGTCTCATTCGAGACAGGTGATGCGTCGAAGCACTTTCGAGTAAGCTGCTCCCTCGCCCCCGACCTCAAGTCCGCCCTAATCGCCTGCATTCGGCGCAATGTCGACCTCTTTGCCTGGAAGCCCTCTAACATGCCTGGTATCTTCGAAGATCTCATCATGCACAAACTCAGCGTGATTCCCGGGTCGAAACTAGTCATCCAAAAGCGGCGCAAGTTCGCTCCTGAGCGACAACAGGTAGTAAACGCAGAAGTGGATAAGCTTTTTTCCACGCATTTTGTACAAGAGGTCAGCTACCCGGAGTGGCTGGCGAACGTCCTCATGGTCAATAAGGAGAGCAGGAGTTGAAGGATCTGTATAGATTTCACCGATCTCAACAAGGCATGCCCCAAAGATCCGTTCCCTCTCCCCAGCATTGACGCCCTGATCAATGCGACCTCGGGCCACGAGCTCTTATCATTCATGGATGTCTTCTCAGGCTATAACCAGATCCGGATGTTCCCTCCGGACATTGCCAAGACATCCTTCGTCACGGACCAGGGACTGTATTGCTACCGGTTCATGCCCTTCGGGCTGAAGAATGCCGGCTCCACCTACCAGAGGCTCGTCAACCGAGTCTTTAAAGATCAAATCGGGCGCAACATGGAGGTATACGTCGACGACATGCTTGTCAAATGTCAACAAGGATAGCACCACGTCGCCGACCTGGAAGAAGCCTTTCGGGTCCTTCGAACCCACAACATGAGGCTCAACCCAGCGAAGTGCGCCTTCGGTGTCTCCTTGGGGAAATTCTTAGGGTTCATCGTCAGCCAGCATGGCATCGAGGCGAACCCCGAAAAAATCCAGGCCATAATAGACATGGCCCCTCCCAGGAATGTCAAAGAAGTCCAGAGGCTAAAGGGGAGACTGGCGGCCATCAGCCATTTCCTCTCCAAGTCAGGAGAGAAGTCCCTTCCATTCTTCAAGGCGCTGCATGGCACTGGAAGGTTCGAGTGGGGGTGCTAAACAGCAAGAGGCATTCACACAGTTGAAAGAGTACCTCGCCAACCCTCCTCTCCTCAGTAAACCCGAACCAGGGGAGCCACTCTGACTCTACCTTTCCGCTTTAGAGAACGTGCTCAGCACCGTCCTCATTCGCAAGGAGGAAGGGGTTCAAAAGCCCCTCCACTATGTGAGTAAGGTCCTGCTCGATGCCGAGACCCGGTATTCCAGGATGGAGAAGGTGGCGTACGCCTTGGTCATAGCCGCGCGAAAGCTCTGCCCTTACTTTCAGGCGCATTCGATCTAAGTGCTCACGGATCAACCCTTGAAGGCCGTGCTCTACAAACCCGAGTGCTCCGGATGACTAGTCAAATGGTCGATCGAACTCAGCCAGTACGACATCGGCTATCAACCGAGAACATCCATCAAAGGATAGGCCCTCACCGAATTCATCACAGAATGCACCATCTCCGAGCCACCCGCGAGCAAAGAGGCCGACCAGACGTGGAAAGTTTACGTCGACGGCTCCTCTTGCAAAACGAGGAGTGGTGCGGGCATCATCCTTCAAGGCCCGGATGGTTTCCTCCTCCAGTATTGCCTCTGCCTCAACTTCCCGGCCTCTAACAACGAGGCTGAATATGAGGTGATGATCGCCGGGCTCAACCTGGCTCATCAAGCCGGTGCCAGACAGATTCGGGCATTTAGCGACTCTCAGCTGGTGGTCAACTAGATCACCGGGGACTACGAGGCCCGTGACGATCGAATGATCAGGTACCGAGCCATGGTCCAACACCTATTATCGTCCTTCGATGAATCGGCTGTCGTAAGGATCCCCCGGGAGCTGAATGTCCAGGACGACGCCCTGTCAAAATTGGCTTCCTCATTCTTTGAAGGCCTCGACCGCACGGTCCTGATTGAAGTCCTGTTAAAGCCAAGTACAAACTCCCCGGAGATTATGTGCATCAAAGACGGAGCCCTTCCTGATGACTGGACCACTCTTATCAAAAAAATTCTGGTCAAAGGAGAGCTCCCGGAAGACCGAGCTGAAGCAAGGCGGATCAGGGTCCGATCTGAAAGATTCACGGTCATTAATGCCACGCTCTTCAAAAAATCCTATACAACAACCGATGGTAGACCCTACCTCCGCTGCCTAAGCCCAGACGAAGCCAAGTACGCCCTCAAGGAGCTACACGAGGGGATTGGCGGATGTCACATAGGAAGCTGATCACTAGCACGGAAGGTGCTAAATCACGGGTACTACTGGCCCACTATGCTGCAAGACGCCCTCGCCCTAGTGAAGAAGTGTGGCCCCTGCCAACGGTTCTCCCCCGTGAAGAGGGCTCCTCAGGCGAACCTCCGGTCCATGGCCAGTCCGACCCCCTTTGCAATGTGGGGGATGGATTTGGTAGGCCATTTCCGAAAGCAACGGGCCAGCAAAAGTTTCTCATTGTTACTATCGACTATTTCACTAAGTGGATCGAGGCCGAGCCATTAGCAACGATCACCGAGCGACAGACTCAGCAGTTTTTCTGGAAACACATCGTCTGTCGGTTTGGGATTCCGCAGGTACTTGTCACAGACAATGGGACTTAATTCGCGGGTAAGCAGTTTTGCAAGTTCTGCGAAGATCTTGGGATCCAGCAGCGCTTCTCCTCAGTGTGCCATCCCCAGTCTAATGGTCAGGCCGAGAACGCGAACTGCCAAATTCTCGACGGCCTCAAGAAACGACTCGATAACTCTTCCAAGGGGTTATGGGTCGATGAGCTACCCAGCGTTCTCTAGGCCCACCGAACAACAAAGAGAATCCCCACGGGAGAATCCCCTTTCAATCTGACATACGGCACAGAGGCCGTCATTCCCTTGGAGATCGGGATCCCTTCACCCCGAATCATGGCTTTCGACGAGGCTGCCAACTCCCAACAGCTGCGAGCCGACCTGGACATCATAGACGAGATCAGGGAAAAGTCCGCCATTAGAAGAAGCATCTACCAGCAAAGAATTGAGAAGTTCTACAACAAGAAGGTGCACCCAACTGACATCAAACTTGGAGATCTTGTCCTCCGAAAGTTGGTGGTATCCAATCCCGGCCAGAAGAGAAAGTTGGCACCAAATTGGAAGGGCCCCTAAAAAGTATCCGAAGTCGTGCGCCCGGGCACGTACCGCCTGACCAGTGCCGAAGGCAAGCCCATCAAGAGGCCCTGGAACGCGGAACACCTAATCAAGTTCCTAGGAGGAGAGTAGCCTCCATGTAAATTATCATGATTGTAATCGGCACGTCGTTCCTAGTCTTCTGTAAAGTTCAAATATATTGTAAATATGCCAGCTTTCTTAAAACAAGCCTACGGCTTCCTGTTTTGTAACAAATAACGAACATATCTCGGGCTCGGTGCTCGGATAACAGCGCGAACCTGAAAAGCTTCTCTTACAAGCTGGGGGCTCGGTGTTCGAATAACAGCACGAGCCTGAAAAACTTCTCTTACAAGCTTGGGGCTCAGTGCTCTGATAACATCGCGAGCCTAAAAAGCTTCTCTTACAAGCTTGGGGCTCGGTGCTCGGATAACAGCGCGAGCCCAAAAAATTTCTCTTACAAGCTTGGGGGCTCGGTGCTCGGATAACAGCGCAAGCCTGAAAAGCTTCTATTACAAGCTGGGGGCTCGGTGCTCGGATAACAGCGCGAGCCTGAAAAGCTTCTCTTACAAGCTTGGGGCTCAGTGCTCGGATAACATCGCGAGCCTCAAAAGCATCTCTTATAAGCTTGGGGCTCGGTGCTCGGATAACAGCGCGAGCCCAAAAAGCTTCTCTTACAAGCTTGGGGCTCGGTGCTCGGATAACAGCGCGAGCCCAAAAAGCTTCTTTTACAAGCTTGGGGGCTCGGTGCTCGGATAACAGCGCGAGCCTAAAAATTTTCTCTTACAAGCTGGGGGCTTGGTGCTCGGATAACAGCGCGAGCCTGAAAAGCTTCTCTTACAAGCTTGGGGCTCAGTGCTCGGATAACATCGCGAGCCTAAAAAGCTTCTCTTACAAGCTTGGGGCTCGGTGCTCGGATAATAGCGCGAGCCCAAAAGGCTTCGTTTACAAGCTTGGGGGCTCGGTGCTTGGATAACAGCGCGAGCCAGAAAAGCTTCCCTTACAAGCTTCCCTGAGAACATGTGCTGGAGCTCGGCGTCGGCCCCGAGCAAGGCGGGTACCTTCTTCAAGGCACCGCGACCTTGATGCTCGGCGGCGACCCTCTGCTACGCCCGCAATTGTCTTTCTCACCGGTATGGGGGCTCGGCATCCGTCCCTCGCTCGGTTTGGGCTTCTTCAAGCTCATTAACCTATGTACGAGGCGACATCCGCCAGCCACACCCGCACCGTCCCTCCCTGAGAACATGTGCTGGAGCTCGGCGTCAGCCCCGAGCAAGGCGGGTACCTTCTTCAAGGCACCGCGACCTTGACGCTCGGCGGTGACCCTCTGCTACGCCCGCAATTGTCTTTCTCACCGGTATGGGGGCTCGGCATCCGTCCCTCACTCGGTTTGGGCTTCTTCAAGCTCATCAACCTATATACGAGGCGACATCCGCCAGCCACGCCCGCACCGTCTCTCCCTGAGAACATGTGCTGGAGCTCGGCGTCGGCCTCGAGCAAGGCGGGTACCTTCTTCAAGGCACCGCAACCTTGACGCTCGGCGGCGACCCTCTGCTACGCCCGCAATTGTCTTTCTCACCGGTATGGGGGCTCGGCATCCGTCCCTCGCTCGGTTTGGGCTTCTTCAAGCTCATCAACCTATGTACGAGGCGACATCTGCCAGCCACGCCCGCACCGTCTCTCCCTGAGAACATGTGCTGGAGCTCGGCGTCGGCCCCGAGCAAGGCGGGTACCATCTTTAAGGCACCGCGACCTTGACGCTTGGCGGCGACCCTCTGCTACGCCCTCAATTGTCTTTCTCACCAGTATGGGGGCTCGACATCCGTCCCTCGCTCGGTTTGGGCTTATTCAAGCTCATCAACCTATGTACGAGGCGACATCCGCCAGTGTAGCGCCCCGATTTCCACGTAACTGGGAAATCGTGACACATGCCAAGATCTTTCCTTCAATTAGTCACGATACACAAAAATGCTGGAAATTCAAAACTTTTTATTCAACACAGAGTTACCACGCAGTAATTACAAATATCAGTTTGTAATACCAACTGTAGCGCCTGCCCTTTTTCCCTTTTGACTCCAAACTCAATTCTTCCAATTTCTATATCACTTTAAACATAAACTAAAATGGTTATGTTTCAAAGAAAAATTGGGCAGAGCCTCCCCTGTAATTTCTGCCCCAAAACAGAAAAAGCTTACGGAATTTTGCTCTAAATTCCGTAGCTTACATCACAGGCAATAATATTACGGGCTCCCCAGGCCAAAATGAGCATCATCACACATGCAATATATATATATGCTCTGGGGGCCAAACTCATAACGGTATAACAATTATCAAATAAAAACCATAAATTCCTTATGAAAACGTAGTAAGTTTTTAGAAGTTAACCTATAAAAACCTACCACGACGCCCGGCACTCCACACGAAATGGTTACGAGTCAAAACCATATCCTGCCGCCTCACACTACACTCTCCATCATCATCCACAGACTTATACATCAAAAATACAATTTAAAGCATAATCCTTACTATTTACAATTAAATCATAAGAACAAATTATAACTAGAGCTTCACTCCACGGAAACATGTACCTACACCTCACCTCTGCACTGCTGAGGACCTGTAACAGTAGGGACCTAGGGCAGTCCAGGGACTCCCTAACCCCCAAACACTAAGGGGTTAGCCATTTCTGGTGTGAGTATAATTTATTAAAATAAGCAAATAAATTAAACTTTACAAGTAAAAACATAACGAACTCATAATATCAAGATCAACAAATCTTACTTGACATCTGAACATGTAACCTCATAAATGGGAATTCACATCCAATACTCACTGAGTCATCACCTGTATGTATATCCATACCCACTCACAACATACTCATCTTTAGTAATCATTTGAATAACCCCTCTCATAATACCCATATTGATCTCATTGCCTTGTATCGCGTATCACATCCTAGACATATGCATTCATTCGCATACTACCACATTCATTCATGTCCAACCTAACATCTTATTGCACATTACCATTTACATGCATTTTATCACAATATACTCCACATCGCTAACATGGTTGGGCAATAACATAACACACCCCAAGGCCGATAGCTTGGGTAACAATCACCGCACCCCAAGCCGAACTTGGGTGATATCACATCACATCCCAAGCCCATAACTTGGTTATTGATTTACTTCAACTATCACACTCACAATTCAACTTGAATGGAAAAGGCACGTGTACATATAATTTATGTGCCAGTGTATGTTATGACTTAACTCTAATGTGATATTTAACTAGAACTAGGATGCTTCTTATTCTAATGTCATGTCAACTAAACCAGGATGCTCATATTCTAATGCCAGCAAGTCTTCGAAAGCAACATGCAGCCCATACTACATGCAACTCCATCTCAAGCCGTTTCTCCATATATAGGGATTGAACCCGCGTTATGAATTCTAATTGCACACAACCTGTTCCTGACACCTACACGTGACTCGCGAGGCTGCAGATGTGGTCATGTGCCACTGTTGCATTTCGCCAGTGGTGTCTATGTTCGCCACCGCGACCCGGCTAACCGGACCTCACTCAAAATAGACGAACCCAATGTATCGGGCGTCATTCCAAAATCAAACTATAGGGTTTCGCAAGCGCAGGGTAGCGCGAAGCCTACCCTGTGGCACCCTCTGGGGTATCGCAAGCGCAGGACTGCACAATGCATCCTGTGGCACCCCTAGCCACGGTACTTCAGGAATTAACAGCGCGAGATACGCAACCCGTGTCCTCAACTTGTGAGACGGCACCGTACGTATCCCTTTGACGGGAAGGTACAACCCAATAACACTACCTTAAGATCAACCCTAAAGAAAGGTTTGGTCGTACGGTGCACCCTACTACCAACTCCCCTTCTTTCGGGCAAAAGGTTAAGCAATGATTTTATAAGTGACTATCCTAATGAGGTTATTATTCCTATGCAATCTTGCATAGTTTCCAATCATGGTCCAACTCTTGGTCCCTCGATCCAAGACTCTGGTAATAATATCTCTCTCACTCATCCCTACCCCTAACTCGGATTCTACCAACACTCTTGGCCCACGGTCAACCTACATTGGTTAAGATCCGTCGACGCCCGAGGTGAGATCTATCCATTTTACTCTAAGGGGGTAGGATGTGGTCTTGATGGTCGATGACCCTTAGGGTAATTATATCACCGTAGATGAGCACAACAACTGCGTATTAGCTAAGAAGCTACATACGAGTAACCAAAAAACACATACGAGCTAAACAGCTACGTATAGGACCAATAGATACATACGGGCCAGTCGAGCCACACATGAGACAACAACATACATACGAGCCAAATAAGTCCCGTATGAGACCAACAGCTACATACGGGCCAGTCGAGCCGCGTATGAGACAACAACATACATACGAGCCAAATAAGCCCCATATGAGACCAACAGCTACATACGGGCCAGTCGAGCCGCGTATGAGACAACGACATACATACGAGCCAAATAAGCTGCGTATGAGACCCACAGCTACATACGGGCCAGTCGAGCCACGTATGAGCAAAACCACATACAAACAACCATTAAGGTAGTCAAACCTAGAAGCAACCAAACGTGCTTACTAGCAAACTTTATCTTCTATAATTATAAGCAACAGAAGAATCTACTAAAATCAACTTAGCATGGGTTTCTTCTACAATCAACCCATCATGGCATACCTACTATAATCAACTCAACATGAGTTTCTTTCTAAAATCGACTCAACATGATAGGTTCTACGGGAACGTCACATAGGCATGAATGGGTTCTTCACACAACTCAAGCATGGTGTTCTACTACAACTGAACCATGGGTTTCTTTCTATAACAATTCAAGCATGGATTCTTACTATATCACAAGTGTGGGTTCTTTTTCTACAACAATCCGAATCCATAGGATGGGTTCTTTTTACTCACTACTACTAACAACTAGGATGGGCTCTTTTTAGCATACACCAATAATATAGCCCTAGGAATGGGTTCTTCCTCAACCTACAACACGTAATCCACAAAAGGTGTGATCTTTTAACCCACTACCACTAACAACATCCAAAGATTGTTTCTTTATCATACTGCAACTAACATAATCATCAAGTTGGGTTCTTTTAGCATCCACAATTTACTCAACTCTCAAAATGGGTTCTTTCTCAACCTCTAACAATTCATACCCAAAAGATGGGTTCTTTTAACATCAACAATTTACTAAACCCTCAAATGGGTTCTTTTCTTCACCTACACAAGCAGTATCCTAAGGATGGTTCTTTCTACACATACATAAGTAGATAAGGAAAGCAAGCAACTAACTTAGAAGTAGAGAATCCTCACATACATAACAAATCCATTCTATAGGTTTTATATACTCAAGGATAGTAAATTTCCCCATACGCCTCATCCATAAATCATGTCACCTCTTCAGTTCATCCAACTTCTTTAAAATGTCCATTAGGTATATAGAACCATATACACCATATCTTGATATCCTCATATAATTGTAACTCATCCCCATATACACATATATGTTATTCAATCCTCCCTTAAACATCACTTCATAAATAAATCATACTCACTATATTCTTACAATCACAAGATACGTAATAAATCGACTCACATAATTCTTAACATACAAAAACACGTAATAAATTAACACTCACTATTTTTCTTCAAACACAACAATATATATAAATAAATTAAACTCACTATATTTCTTAACACACAAAAATACGTTAATAAATTAACATTCACATATCCTCCAAACCACACAAATATATAATAAACCAACTCACATATTCATCAAACCACAAAATATATAAATATACTAACTCACTATATTTTTATAATCACAAAATACATATAATAATATAACTCACATATATCTTTAAACCATGAAAATATATAAATAATATAACTCATATATATCTTTAAACCATGAAAATATATAAATAATATAACTCACATATATCTTTAAACCATGAAAATATATAAATAATATAACTCACATATATCTTTAAACCATGAAAATATATAAATAATATAACTCACTATATTTTTATAATCACAAAATATATAAATAATAATATAACTCACTATATTTTTATAATCACAAAATATATAAATAATAATATAACTCACATAATTTTTTAACACACAAAAACACACAATAAATTAACTCACATATTTTGCGAAGATCCAAGCGCCGTGCCACCTCACGTCCAAGGTCGTGAATATATCCTATCACCAAATTTCAAGCAATTAAAACTCAAATAATTCAACTAATCACAAGAGTAAATAATCGCTATTCCAAATATCACACAAGCGTTTATTGAACGCTTGGGATATACACGTGTGATGCACGTGATAATCTAATGCCTATGGTATTTTCCATCCCCAAATAATTACTAAATCGCCCCCAAAGTATTCTAGTAGCTCAACTATAATTTCTACTACTATCCGAGAATTAATTCATATCCATATAATTCTCTTTTACAAACTCAAATCCCTAATTTACTAACAACTCACAATCTCTCTAATAACCTACTAATTTCTCCCATCTACAATTTCCAACATCTCAAAATCTCTCTACCCTAACATTCCTACTCAATAAAATTAACTCAACTAAATTCTATACAATAAAATAGTTAGGGTTTTACCTTCCCGAATCCAATCGAAAATCCGACGCTACTACGATGTCGAGAATCCTTCCATTAGTCTACCCCTAATTTTAATTTGGAATCCATGGAGAATCGGAGGAGATTTGAGGTGGGGAGGTATCATCGATGGGTTCATTTTTGGGTTTGTTTTGATCGGGATGAAGAAGAAGAACGAAGGAGGAACAAGGAAATGGGTCGGGGTTTCTTTGGGTTCGGTATCGAACCAGGAAGGGAAAGAAGAAGGGAAGGAGAAGGAAGAAGATGGAGGGGGGTCGGGGCTTCTTCCGATCGCCGGCATGGACGGGAGAGGGAGGAAGGGAGATTGGGGTTTTCTTTGGGTCGGTTTGGGAACGAACGGGAAGAAGAAGAAGGGAAGAAGAAGGAGAAGGAAAGCAGAGAGAGAAGGGGTTTTTTGTAAAAAGGGAAATAAACAATAATAGACGATAAATATCTAAGGGAATGTTTCGTATAAGCCCTCTAGCTTTAAATCATTCCAAATAAGACCCAACTCTCTGCTCTTAATAATCCAAACAACACAAAATACATTAAAACTACTTTGTAATAATCCGTATAAAAATAATTTAAATTCGAAAACAATAATGAAATAAAGTAGACAATATATCTTATATTTCTCAATTAAAAGTAATTATTATCGGAAAATACATAATCGCGCGAAATTCTCAATCGCGCACACATTTTGATGCAAAATAGTCTTATGCTATTTTTCGGGTCGTTACAGCCAGCCACGCCCGCACCGTCTCTCCCTGAGAACATGTGCTGGAGCTCGGCGTCGGCTCCAAGCAAGGCAGGTACCTTCTTCAAGGCACCGCGGCCTTGACGCTCGGCGGCGACCCTCTACTACGCCCGCAATTGTCTTTCTCACTGGTATGGGGGCTCGGCATCCGTTCTTTGCTCGGTTTGGGCTTCTTCAAGCTCAACAACCTATGTACGAGGCGATATTCGCCAGCCACGCCCGCACTGTCTCTCCCTGAGAACATGTGCTGGAGCTCGGCGTCGCCCCGAGCAAGGCGGGCACCTTCTTCAAGGCACCGCGACCCTGACGCTCGGCGGCGACCCTCTGCTATGCCCGCAATTGTCTTTCTCACCGGTATGGGGGCTCGGCATCCGTCCCTTGCTCGGTTTGGGTTTCTTCAAGCTCATCAACCTATGTACCAGGCAACATCTGCCAGCCACGCCCGCACCGTCTCACCCTGAGAACATGTGCTGGAGCTCGGCGTCGGCCCCGAGCAAGGCGAGTACCTTCTTCAAGGCACCGCAACCTTGACGCTCGGCGGCGACCCTCTTCTACCCTTGCAACTGGTTTTCTCGCAAACATGGGGGCTCAACAAACCGGAGCAAGGCCACAACTTTCTTCAACAAAGCCGCTCGACCGCTACGCTCGGTTACGACCTACAACCATGTGTTCACAAAATTTTATTAAGGTTTAGAGCGTCCGCCTTTGGCAGACGCCCCGAGACTCGAGTTGAATTATTGACCACCCTATCACCCGCGAACAACTCGGGGTTTACGGCTTTTACAAGCCTAAACCCCGAACTGTTCGAGGATGGCAGGGGGGCCATCGACCCGCTGCTCTCTCCGTCCCGGAACAAACGCTCCGAACCTTCGAGCCTTTCAGCTGACCCTTCTCTCGCCCCCGAACAACTCGGGGTTTACGGCTCTTACGAGCCCAAAACCCCGAACTATTCAAGGACAGCAGAAGAGCCACCACGCTTCGGCTCTCTCCGAACCCCCGAACCAATCGCTCGGCCCACTGCTCACCAACGAACAACCCGGGGTCTCACGGCTCTAAATACCCTAAACCCCGAATAGTCCGAGGGTGATCGGTGTGCCTCCGATCTGGAGTACTCGGAAACATTTTATTCTCTAGGCGCCCGCCTTCGGCAGGCACCCGAGTTAGATGACTCACTACCTGACAACCAACAAGGAGAGTGGGGATTATATAGCCTCCTGAGGCCCCCATTTATTGCATCTGGGAATACGAAACGACGGAAGGCGAAACGTCGCCATAAATATCCATGGGAATGCAAAACGTTGCCAGTTATAGCTTATCGAAAAGCTAAACGTCGCGAAAGTCATGCCCGTTGCAATAAGTCACCTCGGAGCCGACCCTTCACAACGAGCACGGCAACCGTCCCTAGCAACCAAGACAATCAGAGCACGAAAAATCAAATGTTCTTATTGATTACTCATTGCTTACAACTCAATAAACGTCGGTACAAATACAAGGAAAAAGCTCACAACTCACTCGCACTCGGCTGGGAACTCGAATCCAGGACTCCTATCACGCTCAGCCGGACCGGCCTGGAAAGATACTCCCGCCACCGAGCTTCCTGCATCTTTAGGCTGTGCCCCATCCGACAGAAATATCGGAGACCGCCCCAGGGTCAAATTGCTGGCCACTTCAATCAGACCAGCGCCTAACACCAGCTTCAGCCTGCGAATCTCCAACTCCTTCTCGACTACGGCCTCACGAAGGAAAGACTCCGAAGCCGACCCCCCGCTCGAAGCATCCGAGAGGGACCGGTCCGTCTCGATTACCCACCAGTCCTGGTCGGCTATGGCCTTCTTCAGGCACGCCACCTCCAAACTGAGCTCCCTGGACCTGTTCAGAAAATAGTTAACGGCGGTGGCTCGGTCCCGAGCCTGCTTCTGTTGACGAGCTAAAGCTGCCTCCGTGGCCTCCTCCCCCGCTCGAACTAGAGGTACCTCGGCAACAACGGGGAGGGCGACACAGGTCCCGTGCGTCTATCAAAAGACGAGAACAAACATCACAAAAACACAAGTCTGGAAGGGTCGGCCCAAAAAAGTAAATTTCATTTCTTTCAAAAGTTTGATACAAAAGCCACGGTGGCCAGTCCGCGTAAGGCATTTACATCAAAACGAGCAAAAAGAAAAAAGACTATCCTATTCTTGAGGGGGGGTGGCACCTCGTCGTCGACCTGGTCGCCCCCCGCTTTGTCGCCCCCCGAGGTGGGAGGAAGGTTCGGCGCCCTTCCATAGTAGAGATGGTCCACGTTCTGCTCGGGGTAGATCTGCTTAAAGTGGGACTTGGCCTGTTCGTACGCCTCGTCCTGTGCTACCATCAGAGTCTCCCCCAAGGCCGACTCCATCTCCTACAGTGCCTTCCTCCCCTTCTCTGCCTCGGCCGCGATCTTCGCCTCAAGATCCTCCCAGTCCTGCTTATGAATTTTGCAGAGCGACTCTATCTGGGCCTTGTGGACGACCACCATAGCCCGGGCATCTTTCAGCTCATCCGTGCCCTTGTTCAGTTCACGGAGGTACTTCTCCGCATTCTGCCTCTCGATGTATATCTCCTTCTCCAAGCACTTGTGGAAGTGCTGACCATGGAGCATCGCCTGTCCGAAGAGAGAAAGATCAGAAAAAACTCCAAGTTAATGAGAAAAGCGGAGCCAAGCCAACTTACTGAGAGGTGTCTCTGGCACCATCGCATGTAGGCCTGGTCCGCCGTCTGCATCGCCAAGGCCATCGAATCGTGCTCGGTGGCGGCCTTCGTGACGAACTCGACCGCCACAGGCCCATCAAGCAGAGAATCCCCCCACACGATCGACCAATGAGGGGAAAAGGGCAGCATACCCTGCTTGCGCACCATCTCTGCGGCGGTCGGCCGAATAGGGGGGAGCCCTTTTCCCGGGGCATCCACTGTCTTGCCCGAACCACTCCTGGCGTCCCGAGCCGCCCTCGACGACTGGGAGCGGGGAGAGTGGTGCCTCTTGGCCCTCTTCGCCGGGGAAGGCCCCTCGGCCACTGGGGCCGGTGCCTTGGAGGACCCCCCGGCCTGTGCAGCCAGCTTCTGCTTCTCGGCCGCTATCCTCTCCTGCTCGGCCTTCTTCTTCTTCTCTATCCTCGTCTTCTCGGCGACAGCAAGCAGTATCTTCTTCGCGTCCGCCTGTTGTGTTGTCATCCCTGCAAAAACAGAAAGGAGAAGAGCTAACGTTAATACGAAGGCAGGAAAATGAACATATTCGGAAAGAAACATACTAGGGTCGGCGGGACTCAGTCCGGCCCGGGCGAGGTGTATCTTGGTCACTCGAGGCCATGCGATACTGTGCCCTCCGACTATCTTCTCCACCCTTTTCCACTCCTTGGCGGTCAAGTCGCTCCGCTTCGGAGGCTTGTGGTTCGGCTTGATGAAGTTCCACCTGGTCGGAATTCCCCAAGACCCCTCCGTCCGAACCACGAAATATTTTTCTTTTCACCCCTTTATGGATTCCGGATGACTGTGCATAACATTCTTATGCAGCCTCGGTGAAAAGTAGAAAATCCCCTCCTGGTCTACGAGCGAGTCGATCCCAAGAACAGCTCGGAAATACGTCAGCCTCGGCGTCACTCCCTTCTCTTGGCACTTTAGTATGAAGCAGACTAGATGCTTCTAAGAGTTCGGACCATAGTGCATAGGGCACAGCCCCACCCACTTCAGAACCCTCTTAACGAATGGATGCAGAGGCAGCCTCAGCCCCGAGAGGAAGGCGTCCTCGGGGAACATACAGTAACCCGGCGCCAGAGCCGTGGTGGGCCGAATACCTAGGCTCGGAATGAAGATCTCGAAGTCCCATGGAATATAGTAGGCGGCCCTAATAATGTTCAGATATTCCGCCTTCAAAATGCTCGGGATGCTATCAGCGCAAATCTTCACCCGAGTGTCTTTGCCCGGCACTGGAGGGATCGGTCCGATATCCTTAATGTCATCGGGATACATCCGAATCGACCCTGGATTCTTGAAGGAGACCGGGGGAAACTCGAAACCCGGTCTCGGTGCGTACTCATCTGGTGAGGAAGGATTATGTGGTATGGTCAAGACTTTCTTCTTCCGACGAGGGCGGGCCTTCCGCTCGGGAGACGGCATCGACAAAGGGGGAAGGGGTGGAAGATCTTCTCCGACCCCGGTCGCCCTTCCAGTCGTGCCCTGACCAACGTCTCCTTGGGCAGCCTCCCGTTCGTCGACCTCATCCTCCTCATCTTCCTCGTCACCCTCGGCACCCTGATCATCTTCGTCTTCCTCCTCGCCCTCGGTGCCTTCCCCCTCCTCTTCCTCATCGTCTTCCTGATCCTGCTCCTCCTCGTCCTCGCCGTCCCCTTCATCCTCTTCCTCCTTTTCACCCTCATCCATGGGCTCCTTTCCCGGCCTTCTGGACCTCAGCGGAGACACCACGAAGACTACGTCATCACCATCGTCCGACCCAGGGTCAGTCAGAACCTCCTCCTTCACCTTATACTTACTCAAGGACAAGGACGTCTCCTGCTCGGATTCCTCTGCGGAACGGCCTGACGAGCTAGCCACGGAACCGGACTGAGTTCGCGACATTACTAAAAAGAAAGTACTAACCTGGAGCGTAGAAATTTACGGTCACCGGAAAGTATCGCTGACGGCAAGTAAGATTCCCTCTCTGGTTAAAAATTAGAAAGTGAGTAATAAAGTGAAGATGAAGAAATGAGGGAGGGGGAGGGGGTTTTAAAGGGGAAAAGCGACTCCTCAATTTCTGCAAAAAGATCTGGCCGCTGGATCTTAACTATCAAGATCCAACGACCACCAAGATCTGGAAACACTTTGATCTTTGTGCCCTTGACGTCAGCAACAGGCATAAAATTACCCCACTACCCCTCCACCTTTTCTCTCCAAATAGGCTTTTTTCGACAAGTCAGAATGGTCGACGCTCGGATAGAAGCGCGAGCCAATAATTTCCCTTCTATTTCACAGAAGGGTCGACGCTCGGATAGAAGCGCGAGCCAATAATTCCCCTTCTATTTCACAGAAGGGTCGACGCTCGGATAGAAGCACGAGCCAATATTTACTTTTCTATTTTACAGAAGGGTTGACGCTCGGATAGAAGCACGAGCCAATAATTCCTCTTCTATTTCATGGAAGGGTCGACGCTCGGATAGAAGCGCGAGCCAATATTCCTCTTCTAATCTTCACAGAAGGGTCGACGCTCGGATAGCACCGTGAGCCCCAACGACCCTCCTTTGATTCAGAGAGGCTCGGAGCTCGGATAGCACCGCGAGCACCAACTGCCCTCCTTTGATTCAGAGGGGCTCGGAGCTCGGATAGCACCGCGAGCCCCAGCTAGCCACCTTTAATTCGGAGGGGCTCGGAGCTCGGATAGCACCACGAGCCCCAACTGCACTCCTTTGACTCAGAGGGGCTCGGAGCTCGGATAGTACCGCGAGCCCCAAACTATCCTCCTTTGTTCAGAAGGGCTTGGAGCTCGGATAGCACCGCGAGCCCCATGAGCCCTCCTCTTGTCACGAGGGACTCGTCTGCCGACCCCTAGTGCTCGACAAACCGAGCCCCAGAAGAAGACCTCGCCTCCTCCTCGCTATTCCAACTAGCGAAGAGATCGTCCACCGACCCTTGGTACTCAACAAAACGAGCCCCAACAGGACCTCAACGCCCCTTTGCTTTTCCGACAAGTAAGGGCCCTCGCCTGCCGAGCCCAGACGCTCGGCAAACCGAGCTCCAACCCGACAGACCTCGACATCCCCTCGCTCTTCCAACTAGCGAGGGGATCGTCTGCCGACCCTTGGAGCTCTTCTGCTGACCCCCAGGGCTCGTCTGTCGACCCTAAGGCTCGGCGAGCGTTACTCCGACTTCTACATTGAGCATCTCGCACAAACTCCAATAAGGGATCCCTTCCTCCTACCCCCTGGCCTCTTCTGGAAATAGCAAAACCTACTTTCTCACCGCACCTTCCACCTTGCTCTTCCTACAGAGGCGAAGAATCACTCCTACATGGCTGGTTCACCCAGCCCTACAGGAGTGTGGGGCTTGTGATATGGGTCAGGAATAACGTGGCCCGTCCTGGGCCACAGGATCCCCTCAGGATGCGCGCTCCTTCTGATCCTTCAGATCTGCCACGTCAGCGCCGGAAAACCGCCTGGGCCTCTGCCACGTCAGCCCGGAAACTGCACCGGCGTCTGCCACGTTAGCCCTATACCGCTCGGTTTTCCACCGCTTCAGCCACACGGGCAACCGGGTCCAGACCCGGCCCCAAACGGGTCCAGACCCGGTTGGCTTCTTCTATAAATACCAGACCCCTACTCCTTCTCCAGGTAATCAAAACTTCTGCACTCAAACCCTAGTTACTGTTACTCTCCCTTAGTGACTGACTAGATCGTCGGAGGGTCTGCCACCGGGACCAACCCCGGTGTTCCGAGACCGTCTGTAGGTACACGAGACCCTCGGATCCGACCCTAAAGATCCGAGCCGAGCATCAGCCTCCACCTTAATACCGCCTACCCAGTACCGTTCGTCCAGCCGAGGGTCGTCTACATAGGAGTCTCCTCCTTCAATACAAATCGAGTAAGAACTCACGCCTGGTGCATCCACACGTCTTACAAAAACAAACCGCATCAATATGAAAAATCTTGTAAATCAACAATTATGTAGCTCAAGTTTGAATAGTATGATAATAATTAGTTGTAAATAAAAGTCCATGTTTCTATAAGTAGGAATATATATATATATATATATATATATATATATATATATATATATAGAGAGAGAGAGAGAGGCTTCTTACATTGCAAACGGGTTTGTGTGCACAGACTCGTGCGAACTTTAATCTGGGTCGTTGGATCTTTGACCAACGGCCCATATATTTTTTATAATATTTAGCTTTAACCCGTCGTAGGGAACGACGGGTTAAGGCTAAATATTATTAAAAAAAATATAGCCTTAACCCGTCATTCCCAACGACGGGTTAAGGGACTCTGAATTCATATAGATCTGCATACAGATCTTCTTCTTCGACGACTCTCTTTCTCTCCCATTCTGTTTTCTTCGACGAACCCACAGCGAAAAAAACCCTAATCCTTGATCTAAATCGAAATTAGCCCTCCTCCGTCCGTTCCCCCTCCTCTCTCCCAATATCTACTCCAAACATTGAAACCCAACTCTCTCTCTTCTCCTCTTCGAAACCAAATCGAAACCCTAGTTTGGCCCCAAATTGAATCATTGTCTAAATTCAGACTTATTTTGTATGGTATTGACTATTTCTTTACCTCAGTAGATATATTTGTGTTTATTTTTCAATTTGTGTATACTAAATTATTTAGAAAGTGGGGAAAAATTATTTGCCCTAGTAGATTGTAGATGTAGAATTGGAAAGACTTTTAGTATATTCAATTGCCGAAAATTTTTGTTTGCCTTAGTAATTTGTAGAACTAGAATTGTATATACGAAATTATTTAGAAACTTTTCAGTGCGATTATGGTTGAAAACCTTGCAAACGAACGTAAAAAAATACGAAACTTTGCGAGTAGGTTGGTCTCACGTAGTACAAGCCACCCCAAGTTTTAGAAGTGAGTTTTGACTCACGGTTCGAAAGATACGGCCGCGTATCGCTTTTGGTTGAAAAAAACCAAGTAAAGCGGTACGCGGCCGTATCTCGCAAACCGTGACTCGAAACTCGCTTCTACAAGTTCGGGTGGCTTGTGCTATGTGAATTCGACCGAGTTGGAAAGTTTTATAAATTTCGGATGCCGTTTGTGCGGTTTTCTCACGTTCCTCGCATTAGAAGTTTGTGACTTAGAATTTTTTAAGTGCGGTTAGATTAGAAAACCCTTCAAAGGATATCCAAAAAATTCAAAACTTTGCGAGTAGGATGATCTCATGTAGCACAAGCAACCCGAGCTTGTATAAGTCAATTTTGACTCACGGTTAGAGAGATACGGCCGTGTATCGCTTTCGGTTGAAAAAAAGCCAAATAAAGTGATACACGGCCGTATCTCTCGAACCGTTAGTCGAAACTCACTTGTATAAGTTAGGGTGGCTTGCGCTACGTGGATTTGAGTAAGGTGCAAAGTTTTATTAATTTTGGATGCCGTTTGTGCGGTTTTGTCACGTTTCTCGCATTAGAAGTTAGTGACTTAGAATTTTTTAAGTGTGATTAGATTAGAAAACCCTTCAAACGACCTCCAAAAAATACGAAACTTTGCGAGTAGGATGATCTCATGTAGCACAAGCAACCCACACTTGTATAAGTCAATTTCGACTCACAGTTAGAGAGACACGGACGTGTATCGCTTTCGGTTGAAAAAAACCCAAATAAAGTGATACACGGCCGTATCTCTCGAACCGTTAGTCGAAACTCACTTATACAAATTATGGTAGCTTGCACTACATGAATTCAAGCAAGGTGCAACGTTTTATAAATTTTGGATGCCTTTTTTTGGGGCTTTCTTACGTTCCTCGCATTAGAAGTTATTGACTTAGAACACGTTTAGTGCAGTTATACTAGAAAACCCTTCAAACGACCTCCAAAAAATACGAAATTTTGCAACTCAGATGGTCTAACGTAGATCAAGCAACCCCAATTTATAGAAGTGAGTTTCAATTAACGGTCCGAGAGATACAATCGTGTGTCGCTTTTGGTTATAAAAACACCAAATACAGCAGTACACGATCGTATCTCGCATACCGTGAGTCGAAAATCACTTCTGCAAGTTACTAAGGCTTGTGCTAGGTGAATTAAAGTTACGGTTTTGTGACGTTTCTCTAATAATATGTAAATAAAGTTAGAAAGTTATCATCACATTCCGTAACGGGTTTAGTAGCCATAAATGTTCTCCTTTTCACGGTTTCTTAGGTATGGACAGTTTTGAAGGAAGTTCAGTTGCCGGAGAGAAATTTGTTCGTGCACAACAAATTCCCGAGTTTCTTCCTCATGTTGACGAGCACCTAAAACCGAAGATTGGTATGACATTTCCCACTCTAGAGAAAGCGAAAAAATTTTATTCATCATATTACAAATGTGAGGGATTCTCTATGTGTAAGGGTGGAAATAAGTACAAGGAAAATGATATAGTGGATAAATCATATGTTTGTAATAAAGCCGGGGAGTCACCGAATAATCAGAATGAAGCTAGATGAGGAACAACTTCTAGAACGGGTTGCAAAGCTTTCGTTAGTGTCAAACTAAACCCACAAAGTAATTCACAAAGTAATTTGTGGATTCTTTATTCATTTAATGAAGCACACAATCACGAATTTACTTCACCCGATAGACGTCACTTGCTACCTCGAAACCGTGAATTGACAAATACAGATAAAAAAGTAATTGGTCAACTTACCAAAGCTAATGTCCTTGTATGCAAACAAATGCTATTCTTCGAAGGTGCAAGTGGAGGTAACGAAAAAATTGGTTTCACTGAAACCGATGTCAGAAATCTTAGGAGAGACAAGATGGAAGGTTTAAAAGGACACGACGGGCAAATGCTACTTGAGTTCTTTGAATCCAAAAAGGAGACCGATCCTTTATTCTATTTTGATTACCAATGTGATCGCGAAGGGCGATTCTCCCATTGTGTCTGGGTAGATGGTATCGGTAGAAAGAATTATGAAGTATTTGGGGATGTTCTCTGCTTTGATTCTACCTACAACACAAACCGATACGGGATGTTGTTCGTACCATTTGTTGGATTCAACCATCATTGGCAATCAATATTCCTAGATTGTGGGTTTATCCCAAATGAGAAGGCATCCTCATTTGAGTGGTTCTTTGAAAAGTGATGAGGAGTAATGACCCATGATCCGATGAACATCGTGACAGATGAGGATCGTGGAATAACTTCTGCAGTTTCTAATATTTTTCCAACCACGTCACATAGATATTGCATTTGGCATATTTTGGATAAGTTACCGCATGAAGTGCGTATGCTGAATAACGTTGACGAGTTCAGGGATGCTTTGAAGACTATCATTTATACGGCGGAATATAAAACAGAATTTGAACAGAAGTGGAAAAATTTGATTTTCCAGTACAAACTTGAGAATAACAAATGGTTGAAGGAAAAATTTGAGATCCGCGAGAAATGGGTTCCCGTGTACGTAAGAGACTCATTTTGGGACGGCATGTTGAGTACCCAACATAGCGAATCGCTACATTCATCCTTGAAGCACCATACTCATAAGAAGTACTCATTACATGAATTTACCGTCATCTTTGACCGAGTCTTAGTAAAACAAAGACACGATGAACTTAAAGAAACACATCGTAATCGCGAGGAGATGCCAAAATTGAAGACCGAATGGGCATTGGAATCACAAATTGTAACGCCCCGAATCCCAAATACACTGAATTCGAGATGTTCTACAGGATCTTTGTGCTTCCTTTAGTACAATTTTACAAGGAAATTCATACTTTTCACTTTACATCAGAGTTTACATCAATATTACATTTACATTGCACAGCGGAAGTAAAATTTACAACAATGAAACAATGTACAACAACATTGAGACATCTTTAAGCATTTGTTCCTCTTTAATCTTTTTCATGCCATTCATCCTGCATACAAAACTGTGGGTATGTCAGTTTATTCAACCGACGATAATTATACATGGCCATCCTCTCTATGCCAGAAACAGTATAACGATTCTCATTTCTTAACAGATCACAAACTTGTTCATATATCAAAATGAAGTAAATAGGAAATTCTTAATGATGTCGTGTCGTGATCGTGCACTTAATCCTTAATGCAATTATTATATTAGATGACACTAATGCGCACTTGTTCGGATTCTATGCATCCCATACTACATAGGTCCGAGGGCAAGCCTCTTATTCGTTCTTCATCTTTGTAGGGTTCAATCCCTCGCCATGACTTAATCTACTACTGTAACTATGGTGAGTATCCTAGATGATCTATGAGCACAAGCTCATGTACAGAAAACCTGGAGGGGAACCCCACGCCATGTCTTGACTCATCAAGCATGCATTCTGTGGCAATTCAGCATCCTTCATGGCACACGATCCTCTTGCAGTCACCAAACATCCCACAAGAGTGACTAGAGTCCGATCATTCTGAGCTGTGCCCACGCCATGTCTTGACTCATCAAGCATGCATTCTGTGGCTCACACACCCGCACCGTAAACCCTAGTTCTCATACTCGTATTTTTCTCTCACTTTCATCACATCTTCACTATGCACTAATCCTTAGTTTTTATTAGAATCATGAACCAAAAATCAAAGCTCTAGAGTTAGCCTCTCCACTAAACCGGACTTATTCATTCATTCAACATGACCAACCTTGGTCTTTCTTTCCAATTTTCATTTCATTTCATTTCCAATGCCGGGGGAGACTTAGCTACTCTTTTGTTTCAATTTCCAATTCACAACTTCCAATTTGAGCATTTCCAACTCATGAACTCATTTTTCATTACCTTAACATCATGTTCTTTAGCTTTCATATTCATTTAATTCTCAATTCAAATCTATGATTCATTTCATTTAAATTCATACAACAACAAATAGAGTTTACCAACATCAACCATAAGATTCCCAACATAAATCAAATAAGATTTCTGACATATCAAGTATTCTGGGCAGTCGACTTGGGAAAGGTCCAGTCGACTTGTTTAGTCAAATCAAGTTCTTCATAACTGCTCGGGAGAGTCGACTGCTGCACATGGCCAGTCGGCTTCTCCGCAATTTTCCATGTTCAAAATATCATTCACGTGACAGTCGACTGTCATTCCATCAGTCGTCTGTCTTGGGGTTTTAATTACAATTCTCATACTCAGCCCAGTCGACTTGCTGCTTGCATTAAGTCGACTGAACAGGTTAACATTTGAAATTTAGGAATTATCTTCCCTCTGTTCTCACATGCATCATTGTGTCACATTACAATATATTCATGCTGCATAAACACATAATTTCTCAGTGATATGGCTAAAATTGGGGTTAAATCGGGACCGTCCAGATCGAGCACGAATCTTAAAGCACGGGGGTAAAAAGGTAATTTCACATACAGATGGATCCAAAACGGGTATTGGGCCTCCTTCTCACGAAACCAACCGCCCGCGAATAGATCCACTTCAACTGGGCACGGGTCCCGACCCGATACAAGCCCGGTCCACCAAGAGGAGAATCAGGGCGCTGATTTGATTAAATCAAATCAACAAACTTGATTGGCTCCCACCAGGGAATCAGGGTCTAACTTCCTAAAACAGAATAGGAGGATTTTTCTCCTAGCTGTTAGGCAGGAAATCAGGGCCCTAATCATTCCAGAAGGCGACTATAAATATAACCCCTCGACCACCAAGACCAGGTTAATGACTTTTTCACCACTTAAGCTCTTTCTTAATCTTTTACTGATTACTGACAAGAGCGTCGGAGGGTGCATCGCCGGAATCAACCCCGGTGTCTCGCACTTCCCTGCAGGTTGCGGAGAGAGCAAGAAGGCCGAGTCAGCTGTTCAGGTTTTCCTCGGATCCACAAATTCTATCTGTTTACCCCCACACCGAAATCAGCGGTAACAGATTGGTGCCGTCTGTGGGAAAACCACACGAACAGTCTCAGCCCATTCTCTGTCGTCATCTGCAGCCATGCCGCCGAAGAAGAACCGATCCAGAGGGTCGAACCATGGGGGCAACCCCACCGACCCGGCAAATGAAGCTCCGGTCAATCCTATCCTTCAGTCTGACCTCCCTCCGCTGACCCAGCAGGTCCCACCTCCTCCTCCTCCCAAGCAGCAGCCCAACAACGGTCCGTCCGGTCATAACGGTCGGAAGGAGAAGCAGCCTCTCAATCCGGGCCATGTCTCGGTCCACAACGGGTCCTCGAACTCGATGGCTTCTCATCACCCCGACCTCCGCATCACACTTCTGAACCGTCAGAAAGACGACGACCTCCGTACCCATCTTGACGAGAGGCGGGCCCGAGAGGGAGCCTCCCGCCAGCGTCAAGGTGAGCGGTCACCACGTCGTCGGGACGGCAGAAGGACACCGGAACGTAGAGGCCGAGCGGCGTCACCCGATCGCCGAAGGAGGAGGTCCCGCTCCCCCAGGGATCGGCGTCATCCGAGGGACCGGGAAGTGCCTATCAGCCGAGCCGAATTCCTCCAGTTCCAGGAGACCGTTCTGCAGGCCCTCAATCTCCGACAGAACGCCCAGAATGCTCAGAGGGTTCCGACGCCCCCCAGGGATCCCAGTCCTCGGCGCCGAACCCGAAGTCCTTCCCCGACTCCCAGCCAACAGCAGCGGCAACAGAGCCCTCGGCGGTCCCAGGAGTACCGGCACCGCAGTCCACGCTCCCCTTCCTATGAAGAGGAGTCCGGGGGGTCGTACGACTACCAGCGGAGGGACAACGCCCTCATCCGCCGTATCCATGAGGTGGAAAGGCGCATCGGCTGCATGGACAGGAAGGAAGAGTCCCGAGCAGGAACCTTCCGTCCCAGCCGACCCCCCTTCTCGCGGTCGATCATGGAGGTCCACATACCGAGGAGTTTCAAACCGCCGCAGTTTGAAACATACTCTGGGGAATCCGACCCGGTCGACCACGTCGAAAGCTTCAAGACCCTGATGCTGATCCACCAAGCTTCCGACGCGGTGCTCTGCAGGACCTTCCCTGCCACCCTCCGGGGGTCGGCTCGGGAATGGTATTCTAGGCTCGCCCCCTCGTCCATCTTCTCATTCGAACAGTTTGAGACACTGTTCATTACTCACTTCGTGAGTAGCCGACGAGCCGAGAAGACGAGTCTTTCCCTGCTGAACCTGCGGCAGGAGAAGCAAGAAAAGTTACGGGACTATGTGAAAAGGTTTACCGCGGAAGTCAGGTCAATTGCTTCCTTGGACCAGTCCGTGGCTACCGTGGCGTTCCAGTCGAACGTCCTTAATGCCAACCTCCGATCATCCCTGGCCAAGAAGCCCCCGCATGACTTCGCCGACCTCCTCCTGAGGTGCGAGAAGTACATCCGGGCGGAGGAGGCCGAAGCCCTTCCGAGCTTCGGGGGCACCGCCGCGGGGTCAAAGAGGAAGGCGACGGGAGAAGAAGGGTCCAAGAAAGCTCAGAAGGACATGGGCGGTCAGCACCGCCCTCCCCCCAGGTTCGAGAAGTTCACTCCCCTCACCACTAATGTCTCTACTATCCTCATGGAGGTAGAGAAGGAGGGAATCATCCCTCCAGCCCCGAGGATGCACACTCAGGCGAAGAGGAGGAACAAAGATAAGTGGTGTCGTTACCACCGAGACCACGGGCACGACACGAACGACTGCCGGGCTCTGAGAGACGAGATTGAAGCCCTCATTCGGAGGGGGCAGTTGACCAAGTTCGTGAAAGCTAACGACCGGACAGATCGGAACTCTCCTCCCCCTCGGGGGGCTAACAAGCGCTCCGAGCGGCGCGAGGAGACACCCGAGTTCGAGGAGGAACGGGTCCTGCACCTGATTCATGGAGGACCAATGGGGGGCTCCTCTAATTCCTCCCGAAAGGCCTTCGTCCGGGAGGTCAACTCAGTCCACAGTGCCCCTCCCCCGAAAGGTCTCGGCGTCCCTGTGTCTTTCTCCGATGCCGACCTCGAAGGAGTCCGAACCCCCCACTGCGATGCCCTCGTCATCGACCTCCGCATGGCCAACTTCAAGGTACAGAGGGTCTTGGTGGACAATGGGAGTTCGGTCAACATCCTATTCCTCTCGGCCTTCCAAGGCCTACAGCTGTCCCGCGACCGTCTCAAGCCGGCCGGTTACACTCTCCACGGGTTCACGGGGATCCCGGTAACCGTCGAAGGGGTGATAACCCTAGACGTTACTGCGGGAAGCACCCCTACCACCCGGACCGAGCCGATGGACTTCATGGTCGTCGACGTCCCGGCAGCATACAATGTCATCCTAGGCCATCCCGGCCTAGCCGCTCTGGAGGCTGTCCCCTCGGCATACCACTTGAAGATGAAATTCCCCACTCGCTCGGGGGTAGGGGAAGTCAGGGGAAGCCAGGAAACAGCTCGGAAGTGCTACATGACTTCCACCGGAGGACCAGTGCTCTCGCTCGAGACACTAGAGATCCCCGAGCCGAAGGCCCGTCCAACGTCCGAGCCGGCGGACGAGTTAGAAGAAGTACTCTTCTCCGACGAGGATCCGAGCCGAAAATTCCTCGTCAGCAAGTCCTTGCCGACCGTGCTGTTCTCCGACTTGGTGAGGTGCATCCGGGATAACCGCGACCTATTTGCTTGGTCGGCCGCGGATATGCCCGGCATCTCCGAGGACTTGCTCGTCCACCGCCTAAGCGTCGAACCGGGGTGCAAACCGGTTCAGCAGAAGAGGCGAAAGTTCGCTCCCGAGCGACAGCAGGCAATCAAGGAGGAAGTGGATAAGCTGCTGAAGGCCAAGTTCATCCAGGAGGTGAATTATCCCGAGTGGCTGTCGAATGTTGTAATGGTCAAGAAGTCCAATGGCTCATGGAGGATATGCATCGACTTCACCGACCTCAACAAGGCATGTCCGAAGGATCCCTTCCCTCTCCCGAACATCGACACCCTAATCGACGCCACCTCGGGCCATGAGCTCCTCAGCTTCATGGATGCCTTCTCGGGGTACAATCAAATCCGGATGTTTCCTCCGGACATCCCGAAGACCTCCTTCGTCACCGACCAAGGCCTCTACTGCTACCGAGTAATGCCGTTCGGTTTGAAGAATGCAGGCGCCACTTACCAGCGCCTCGTCAACAAGGTCTTCCAGCACCAAATCGGCCGAAACATGGAGGTGTACGTTGATGACATGCTCGTCAAGAGCATCCACTGCACCGATCATGTAGCAGACCTCCAGGAGGCCTTCAGCGTGTTGAGGAAGTATAACATGCAGCTGAACCCGAACAAGTGTGCGTTCGGGGTTTCCTCGGGAAAATTCCTCGGCTTCATGGTGAGCCAGCGAGGAATCGAAGCTAACCCCGAGAAGATTAAGGCCATATTAGACATGGCCCCGCCTCGGAACGTCAAGGAAGTGCAGAAGCTCACCGGTCGGCTCGCAGCCATCGGTCGGTTCCTCTCCAAGTCAGGGGAAAAGTGCCTCCCCTTCTTCAAAGCACTCCGGGGGGCTAAAGGATTTGAATGGGGCGAAGCACAGCAAGAATCGTTCGACCAGCTGAAAGCCTATCTGGTGAACCCCCCTCTGCTCAGTAAGCCGGTCCCGGGCGAGCCTCTCTTCATCTACTTGGCCGCTTCCGAGCAGACCTTGAGCGCTGTCTTGGTAAGAGAAGAGGACCGGACCCAAAGGCCCATTTACTACGTGAGCAAGGTGCTTCGGGACGCCGAGCTCCGCTATCCGAGGATAGAGAAGATAGCCTACGCTCTGGTCATGGCAGCAAGAAAGCTTCGGCCCTACTTCCAATCTCACTCGGTTGTCGTCCTCAAGCAGGTCCTCCACAAGCCGGAGACCTCGGGCCGGCTGATGAAGTGGTCCATAGAGCTGAGTCAGCATGACATCTCCTATCAGCCTCGGACGGCAATTAAGGCACAGGCTCTCGCCGACTTCATTGTAGAGTCCACCATCCCTGAGATCGGCCACGTCCCAAATGGGCCTCCCATTTGGACAGTCTTCGTGGACGGATCCTCTTGCAGTGAAGGAAGCGGCGCCGGCATTATCCTGAACGGCCCTGACAGCTTCGTCCTGCAGTATGCCATCCGCATGAACTTCAAGGCCTCGAACACCGAGGCGGAGTATGAGGCTCTCATAGCTGGTCTCGGACTCGCACGAAGTGCTGGGGCGCAGCGCCTTCGGATTCACAGTGACTCCCAACTAGTCGTGAACCAGGTCTTGGGCGAATATGAGGCCAGGGACGAGCGAATGGCGAAGTACCTCGCCAAGGTCCGGGACCTCATGGGCCGGTTCGAAGAAGCCATCATCCAACGGGTCCCCCGGGAGGAGAACTCACAAGCTGACGCTCTCTCGAAGTTAGCCTCGTCTTCTCTACAAGGTCTCGAACAGACCGTACTGATTGAAGTCCTCTCTAAACCGAGCATCGAAGACGAGACACCTAGCTCGGTGGAGTCATTGCCGGTCATGCTGCAGGACAATTGGATGAAGCCACTGATAGAATTCTTAAGGGATGGAGTTCTTCCCTCAGATCCCAAAGAAGCATGCCGAGTCAGAACTCGGGCCGAGCGCTATGTTTTGATCGAGGGCGTCTTATACAAACGCTCCTTCTCTCAAATAGATGGCCGACCTTACCTAAGGTGCCTCTCTCCGGATCAGGCCGAATATGCCCTACAGGAGCTTCATGAAGGCATCGGAGGGGCGCACTCCGGATTTAGGTCTTTGGCCCGGAAAGCTTTGAACTATGGGTACTTCTGGCCGACCCTTCTTCAAGATGCCGAGCGACATGTTCGGCAATGCAGCTCCTGCCAGAGACACTCCAACATCCGACGTCTCCCCCAGGCCAACCTCACCTCCCTATCGAGCCCTATCCCCTTTGCGATGTGGGGAATGGACTTACTAGGGCCTTTCCCTCCAGCTCCAGGTCAGCTCAGGTTCTTAGTCATAGCCATCGACTACTTCTCGAAGTGGGTCGAGGCCGAGCCCCTCGCCACTATAACCGAGAACAAAGTGGTGCAGTTCTTCTGGAAGAGCATCATATGCAGATTCGGCGTCCCCCGCATCCTCGTGACGGACAACGGGACTCAGTTCACTGGCACAGCATTCCGAGCCCTATGCGACGACCTCGTCATTCAACAGCGCTTCTCGTCCGTCTCACACCCCCAGTCGAACGGGCAGGCCGAGAATGCTAATAAGCAGATCCTCACAGGAATCAAGAAGAGGTTGGACAAGTGCTCCAAGGGTCTGTGGGTCGACCAACTCCCTAATGTGTTGTGGAACTACCGCACCAGCAGGCGGACGCCCACCGGAGAGTCCCCTTTCAACCTTACTTATGGGGCCGAGGCCGTGATACCCCTCGAGGTCGGAATACCTTCCCCTCGGCTCATAGCCTATGACGAAGCGCAGAATGCCAGGGACCTCAGAGGAAACTTGGACCTGATAGATGAACTGAGGGAAAGGGCATCGATTCGGCAGCAGAATTACAGAAGGAGGGTCGAGCTAGCGTACAACAAGAAGGTCCGACCCGCCAACCTTAAGCAAGGAGATTTGGTATTGAGAAAGCTAGCTATATCCCTCCCCAGTCAGAGGAGCAAGCTAGCTCCGAATTGGGAAGGGCCGTACCGGATCACAAAAGTTGTTCGGCCTGGAGCATACCGACTTGAAGACATGGATGGCAAAGAGCTTCCGAGGACCTGGAATGCCGACCACCTCCTGAAATACCAAGAGAGCGCTCCGGCGCCTCTCTAAGTAATCCGAGGTGTCGAACCATTCCTCTCCTCTGACTTGTAACCTGTCCCATAAATTCTACTATGTAAAACGGTTCGCCGTCAAATATCAATAAAGAAAAGTTCTATTATGTTTGTGAATTTGCATGTTTCTCTCCCCTCTTATTTAACCGATGGTTCGGAGTCCAACACTCGGCTCGACTTTACCTCCTCGGCTCGTCTCCGGACGAACCAGGGGTAGATCGCCGTTCGGAATTGCTCCCACAGCCGTTGAACTACACCGATGGTTCGGAGTCCAACACTCGGCTCGACTTTACCTCCTCGGCTCGTCTCCGGACGAACCAGGGGTAGATCGCCGTTCGGAATTGCTCCCACAGCCGTTGAACTACACCGATGGTTCGGAGACCAACACTCGGCTCGACTTTACCTCCTCGGCTCGTCTCCGGACGAACCAGGGGTAGATCGCCATTCGGAATTGCTCTCACAGCCGTTGAACTACACCGATGGTTCGGAGTCCAACACTCGGCTCGACTTTACCTCCTCGGCTCGTCTCCGGACGAACCAGGGGTAGATCGCCGTTCGGAATTGCTCCCACAGCCGTTGAACTACACCGATGGTTCGGAGTCCAACACTCGGCTCGACTTTACCTCCTCAGCTCGTCTCCGGACGAACCAGGGGTATATCGCCGTTCGGAATTGCTCCCACAGCCGTTGAACTACACCGATGGTTCGGAGTCCAACACTCGGCTCGACTTTACCTCCTCGGCTCGTCTCCGGACGAACAGGGGTAGATCGCCGTTCGGAATTGCTCCCACGGCCGTTGAGCTCCAGCGATGGTCCCGGGGTCCAACACTTGGTTCCTAGTCCATCTAAACTACTCCGGTAGGTCGATGCCGGACCTTCGTTCGAACGCAAAAGTCCGAACTCTCCTAACTACTAGCCGAAGACCGAAGACCCACAAATTCGGTCGGCTTCCGAGCAAGTGGCTTCCCGAGCATGTAAACGGGGAAAACACACTTTCCCCTCAACTTTCGTACGTGATCTCGATCAGACGGCTCAGATCAAGCCACCTGCGCAAAACGACAAGATAACGTTTTCTTGGGAACTGAGCCGCCTCGAGATTCGCACCTACGTTCGACGGCTCAGATCTCGCTACCTACTCTAAGCGACGAAATAACGCTTTCTTGGGTACAGAGCCGTGCCGTACCGTGTCAGATCCACTAAATGACAAAGAGCCGCACCCCTGGAGATCCATTCGGCTAAACAGACGCGCTCGGTTCAAAGATCTCGGCACGACCGATACGGTTATAAGCAAAGACAAACATGCAAAGCAACGAAAGGGAATTTTATTAATTGTCGGCGCATAATACAAAACATTCCATTACAAAGTGTTGGCAAACAAAACACACAATGCCCGACCCACTACAGTTGTCTCTCACATAAAAACATCCTCACTAAACTGTTCGTCCTCCTCGGCTGACAGCTCCTCCTTCTCCCCCCGGAGCCTCGCCATCACACCACGCAGATGCCACATCTCTCAGAGCAGGTCATCCCGCTCGGCGACGATCTTCGACTGAATGTGCCGAATGCTTTTGACCCGAAGAGCGTTGCTGAATGCGGTCTGCGGGTCTTCTTCCTCCCCTGCGAGGCTCAGCTCGACGATCTTATTCTCCAAGCGTTGGATCTCGGCTTCCCGGAGACTGAGGACCAACGAAAGGTGGTCCCACTCACTCTCGGCTCGGCGTAACTTCATATCGGCGCTCCTAGGGCTCAGAACCACTGTTCCAGAGGTGGCCTCGGATTCAGAGTCATCATTCGAACGCTCGGAGTCCGAGCCATGGATCGTCACAACAAGCTGAAAAAAGGAGAAAACGAATAACACAGTTTCAATACACTGCCGGAGTCTAACACTTGAAAATTTTTCAGAACTATTTGCATTCAGACATGATAGTGTTACAGACGGTCGGTCGACCCTACAGCTAAGTTGTTACAACGGTCAACAAAAATAGGAAAACGTCAGAATCAGAGCCTCTTCGGAAGGGGAATGCTTCGGTTTAGGGAAACACGAGGACGGCGAGGTCTACCCTCCGAACCCGACCCTAAACCAACGAAGCGCGACCCCCCTTCGCTACTAGCTCTAACTACGACGCCAGCCGAAGTCCCGCTCGACGAGGCGGCCGCACTGCTCTGAGCGTCGGCTGGACTCCGCCTGGTCAACGGCGAGCGCATCGCAAGTTCGTGAAACGTAATCCCCCTCTCGCTTTCTTCGCGAGTGCACGAAGTGCTGCGAACGTTAGCCCTGACCGGTGCCGGCCTGAGCGACGCGATCTCTTCCTCCAGTTCGATAATCCTATCCCTCAAGACGTCGTCCTTCGCCAACTTCTTCGGTCGCGGGGCCGTCAACGAGCCCGAGGCATTGGCGTTATCAGTCGCGAGCCGTCGGTAATGGGTGACTTCAATCCCCCTATCTATTGTGATCCTTCTGAGCCTGTCGACTTCGGCCGATAGCCTCTTGCGCTCGGTCGACGCTTTCTCCAGTTCGGAAGCCAGCTTCTCCCACTTCGCCAAACGCTCTTTTTCCGCCAGCTCCAAGTATTGGACCTCGGCCAAAAGGTCGTCATTCTTCTGCTCGGCGGTAATAAGCTCCCTACGAAGGTTCTCAACTTTGCCTTCGGGATAGGGGGCTGAAGAGCGCTTCCGGTACTGGTACAGCTCGCGACCATACCTCCGCAGAGCCGCCTTCGTATCCTCCAGCCTGCCGAGCAGGAGGTATCGCTTATACCGGCTCTGAGAGAGCTCGTCCTTCGTTTTCACCAGCTCCTGCCGAAGGTATTCAGCCTCCGTGATCGGACCGAATCCCACCTGAAATGCAGAGATAAATCCGAGGCCCAACACTTGGAGAAAGTTACGCCAAAACAAACACTAAGTCCGAGACTCAACACTTGGGCAAATTTTGGCCAAACAAAACATTTTTTCATTCAAAATTCGAAGAGTTCTACAACAGTGGTGGCCAGTCCGCAGTTAGGCTTACAAAAACAAAAAAAAAAGAGAGAAAAGAAGACAACCGAGTCAGGGGTCGACCTTTTTGTCGTTCGGGTCCGTCGACCCCTCGGCCTTGTCCTTGCCCTCGCCTCCGCCACCTCCTTCGCTCCAGCTCTCCTCCTCGGAGTCGTCCTCCTTCTCCTCCTCGGCCGCGGCCTTCCACGGGTCCTCGACGGGTTCCGTCTCCCCCTCGGGGCCGATCAACCCCTCGGGGACAACCTCCTCCCCTTCCACGAGGTCATAGAAGTTGTAGGAGGACGTGTCGAAGCCCGGGTTCTTGGCGACCACATGTTGCAAGGCACGGCCGTAGGCGTCCAGCATGTTCTGGATCATGTGCATCACGGCCTCCTCCTGCACGGCTTTCTTCACCCTCTTCACCTTCCTGAGGTGTTTGGCCTTGATCTTCTCGGCCCTCTTCCGAGCGTCCTCCGCCTCCGACTGAGCCTTGGCCAGCTCCTCCCTCAGGTCGGCAGCCTCCTTCACCGACGCCTCGAGCTTGGCCGCCGAATCCTTCAGCTCGGCCGCCTCCTTCTCCGAGGCCTCGAGCTTGGCCGCCGTATCCTTTGACAGCTGAACAGCATCGGCCAGCTACTTCTCCAGCCCCTCCACTTCGGTGGCCCTCTTCGTCGAAAGAAGCAACTCGGAATCAAGCCGCTTCGCGACCTTGACGCGTTCCGCCCTCTCCTTCTCCTTCTCCTGATCCTTCTTCGCCATCTCCTCGAGCAGGAAATTGAAGTGGCAGATGGTCTGAAAGAGAACAACAGAGTTACAATCCGAATCCAAGAACTTAGAAAATTTTCTAAGGAAGAAATTCAGATGAAGAAGAAATTAGCCTACTTACCGACATGGTATCCCGGGCGATCTGCATCACAGCGTCCCCTGCCATCCCGGCCTTCAGGGTCGCTCGATCCTTCGGGGTCGGCAAGTGCCTTATCGCCTCCATGCAGATGTTCCCGTCTCCCAGGAAACCATCGGCGTTCATCACCTGCCAGTCGGGGACGAAGATCTGCTTGTGACGCTCGGTCAAGATCTTCTCCGCCTCGGCAGTGAGGGGCGGAACCTGCATGGACAGCGCATCCTTCACCCCGAACACGCCGCTCGACGAACCCGGAGCGTCCGTCCCCGGGGTCGGCACAGGTGCATCCGAGGTAGGGGGATCGGAGACAATGGCCTCCCCTGCTCGGGGACCACGACCTTCGTCGGAGAGACGAGGACCTCAATCTCCCCCTCCTTGAGGACCGCGACCTTCGGTTGGTCGGCAGTCTTTGCGACCGAGGGCTTCTTCGAAGCCCGACTGTCCTGAGGCGCTGCCGACGGCCTCTTCTTCTTCTCCTGCTCTGCCCGGCCCTTCGCCACCAGAGCCTTGTAATCAAGCTTCATTGTCTCTGCAAAAGCCGGATGGAAAAACTTAGAAAATTTTTCATGAACTTTAAACAAGGAGTATAAATACCAGATGCATACGAGGGTCGATCGGACTGAGACCCCCACGGAACAGATGCTCCTCCGTAATATCCTTCCATCTTAGCACTGGCAGGGCGAGAAGCTTCCTCTGGACCTCAGCCTCCTCGGCATTCAGCGGGACATCCTTCTTTGTACGCTTGGGCAAGCCGTCCGCCCAGACTGTCGGTATCACCCACGGCGTCAGATTTCGGACGAGGAAGTATTTATCCTTCCAATGTTTGATCGAGTCCGGGTTCTCGATCAACTTAACTCCCGTCCGAGGAGAAAGGAAAAACCTCTGCTCGTCACGCCTCGGCTGGCAAGGTCGGAAAAGACTCCGAAAGAGGAACATAGTCGGCTTGGCGTCGATCTCTTGACATCGGAGGAGAAACGCCACGACATGCCTCCAAGTGTTCGACATCAGTTGGGCAGGACTCAGACCGTACCAGACCAAGACTTCCACTACGAACGGGTGCAGGGGAAAGCGGAGCCCGACGATGAGGGAATCGACCGGGAAGACGCATATGTCCGGCGAGGACTTTGTGTTGGCTCGAAACCCCGCCCCAGGAAGAAGCAGCGCATACTCAAGCGGGATCCGGAAACCCTCTCGGATCATACGGAGGTCGGTCTCGGTGAGAGTTGAGATCCTGTGGTCGACCTCGGACAGCTCCCTAGGCTCGTTCTCCTCCACCAGCTTCGCCGTACCTTGAGTGACCCTCTCCAAGGCATCCTCGGCGTAATCCCGGACGCCTCCCACGCTCGATACGGCGATGGGCTGCCGACCGAACGCCCCCGCTCTCTTCGGCGTTTCCACTATTGTGATCACGGCTTTACCCTTTCGGAACTCCGCCGTGACTTCCTCGGGCACTTCGGCCACTTCACCCTCTTTATCCGGACGAACAACGTCTTGCTCGCTCGGCTCCATTACTCCCTTCCCTTTATCCCCTCAGCCAACGGCTTGCTCCGAGGCGGGGGTCTCAGCCGAAATCTTAACCATGTTTTCCTAAAAAGAGAAGGGAAAGAAACTGACCTTGAAGTGACAGGTGCGGTCGGAAAGTTCGCCGGAACTAAGAACGCTACCGCGACAGCTAGCAACGCCACCAAGGGAGCTGAAAACTTCGAAGCAAAGTAAAAACGGAAGAGAGAGAGAGTAAAAGTGAAAAGTGAAGACTTGGTCTTGGGGGGGTGAAGATTTATAGTAAAATTGGGATGTCCCTTGGACTTCCAATGAAAGTTCGCGACTTTTGGGCTGCTCTCGAAACGTCGCGAAGGCCCATCACCCCTACTTCTCTAACCAAGTCAACTGGCTCGGGCCCAAGGGATCCAAATCCGACCTACAAACAATCCGAACACGCTGGCAGTAGGGTCCGGTCGGAATCCGAGCAAGGGCCTTCCCGAGCTGGTAAACGGGGAAATTCACTTTCCCCTCAACCTTCGCGCCAGATCTCGATCAGACGGCTCAGATCTCGCCAAGAGCACTAAACAACAAGATAGTGTTTTCTTGGGAGCTGCGCCCATCTCGAGATGCGCGTCATCATCTAACAGCTCAATGTGCGCCACGTTGCTCGGACGGTTGAACCCTCGGACGCCTCACCTATGCCCAGGAGAACCTGGAAAAATTTGATTCAGTTTTGAGGTGCCGCCTTCGGCGAGCGCCCCCCAGGTCCCGTGTCTCGGTCGGCATTCCGCCGAACGACGGGCCCCGGACAAAAATAGATCGGCGCTCCCCCCATCTCTAACTCCCCCGGGCTGACATCCACCGGAAGCCATCAGCCCGGAAGGAAGACAGAGATGAGAGAAGGCCCATCAACACTCAGAGGACAGGAGAAACGCGCCGTTCCGAGCTAGTTGTTTACAACTGGAAGGCGCGGCTTGTCAGAGGACTCTAACCGCAGCGCCTTCACAGTTGCAAACAACAGGCTCGGACGGCCCAGAAGCCCGAGCTGCAACTCATGATAGAGAAGCGCGCCGTCCCGAGCTAGTTGGTTGCAACTGGAAGGATCAGTTTGTCAGGGGACTCTGACAGCGGCGCCTTCACAGTTGCAACAAACGGACTCGGATGGCCCGGAGATCGGCATCGGACATGGATCGTCACTCTCCCACCAAGACCTCCGCCTGCTTCGGCACTCACTTCGGAGCAACCAAAGAAGGCAGAAGATCTTGGTGAGAGAACGACCACCCGTCCTCCCGAGATGGCCCATCCCTCGGATCCGGACTATGGTCGTCACCACTCTTGCCTTATTCTCCCCCGCTCCTGACATCCACTTAGGGACCGTCCGGAACGGGAGAAGATAAAGGTAAGAGAGCGACCACCCGTCCTTCGGAGATAACTCATCCCCCGGATCCAGATCACGGTCGTCACCACTACTACCTCGTCCCCCCTCGCTCCTAACATCCGCTTTGGGGCCGTCAGGAACAAAGGGAAAACCAGGCAGAAGAGCGACCACCCCTCCGAACCTCAAGAGAGAAGCTACCCCAGGCAGATGCCCCCGAGGTTTGGAACTCAATTTGGTTGTGACTAAAATGACAAAGGGAGTGGAGTACTTATAGCCTGCCTCCTAAAGCCAGCCATTATGACCCTCGGAAATCGAAGCGCCGCGTGTTAAATAAGGGAATTACTGATCCTCGGAAGTTGAAACACCGCGCATTAATTAAAGGAATTATCCTTAATGACATCGGGAAGGCGAAACGCCACACAAGTCACGAAGCACCATTAACACCATTGGGAACAAAGCCATCTCAGATTGCCAAAAACCACAGGCCCTCGGTCGGCTGCCGAGCAAGTGCCTTTCCGAGCGCGTAAACGGGGAAAAATCACTTTCCCCTCAACTTTCGCGTCTGATCTCAATCAGACAGCCCAGATCTCGCCGAGAGCACTAAAAGACAAGATAGTGTTTTCTTGGGAACTGCGCCCGTCTCGAGATGCGTGCCGACATCCAACAACTCAGATAACGCCACGTCGCTCGGCCTGCCGAACACCAATGCCTTCGGTCGGCATCCGAGCAGGTGCCTTCCCGAGCTGGTAAATGAAGAAAAAAAGACACCGAGCTACGTGGACCGCTGGATCTCTCAAAAATCCGCGCTCCCAATGATGAACAGCGCAGATTGCGCCACGTGCGCTAAAAGACAAGATAGCGTTTTCTTGGGAGCTGCGCCCGTCTCGAGATGCGTGCCCATCATCCGACGGCTCAGACAGCGCCACGTCACTCGAACTGTCGAACCCCCCGCCTCCGGTCGGCAGCCGAGCAAGCGCCTTTCCGAGCTCGTAAACGGAGAAAAATGCTGCCGAGCGGCAACAACTGTCAGATCTTTCCGAAGTTCGCGCCCGTCCACGATCGACGGCCCAGATCGAGCCACGCCATTAATCGGTATTTAAATCATTTTTTATTTATTTTAATCGTTTTATTTGTTTAAAAATTGCGAGAAAATTGCTAAAAATTCGGGAAAATTAGCTAAAAATTCTGGGAGATAATTGAAAATTCGGGGACACACTTTCGGACCCCGGAGCGAACAATTATTACCCTGAATGCACCGCTAAAGCCCCCGAACGATTAGCAAACACATCGCAGAATTAAACAAATACTTCGAAAAAAGTAGATAAAAGACTGTCAGATACCCGACGCAGCTCAAGAACAGCACACAGCGTCAAAAGTTACCTCACTACCCCCTTTCTAGATTCAAAATCCCACATTTGGACTCCGATACAACTCCACCAGCCACTGAAACCACTGAACTACTCCTCAAAGTCTGATCACGCTCAGCCTTTAGGAGTGGGGGGCTCGTGATATGGCTAAAATTGGGGTTAAATCGGGACCGTCCAGATCGAGCACGAATCTTGAAGCACGGGGGTAAAAAGGTAATTTCACATACAGATGGATCCAAAACGGGTATTGGGCCTCCTTCTCACGAAACCAACCGCCCGCGAATAGATCCACTTCAACTGGGCACGGGTCCCGACCCGATACAAGCCCGGTCCACCAAGAGGAGAATCAGGGTGCTGATTTGATTAAATCAAATCAACAAACTTGATTGGCTCCCACCAGGGAATCAGGGTCTAACTTCCTAAAACAGAATAGGAGGATTTTTCTCCTAGCTGTTAGGCAGGAAATCAGGGCCCTAATCATTCCAGAAGGCGACTATAAATATAACCCCTCGACCACCAAGACCAGGTTAATGACTTTTTCACCACTTAAGCTCTTTCTTAATCTTTTACTGATTACTGACAAGAGCGTCGGAGGGTGCGTCGCCGGAATTAACCCCGGTGTCTCGCACTTCCCTGCAGGTTGCGGCGGGAGCAAGAAGGCCGAGTCAGCTGTTCAGGTTTTCCTCGGATCCACAAATTCTATCTGTTTATCCCCACACCGAAATCAGCGGTAACACTCAGCTATTCACTAACATCACCACATAGAATGTCACATAACTAATATTTTTCTTTCCTCAAGGAAATGTTAAGCATGCATTTACATTTACTCATCATTTACTTGCAGAAATGGATACTAAATCTCAATTTAGCATACTAGAACATCACAATAAAATACTTCGTTTCATGAAATTTCTGGACTATTCGTAATCTAATTTAATACATCGGTCGGTTGTTCATATCAGCAGTCGACTGTACAGGTTATTCCCAGTTTTACTAATTATCACTAGTTCTTTTTCATCCGTTCACATCTCCTCCATCATATATAACATGGGGGATATGAATTTAGCAATCATTCTATCACTTCAGTTTGTACACACGCACATCGTTAAACTTTTCAATAAATCATGAAAACATTTGCCTCGTACCAGTCGACTTGTCCACGTGACAGTCGACTGTACAGGCCCATTCCAGTCTTATTTACAGTGTCATAACTACATTATTAGTCCTTCACAACTTTCATCAGAAGCATACACAGAGCAATCTAAGATGTTTAAACTTACTTTTTCACAAGCATGGTAACAATCATTATTGCCATAACATATTTACTACGTTAGAAGTCCTGAGAAACACCCACCTTATTGACAAAATAACCAAATCCAGTAAAGCTTCTTAACGTGATGCGCGACTCCTTGCTCCTTGCTCCTTGCTCCACACCGAAGCTCCTTCCGTAGAGATGATCGGCCTCCAAGAGAACTCTCACTCACCAACTCTACAATATAGTATATATATATCTACTTTCAAGGGATCTTAGTGTAGAAGATGCTTAGGAGAGAGGGGTATTTATACACAATTTTGGGTGAGATGGAGGGCTAAGATTTAGTAGATAGTTATAGGGTCAAGGGCTAGGATTTACTAGGGAGTTGTAATAACTACCCACACTCTAGATAACCACCCATGACTCAAATCCACTCCTTACCCAATCCGGCCAAGAAAAATGTGCTCATGCACGTGTATGTGAAATGCACGTGCATGCACTAGTCACCCAAAAGAGAAACTTGTACAAAATACAAAATAATGTCTTTAAAAGGTGTTCCACATTACAAGTTGTAAATAAAATAGAATTAAACCATGGGCTTACATAAATGGCCCAAAACAATAGTTGTTTCAAAAATAAAAAGAATGAATTACCTTTTGGGCTTTAAGAAAAGGCTTTTGTACAAAACAATGAAAAGCACAAATTAAAATATCTTTACTCATCTTGATGAAAATATCAACCAAAATATTACACGTGCACATTACGTGCAAAAATAAATAATTTCTTATAAATTGAAAAATCAGGGCATTACAACACTCCCTCCTTAGAATAGTTCCGTCCCCGGAACTACAGTCAAGAGTGAGAAACAAATAAAAAAAAATACAACACTCATACAAAGAACAAAATACATAGATACAAATCAAGCAAAAAGCTCAGGATAGTCCTGCAACATCCTCTCCTCAGACTCCCAAGTAGCCTCTTCAACCAAATGGTTTCTCTAGACTACCTTGACCATCGGTATCGTCTTATTTCTCAAGACTTTCTCTCGACGATCAACAATCTCGACAGGAGACTCGATGTAGTTCAGATCCAACTGCAAACCTTCCGGCACTTCAGGCAAATGATGACTCGGATCCGAAATATAACCTCTCAGCATAGACACATGAAAGACATTGTGCACCTGAGATAACTCTTCCGGTAATTCAAGCCGATAAGCAGTTTTCCCGATCCTTTTCAATATCTTATACGGGCCTATAAACCTCGGGGCTAACTTCCCGCCTTTGCCAAAACGAACCACACCTTTACTGGGTGATACCTTCAGAAAGACGAAGTCTCCAACCTCAAACTCAAGGTCCCTTCTCCGGTTGTCTGCATAGCTTTCCTGCCTGCTCTGAGCTTCTACCAACATTTTCCTGATCAGAACAATCTTCTCAGAAGTTTGCTGCACAAGCTCAGGACCAAACAACCGACGCTCCCCAACTTCAAACCAACAAACAGGTGTCCTGCACTTCCTGCCATACAAAGCTTCGTACGACGCCATCCCAATGCTAGCCTGAAAACTGTTGTTGTAGGCAAACTCTACTAGGGGTAAATGCCTTTCCCAACTGCCTCCAAAATCTAGTATACAACACCAAAGCATATCCTCAAGAATACGGTTGACTCTCTCGGTTTGCCCATCGGTTTGCGGATGAAAAGCAGTGCTGAAATCTATCTTGGTACCCAAAGCTGTCTGAAGACTCTCCAGAAATGCGAAGTAAACCGCGCATCTCGATCAGACACAATAGTTGACGGAACACCATGAAGCCGGACGATCTCGCCAACATACAACTCAGCTAACTTGTCCATCGAAGCAGTGAGTTTCATCGCCAAAAAGTGAGCAGATTTGGTTAGTCGATCGACTATAACCCAAATCGCATCATTGCCCTTAGAACTCTTAGGCAATCCCGTAATGAAATCCATACTGATGTTATGCCACTTCCATTCCGGAATAGGTAACGGCTGTAATAGACCTCCGAGTCTCTGTTTTTCGGCTTTGACTTGTTGACAAACCTCACACTTGGCCACAAATTCAGCGACATCCCGCTTCAAAGCTGACCACCAGAAATACTGTTGATTTCTTTGTACATCTTAGTACTCCCAGGATGTACCGACAAAAGAGTAGCATGTGCCTCCTGAAGAATACTCTCTTTCAGATCTGCCTGATTTGGAACGCACAGTCTATCTCCGAACCATAGCACTCCATCCCTGATTTGAAATCCGGGCAACCTGCCAGCACCAACTTGCTCCTTCATCTCCAAGATATCAGCATCAACCTCTTGACTTGCAATGATCCTTCCATTCAGTGTGGGATGAAGCCTCAACTGAGCCAAAGATGCTCCCAATCCTTGCAAGACAACTTCAATACTTGCTCGATCCAATTCCTCAATCAGATATTTCTGAGTTGTAATCAAACTGGCTAAACTGCTCTGGCGACTAAGTGCACCAGCCACAACATTAGCCTTTCCAGGATGATACTTGATCTCAGGTCGCATCTCCTCAAGCACTTCCAACCACGCTGCCTCAGATTCAGATCCCTCTGCTGATATATATACTTCAAGCTTTTATGGTCCGTGTACATGTTCAATTTCTCACCGTACACGTAGTGCCTCCATTGCTTCAGGGCAAAGATAATCGCAGCCAACTCCAGATCATGAGTCGGGTAATTTTTCTCATGTGGTCGTAGTTGCCTAGACCCATAAGCGATTACTCTTCCTTCTTGCATTTAGACACAACCAAGCCCCCGATGTGAAGCATCGCTATACACATCATACTCAACACCTGCTCTAGGCAAAGCCAAAATAGGTGCAGTAGTCAGCTTCTCTTTCAACTCCTGAAAGCTCGCCTCACATTGCTCAGTCCACTTGAAGTTCACATTCTTCTTGGTCAGTCCAGTCAGCGGTACAGCTATCTGAGCATAACCTTGAATGAATCTCCTGTAGTATCCAGTCATTCCAAGAAAACTTCTGACTTCCTTTACTGTAGTAGGCCTAGCCCAATCTCTCACTGCCTCTATCTTCTGAGGGTCAGTTGCCACTCCCTCCTTAGAAAGGATGTGACCTAGGAATGCCACTTCAGATTTCCAGAAATCACACTTGGATAACTTGGCATACAACTTCTGCTCTTCCAGCTTCTTCAAAACTGCTGCCATGTGCTCGGTGTGCTCCTCCTCTGACTTGGAGTACATGAGAATATCGTCGATAAACACCACGACGAAAGAATCAATGAACGGCCTCAGAACTCTGTTCATCAAATCCATGAAGATTGCGGGTGCATTCGTCACTCCGAATGGCATAACTAAGAATTCGTAATGCCCATGTCGAGTTCTAAATGCATTTTTGTGCACATCTTCAGCTTTCACTCGAACTTGGTGATATCCTGAACGAAGATCTATTTTGGAGAAAACAGCTGCTCCTTGTAGACGATCGAACAAGTCATCAATTCGAGGAATAGGATACTTATTCTGAACAGTGACCTTATTCAGCTCCCGGTAATCGACACACATTCTCATCGATCCATCCTTCTTCTTTACCAAAAGCATTGGTGCTCCCCAAGGTGACGCACTAGGTTGAATAAAGCCTTTCTCCAACAGTTCCTCAATCTGCCGTTTCACCTCATCCTGTTCCACTGGAGCCATCCTACACGGTGCTTTAGAAATGGGTGCACTTCCCGGTTAAACAATGATGCTGAACTCTACATCACGATGCGGGGGTAACCCAGGAAAATCTTCCAAGAACACAGTCGGATAGTCCCGAACCATAGGAATCCCTTGCACTTCCACAGGAGTCTCTTCCTTGCGGATAGTTGCCACCAACTTAGAACATTTCTGCTTCCCTTGGAAAGTGACTTCAGGTCCATCTGGAGCCTTCACTGTTACTGTCTTGGTCTTACACTCGATGCTGGCACTGTACACCGACATCCAATCAATGCCAATGATAACATCGACTCCCAAGATAGTCAGCTCGATCAGATCAATGCCAAAGATTCGATCTCCAATCACAATCTCACAATCAGCATAATACCGATCAGTGGTTAAAGTTTCCCCTGATGGAGTAGCTACTGCCAAGATCTTGCCTGGAAAAATCTTCGGTTCAACTCCCAACACTTTAGCAAATTTAGGAGACACAAAAGTATGAGAGGATCCAGTATCGAACAACACAACAGCTTTCATTCCATTAAGATAAAGTTCGCCTGTTACATAATACACACCATTACATAACAGTTTCACAATATGAGCGGGAAGAGAAATGACAAAAACCACTAAACATCAGCCCTCGTACCAGTGATGACGTGATCGACCTCATCAGTATCAGCTTCCGTCAAGGTAAATACTCGCCCTGGTTGGTACGGCCTCTTCCCAGTCTGTTGCGTTGGTGCATTGCGATTACCATTCCGTGGCTTGGAGCATTGAGATTGGAAACGTCCCGTTTCACCACAGTTGTAGCAAGTCACCGCAGGAGGTCTCACCACATTGTTCCCAGGTCCTCCAGCTACACTAACAGCGTTCGCCCCTGTCGGTTTGAACCTTTGTGCAGATGGCTGCCCCTTGAAACTCCCAGAATTGGCGGGCCTTTTTCCAGACTGCCAGTTGTTCCTCCGGTTCTGAACAACATGGAACTGCTCCATATCTGCTTCCGTCGTTGTTGCTCTCTTCACCAACTTGTCAAATCTTCTAATACCAAGAGGTATCATCCGGGACCTCAAGCTTGGCCTCAGTCCATGTTCGAACTTACGAGCCTTCTTAGCCTCATCCATCACCAGTTCAGGAGCATACCTAGAGAGCTGAGTGAATTTGGTCCCATACTCTCTCACGGACATGCTGCCTTGCTGTAGCGACAGAAACTCCATAGCCTTCTTCTCTTGAACATCGGAGGGAAAATAGTGACTGCGGAATTCTTCCAGAAATTCCTCCCAGCCAAGCACTACGCCTCCCATGGTCCTCTTCATCGACTGCCACCAAACAGCCGCGTCCTTCTCAAATTGCAAAGTCGCCAACTTGACCTTACTGCCTTCCGGGATCTCCAACACCTCAAAGATTGTCTCCACTTGACGAATCCAGTTGTCAGCCGCATCAGGGTCTGACTTTCCCTCGAATACAGGTGGTTTCATTCGTTTGAACGATTCCACCAGTTTAATCGCCTCGGGCACCGGATTTGCAGGTCCCCTTCCTTGGTTCATAGCCACTGCATTGAGCGTCTGGTAGACCCTTGCAAGTTCCGTCTCCAGATCCAACCCTTCACCATTTCTAGCTCCTCTTCTTGACATATTCTGATGCAAAAGATCCATTAAATTCGAAGTATAAGACAAGAATTTTAAATCAACTTGCATTTCATTGAATTCCAAACTTTACACATTCGAATTAAAAACATTTCTTAACATCAGAATGAAAGAATTAGAAGCTACAACAATCTAACTCCTACGGTTCCTCTTCGCTTCTCGAAGTTCTCCCCGTAGTTCATCAACTTCATCCTTCAGCACATCAGTCAGGTTCTTCCTCTTTTCAAGTTCCCATACCCGGTGACTGAGAACTGAAAAATGTCCTTTCGCTTTGCCAGCTGAGCCTCCAATAATCCGACTCTCTCTCGCAGTGTCTCAACTTGCCTCTGGAGAGAAGCTACAAGACTACTCAAAACTGGTCCCTCTTCTTCATCAGATGAAGAATCGTCAGATGAATCCGGAGGTGGGGTAATCTTTCGAGATTCAGGCCACTCCTCCTCATCAGAATCTGCTTGCCCAGGGTGGTACTCTTCCTCGGGATCAGCCTGTCCAGGATGGTACTCTTCCTCAATGATATGCCAGTCGTCGTCTCCAGCAGGGTCGAAGTGATCAGCCATCTTAGAAATAGAGAGGAAGAATTATAAGTCATAGAGCAACACAAATGTAAGTCACTTACATTTAAATCTCTAGACTCAAACACACACTCTAATGATCACTTCTAGGGTGTCGTTCCTTATAAATTTGTACAAGTGTGAAAGCGTAGAAAGCGTGGCTCTGATACCACTCTGTAACGCCCCGAATTCCAAATACACTGAATTCGAGATGTTCTACAGGATCTTTTCGCTTTCTTTAGTACAATTTTACAGGGAAATTTAAACTTTTCACTTTACATCAGAGTTTACATCATTATTACACTTTTCATTTGCACAGCGGAAGTAAAAATTTACAACAATTAAATAAATGTACAACAACATGGTATAATCTTTAAGCATCCATTCCTCTTTAATCTTTAACATGTCATTTACCTGCATATAAGACTGTGGGTACGTCAGTTTATTCAACCGACGATCATTATATATGGCTATCCTCTCTATGCCAGAAATAGTATAACTTAATTTTCCATATTTAGCAAACACAAACTTGTCACATTTCAAACTAATGGGACTACCCTATTGATGTCGCGTTGTGTTTGTGCACTTAGTCCTTAATGCAATTATTTATGTTACATGACACTAATGCACACTTGTTCGGATTCTATGCATCCCATACTACATAGGTCCGAGGGCAAGCCCTTAATCGTTCTTCATCTTTGTAGGGTTCAATCCCTCGTTATGTCTTAATCTACTACTGTAATTACGGTAAGCATCCTAGATGTTTTCTGACCTACGAACTCATGTCTAGGCACTCTGGAGGGAATCCCATCGCTGACATGACTCATCATGCAGACATCCTGTGGGTATTCAGCTCTCACCATAGACATGACACCACCCGTAGTCTTCAAACATCCCACGAGCGTCGCCACCGGGACGGTACTCTGGAGCAGCATCCTCACCCAGACTCATCATGGGAATTCCTGGGATACGCTCTCGCCGCTATCCAATGGCCCTCATACTCAATATTTTTCTCTTACTTTCATCACATCTTCACTATGTGCTAGTCCTTAGTTTAATAGAATCATGAATAAAAATCAAAGTTCTAGAGTTAGCCTCTCCACTAAACCGGACTTATCCATTTATACAAACGTGACCAACCTTGGTCTTTCATTTCAATATTTCATTTCATTTTCTTTTCAATTGCCGGGGAGACTTAGCTACTCTTTCAATTCAATTCCAATTCACAATTTCCACATTGAGCACTTATAACTCATAAAATGCATATTCATAACCAACGGATTTCTTTTTCATTAACATGATCTCTAATTCATTCATTAATCCATAATCATATATGAACTCATGCACTTTATCAATTAGTAATTTCACATTTGAAATTCACATCACTAATGGATATTCATACTTCATATTTTTCCACGTTATTCTCAAGTGAGAATAAATTGCATTATGTCACACAACAAAGTTTCTTTTGCCAAATCATCTTCTAATACTCCATTTCAATTTATTCTTATAAGTTATGATTTTTCACAAAGTGTATAATCTAGAACCATAGTTCTATTTATGCTTTTTATCCACAAACCATAGTTTATCTCTTTCAAATAATGCCCAAATCATTTTTATAAAGTCCCTTATATTTTTATGAGAATAACCATATTTTTTTCACAATTTTTGGACACCTAAAAACCCAAAAAAAATATTTTTTTCATACTTGCCGATAGCAAGAATCGAACCCAAGCACCCAGAGAACACAGCCAACAGCACCCGCCGCTAGGCCAAACTGTGCCAGCGATATAAGAAGGGGCAAAAGGGTATTTGTTACTCTCTGTCGGTAAGTTATATGTTTACAAGAAAATGTGAGATAATATATGCGGCTACAGGGATTCGAACCGATCAACACAGAGAACCCAACCGCACCGTAGGACAACTTGAGCTACGCGCTCAGTTGTCATAAGTATAGTTTCAATTCCATTTAACTTATGCCCTCTGTTATTTAGAACATTTCGATGTTCAACTAGCTTTCGTTCCATTTTGCTTTCATCAAAATATACTGTATAATTCCAGATTAATTCTACTTCACATAATTTATATATCAGTGTGAGCAAAATAATTTTCGTAATAATTAAAACATATTTTTACACCATTAATTCAATTTATACATTCTAACACTACTATTGTCCTCTTTTTGATGTTTCTTCGTATTGTAGTATTCTAAATTTTTTGTCAATACATTTCACATTAATCCACTGATTTTAATCATTTATCTACATACAACTCATATTTGAATTTATTCATACCATATCACCACAAAGGATCTACTTAATACATGAAATGGTAAAACTCAAACTACTAACTTTGTGTGTAGTTCTTTGATAGCAACAAATGTGGTTTCATTAATCAATCTATGCTTCTAGTCAAATCATGTACATCACAATATATATAACCACTTATCAATTTGCATGTTCACATCTCAATCATTCAAGAAAGTCATAATTGAAGTGTGCTCTTTCTTAATCAATTTCATGCTTCAAATTTCTAATTAAACTAGCATACAATTCTACTTTAAGAATAGAGAAATTTTTACCCACAACTCAATTTTAATAATAAAACCACATACAAGTTATTCATAATCATTCCAATCAATTTATATGCTAACTTTCCAATTAAAAATGCATTCTTATTAGTATTTTTCATGCATCATGTCTCAATATCATACTAGCATCATTCCTAATTAGAAATAAGGAAAATTAAACCCACTATCATTCATTCATTCTAACAAGCATTTCTACTTTAGAAACATGGAGAATTTTACCCACCTTGTATGGAGAGAAACAAACACAATAGCAACAAAGTCCTTTGCAAATGAATGCACCTCCTCCTAGACGCGCGCACACAAGCTCCAAAAGCACCACCGAAAAGCTCCTATTTGAAGTAGCCGGCCCTTCTCCTCCTTGGTAGAATGCAAGCACAATCCCACTCACAACTCAATCTTTTCTAACTCACAACTACTACTAGATAATGCTATTAGACTATAGATTTGGAAGGAAATATTAAGCACAAAATAACTAGCCATGGGAGGGGGTATTTATACTAAAAATCAACTAGAATGAAGGGCTAGGATTAGTTGGTTGGTTGTAGGATGGAAGGCTAGGATGAGAGTAGGAGTTACAATAACTACCCACATCTAAATAACCACCACCATGATCACCATTAAACCTTTTGAATTCCCTCCAAAAAATGTCCGCAACTGGCCATGAAGAGCATGCATTTTGCACGTGTACGTGTAGTGCACGTGCATGCAACTAGGCCCAAAATTGTGCATTAAATTTTGTATAAAAATAAAATAATCTTTTAAATTGTATTCTACATGACAAGTTGTGTAAAAATATAGTCCATGGGCTTTAGTTTATGGGCCAAAATAGTTACTTTAAAATAAAATCAATAAATTACATTTTGGGCTTTTTTTAAAAAAAAGCTTTAAAATAAGGCTTTCTATCTATTTAAAGAAAAGGCTTTTGTATAAAATAATTTGAAAACACATACTTAAATATTTATACACATCACAATAAAAATAATTATAAGATTTAATTCAACCTAAATATTGCACGTGCATACTACGTGCAAAATAAGATAATTTTTCATTAATTGAAAAATCAGGGTATTACATAGCTACTCTTTTGTTTCAATTTCCAATTCACAACTTCCAATTTGAGCATTTCCAACTCATGAACTCATTTTTCATTACCTCAACATCATGTTCTTTAGCTTTCATATTCATTTAATTCTCAATTCAAATCTATGATTCATTTCATGTAAATTCATGCAACAACAAATAGAGTTTACCAACATCAACCATAAGATTCACAACATAAATCAAATAAGATTTCTGACATATCAAGTATTCTGGGCAGTCGACTTGGGAAAGGTCCAGTCGACTTGTTTAGTCAAATCAAGTTCTTCATAACTGCTCGGAAGAGTCGACTGCTGCACATGGTCAGTCGGCTGCTCCGCAATTTTCCATGTTCAAAATATCATTCACGTACAGTCGACTGTCATTCCATCAGTTGTCTGTCCTGGGGTTTTAATTACAATTCTCATACTCAGCCCAGTCGACTTGCTGCTTGCATTAAGTCGACTGAACAGGTTAACATTTCAAGTTTAGGAATTATCTTTCCTCTGTTCTCACATGCATCATTGTGTCACATTACAATATATTCATGCTGCATAAACACATAATTTCTTAGCTATTCACTAACATCACCACATAGAATGTCACATAACTAATATTTTTCTTTCCTCAAGGAAATGTTAAGCATGCATTTACATTTACTCATCATTTACTTGCAGAAATGGATACTAAATCTCAATTTAGCATACTAGAACATCACAATAAAATACTTCGTTTCATGAAATTTCTGGACTATTCGTAATCTAATTTAATACATCGGTCGGCTGTTCATATCAGCAGTCGACTGTACAGGTTATTCCCAGTTTTACTAATTATCACTAGTTCTTTTTCATCCGTTCACATCTCCTCCATCATATATAACATGGGGGATATGAATTTAGCAATCATTCTATCACTTCAGTTTGTACACACGCACATCGTTAAACTTTCCAATGAATCATGAAAACATTTGCCTCGTACCAGTCGACTTGTCCACGTGACAGTCGACTGTACAGGCCCATTCCAGTCTTATTTACAGTGTCATAACTACATTATTAGTCCTTCACAACTTTCATCATAAGCATACACAGAGCAATCTAAGATGTTTAAACTTACTTTTTCACAAGCATGGTAACAATCATTATTGCCATAACATATTTACTACGTTAGAAGTCCTGAGAAACACCCACCTTATTGACGAAATAACCGAATCCAGTAAAGCTTCTTAACGCGATGCGCGACTCCTTGCTCCTTGCTCCTTGCTCCACATCGAAGCTCCTTCCATATAGATGATCGGCCTCCAAGAGAACTCTCACTCACCAACTCTACAATATAGTATATATATATCTACTTTCAAGGGATCTTAGTGTAGAAGATGCTTAGGAGAGAGGGGTATTTATACACAATTTTGGGTGAGATGGAGGGCTAAGATTTAGTAGATAGTTATAGGGTCAAGGGCTAGGATTTACTAGGGAGTTGCAATAACTACCCACACTCTAGATAACCACACATGACTCAAATCCACTCCTTACCCAATCCGGCCAAGAAAAGTGTGCTCATGCACGTGTATGTGAAATGCACGTGCATGCACTAGTCACCCAAAAGAGAAACTTGTACAAAATACAAAATAAAGTCTTTAAAAGGTGTTCCACATTACAAGTTGTAAATAAAATAGAATTAAACAATGGGCTTACATAAATGGCCCAAAACAATAGTTGTTTCAAAAATAAAAAGAATGAATTACCTTTTGGGCTTTAAGAAAAGGCTTTTGTACAAAACAATGAAAAGCACAAATTAAAATATCTTTACTCATCTTGATGAAAATACTAACCAAAATATTACACATGCACACTACGTGCAAAAATAAATAATTTCTCATAAATTGAAAAATCAGGGCATTACACAAATGGCGGGAACATACACACTGAAGATTTTCTACAAATTCCAACAAGAAGTTGTAAAAAGCTTATTACTTAATGTGAGTTTAAGTGCGAGTATGGATACACCAGATAGTGTAGCTTATTCTGTAATCGTTTGTGGAAATTCAGAACCGGGGAGGGTGATTTCTTATTGTAAAATCAGTCAAATTGCTAAATGTCCTTGTGCCATGTATGACTTCGTAGGCATTCCCTGCAAACATCTATTGACAGTTATTCGGTTCACAGATCATACTGCACTACCCGAGCAATATATTTGTAGGCGATGGACTAGGGATCAACTGACAAGAAGCAGTACACCGGTTCCCAATAGTATGGGCAACAATTTTGCCTCTCGTTATTGTGAACTGACTATGCACTCAAGATATTTGGTTGATCTTGGTTATTCTTCAGATCAAGGGTACAAGTACATGCTCGACCACATGCTGAAGGGAATCGAAGGTTTTGCTCACATTGAATCCGGGAATAGCACACCACACAATGGTAGCGCACAACCAGAGAGTGATGGACATGCACATGCACATGCACAAGTAGGGAACCCCGTGCAGTGCACCACAAAGGGGAGACCTAAAGGAAAAAGGTTGAAGTCTATCAGAGATGGCCAAAAAACGAAGAGGCCAAGACTTTGCAGGACATGTCTTCGTGTCGTATGTCACGATTCACGAAATTGCCCAAAAAATATGGCAAGGTAATATATCAGAGACTAAGTATTTGTTAATTGGACTCAATGAATCTATACTTGTTGTAGTCGATACTAACCCATTCTTCTCCCTTAATTAGTGGATCGGTAGGGTATGAAGAAGCTTCAAACGCTGGAGAGAGTGATGATGATAAAGGTGAAGATTCGAGCTAAGGTGTTTTTCGTATTATGTATGTCATATTAAACTTCGAAGATAAATTTTTTTGTAATTGCTTACTTTTGTCTATAATTGCTTACTTTTGTCTTTCGATGTGAAAATAATTATTAATTTTGACTTGATTATTAACCTTTTTTTTTTGGTGTAGGTTTGGAATGAAACAAAATCATGCCCATGGAAAGTTTCGTCTGCATTGAAATCTTCCTTACTTTTGATTATATATATGTGGTTAATTGAACGTTTCTTTTTGGTACAATTTGTATATTTGATCAGAGTATAATCTCTGTATGTATATTTGATCAGAGTGTAATTGGGTAGCGAATGTATATTTATGCTGAAATTTGTGAATTTTGAAGATGTGTGCAATTTGGGCTACCCGAACTATTAGTGATTTTTTTGTAATTGTTTTTTTGGGATGCCGATGTGTACAGATTTATTATTTATGTTGAAGGTTGTGAGTGAATTTTACATGTTTGTGCAAACTTACATTTTGAAATTTGAGCCTACACAGACGAAAGTTCTGTAAAAAAACTCTCAACTTAACCCGTCATCATCAATAACGGGTTAAGTAGAGAGATATTGGTAGGACTCCATACCCTACAGACCAAGTATTGATAAAGTACTGCCAATATCTATCTACTTAATCCGTTATTGGGGATAACGGGTTAAGACTTAACCCGTTATCCCCAATAACGGGTTAAGTAGATAGATATTGGCAGTATTTTATCAATACTTGGTCTGTAGGGGATGAAGACCTACCAAGTATTGATAAAGTACTGCCAATTTCTTTCTACTTAACCCGTTATTGGGGATAACGGGTTAAGTAGATAGATATTGGCAGTACTTTATCAACACTTGGTCTGTAGGGGATGAAGTCCTACCAATATCTCTCTACTTAACCCGTTATTGGTGATAACGGGTTAAGGTCACCTAACCCGTCATCGTCAATAACGGATTAAGTAGAGAGTTTTGTACAGAACTTTCGTCTGTGTAGGCTCTATATGCTTTTGTTGATACATATACAACTCACAAAATTTGTTCATTCACAACAACTTCTACAGATGATAATTTGTTCATTCAGCAATTCACATCAATCTTGAGATACTTATAGTTTTGCAGTGTCATCGCCTTTGTGGTACAACTCTTCAAATTTCCAAGATATAGTTCGGAGAATATAGGGATACGGGTTATATCTTATAACAGCTTTGTACATCAAACATTACAAACTAGCAAATACATGTAAATGGAACATACATAGAATGCATACATAACTCAAGGGAGTTGATATTACAAAGTCATTCTTTGACACTTTCACCCAAATTTGCAATTAATTTAGTATACAAGTACATGCTGGGTTTCTTCTCAAAGAGGTAGGAAGGACTGCTGACTCTGTCTTTTTTTGAATGCATAAGTAGCAGGTATCCCCCCCGCATACAATTTAGTTAACTACAATTACACAGAGGCAGCAATTCTCTGGTTTGTGGGATAGAGTAGTAGTGGGTGTAACCGTATGTTCAAAGTACTTGACAACTTCTTGACATGCACTCCTCTTATTCGTACTATTTGTTGCACGATTGTGAGGTGTGCATGCCAAGAAGTTGAAAAGTACCATGAATACATTGTGACACCCACCACTACTCCGTCCTACGAAACTAGAGAATTGTTGCACTCTGTGTAACAATAGGGAATGAATGTGTATGAAGAGAGGAGAATTGCTACTTATGCATACATTCAAAAAGCCCCAAAAAAGTAGACTAAGGGGAGTGAAGAAAAAAAAGGGCAGAGCCAGGAGTTCTCCCTACCAAACCCAGCATGCACTTGTACGCTAAAGTAGACATGCATATGTCTCTCTACTCCTGTATCTTCAGCTTCTGTCTGAAACAATGTTATGAAGAACTCAGTTAAAGGAGACTCTCTTTGAACTCATTTTTTTTTAGAACTCAAACTTCTTCCCCTTTCAAGAAGAAAATATTATAATGAAGACAAGAAGAAAAGATTGGCTCCTCCTACATTTTTTTAACAATGTTATTTGCAGTGTCTCCTCCCTTTTTTTCCTTCTTCTCTTCATTGAACTCAAGAGGCATGAACTCAAGAGGCATAGTTATAGGGAAATGAAGAAGGAAGCAACAAGGACAACAAGCATGCAGCAAACTCTACAACAAACAAGAAGGCAAGAAAACAAGAAGAAAATGAAGACAAGAAGAAAATATTGATACACTTCTCAATACATTGATACACTTCTTAAAACTTTGATACACTTCTCAAAATGCAGCAACAAGGATAACAAGCATGAACAGCAATATGATACACCTCTCAAAATGCAGCAACAACGACAACAATGTACAGACCAAGTATTCATAAACTTCTGCATATATTTGTCTACTTAACCCGTTGTTGGTGATGACGAGTTAAGTACACTATGCCATATATTGGCAGTACTTTATGCCAATACTTGGTCTGTACATGATGAAGCACTGCCAATATATGTCTACTTAACTCGTTATCATGGATGACGGGTTACGGATTAAGTAGACATATATTGGCAGTACTTTATGCGAACTTGGTCTGTAGATGATGAAGCACTGCCAATATATGTTAACTTAACCCGTTATTGGCGGTGATGGGTTAAGTGTACTTAGACCGTCATTCTTAATAACGGGTTAAGTAGACATATATTGGCAGTACTAATAATTTTAAAATTGTTTGAAAAAAAAATGTAAAAATGTTTGTTCATAACTTCTCAATATATAATGTAGTTCAATAAATGAAAACAATTTATTATAAATTATTCAAACACCACTTTAACTCTACTAAAACCCTCTAACATATTCATAAAATTTTATATAATCACCTATCCACATAAGTTCGTTACACGATTTGAACTTTTAAAGTAAACAAATAAATTTTTATAACATTTACGTACATTCAACAAATTCGGTTTAAAACTTACAGTGTCAACGGGTTACGGCTAGGGTTACAGGGTTATTGTAGGGTTACGGTAGGGTTAGAGTAGTCCTTAGGGTAAAAATAGAGTTACGGGTTTTTGTAAAATCCAACTTATCAAAACTTTGAGTGTTGAAAATGATGAAATATAAAAAAAATACAAAATTAGAGGAACTTGGTTCACAACAAATATATATAACCTAAATAAATAAATAAAGGTGTACTTAACCCGTCGAACCAATGACGGGTTAAGTAGAGATATTATGAAAATAGGGTTAGAGTAATTTTAATCATAATGAAAATAAATAATATAGTCCGTCATTTGAAAAAGTTTGTTACATATGAATCTAACCCTACGAACTACTCTCACCCAAGCCGTAACCCTACCGTAAGGTTAGAGTCATGTTTAGAGTTAGGGTTCGGACAAGGACAAGGTTGTAGGTTTAGAAAAGGTTAGAGATAAGGTTAGAGGAGGTTAGAGTATGTTAGAGAAAAGGTTAGAGTAGGTTAGAGTAGTTCGTAGGGTTAGAGTAGGGTTACAGTAAGTTTGGATAGTTAAAGTAGGGTTATAGTAGGGTTAGAGTAATTTGAAACTTTATGAAATTAAATAATATGGTTGAAAATATGAAAAATTTTATTAAAAATTAGAAATAACCCTACAAACTAATCTCTAAACCTAATGTAGAGAGATCTATTCTAACCCTAGCCGTAACCCTACTGTAACCCTAGGGTGCTACCAAGCTGTAACCCTATTTTTGTAAAAGCAAGTTAACGACTTGTACTACATGTTAGGGTTATGTCCATGTTGTACATGTGGTTCCACATGTTGTATAGTGAAATCTAATAATAGGCCAATTACGGACTTGTTCTATATGTGGAGTTCTACATGTAGTGTCCACTAAATGAACACTCCATTTCTCGACATAGACTTACCAAAATCTATCTGAGTAAAGGGGGAACTATGGAGAGAAAAAGAGTAAGGAGGAAGTTATGATCTCATGTTGTACATGTGGTTCCACATGTTGTATAGTGAAATCTAATAATAGGTCGATTACGGACTTGTTCTACATGTGGGGATCTACATGTAGTGCCCACTAAATGAACACTCCATTTCTCGACATAGACTTACCAAAATCTATCTGAGTAAAGGGAGAACTATAGAGAGAAAAAGAGTAAGGACGAAGTTATTATCTTATGTTTTACATGTGGTTCCACATGTTGTATAGTGAAATCTAATAATAGGCCGATTACGGACTTGTTCTACATGTGGTGATCTACATGTAGTGCCCACTAAATGAACACTCCATTCCTCGACATAGACTTACCAAAATCTATCTTAGTAAAGGGGGAACTATGGAGAGAAAAAGAGCAAGGACGAAGTTATGATCTCATGTTGTACATGTGGTTCCACATGTTGTATAGTGAAATCTAATAATAGGCCGATTGCGGAGTGGTTCTACATGTGGGGATCTACATGTAGTGCCCACTAAATGAACACTCCATTCCTCGACATAGACTTACCAAAATCTATCTGAGTAAAGGGGGAACTATGGAGAGAAAAAGAGCAAGGATGAAGTTATGACCATGTTGTACATGTGGTTCTAAATGTTGTATAGTGAAATCTAATAATAGGCCGATTATGGACTTGTTCTACATGTGGGGATCTACATGTAGTGCCCACTTAATGAACACTCCATTTCTCGACATAGACTTACCAAAATCTATCTGAGTAAAGGGGTACTGTGGAGAGAAAAAGAGCAAGGACCGAGCAAGAAAAGTGTGATTCTACTATTACATTTTATTCTACAAAGTGGGCACCACATGTACAACGCCACAATGTCAAACCCAATAATATGGGGATTTGAACAAAATTGTGAAAATCACATAAGATTATAGTCCCCACATGTGGAACACCATATGTAGAACCCCACATGTGGAACCCAATAATGGAATAAATTTAGTGCGTTTTAGATTGGAGAACTACAAATATTAACCTAATTAATAAAAAAAAACCACTTAGGGCTAATATTAAGCTTTACCCTAACCCCAACACATAACCCTACACTAACCCTTAACCATAGCTTACCCTAACCCTAACCCTAACCCTAGGCTAGTTATCAAAAAAAAAATTAACTTTTTGACCACATTTAGTGGTCACGATTTTATATTGGTTAGTTACGTGACAATAAATGGAAATTATTAAAAAATATAAACAATTTACAAGCATATGAATGTCACTTTGCAGAGTTCAGGAGACAATGTTCGCAAAGAATGAAGAGAAAGTTGTAGAAAGCATAAAAATATCTTTCTACTTAATCCGTTATTAACGGGTTAAGTGATCTTAACCTGTTATTCACAATAATGGGTTAAGTAGAGATATTTTAGCAGAACTTCATCTTCTACAGACCAAGTATTCAAAATCTTCTGCCAATATATGTCTACTTAACCCGATATTAAGGATAACGGGTTAAGTGATCTTAACCCGTTATTCACAATAACGGGTTAAGTAAAGATATTTTGGCAGAACTTCGTCATCTACAAACCAAGTATTCAAAATACTTTGCCAATATATGTCTACTTAACCCGTTATTGAGGATAACGGGTTAAGTGATCTTAACCCATTATTCATAGTAACGGGTTAAGTAGAGATATTTTGGCAGAACTTCATCATCTACAAACCAAGTATTCAAAATACTCTGCCAATATATGTCTACTTAACCTGTTATTGTTGATGACGGGTTAGGTGTACGTAACCCGTCATCACCAATGACGGGTTAAGTTGAGATATTTTGGCAGAACTGTATGAATACTAGGTCTGTAGATGATGAACTTCAACCAATATATGTCTACTTAACCCGTTGTTGGTGATGATGGGTTAAGTACACTTAATCCGTCATCAACAATAACGGGTTAAGTACACATATATTGACAGAACTTCAGTACAGGTGTCTAGATGAAAATACAACTTCACAACAACAATTCATATCACAAGAATTGAGAAACTCAATTTACTACAATACAACAACATATATATATCATATCACAACAACTCAGAAACGCATATCGCAACAATATATATGATACGACAAATAATATGACATTCATTATCAAATACTCATCTGAACAATTCGTTCAACTACATTTCTGTAATGTTTTCAACTACCTATTATAAGACATTCAGTACAAAAATATTCATCTCACATATTAAGTCGTGTACATGGATTGATTCAGCTATCTTCATGGTTGACTTCCATGAATGCCCGGTATTTATCTACAACATTTATAAACATAGAAACAAACAGAAGTTCTTAGTTATTTGAACGGAATAAAATCATAAACCAAACAGTAAAATACCCCTAACCAACCTATTGTTAGATACTACCTTTTATGACCACGTGGTTTGCAACCACTTGGTGTAAATTGATCAGGTGGGTTCCTCTTTTGTTGAGGATTCCGTTGTCTACCTTCCATCTCCGGAGATTGAGGGTCATCTTCCCACTGCTCCTCCTCATCTTCTTCAGGTGGTTGGTGTTGTTGAACCTGTTGTGGCTCGGTGATGCGAATTCCCGACCTTATCGCGCTTTTTCGCCAAGGATGTGCCATGTTGGATTTTAAATATGCATCAAGTTGTGGACCTTCACCAACCTCTTCAAGACTACGGCGGCACGGCTTTAGAATCTCCCGCATGATTTTCTTAACGTTCTCGGGTACCTTACTCTTCAAGACGCGAGTAGCTACCCGAACGGCCTCCCATGTGTTTTCAATCTACATAAGGTTCAAAATTTCAATTTAAACAACATGTACAATAATTTATCATTCTATCCTTATATCTTAACAATACATGCATACTAAATGTATGAAATTGCGTAAAAAATTACTAACCAAGTTCCGATACGTCGACACCTTTGGTTGATACATCGGCTGGGAAGAGGAATATGTCGGGGCTGGTTCTTCCTCGGCTGGGGGAATCAGAATCTACACACCGACTGGTACAACGGCTTGTGGAGAAACATACAATCGTGTAATGTGCCTGTACCACGTCATGTATACATGTTGGAACGTGCCATCGAACGGTATAGCGAAGTACATCATATTCGGTGTCATCTGATACCGCATGGTGTTCTAGTTTGCCACATGGAATCGGTAAAAATCAGCCCAGTCAAAGTTGGGCACTCGACCGGTTCCTCTCACCTCGTATAATTTTTTATCATAACACCGGACTTCGGAAATCTTTTGTTGATATCCGAATTGCCGCATCACTCTATCCGGGTACTGGAACTCAACAACAGAAAAATTGATAAGTGGTGCAGCCGTCAACCAAAGGGCACCGGCCAAACAAACCGGTGGAACCCTTTCCAACCTTGCGGCGAGTATGGTTCCCAATTGACGAACTCGTCCCATAAGTTATCTAACTCATCTCTATAATAGATCAGTGATTGTCGTGGGTTATCAACCCACGTGCGCCGCCCTGCCCAATATACCCCAAAAGGAGGTAACAACTCTACAACTGGTGGATCGGCCAACCAATCCGGCGTTGGTTCAATAATACGGGGACGTCCAATATGGATGTGTTCCCAACTCCAGATTTGCAAAAGAACCATCGGGCCACCCATTTGTACGGCTCCTAATGCACATAAGCACATATTCCTATATAGAGATGCCAATGCGGCAGCGCCCCAACTGAAATGGTCGGCAAAACCAAAATTTTCCAACAAGCATAAATACATCAGCGGCACACTTGCACCAGATGAGTTAGGGAAGATCACTCCCCCGATCATGCTGAAAATGTACGCACGAGCATAGTAACATATGGATTCATCGTCCGAATTCTCCGTCAAATATTTGTCGAATTGATATTTCAACCAACTAAGTAGAAGTAATTTCCCAACGAAGATTTCAGTCCAGAATTCAGCTTCCGCCTTATCTTTCGCATCGTCTAAGGCTTGATCTAATAGATCGGCATCATAATCATCAGGAGTATCTCTGAGGATTTCTCTTTCAACATCCTCTTTTTTTTTTGGATCAATGACTCCTCAACATCGATACCGAGCAGATCACGAACAACTTCTACTCGGTCAAAATCCATCTTCCCCGTCACGGCGACCCCATCTATTGGTAACCCTGTAATGATTGCTACATCTTGGAGAGTGATGGTCATCTCACCCACCGGTAGGTAGAATATGTGGGTCTCCGGCCTCCATCGTTCGACCAGAGCTGTAAGTAGAGGTCGGTCAAGCTTCACATCCCCCATAAAGCAAGCTCCGTAGAAACCAGCTTCAACTAAGAATGGAGTGATACGGGGGTCGAAGGCAAGAAGTTCGTGCTTCCGGAAGTTGCACTTCTTTGCGGACCCAGTCCACACGGATTTCGATCGGTGTCTGGATTGCAATAAAAGTAAGCTGGAGTCCAATGGTCCAGAAGGAGCAATAGATACCGAAGACGAAGGACCGGCCTCGGCAGGTGTAGACCCACCAACCTACACGAACAAAGAGAAATATTGTTATTAATGAGACAATAAAACTCATATTCGTATTTAAAACCGATAATAATAATCAATCTTACCTCCATCATTGGTGCGCCACTCCCACAAGGGCTTCTCGGTCACCTTGTTCTAGCCATTTATCGGTGAATGAAAAATTTAAGCTTAGTTGATACGGGTTACATCCATTTATCTATCAGCAATAAACAAAGTGAAAATATGTCAAAAATGCACAAAACACAACGAAAAATAGCAATACAATGCAACTTGGTTGAATTCAAGTAACACAAGCCACCCAAACTTGTAGAAGCAAGTTTCAAGTCACGGTTTGCGAGATACGGCCGTGTACCGCTTTATTGGTTTTTTTTCAAACAAAAGCGATACGCGACCGTATCTCTCGCCGTGAGTCGAAACTCACTTCTGCAAGTTGGGTTGGCTTCTCATAGGTGACACCAACCAACTCGCAAAGTTTTGAATTTTTTCGAGGTGGTTTGAAGGGTAATCTAGTCTAACCGCAGTGAAAAAGTTCTAACTCATTTACTTATAAAAAGATAAACTTGAGAAAACTGCACAAACGGCATCCAAAATTTATAAAACTTTCCAACTTGGTCAAATTCATGTAGGTCAAGCCACCCAAACTTGTAGAAGCAAATTTCGAGTCACGATTTGTGAGATACAGCCGTGTACCGCTTTATTGGTTTTTTTTTCAACCAAAAGCGATACGCGGCCGTATCTCTCGAACCGTGAGTCAAAACTCACTTCTAAAAGTTGAGTTGGCTTCTCATAGGGGACACCAACTAACTTGCAAAGTTTCGAATTTTTTGGAGGTGGTTTGAAGGGTAATCTAGTCTAACCGCAGTGAAAAAGTTCTAACTCATTTACTTATAAAAAGATAAACTTGAGAAAACTGCATAAGCGGCATCCAAAATTTATAAAACATTGTAACTTGATCGAATTCACGTAGGTTAAGCCACCCGAACTTGGAGAAGCGAGTTTCGAGTCACGGTTTGCGAGATACGGCCGTGTACCGCTTTATTGGTTTTTTTTTAACCAAAACCGATACACGGCCGTATCTCTCGAACCGGGAGTCAAAATTTACTTCTGCAAGTTGGGTTGGCTTCTCATAGGGGACACCAACTAACTCGCAAAGTTTTGTATTTTTTGGAGGTCGTTTGAAGGATAATCTAGTCTAACCTTACTGAAAAAGTTCTTACTCATTTACTTATAAAAAGATAAACGGGAGAAAACCGTACAAGCGGTATCCAAAATTTATAAAACTTTATAACTTGGTCGAATTCACGTAGGGCAAGCCACCCGAACTTGTAGAAGCGAGTTTCGAGTCACGATTTGCGAGATACGGCCGTGTACCACTTTATTGGTTTTTTTTCAATCAAAACCGATACGCGGCCGTATCTCTCGAACCGTGAGTCGAAACTCACTTCTGCAAGTTGGGTTGTCTTCTCATAGGGGACACCAACCAACTCGCAAAGTTTCGTATTTTTTGGAGGTGGTTTGAAGGGTAATCTAGTCTAACCTTACTGAAAAAGTTTTAACTCATTTACTTATAAAAAGATAAACGTGAGAAAACCGCACAAGTGACATCCAAAATTTATAAAACTTTTTCAACTTGGTCGAATTCACATAACACAAGCCACCCCAAATTGTAGAAGTGAATTTCGAGTCACGGTTTGCGAGATACGGCCGGGTACTGCTTTACTTAGATTTTTTCAACCAAAAGCGATACGCGGCCGTATCTCTCGAACCGTGAGTCGAAACTCACTTCTACAACTTGGGGTGACTTGTACTACATAAGACGAACTTACTCGCAAAGTTTCGTATTTTTTTACGGTCATTTGCAGGATTTTCAACCATAACCGTACTGAAAAGTTTCTAAATAATTTCGTATATACAATTCTAGTTCTACAAATTACTAACGCAAACAAAAATTTTCGGCAATTGAATATACTAAAAGTATTCCTAATTATACATCTACAATCTACTAAGGCAAATAATTTTTCCCCACTTTCTAAATAATTTAGTATACACAAATTGAAAAATAAACACAAATATATCTACTGAGGTAAATAAATAGTCAATACCTTACAAAATAAGTCCGAATTTAGACAATGATTCAATTTGGGGCTGAACTAGGGTTTCAATTTGGTTTCGAAGATGAGAAAAGAGAATTGGGTTTCAATGTTTGGAGTAGATATTGGGAGAGAGGAGGGAGAGCGGACGGAGGAGGGCTAATTTGGGTTTAGATCAAGGATTAGGATTTTTTTTGCTATGGGTTCGTTGAAGAAAACAGAAAGAGAGAGAGAGTCGTCGAAGAAGAAGATCTGTATGCAGATCTAAATGAATTTAGAGTCCCTTAACCTGTCGTTGGGAATGACGGGTTAAGACTATATTTTTAAATAATATTTAGCCTTAACCCGTCGTTCCAAACGACCCAGATTAAAGTTCGCACAGGTCTGTGCACACAGACCCGTTTGCAACGGAAGAAGCCTCATATATATATATATATCCACTAAACTTTGGGTCATTTTTTTAAAAACCGCACTGAGTGTTTTTTAATAAAAAAAAACTGCACAGAACTATAGTTTAAAAAAACTGACTTTAACGGAGTTAAGTTTCCGTTAGGCTAAATTTAGAGAAAACCACTTTCATCTTTCATTTGTGTTTAAAAAAATCACTTAACTAATCAGATATTTAAATAAACCCCCAATATATATCTATGACCGGGCCGGGTGCCTTCGGTCTCTTGAAAAAACAAAAAACAGATTTTTTTTTAAGTTTTTGAACTTTCGAATTTCAAAAAGGTCAAAAACGTTTTTCCAATTAATAATATAGCTGTTTCAAGAAGTAAATGAGTTTTATGTTATAGCCGTTTCAAGAATTAAAGGATCTTTATAATGTAGCCGTTTTTTATTAAAAGCATACAGTTTTTATTCCTTCCTGGTAACTAGTTTTAAAAAGGAATCATTTTTTTTTGGAAAAAGATGATAGAAAAACAATACAGTCATTCTCTTCTTCTAATCTATTTCTTAAGCAGTTCTTTGCTTTGATTTGGTTGGTGCAAGTTGGTACGTGTTGCTATTGGAGCATTAGACAGTACTGTAGATAGAATCTCGTTGTATCCCGAGAGAAGTGTTTGGTGATCAATGATTCATTTTCAGAATGGGCCATATAACTTCTTAAAGAAAGTGCAACCCAAGTCTCGAGCCACCTTTCACTTTCTTTTTGTTGCAGATCAACGCCGCAGATCAACTCCAGAGATGGCTCTCAGAAGGTTCATTTGGTGCACTCAGGTTTGACCCATTTTTATTAACCCTTATGGTTAGCAAAATGTTACTGAGAAGCTGGAGTTATTTGGAAAAGGATCACTCATTTACAGCAGATCCGTTCTTGAAGAATTTATGAAGGATCTATCGAATCAGTTATCTTGGTTCCAAGAGTTAAATGCATGCTTCATTTTTGTTTCTCATTGTAGAATCAACGGGTCACAAAGCTGTAATATGACAGCGGATGTTGAGTACGACTTCGAAACTACAATTGTTCATGTCAAGTATTTTGGTTCCATCAAAATACTTCTTCTGCAACTTTGATGGCAGCTTACTAAACAACCCAGTAACTTTGCCCGGTGGACAGTTTCGAATTTTGTGAGTGTTTTTATTTACTTTGTATTTCAATTTTTTATTTAGGTTTGTGTTGAAGGACTTTAGTCCTTGATGGATAGGCTTAGGTTTATGTTTGAGATGATTGAAGGCTATATTATTTCCGGTGCTTTTTGCAGAAAGAAGTGATCATTAAAAACAGCTAAAGCTTCTGAACTTGAGTTCTTAATTGGAAATAGAGATATTGAAATCGGTACATGGCTAAATAAAATTGGCTCTGTGCATCGGGCTGGAGATACTCGTTGGAGCTCTAATTTAAAATTAATCATGAGCTTGGTGAAGATGTTTAGCCCGACCGACATGCGTAGTCATCATTAGCCTCATTGATGATGGTGACTCTGCTCAAAATTCCGTTGTAGAGAAAGCTTATGAGCTTTTAACCATTTTTCAGTTTTTATTGCACCTCATGAAAGAAGTTTTTCAAATCACAGGTCTTCTTTGTCAATCTTGCAATGCAAGTCCCATGACATTGTAAATGTAATTCATCTTGTATTGTCTACAAAGATACTCTTAGAGCATTTGTAGCCGTTCAATCTCAAATTTTGGGTATTTGGCATATAGAAATATAAATTTAGGGTTTGAGCGGTAATCGTTTTAACCTAAATTTTGGGTTTTCATTTTAAAAAATCAACGAACGATAGATGATTTCTCGTCCCACCAACGGATGGGAAATCATTTCCCGTCCAAGAATTTTTTCAAATTAACTCATAATTTAATCCTAATTGACTCTTAATTTAATCCTAATTAAAATTTAAAATCTTAATTAAATTTCAATTAAAATCTAATATATACCCATAATAATTTTTATAGGCACACTTCTTTAAAAAAAATTGTCCACTTGTGAGAAAAGTGGGTCTCGGTCCAGAGATCATCTCCCGTCTGATGATCTCCCGTCTGATATTTTTTATAATTTAAAATCGATGGACGGTACATGATTTTCCATCTGATCATTTTTATAAAAAAAATTAATCGGACGGGATATCATTTCTCGTCCAATATATTTATAAAAAAAAGGAGCGACGAAAGATAATCTTTCTTCTGATTCATTTTTTTTATATAAAAGAACGGACAAAAGATCATCGTTCGCCAGCTATAATTTCAAAATTCTTATATCTTCTACCAAATATAGTTAACCACTATTCACCAAAAACTTAAAATTTGGTATATAGCCAACGACTACAACACTCTTTTTATCTTTTTTCTTCTTTGGAAAAAATGACTTTTTAGCGAACGACTGCATATGCTTTTATAGAACGTAAGAGGGACATGTTGGAATGCCTTACTTGATAAGGTAAGGTTATTTTGTAAATAACGCCATATTGATGTACCAAATATGTATATAAGGAAATTTACTTCTCGATATCCACAACCTCATCTTATAGTTGAAATCATTATTGGGTTGACATATTCATTGCTTCCATTGATTCTCAAGAGTTAAACATCCGATTCAATGAGGCACACACTGGAATTACTTGAGCTAAGTGGTGCTTGGGATCCGAGTGATGCATATAAATTCTTTAATATCGAGACAATTTGCAAACTTGCAAGTCAATTCTACCCTTAAGATCTCTCTGAGCAAGATCAAACATATTTTCAATATGAACTTGCCCATTATATAAATAATGTTCCTTATCATAGTGAATTCAAAATTTTGTCATCCCTTTCTGAGCTATGTCAAACATTGGTATAAAGCAAAAAGTCACTAATCTCTCCACTTGTTGATAGATTGATTAGGCTTATGCTTACATGACCGGTTTCTACTGCAGCTACCGAGAGAATATTCCAACGATGAATTTTGTGCAAAACAAGCTTCGCAACAAGATGAATGATGGCCATCTCTTGAACTACTTGATGGATTATATTGAAAGAGAAATAGGTGAAGATTTGAGTATAGATTCAACCATCAAAGATTTGCTTCTATAAAGACATGCAAATCACAATTCTTCTAGGCAATACGGGCTTTTTTTTAATTGGATTTAGCAAATACATTTTTGGATTTTAGCCAAAAAAAAAAGAAGCAAATATACTTTTCGGATTTTGTAAGATAACTCTTTTCCGAAATAGTATAATTACTGATATAATTAGTTTTTTAAAAGTTGTTTATTACTTGACCCCGCCCAGCAAAATTGCTCGGACTACGTCCCCTGATTGTAACTTAGGCCTTCGATAATTTATGGATATTTTTAGGTCTTCTTATGATAGGTTATTATGTTCCTTTTTTAATAACATATAGGTTGCTACTACATCAGTTTGTGCTATATATATATATATATATATATATATATATATATATATATATACATACAGAGAGAGAGAGAGAGAGAGTAATCTTCCATTGCAAACGTTAATGTAGCGTTTGTAAACGTGCAAACCACTTAACCCGCTATTGGCAATAGCTGGTTAAGGCGAAACACATAACCCGTCAATGTCAATGACGGGTTATGTGTTTTGTCTTAACCCGTCATTGCCAATGACGGGTTAAATAGTTTGCACGCGTTTATACAATATTTGCATTTGTGTAACACCTCGGATTTTAAAATACCGAACATATTCGTTTTTATATTTTGTAGGGGTGAGAATTATTTCAAGTGATATCTTATTGATACTGGTATGAATATTTGTTGGATTGGTGTAGATCGTACATTGAAGTATGAGTCGAGTTTTATATGGAAAATTATTGTTTATTTTGTTTTATGATTTTGGAGGATTATTATGGGCTGTTTTAATATATTTGGTATTGTTAAAAGTAGAGTTGAGGGTTTATTTGAAATATTTTGGAGATTGGGGGTATATGTCTCCTACCTGTTGGAGTGTGCCACCTAAGGTAGTGAAGAAAAATGTAGTAAAATTGGTAGTGACTCTAGCATTACTCTATTAATTATTATATATATTATTTTTTTTTTTAATACACCAAAACACCCCCCCCCCCCCCTTCCCTTATCCTCCTTCCCGTTTCTTTCTTTTTCCCGATCGCAAGCGAAGCCACCGAAACCCATTCGGTTGGCCCTTCCCCCACCCAAATCTTTTCCATTTCTCCATGGTTTTTAAATTAAACTGAGGGGTATACTAATTGAAGGATTCTCTACAATGTGGTAGCATCGGATTTTCGAAAGGATTCCGAAAAAGTATACCCTATTTTATTTATTCGTATAAAATTAAGTGTGGTTAGTTATAGGATTATTATGGTAGAGAGATTTAGAGGTGTTGGAAGTGGAAGATTTGGGGAATTAGTGGGTTGTTAGAGAAATTACAAGTTGTTAGTAAATTAGGGTTTTGGATTTGTAAAATAGAGATATATATATATAAGAATTATCTCTGGTATGGTGGTAAAAAGTGTAGTGAGTCATTAGAATAAAATGGGGAGTAGTGATTTTGGTATAAACTCGAACTCTAGAGTTTATGAAATCGGGTAGAAAACTCGATCCAAATAATTGTAGAAAATGCATGTGAGGGTGTAGAGTATTATGAAAGTATTAATATAAATTTAGGATGATTTTTATAGGCTTCCAGCCCAATTAAATTGGGTGAAATGGATTATAGGTGAAAAGTGCACGCCGGGTGTTCGGTGAAATGCCCGAGCAATATAGAGATGAGAATTTGATGAATTCGGAGGTGTAGATGAGTCTCCTTATTGGTGTTAACCCTAATTTGAGAAATTAGGAAGAAGGGATTGAAGAAATTAGGAAGTAGGAAATTTTCCTATTAGAAAGCCTCCGATCAATATGTGAGTTTTTGCATCGGGGTTCGAATTTGAAATTCGTCGATGTAGCTTGCCTACATATGTCATTTGTGACGCGTGGGTGAAGACGGATTCAAATTTGGAGGTCCGTAGGTCGAGTTTTGAGCTTTAAACTAATCGGTTCTATAATTTTTCAATTAGGTAGAAAAAGTCGAACTTCGACTGGCTACAGGACGGACGCGGGACATTGTTTGCTCGATCCGTCAGGTGAGTATGTTGTGTTATAAATATTTTATATTGTGGCCGAATTTCGTGGCCTTTTGATATGTTTTGTGGGAGTTATGCCAAAAATGGATTTTTGTTGAAAATACGGATTTTTAATGATCCAAAATGGGTTTTTGAGATATGTGGTGAAAGTGATTATTTCAAATATATAAAATTTATAGTATGGGTTAATGTGATGTGTTGAAGTATAAAAACTAATTATATTAGATTGTTTATGCACATTTTTATCCAGTGCCTGATTTGTGCCTGTTTTGGGGCATATAGGCCCTTATAGGTAATTATAATTACATGGAGCATGGTGTATAAGCTAGTATGCTATAATTAGATATTATAAGATTTAATTAGATGAAATAAGTGGTTTTGGCCCCTTTTTCTGGGAAACCTGCATGTGTGGTGTGTAATTGTGATATATATATAGATGATTATGACGTGTGATGCAATGGTTGATGAAATTAATAATTGGGTACATGCTTACATTTTAATTAGGTTCGAAGTGAATTAATGGGCAATAGTATGATACTACAATATGATGAATTGTCTATTTTGATACTTTTACGATATGGGATAACCTAATGTAGTTCTTTTATTAATATTGTACCTTGGTGTATGTTTATATGTGGTTCAATAAAGTGGTAAATAACATGGGGCATTCATAATGTGTATTACGGTGATGTGATGGTTTATATGTTAAATGACTTGGTGTATGTATATATGTGATCTACTGAGATGATAATTATATCGTGGACATCAGATGTGCATCAAATGCAATATAAAAGGTAAGATGGTAAGTGTTAATAAAAGGTGTTATTAATTCACATGATTAAAGCTAAGAATGTGGCAATTGTTTAATTAAAAGTTGTGATGCTTTGTGTTGATTTAATAAGATGAAAAGATGAGATAACAAATGGTTTTGTTGACCAGTACCTACAGCAATCCTGGGGGTTTAGGCTAGACCTCCTAACGCCCAAGAACCGGCTTGGGAATAGTGGACCCAAACTATGTTTAGGGTAAGTGATTTTTATCGCCCAAGCTATCGGCTTGAGGCCCGATTTTCCCTCGATGACAGCTGTCGCGAGGAAGCACCCTAGTGGGACTAGTGGTGAGTGTTTATCTCGCTGGCTTCGGCTGGGAGGAAGTACCCTAGTGGGACTAGGGGATTGTGGTTTTTCCCTCGATGACAGATGTCGCGAGGAAGCACCCTAGTAGGACTAGTGGTGAGTGTTTACCTCGCTGGCTTTGGCTGGGAGGAAGTACCCTAGTGGGACTAGGGGATTGTGGTTTTTCCTCGATGACAGACGTCGCGAGGAGGCACCCTAGTGGGACTAGGAGTGCTGTGTTCCCTCGCTAGTTCGGCTAGGAGGAAGACGTAGCCTCGGACGAGTAAGACTCTGGGAGAGCATCGGACCGCGTGTTTACTGGGCTGTCAGCTTTCAGTATGTTGGGATACTGTGGCTCACTGGTCGACAAACTAATAAAATAAATAAGTGTTAATAATAAATGTGGTAGTGAAGAAAGTGGATAGTGAAATGTGAATTGTGGATGAGAAAGAAAGCGGTTGTGAATGAAGTAAATGTGAAGGAAAACAAGTTATGAGTGAGTGTATGGAAAAAAGTGATAAATGCAGTAAGTGGTTAATTTAGAATGGAATAATAAAAGAGACATGTGTTCTTATGAATAGTATGAAGTAATTGTATTATATATGTGATCATTAAAGTAAAATACAGATTGATATGAGTTGTACCTTGGAATTGTGTCAAGGAACTACCTGCCCGCTATTTCTGTGGAAATGGTGGAAACTACCTGCCTTGGCATAATTCGCAGGGTGAGTTGGTATACTAGTGGCAATGGTTAATGGAAATGAGAAATTAAATAAAGTGAAGATGATAAGTGATTGTAGTGAATTAATAACCAAGCTATCGGCTTGAGATGTGATGTGATATTACCCAAACTGTGTGTTTGGGGTGCGGTGATTATTACCCAAGCTATCGGCTATGGGGTGTGATATGTGGTGGCCCCAGATTGTGTTTGGGGATAACGTGAAAATGATAATAAGAATTATTGTTTATAAGAAAAAAAGAAATTACTAAAGTGGTGTAGTGAGTTATGAATGAGCTATAAAACGTGTTTTGATGCAATAAGAATGTGCAATCGCATAAGTGATACGGTGATGATGTGATGAAATGCAAGTTAATTATAATGTGTAAGGAGAGGTTATGTTTGTGTTATATGACGTGAATAAATATGGCATTAAGGGAATGAATGCATATGTTTCTGATGTGATACATGATTTAATACACTAAAATAAATACTTGTGGTATGAAAGTGGTTATGAAAATGGTTAATGCAGAAAGTATGTTGTGTTATGAGTTTATATCCATATAAATGGTTATTAAAGAAAGATGTAATAACATCATGTAGTATATTCATATAATGCTATTATGACGATACTGGTGGAAGAATGAATATTTGGGTTAGAGCATTTAAATTGAAAAGTAATGGATTGTATGTGTATTCGTACTATGCGGATGTAAAATAAGAATATATATACACGAGGTTGAGGTGAAGTATATTATGAAATGTGGGAAGTTATGGATAATTAAATAGTTGAATGCAGTATGGGCAAAGTATTTGATATATCGTCGTATTGATGATGTTGTTGTGTTCAGGATTCAGGTTGCATTATCTTAACTTGGTATTTGTAAGTTTAAATTATTTTCTTTATACTATTTTAATTTGTTATTAGATTAATAACTATACTCACACCAGAAATGGCTGACCCCTTAGTGTTTGGGGGGTTAGGGGAGTCTGAGGACTACCCTAGATCCCCTACTGTTGCAGGTTCTCATCAGTGCAGAGGTGAGGCGTGGATTGGTAGGATAAAGTTTTATTTTAAAAATTTGTACTAATTAGCTATGTGAATAGTAAAATTTATGATCTAAATTGTATTATGGATGTATAAGCATGTATATGATGATGATGAGTATAGTATGGGGTGGTGTGGTATGTTTGTGACCCGTACCCATCTCGTTGTGGAGTACCGGGCTCGGTGGTAGGTTTTACAAGGATTTTTCTAAATTTTTACCTCGTTTTTCAAAGAAATTTATAGTTTTTATTTGATATTTGATAATCCGTTATGAGTTTGGCCCCCAGAGCATTACATTATATTACCTGTGTGTTTCTGCTCATTTTGGCCTGGGGAGCCCGTGAAATTATTGTGTGTATTGTGAGCTACGGAATTTTGAGCAGAATTCCGTAAGCTATTTGTGTTTCGGGGCAAAATTTACAGGGGAAACTCTGCCAAAATTGTTCCTGAAATATAACTTTCTTAGTTTATGTTTAAAGTGATATAGAAATTGAAAGAAGGGAATTTCGAGGTTTAGTTTTCAAAAAAAAAAATTTTTTTGGGGTGTTACAATTTGCAATAGAAGATTGCTTTTATATATATATACTAGGGTTTGCCCGTTGACACGTGCCTACGGCACGTCTTCGAAACGGTGCACCTTGTTTGATCATAAAAAATAATTTTGGAGGTCTAGCAAATTAATTGAAGTAGCAAACGTAGAGCAAAAAATATATTATATGTTTTTTTTGATTATTTTGAATTATTTTTAAAAAAATTTAATTTTTTAATTTTTTATATTTTTTAAAATTTTAAAATTTTTAAAATTTTTTAAAATTTTAAAATTTTTTAAAATTAAAAAAAAATTATTTTCTTAATTTTTGAATATTTTATAGAAGAGGGAGGGAGTGAGAGAAAATAAATAAATAAATATAGGAGTTGTTTTGGGTGGGAGATTTGAATTTGAATTTTGGGGGGAACTTTTGGGGGGAAAATATGTTTTGTAAAGTTAGATATGGGCCTTTAATTTTTGGGATAATTGAAGGAGAGCCACTTGATAGCTTTCTTTGTGTTTTATTATATATATATATATATATATATATATATATATAAGGGATATATTTTGGTGCACAACCTACCCCCTCTCAATGGGCTTGGAGTCCCGGTTACTTTCTCGGATGAAGATCTAGAGGGTGTTTGAACCCCCCACTGTGATGCACTGGTGATTAACCTCCGCATGGCTAACTTCAAAGTAGAAAGGATTCTAGTGGATAATGGCAGTTCTATCAACATCCTCCTCCTAGCGGCCTTCCGAGGGCTTAAATTATCGCGGGACAGACTCAAGCCCGCCGGTTATACTCTCCATGGGTTCACGGGAATGCCAGTGACAATCGAATGTGTTATAACCCTCAACGTAACCATTGGTAAAACTCCTACTACCCGAACGGAGCCAATGGACTTCATGGTTCTCGACGTCCCAGCCGCCTACAATGTGATCCTAGGTCAACCTGGCCTAGCTGCTTTAGAAGTCGTTCCATCATCTTATCATCTAAAAATGAAGTTCCCCACCAAGGCAGGCGTAGGGGAAGTAAGGGGAAGTCAGGAGACAGCCCGCAAATGCTATATGACCTCGACCGGAGGACCTGTCCTTTCCCTCGAGACCCTTGAAATCCCCCAGGGGAACACCCAGCTTATATCAGAACCGGTAAACGAGCTGGAGGAAGTGCTCTTCTCGGAGCAAGATCTGACCCATAAATTCTTCATCAGCAAAACCCTCCCTTCTGCCCTCTGTTCCGATATAGTCCAGTGAAAGAAGAAGAATCGTGACCTCTTCACATGGACAGCTACCAACATGCCAGGGATTTCCGAAGATCTCCTCGTCCACCACATAAGTGTCGCTCCGGGATCCAAACCGGTCCAACAGAAGAGGCATAAATTTGCCCCTGTGCGCCTGCAGGCTATAAAGTAAGAAGTGGAGAAGCTCCTCAAAGCCCAATTCATACAAGAGGTCAACTATCCCAAGTGGCTCTCTAACGTTGTTATGGTTAAGAAGGCCAATGGAAGTTAGAGTATTTGCATCGACTTCACAGATTTGAACAAAGCATGCCCCAAGGATCCTTTCCCACTCCCCAGCATCGACACCTTGATCGATGCCACTTAGGGCCATGAGCTTTTGAACTTCATGGATGCCTTCTCTGGATACAACCAAATCTGAATGTTCCAACCAGATATCCCGAAGACGTCCTTCGTCACAGATCAACGTCTCTACTGCTATAGAGTAATGCCCTTCGAGCTCAAAAATGCCGGTGCCACCTACTAACACCTCGTCAATAAGGTCTTCAAAAATCAGATCGAGCGGAACATGGAGGTTTACGTCGATGATATGCTAGTAAAAAGCATCCAGGGGTTCGACCATGTCGCTGACCTCCAAGAAGCCTTCGACGTATTGAAGAAGCATAACATGAGACTAAACCCGAATAAGTGTGCATTTGGGGTCTCATCTGGTAAATTCCTGGGCTTCATGGTCAGTCAGAGGGGGATCGAAGCCAACCCTGAGAAAATAAAAGCCATACTCAACATGGCTCCTCCTACAAATGTGAAAGAAGTGCAAAAGCTCACAGGATGCCTCACGGCTATAGGGCGCTTCCTCTCTAAGTCCAGAGAAAAGTATCTCCCTTTCTTTAAAGCCCTCAGGGGGGCTAAGGGCTTCGAGTGGGGCTAGCAGCAGCAAGAGTCGTTCGACCAACTCAAAGCCTACTTGGTCAACCCCCCACTCCTCAGCAAGCCAACACCGGGGAAACCCTTTACCTCTACCTCTTTGCCTCCGAGCAGACCCTCAGCGCTGTCCTAGTGAGGGAAGAAGACAAGGCTCAGAAGCCTATCTATTATGTGAGTAAGGTCCTTAGAGACGACGAGCTCCGCTATCCGAGATTGAAAAAGATAGCATATGCCTTGGTTATGGCAGCCAGAAAGCTCCGCCCCTATTTTCAATCCCATTCGGTGTTCGTCCTTACCGACCAGCCACTCAAGCAGGTCCTTTATAAGTCCGAGACCTCCGGACATTTAATTAAGTGGTCAATCGAGCTAAGTCAATACGACATATCTTATCAGCCTCGGACAGCTATCAAGGCTCAAGCCCTAGCCGAATTTATAGTGGAAAGCACGATCCCGGAAGTAAGTTAAGCGGCAAATGGGCCACCTATCTGGACGATGTATGTAGATGGGTCTTCTTGCGCTGAAGGGAGCGGAGCCAGAGTTATTCTGGCAGGCCTAGATGACTTTGTTCTCCAATACTCCCTCCGCATCAACTTCAAAGCCTCCAACAACGAAGCTGAGTACGAAGACCTAATAGCAGGCTTGGGCATGGCTCGCAAGGCAGGAGCGCAACGTGTCTGAATATTCAGTGACTCTCAGCTCGTGGTGAATCATGTCTTAGGAGAATACGAGGCACGAGACGACCGAATGGCCAAGTACTCGGCCAAGGTCAAAAGTCTTCTAGCTTCGTTCGAAGAAGCACAACTCCAGCGGATCCCTAGAGAGGAGAACGCTCAAGTAGATGCCCTCTCAAAACTAGCCTCCTCCTCCCTCCAAGATCTTGAGCAGACCGTCCTAATCGAAGTTCTACTAAGGCCCAGCATCGAAGAAGAAACCCCCGACTCAATGGAGTCGCTACCTGTCCAACTCGAAGATAACTGGATGAGACCTTTGATTGAGTTCCTCAGAGATGGGAGCCTTCCCCAAGATCCTAAAGAAGCTCGCCAAATCCGAACGAGAATGGAGCAGTACACCCTCGTTAAGGGAGTCTTGTACAAACGCTCCTATACCCAAGTAGATGGCAAACCCTACTTGAGATGTCTCACTCCAGAAGAAGCCTTGTATGCCTTGAAAGAACTCCATGAAGGTATAGGCGGAGCCCATTCAGGATCAAGGTCCCTCGCTAGAAAAGTCTTGAACTATGGGTACTTCTGGCCTACCCTACTTCGGGATGCCGAGCAACATGTCTGGCAATGCAGCCCCTGTCAACAATTCTCCAATATCTGCCGCCTACTGCAAGCACAAATCACATCTCTCTCGAGTCCAATTCCCTTTGCAATGTGGGGGATGGACTTGCTAGGTCCGTTCCTACCAACTCCAGGCCAGCTCAAGTTCCTAGTCGTGGCAATCGACTATTTCTCCAAGTGGATCGAGGCTATACCACTGGCAACTGTTACTGAGAACAAAGTGCAGCAGTTCTTCTAGAAAAATGTGATATGTAGGTTCGGCATACCTCGAGTCCTAGTAACAGATAACAGAATACAGTTTACAAAAACAACATTCCGCTCCTTATGTGAAGACTTCGGCATTCAGCAGCGGTTCTCCTCCGTCTCTCACCCTCAATTCAATGGTCAAGTAGAAAATGCCAACAGGAAAATCCTCTCGGGCATCAAGAAGAGGCTGGACAAGTCGGCCAAAGGATTATGGGCGGAACAACTTCCTAATGTATTGTGGAACTACCGCACTACAAAAAGGACCCCCACAGGAGAATCGCCCTTCAATCTCACATACGGTTCCAAGGCCGTAATCCCCTTAGAAGTTGGTTTGCCATTCCCTCGCCTAGTTGCATATAATGAAGAGCAGAATGCCAAGGAGCTCCGAGCCAGTTTGGACCTCATCAACGAGCTCCGCGAAAGTGCTTCGATTCGCCAAGAGAATTATCGGAGAAGAATCGAGCAGGCCTACAACAAAAGGGTCCGTCCCACGGATCTTAAGGAGGGGGATTTAGTCCTCAGAACACTAGCCATCTCGTTCCCCAACCAAAAGAGCAAGCTAGCCCCTAATTGAGAAGGACCATACAAGGTCTCCAAGGTAGTTCGGCCAGGAGCATATCGTCTTGAAGACCTCAAAGGCAGGGAGATACCAAGAACATGGAATGCCGACCATTTACTGAAGTACAAAGAGGGTGTTTGAATGCCTCTCTGAGTACCATCAAATGTTGGGCCATTCCTATCTTCATTTTATTTGTATTTATTTCTTTATCCACCCATTGTAATAACGGCGTGCAACTTAGAAGTGGCCGATTAAGCAATTATTAATAAAGAACTTCTTTTGCATAATAATTCTCTTATGATCGTTTTATCTTTCTGTTTAATACCCTAATGGTGTTTTCAAAAAACGACGAGTTCGGAGTCCAAAACTTGGCTCGATTCTGCTTCGCAAGCTCGCTCTTAAGCGAGTTAGAAGTGGTTCGCCATTCGGAACTGGTCCCAGAACCGTTGAAATTTACTTAAACGACGAGTTCGGAGTCCAAAACTTGGCTCAATTCTGCTTCGCAAGCTCGTTCTTAAGCGAGTTAGAAGTGGTTCACCATTCGGAACTGCTCCCACAACCGTTGAAACTTACTCAAACGACGAGTTTGGAGTCCAAAACTTGGCTCGATTCCACTTTGCAGGCTCGCTCTTAAGCAAGTTAGAAGTAGTTCGCCATTCGAAACTGCTCCCACAACCGTTGAAACTTACTCAAATGATGAGTTCGGAGTCCAAAACTTGGCTCGATTCCGCTTCGCAGGCTCGCTCTTAAGCGAGTTAGAAGTGATTCACTATTCGGAACTGCTCCCACAACCATTGAAACTTACTCAAATGACGAGTTCGGAGTCCAAAACTTGGCTCGATTCCGCTTCGCAGGCTCGCTCTTAAGCGAGTTAGAAGTGGTTTGCCATTCGGAACTGCTCCCACAACCGTTGAAACTTACTCAAAAGACGAGTTCGGAGTCCAAAACTTGGCTCGATTTTGCTTCGTAAACTTGCTCTTAAGAGAGTTAGAAGTAGTTCGCCATTCGGAACTGCTCCCACAACCGTTGACTCTCTTCTAAAATGACGAGTTCGGAGTCCAAAACTTGGCTCGATTCTGCTTCTACTACTCACTCATAAGCAAGTAAGAAGTGGTTCTCCATTCAGAAGTACTCCTACAACTGTCAGCAACCATAGATGATTAACAAAACATGCAAACACGCAAGTGCAAAAGAGTAAACAAGTTTTGCTTCTATAAAATTTAAGGAGCAACTCAGATTACAAGACCAGCTACTCTTCTCTACGACGAGTTACAAAATTCAAAAAGCCAAAATTACAAGACTACTTCAACGACTTCTAGGAAGAGGGATATTCCTCTTGAGTGACAAGCAAGGACGGCGAACACTCTGTCCCTACGACCCCACACTCGTTGAGGTTGCCAAGCCAGCGAGCCTAGTAGTGTCCCTAAGTGTTGCGCCGACTGAGGCTTCGCTTGACGAACCAGCAACTCCACTTTGAGCATCCCTAGGACGCCCCGAGATGGGAGGCGAACGTGATGCTAACTCGTGAAACGATCGTCCCTGTGAGTACTCGTCTTTAGGGCAAGACGTGGTCCTGACATTGCTCCCCTCCGCAAAACGTCGTAGCCGGTGAACCTCCATCTCTAGCTCAACAATCCGCTCCTTCAGCGAATCATCAGTTACCTTAACATGTAGGTGAGGAAATCTGCTTGTGCTACCCATATGAGGAGCTTCAATGATAGTTCGCCGAAGCTGTGTCGTCTCCAAGCTCTTCTCGAGCACAACGTTCTTCAGACCATCTCTCTCCACCGTGACATCAAATAGCGCCTGCCGAAGCGACTCCACCTCCCCTTCGGGAGGGGCTTCTCGAGCTCGTTTCTTTAGTTGCTTCAACTCGAAGAGATGCTTCGCCAGTGTTAGCTTGAGATGGTCTAGATCCAACTCGCTCTTGAGAAAACACTCTCGACTGCGAGAAAGTACCAACTTCGTCGCTCCTAAGTCAGCTCAGAGATGAGAGACCTCAGCCGCTGTCGTGTTCGGCGATGCCTCCGCTAGACACAACTTGGCGATCTGAAAGAACACCACAATACTGAGCTCGAGCAACACATAGCTAAATTTCGAAGCAAAGTTGTTCTCAATACTTAGCTAGATTTCAAAGCGAGTTGTTCTCAACACTTAGCTAAATTTCAAAGCAAAGTTGTTCTAAACACTTAGGTAGATTTCAATCGAGTTGTTCTCAACACTTATCTAGATTTCAAAGTGAGTTGTTCTCAACACTTAGCTAGATTTTAAAGTGAGTAGTGCTAAACACTTAGCTGAATTTCAAAGCAAAATTATTTTCAGCACTTAGAAAAATTTCAAAACAAGATCGCCCTCAATACTTAGTCAAAATAAGGAAAATTTTATTTGTAACAAAAAGCGGTGGCCAGTCCACTACAAGGCAATACATGAAAAAAAAGAAGGAAAAATACAATGCAACAAAAGTCAAGGGGCCACCTTTGGTGGTAGCTCGGAGACAGGCACCTCGGTGGTCGGCTCCCCTTCCTCTGCCGCTCCGGCTTGGGGGTCAGCCACAACCTCGTCACCCCCTCCCTCTGCCACCATAGCCTCGGGATCAGCTGGAGCATCGTCACCTAGTTGCTCGTCCCCCTCCTCTCCTTCGGCCTCTTGCTCGACTTCGGGGTCCTCCTCGCCGACCGGACCCCACAGTCCATATCCTGACCTGTTGAAGCCAGGAATTCAAGCCTCGACGTGCTCAAGCGCAGTGGCGTAGGACTGCTCCATGTTCGCCATCATGTGCTTCTTTGCCTCGGCCTCTATCTCCGCTCTCACCGTCTCTACAGCCTCCTCCTTTTGCCGCATCACCGCCTCTAGGGCCCTCTTCACCACGGCTTTCTCCTCGGCTGCTCTGGCCACCTCCGAGGCAACCTTCTCATTCGCCTATGCCAAGGCCCACTCCAAGTAGGCGACCTGTGCTACCAAAGCATCCGAGCGGCGCTGCTACGCCTCGTGCATCTTCACGACCCTGGCCCTCTCAGCTCAGTCTCTGTCGCAGGCAAGCTTCAGCTCCTTCTCCTGCTCAGCATACTGCTCGAGAAGATGGCTGAAGTGGCACGTGATCTACAAGAAGAAGCAATTGAGGCGCAATGAAAGCCGAGCAAAAAACTTAGAAAATTTTCAAGATTATCGAAATCAACTAAGAAAACTTACCGACATGGTTGCCCGAGCTATCTCTAGAGCATCGTCGCCCGTCGTCCCTGCCTTCATCGCGGCTCGGTCTTTTAGGGTCGGGAGATGGCAAAGGGCCTGCATGCTCATAGCCGAGTCTCCTAAGAAACCGTCATGTTCATCACCCGCCAGTCGGGGACGAACAGCTTCTTGTGACCCTCGGTCAGAATGGCCTCGGCCTGCTCGATAAGGGTCGGGGCCTAGAGCGCCAAAGCCACCGAGACGGAGGAGCCTTCACCCGAAGGATCAGACGGGGTCGGCTGAGGAAGACCAACAGCCGAGGTCAACTGCCGAGGAGAAGCCAGGTTGATGGTCTCAACCGCGGCAGAAGAAATCTTGGTGGGTCGGCCAGACGAAGGCCCCGCACTCATCCTCCTCCTCTTCTTGGCTTCAGAGGCCTTGTTTCGTTCGGCCATGATTGCCCTGAAGTCCATCCTCGGAGCCTCTGTCGAATGAAGAAAATAAAGTTAAGAAAATACAATATGTAACAGAAAGTAAACAAGAAAATAGAGATGTCCGGAGCATACTCGAGTCGATCGGACTAAGGCCAGACCCGTGGAGCACCTCCTCGGTCATGTCCCTCCAGCTCAAGGTTGGGAGGCCGACCAGCTTCATCGCAACCTCTGCTTCGACCAGAGTCAACACCAGTGTTGCTGCTGATTTTGGTGTAGGAGCAAACAGATGAATTTGTGGATTCTTGGAGAAAATAATAAAGCAAACTTGTTGACCTTCACCAATGTGTTGACTGGTTTCTTGCCGCTGCCGTTGACCTGCAAAAAGTGCGAGACACCATGGTGGATCCCGGCGACGCACCCTCCGACGCTCTTGTTAGTAATCTGAATGATTATAAAAGAGATTTTATTGGAAAAGTATTGATTACCTGGTAACAGTGGGGGGAGAGGGGTATTTATAGTCTCCTTAGGGATCCGTTTCGAGATAAGAACATATCTCTACTTCCCGGTGTGAATGGATAGAAGCGGTTAAGATCATTTCTTAAGGATAATTATGAATCCGAATTCTTGTTTATCCTTTTGAACTAGTTTGTAATGGGTTGGGACCCGCACCCAGTAAGACAGATCCGTTCATGGATTATTGGGCTTTGAAGAAAGACCCAGTTCCCATTTCAGACCCGTTTGTAGGTGAAATTACCGTTTTACCCCTGAGCTTTATGATTCGTGTCCGATTCGAACGGTCCCGATTTAATCCCATTTTTAGTCATATCATGAGCCCCCCACTTCTGGAGACTGAGTTTTACAGTCTTTAAGGAGTAGTTTTGTTGTTCTAATGGCGTACGGGATTTTATCGGTGTTCTTTAAGGGAGTTCGGATCTTACTCGAGGTGTAACAGTGTTATTCTGAGCTTGTAAAATGCCCAAAAATATCATCAGAATTTTCTGATTTTTTGTGATTTTTCCAGATTTTTCTGAATTAAATAATTATTTATCGAAAATATTAATTAATTATTCATATTTAATAATTATATTTTTCAGAATTTTTAAATAATTTTCCAAATTAAAAATTATTTTTATAATTTTTTAATTAATTTTTTCGATTTTTAATTAGTTTTTCGGATTTTTTAAATAATTAATACAAATTAATTAATTAATTAATTAAATATTACCTGGACACGTGGTGCATTTCTGGATGCCGATCGTGATCAAATGGCGCGCATCGCAAAGCAGATCATGCTCTGGATACGTGGCGCATTTCTGGACGTCAATCATGATCAGATGGCACGCATCGCAAAGTGGATCATTTTCTGGACATGTGGCACGTATCTGAGCGTCGATTGTGTCGTGGCACAAATTTTGAGACGATCGAACGGTGCGTGTAGGTCGACAGTGTTTTTTCTCCAATTTCGAGCTCAGCGGGTCGGTAGCTCGGCAACCAGCGCCAACCCCTCAGAAGACGCCACGTGGCACGGTCAACGGAGGCATTGACCGCCACGTGGCACACTTCTTCTTCTTCTTCTTCTTCTTCTTCTTCTTCTTCTTCTTCTTCTTCCGTCTTCGCCTCCCTTTCTTCGCCTCGTCTTCGACTGAAGCTTCTGACCCCACCGCGTCTTCGACCTAGGCCTCGCCCCCTCTCTGACCTTTCCTGGCGAGGAGCTCGACAGTGATAGGAGGAGCTCGATTGTAATGGCGAGTAGGTCGGAGGTCAGAGCTTGTTGATGGGTTCGATGGAGAGTAGAGCTTGGCGAGAGCACGGTGGAGCTCAATGGTGGGTTCGTCGAGGAAGGAGACTGAGCTCGAAGCTTTGGAGGAGAGCTTGTTGACAAAGTTGAGTGCTGGAGCTCGGAGAAGTGGCGGTGCTCGACCACAGAGGTGGGTTCAATCTCGGCGTGGGCCTCATTAATTGGGCACGAAAGGAGCTCGGCCATGGAGGTGGTCGGTGCTTCGACGAAGGAGCTCGACGAGTGAAGGTGATGATCTCGACAGTGTTCGGCAGAGCTCGCTCAAAGGAGCTGACGGAGCTCATGACGGTGGCATTCGGAGCTTGTCATTGGGCTCGGAGCTCGGAGCCGAGGAGAGCTCGAGCTCGTGAAGGAGGGAGACCTCGACACGGTGGTGGAGAGGAGCTCGGTGTATAGGGGAGCTCGTCGGAGGTGGAGCTGTGAGCTCTGTGGCAGAGCTCGGTGACGGGTCGTCGAAGCTATGGTGGAGCTTGCTGGTGGGCTTCGACGGATAGAGGAGCTCGGCAACGAATGGAAGGTGAGAGGAGTTCGGCTCAAGCTTGAGCTTGGACATCGGTGCTTGCGACGTGGTGGTCGGCAAGGGAGAGAGGTTGGAGTGTTGGGTTTTGCTCTTCTGTGCTGTTTGGTTTTTGGCGAGAGAATGGAGAAGAAGGTGAAGTGGTATGGGTTCGGGTTTGGGTCCTTAATGGGTCCGAACCCGACCCTAGTGCTCTCCTTTTCCTTTTTTTTATTAGCTTGTTTGTTCAGTGAATCTGAACCGTTGATCACGATTGAGCACAAATTTTGATGTAAAATTTTTTGCCATTTTGTACTTCGGTAGCTCAGTAGCTCGGATTTCAGATCCGAGCTACGTGGCTCCATCTAGACGATTGATCATGATCATGGCGCGAATCACAAGGCAAGAGACCCATATTCCGAGAAAACGTGATCTTGTCATTTTGTGGAGACGTGGTAAAATCTGAGTCATCCATCAGCCATGGCATGAATATCTGGATGATCTGACGGTCCAAGGAGATCGGGGGTGTTTTTTCCCCAATACGGAGTTCGGTGCCCTGGTAGCTCGGCGTAGCTGTGTTGCGATCCACTTTTCCGGTGCTACAGAGGTCTGATCGGGGCGTTGCGACCCCTTGTTTCGAAGCTAACTCGAAGATCCACAACTTCTCTTTAGGAGTGGGCTGAAGAATTACCCTTCTTCATGGTCAAAATAGCCCCGCAACATTCTTGTCTTGGTGAAGTTGAGGAGTGTTTTGGTCTTCAGAGTCTTCGACGAGGAGCCCCACTCCTAGGGGCGAAGAAGATGGGCTAGGAAGATCCTCGTAAGAGCCATGGGAAGATCCATTCTTGGGGGTGAGTGTAAGGAGCAATTCCTGGGGAGAGTTCTAGCTCGGAGCCCATTGAGAGGAAGGGCACTCGTGAGGCAAACAGAGTGAAGAACATCACAAGGCTCTAGGAGAGAGCAATTCGTGAGACGAGTTTGAGGAGCAAATCTACGGAAGAGTTTTGAGCTCCAAACTCGCTTAAAAGAGGTCCGCTTTGGAGGTGAGCGGAGCGAAGAGCTTGGCTCTAGGAGAGAGCCATATGGGAGACGAGTATGAGGAGCAACTCTAGGAGAGAGTTGTGAGCTCCGAACTCGTTGAGAAGAGGTCCGCCTTGGAGGTGAGCAGAGCGAAGAGCATGGCTCAAGGAGAGAGCCATTTGTGAGGCGAGTGTGAGGAGGAACTCTAGGGGAGAGTCGTGCTCCGAACTCTTTGAGAAGAGGTCCGCTTTGGAGGCGAGCGGAGCGAAGAGCTTAACTCTAGGAAAGAGCCATTTGGAAGGTGAGTGTGAGGAAGAATTCTAGGGGAGAGTTGTGCTCCGAACTCATTAAGAAGAGATCCGCTTTGGAGGCGAGCGGAGCGAAGAGCTTGGATCTAGGAGAGAGCCATTTGGGAGACAAGTTTGAGGAGCAACTCTAGGAGAGAGTTGTGAGCTCCGAACTCGTTGAGAAGAGGTCCGCTTTGGAGGGGAGCAGAGCGAAGAGCTTGGCTCTAGGAGGGAGTCATTTGGGAGACAAATTCGAGGAGCAACTCTAGGGGAGAGTTTTGAGATCCGAACTTGTTGAGAAGAGGTCCGCTTTGAATGTGAGCGGAGCGAAGAGCTTAGCTCTAGGAGAGAGCCATTTGGGAGACAAGTTTGAGGAGCAACTCTAGGGGAGAGTTGTGCTCCGAACTCGTCATTTAAGAGCGATTCAACGGTTGTGGGAGCAGTTCCGAATGGCGAACCACTTCTTACCCACTTATGAGCGAGTAATTTGAAGCAGAATCGAGCCAAGTGTTGGACTCTGAACTCGTCGTTTAAGAGAGATTCAATATTTGTGGGAGCAGTTCCGCATGGCGAACCACTTCTTACCCGCTTATGAGCGAGTAATTTGAAGCGGAATCGAGCCAAGTGTTGGACTCCGAACTCGTTGTTAGAGGGGGTTAACGAGTTGTAGGAACAACTCTGAATGGTGAGTTGCCCTGCCCTTGCTTGTTTGCAAGCGGCTAAAGTAACGTCGAACCAAGTGTTAGACTCCAAACTCGTTTTTTAGCTTAGTAAGTTGCGGGAACAGCCATGTAGGAGAAGCTGGACTCTGAACTCACCATTTAGCGAGTCGTGACTCGGAGAGATAGAGAAGAAGCAAGAGCAATAATTTTTAATGAAAAAATGTAAAGTTTTATTGAAATAAACTAAGTGGCCGCTTCAATAGGGCGAGCCATTATTACATACTATTGGCCAGGTTACATGCATCGGCCTTATTGAAAATCAAGATCCTGCTTCTACGATAAGGTGAAGACCTCTTGGGAGGAGCTGGGTTCTCCCTCGATTGGACCTCCTTGGATGAGGTGGAAGACGGCCACAGGCTCTGAGTCTTGAAGCTCGGCGGGCCTCTCTGTTCGTTTGTAGGCTCCTCAGGGGGGAAGCTCGGTCCCATCTTTTTGGATGAACTTGGTCAGGTGTCCCCGCTGTATGAGTTCTTCGATCTCCTCCTTGAGAACCCGATAATCATCTGTGTCGTGGCCGTGGTCCCTGTGAAAGCAGCACCACTTATCCTTGTTCCTCTTCTTGCCATGTGTATTCATTCTAGGGGGAGCGCGGAGTAGCCCTTCCTTGTCCACCTCCATAAGAACTTCTGATATATTAGCAACGAGGGGGGTGAACTTCTCAAAACGAGGAGTCGGGCGGCGCTGGCCATTGCCATCCTTTTGAGATTTTTGGGACCCCTCTTCACTCGTATTCTTCCGTTTGTTCCCGAAAGATGATTCCTCAAGAGTAGGGGGTTGAGCGCCTCTTCCGCTCGTATGTACTTCTCCACCCTAAGTAGGAGTTCTGAAAAGTCCCGAGGAGGCTTCTTTGCAAGGGACGCCCTGAGGTTGGCATTAGTGACGTTGCGCTTGAATGCGGCAGAGGCTACTGATTGGTTGAGGGAGGAAATGGACCGGGCTTCGGCAGTGAAGCGTCGAACGTAATCCCTTAGGTGTTCACCCTTTTCTTGGTTGAGGGTCACCAGAGATACACTTGTTTTCTCGACCCGGTGGCTACTTACGAAATGAGTAAGGAAGAGCCCTTCGAACTGTTCAAATGAGAAGATGGAGGTCGGGGCGAGTCGAGAGTACCATTCTCTTGCAGGCCCCTTCAACGTGGTAGGGAAGATCTTGCAGAGGAGGGCGTCTGAAGCATGGTGGATCATCATGAGAGTTTTGAAACTCTCTATGTGATCCGCAGGGTCCGACTCCCCGGTATACGCCTCGAAATGGGGCGGCTTGAAGTTCTCTGGGATGGGGACCTCCATGATGGTGCGGGAGAATGGAGGCCTGCTCAGGCGTAGGTTTATCTCCCGTTGCTATTCTTCCCTATCAATTCGGTCGAGGTGCCTCTCCATCTCGTGGAGACGGCGGTAGACTGAGTCTTCTCTTTGATGATATCTTGCCGAGCCCCTGGACTTATCTTCGTACGAGGGTGGACTGGGGCTGCGGCGATGGTAGCTTGGAGATGGACGAGGACTGGGAGTGTGAAGGCGGTGGCTCCTAGCTGGCTCATGAGTAGGTGGCCTCTGGTGGTTATTTGGGGCGATATTGAGGGCCCGTAAGACTGTCGCTTAGAAGTCTTGAAGCTCTGCCCTTGTGATTGGTGCCTCTCCAGCTTGGCGATCCCTATGTGTGGCTCGGCTTACTGGAGAATGAGTTCTCCGCCGATGACGCTGAGGGGACTCTCTTCGTCTCTTTAGGGGAGGGGATCTTCTGGTCCTCGATCGGCAGGGGGTCCGGACTCTTGAGGCCCCTGGGTGCTCAGGTTGATGGACTCCCCTAAGGGCTCGCCATCCATTCAGGTGAGTTCGGAGGTCGACCCCCTTTTGGCGGTCGGCAATCACTTGACGAAGATCCCGCTCGGGAGGGCTTTGAGAAGCCATAGATTCAACTGAAGGATTGGGACCCGCGACATGGTCATGAGGAGGATGTTGCTTCGGATGACTCCAACGGGAGCCCCCCTGGGCAGCCCCCCGAGACCCTGGAGGGGCCTGTTGAGGAGGAGCATCTTGAGCTGGAGGAGGGGGGGAGGAAGAGAAGTGGTTCTTCGGCTGGAGGCCGCGGCCTTCCCTTTCTGTTTTGGATGCATGGCTTGAAACTAGTCTCGCTGATGAAGTTAGGTCAGGTTGCTTCTTCGTTTCCCACAGACGGCGCCAATCTGTTGCTGCTGATTTTGGTGTGGGAGCAAACAGATGAATTTGTGGATTCTTGGAGAAAACAATAAAGCAAACCTGTTGACCTTCACCAATCTGTTGACTGGTTTCTTGCCGCTGTCGTTGACCTGCAAAAAGTGCGAGACATCGGGGTGGATCCCGGCGACGCACCCTTCGATGCTCTTGTCAGTAATCTGAATGATTATAAAAGAGCTTTTATTGGAAAAGTATTGATTACCTGGTAACAGTGGGGAGAGAGGGATATTTATAGTCGCCTTAGGGATCCGTTTCGAGATAAGAACATATCTCTACTTCCTGGTGTGAATGGATAGAAGCAGTTAAGATCACTTCTTAGGGATAATTATTAATCAGAATTCTTCTTTATCCTTTTGAACTGGTTTGTAACGGGTTGGGACCCGCACCCAGTAAGACAGATCTGTTCATGGGTTATTGGACTTTGAAGAAAGACCCAGTTCCCATTTTAGGCCCGTTTGTAGGTGAAATTACCGTTTTACCCCTGAGCTTTAAGATTCGTGTCCGATTCGAACGGTCCCGATTTAATCTCATTTTTAGCCATATCAACCGGCTTGGCCTTCGCCCACTTCGGCACATCCTCCTTCGACCGAGTCGGGAAGTCCCATGCCAAAGGGGCTCGGATCAAGAAGAACTTACCTTTCCACGACTTGATAGAGTCTGGGTTCTCTATCAACTTGACGCCTTTCCGTGGTGACAAATAGTACCGGTGTTCAGTCTTGCTCATCCGATTGATCCGGTACAAGCTCCTGAGGATGATGAGCTGAGGCTCCACCTTCGCCGTTCGGCACTGGAGCAGAATCCCGAGCACATGTCGCCACATGTTTGGCATGAACTGGTTCGGGCTCAGTCCATACCACCGAAGCACCTCGGTTACGTAGGGGTGAAGGGGAAGGCATAGTCCGGCATTCAGCGTGTCATAAGCGAAGATGCAAGTGTCGGGCGTGAATGCCGTGCACGCTCGCACCCCGGGACCGGGGAGGATTAAGGTATACTCCGGAGGAATGACGAAGCTCTTCTGTATCCAAAGCAGGTCCCTCTCCGTCAGAACCGAGGGGATATTGTCGACCTCGGTAACCTCCCTCGGTTCATTCTCTTTGTATGTTTCCGAGCGTCCGTAGACGGCCTCGGTCAGCAGCTCGCCGGTATGCTGCCTGATCCCCCCGTGGCGGGATATCACCGTCGGTAGCCGACCCATTTCTCCTCCTTGTCTTACGGGCTCTACGACCGTTTCGACGACCACTGACCGAGCCACCTCCTTGACCTTCTCCTTGGTGAGTGAAGAGACTGGCTCGGCCGCGGACGACCCTACTATCTCCTTCCCCCTCTCTCGGCTCAGCACTTCTCCCCTTTCCTTGTGAACTAACCACTATTCACTCTGCCCTCCCGAGGAAGAAGCCTCGCTACCCGAGGATGCTCTAGACATCTCGTAGAGTATATATATGGGATTAAAAATATATATACTAACCTTGATATGACGCACTCGGTCGGAATAACCTCGCCGGAAATTGCCTTGCCACGCCGCGACAGCTAGCACAACCACCCTTGAATGAAGATCTCCGCTAGCAAAGCGACTCGAGAGCAAAAGTGAATTCTGAGAGTAAAAAGTGAAAGAATGAAAGAAAGGGTAAGGGGGTGAAGACTTATAGTGAAAAGAGGCAACTCTTGGGCTTCTAATGCATTGGGCCCCACTCAAGCCCGTTAAAGAAGACTAAACGACAGAATGCAAAAAGGCAGGAACGATCTAGACCTACCCACGTAGCTCGGCAGCTTACGGAGCGCCGAGCCACCGAGGCCTCTGCCGAGCTACTGGGGCACCGACCTCCACATTTGGAGAAAAATGCCGCCGAACTCCTTGGGCCGTCAGATCATCCCAAGATTCGCGTCAAAAGTTGATGAGTGGCTCAGATCTCGACACGCCCACAAAACGACAAAAATACGTTTTATTCGTGATCTGAGCCTCCTGCATCAAGATTCGCACCCTGATGGATGCTCCAGATGTTTCCACGTAGCTCAACGACTCATAAAGCGCCGACCCACCGAGGCACTCTGCCGAGCTACCGGGGCACCGACCTCCACTTTTGGAGAAAAATGCCGCCGAACTCCTTGGGCTGTCAGATCATCCCAAGATTCGAGCTAAAAGTTGATGAGCGGCTCAGATCTCGACACGCCTACAAAATGACAAAAACATGTTTTCTCGTGATCTGACCCTCATGCATCAAGATTCGCGCCCTGATGGACGCTCCAGATGTAGCCACGTTGCTCGGCAGCTCACTAAGCGCCGAGCTATCGAGCTGCCGAGGCACCCTGCCAAGCTACCCGGGCACCGACCTTTAAATTTGGAGAAAAATGCTGCCGAGCTCCAGGAGCCGTCAGATTGTCCCAAGATTCGTGCCAAAAAACGATGAGCGGCTCAGATTTTGCCACGTCCAAAAAATGACAAAAATGCATTTTCTAGTGATCTAAGCCGTGAGCATCGTGATTCGTGCCGTGATGAACGCTCCAGATTTAGCCACGTAGCTTGGCAGCTCACAAAGCACCGAGCTACCGAGGCACTCTGCCGAGCTACCGGGGCACCGACCTCCACACGCGGAGAAAAGTGCCGTCGAGCTACTCAAACTGTCAGATCGCTCAGATATTCGTGTTGTTAGCTGATGAACGGTCCAGATCTTGCCACGTCATAAATAAATATAAAATATATATTTTTTATTTATTAAATTCGAATTATTTATTTAAAAATTGCAAAAAATGATTAAAAATTCAGAAAAATTAATTAAAAATTCTAAAAAATAATTATAAATTCAGGGGAATATTTTTGAGCCCTTGGGTAAATAATTATGGCATAGAATAATTAATTAATGCTCTCAAAAAATAGATCACCACTTTGCAAAATTAAATAAATGATCCAAAAAATAAATAAAAAATCAAGAAAAATTGCCAAAAATCCAGAAGAGCTCAAGAACAATCTTGAGCGTGCTACCAACTCCGAAAGACACCATAATACCTCGTATGAAGATCCGAAACTCCTCATTTGGACTCCGATACAACCCCGCAAGCCATTGAACCAGTAAAACTACTTCTTAAAGGCTGATCAAACTCAGTCTTCGGGAGTGGGGGCTCGTGATATGGCTAAAAATAGGGTTAAATCGGAGCCGTCCAAATCGGACACGAATCTTAAAGCTCAGGGGTAAAATGGTGATTTCACCTACAAACGGGTCTGAAACGGGAACTGGGCCTTTTTCCAAAAGCCCAATAACCCATTTACGGATCCATCTCACTGGGTACGGGTTCCAACCCGTAAGAAACCCAATCCAGCTGGATAGGAGACGGTTTAGATTTATGATTGTTCTTAATCAACGGTCCTAATCACTTCTATCCATTTACACCGGGAAGTAGGGATTTGATGTTATCCTGAAACCGGTTCCTAAGGCAACTATAAATACCCCCCTCCCCCCACTGTTACCAAGTAATCATTCTTTTGCTAATAAAATCTCTTTCATAATCTTTCTGATTACTGACAAGAGTGTCGAAGGGTGCGTTGCCGGAATCAATCCCGGTGTTTCGCACTTTTTGCAGGTCAACAGCGAGAGAATCTCAGTCAAACTCTGGTGAAGTTGTTCAGGTTTGACTATTCAACTCCCCTCGAATCCACAAATCTATCTGTTTGCCCCCACACCGATTTCAGTGGCAACAGGAACCGTAGTGACTTCAAGTCAAAGGACCACGTACACAATGGTCACTGTGAGAATCGCTCATGACACTCACATAATGATCTATACAGCGTTCTCCTGGTGGATCAATTCAGTACATTATTACTCTAATATGTACCCATGTGAAGACTTGATATCTCATATCCATGACCCGTGAGATATGATCATCAGTCTACGCACATGCTAGTATCTATGTATTGTTGTTGTCATAATTTACATTAATACTTGACTAGGGATCTCATAATCAATAGGATCTCATAATCAAGTCATGCACTTGATGTCACATAGTATTGAACCTACTATTCTAAGGACTTCATTATGTTCATTTAATCACAATAAACAACACAATAAATAAAATATCTCATATATAAAATAAATATCGTGGTACAATGTAAACTAGCAAGGTCAATATAAGGTTGGCCTCTAGGGCATACACTAACACTGAATTGGTATAGGTTGAGTCTGATGCAGCTTATGTCGAATGCGTGGAGGCACATGGTGGGATTCGTCCTACAATGTCGTAGGCTTGGAGACGAACCAAGTCTAACCGTTTTTAGGCGGCACTTTAAGATTGCGCAGTTGAACAAAATGGAGGAACAATGGTATCTTTGTCCTTGTAGTAACCGAGGAGTGATCGATGTTCCTGACTCGATCAAGTGTTGGAGGGAGAAGTTCTTCATCGTCCGTAGCCCTCAATCGTGGGGAAATCCCACGACATATAGAAGGACGGTTCCGACAACACTAAAGGCGGAACCAGTTGTGACTGCGACAGAGAAGAGTTTTAGTGATGCTTTTCTCGCACAGAAGATGTTTGCTTGGCGATATATCACCAAGGAAGTTCTCTTCGAGGGTGGTCTTAGCAGGGTAGACCCTAGTATGATTTACCGCTTTCATTTCATTTCATACTTTTAGTACTTAGTTGATGTTTTTGTTATTTGTGTTACTTTGCATTGTGAGTTATCATTCCTTTGTGTCTCATTTCGTAGGAAAAGTAGGGATAGATTTCGATGAATTGATTGCCGGGAGACCCTCCGCAACAAAAAGGGCCAACGAGCCTAAGAAGCGTAAGAGGATGGTGAGCCATAGTCCTACTTCAAAGACGTCAAATGACCCCTCCGCTCCGACCCCGACTGTTCCGTCGGAGATGCCTTTAGAGGCAATGTCTGAAGCTACCGCAAGGGATTCTTCCTTGGCGGTTATTGTAGCGGGTGCTACGTCTCTCCCCCTAATCGCCCAGGCTACGAAATTTCTTAGCGACGAGCGAGAAACGATTCATGTTCCCAACTAAAGCGTGAAGCAGTAGGCTTCCTTAGTAACTCAGCTGCTTGCTTGGACAGGATCCACCACCTCCTGACTCCGGCTGATCGGGAGAGACTCGAGATTGAGCTACCTTAGAGGTCTGTCCTGGAAATTGCTCTGGCCCAAATGACGATATGTCTAGTATTTCTGAAGTGTGACTTTCATATTTCTCATCATAGATCAATGTCTTGAAACTTTTTCTTCTTTTTCTAGATGGCTTGTCACTTCGGGCACTTGGTCGATTTTTATGCCACCGAGGAGAAGGAGCTAAAGGCGTAGGTCTCCCGTGCTGAAAGGGATAAGAAATGGGCCATCAAGGGGCTCAAGGCAGAGTTGGAGAAGTCAAAAGAAGGGGGAGGAGTTATGTCTGAAGCTGAAGGCGTCGGAGAAGAGAGAATAAGAGGATTGTCGACTTGTGTCAGAGTTTGAGAAGGCAAGGGCTGAGACAGACTTGGCGGTGAAGGCCGCAGAGGCCAAGGTGGAGGCTGAGGCCAAGGCTAGACTGTAGAATGTGATCGACAGATCCTACGCCTAGGCTATCTTTCACATGGCTGAGCATAATCCCGACTTCGCTGGGAAAGGGTATCATGTGATGTTCCATCCTGGAGAGGTACCCAGGGAGGACGGAGATAGGGAGGATGGTGATGGGGGCGGCTCTCCCATGGTGGGCGTGAAGAGTGGCTCGGGCAAAAAGGGTAAGAGGGAGGAGGCGGCTGGAGGCTCCTTGCCCGTATTCCTGCCGAGGCAGATGGATCGTTGATTCCTCCTTCGTGATTTAGTTGCTTTTGTTTTTTAATTTTTGTATGATGCCATATAGAGAACTAGCCACCGCATCCTTGTATCTTCCCTTTTAGTTGATGAAAAATGCTTCCTTGCGTATCAGTATTTGTGTATCATTTTGGTATACTTGGAGTTACTCTTGGTCGAGATATTTTGATGTTTATCTCTTTTGTATCATTCACATTGTCAACAATGAGATAACTCTTTCATCCTTCTTGTTGGCAGATGGTTGCAGGTGCTAGGAGGAAACCCCGAGGCAGTGAGGTTGAGCAACTTCGCAACAAGTTATGCATAACGAAATTAGAGCTTGATCACTTGCGCAACTAGTCAGAGGACGAATGGTTGGAGGCGCTTCGTCTCAAGGAAGTGTTAGTTGAGAGGGACTGTGTGCTAACCCTTCTGCATTTTGATCTCATAGTGATGAAGGACAGTGTTAGGGAGCGTGCTCTTCTTAGGGAGGTGCTTGTTGAGAAGGATCTAGAGATATACCATCTCCAACCGAAGCTCAGGGAGTTGCGCATGACCAGCACCTCGCATACTATTGGTGTTGGATCAGGAGTGATAGTTGGTGGAGTGGGGTCGACAGCTGGAGGAACAGGTTTGATTGCACGGGTGCCCCCTCGTTACTCTAGTGATGCTCAGAGCGGGGCAACTATGTTGTCATATTTGGTTTCTACCTGTGGAGGGTCGCATGTGTCAATATTATGGTCTTCAAACTCAGTCTGCACTTCCTACCAAGAGTTCAAGCGGCCTAGGAGAGGTGGTGTCTGGAAGAAGTCCTGCGAAGAGGATTGTGTCCCTTAGGAGGAACATTCCTCGCCCACGCAGCCGGAAGGATGGTCTGTAGATCATCTTGCAGGACTACTATATCGCTTAGCGTTGTACCAAACCTTTGTAGTGATGCTTTTACCTGATGTTGTGGACTCCTTGTAATTCAGCAATTTTAATAAGGCTCATAGTTTTGTGCTTGTAAACTTTGGTTGTGATATTGGATCCAACACATAGATTTGTTATAATTCAGCAGTTTATGAAGAAACTTGTTGTTTGTGCAATAAAAGTTCTTTTATATGCTTGATCCTTGTCACGTAATTCATCGTCTTGGAGGTTAGCTAGTCGTAGGAGTAGCTGTAAGGAAGAGTTGGACTTAGAACTTACTGCTTTGTACTTAGCTAGTTATAGGAACAACTCTGGGAGGGAGTTTGACTCCGAACTTGCTGTATGGGTCCTCAAACGAATTGTGAGAGTCACCTCGAGTGGCGATTTGATATCCAAACTTGCTTATTTGCAGGTTTGGTGGAACAACTGCATTTCACGATTATGGACCTCTAACCCGTCTTTAAGGGTTTTAACAAGTTTCATGAATAGATCTAATGACAAGTTGAGTTCTGAACTTGCTTGTTTGCAGGTTGCTAAAGCAACTCTGAGAAATTGGTATAGATTCCGAACTTGTTATTTAGGGATTTAACACGTTGTGGAAGCAAATCGAATGGCGAGTTGAGCTGTGAACGTGCTTGGTCGCAGGTTGCTAGAGCAACTCTGAGCCATGGCTATGGCCTCTGAATTTGTTGCTGAATGTTTTAATGGGTTGCAGAAGCAACTCGAATGGCAAGCTGAGCTCAGAACTTGCTTCGTCGCAAATTTCTAGAGCAACTCCGAGCCATAGGTATGGACTCCAAACACGTCTTATAATGAGCTTCTAATGAGTTTTTTTGTGTCATTTTCAGAAGTAATTTTGGTATTTAACTCATTGTTTGCATCCAGAGAATTGTACATGATCTTTGAAAAGATAAATGACAAAATTTTAATGAAAAAATAAAGTGGCTGCTCCAGTGACTAGCATTTATTATATGTAGTGACTGGTATTGAAGAATAAAACTAAACGGCTGCTCCAGTGACTAGCCTTTAATACAATATAAAAGATACTTAAAAGTTTACTATTAAGAGAGGGTGTTTAGGTACCCTCGTTGTACTTCATGAGATGTTCGGCGTTCCGAATCTTGGTATCCTCTTCCCCTCCCAAGTCTTCAAGTCGGTAGACCCCTAGGTGGACCACTTAGGAAATCTTGTACGGCCTCTCCCAGTTGGGAGTGAGATTTTCCTTTTTATGCAGATCGGATATTTCATGTTTTTGCAAGACAAGGTCCCCTTCTTTCAGATTAGTTGGGCGAACCTTCATGTTGTAGAATTTTTTGACCCTTTGTTGGTAAATGTTTCTCTGTATAGCTAATTTTTCCTATACTTCCTCAACGGTACTGAGATTGGCTCGTAGATTGTTAGAGTTTTGTCCTTCGTTGAAGGAGAAGAGATGGGGGGATGGAAATTTGACTTCTAAGGGGATGAGGCCTAGACTTTTTTTGAAGCCGTCTAGAATCTATCGATTGGCATTTTCAGATTGGCCGTTGGTTTTAGGATGTGAGATGGATGAGAAGCTCTGGGTGGTCCCTAGATTGGTGTAGAATTTACCAGTGAATTTTGTTCTGTTGTGTAGGCTAGTATGCGGGGGATCCTAAACCTGCAGACTATGTTTTTCCAAAAGAACTGCTGGACTTTCTGCTCGGTGATGGTGGCTAATGGTTCCGCATCGACTCTCTTTGTGAAGTAGTCGATGGCTACCACTAGGAAAGTCCTATGTTAGGCTACTGGTGAAAACGGTCCCAACAAGTCCATTCCCCACATGGCAAAAGGTATAGGGCTTGCATGGAACTGAAGATCACTTGGGGCACTCGCTTAATGGCGAAGTGCTTCTGGCAAGGGCTACACTGGCGGACATATTCTTGGGCGTCATTGAGTAATGTGGACCAATAATACCCATGATTGAGGATCTTGCATGCGAGGGACCTCACTCCTTGGTGACAACCGCTGATTCCTTCTTGTTGTTTCCTGATGGCATATTGTGCTTCTTTAGAAGTGAGACATTTCAAGTAAGGCATGTCATCGACTAAAGTGTAGGATCGTTTATATAGTAGTCCCTCCACGTATGTGTATCTTTCAGCCAAGGTCTGAACCTTCCTTGCTTCTTTGCGGTCTTTAGGGAGGATTCCCTTGTTGAGAAAGTCAACTAAGGGTTTCATCCAATAGTCTTCAAATGTTTGGGGGAATGACGGTCATGAGCTCCAACTCTTCATCCTCGATGCTCAGCTTAAGTAGGACCTCAATGAGGACCGTGCAGTCAAGCTCATCGAGAGAAGAGGAAACTAGCTTTGATAGGGCATCTGCTTGCTCGTTTTGCTCGCGGGGGATGCGAATGACATTGGCTTCTTTGAACGCGACTAGAAATTTCTTCATATAAGACAAGTACTTGGCCATGTGGTTTTCCATGGCTACATAATCTGCTTGGACATGGTTGACGACTAGTTGAGAGTCGCAAAACACCTCGACTCTTAGTGTAACTGCTTTGCATGCTAACCAGAGACCGAAAATCAACGCTTCATATTCGGCCTCATTATTGGAGGCAGAAAAGTTGAGGCCAGTGAGTATTGAAGCGTGAACTCATTGAGACCGAGCAAGATTATTCCAGCCTCACTTCCTTCGAGGCAAGAAGACCCATCAATGTATACCTTCCAGAGCGGGGGGGGGGGGGGGGGGGGGGGTCTTCTACTTCAGGGGAATCGAGAATAGTGGTTTCCATGATGAACTTGGCCAAGGATTGGGCTTGATTGCTGTCCTCGGACGATAGCTGATGTCGTGTTGACTTAGTTTGATGGACCACTTCATTAGCCAGCCGGAGACCAAGTGTTGACTTAGTCCTTCGATTGGGCTTTGGTTTCTGGTTTAAGAAGTACTTGCTTAAGTGGTTGTTCAGTAAGGACGCACAGAAAATGTGCTTGAAAGTAAGGGCGAAGCTTGCAAGCAGCCGTGACCAATGCAATAGTCAGCTTTTCCATCTTAGAGTAGTGAAGCTCAGCGTCATGGAATACCTTGCTTACATAATAAATTGGCTTATATACCTTATCTTTTTCTCTAACAGGATGGCGCTAAGAGTTTGTTCTAAGGTAGCCAGGTAAAGATAAAGGATTTCACAAGGTTTGGGTCTACTTAGGAATAGGGGATTGATGATGTACGCTTTGAGTTGTTCATAGGTGGTTTGCTGTTCTTCTCTCTGCTCGAAACATTTTGCTCCTCGGAAGACTTTAAAGAACGAGAGATATTTCTCCCCATACTTGGAGAGGAATCGACCAATAGCGTCTAAGCGTCCGGTGAGCTTTTGCACTTCCTTAACAGTGGTTGGGGAAGACATGTTGTGAATTGATTGGATCTTTTCTGGATTAACTTCAATTCCACTCTGGCTAACCATGAAGCCCAAGAACTTAACAGAGGAGACCCCGAAGGCGCACTTTGAAAGATTCAACTGCATGTTATGCCTACGCAATTCTCATAATGCCTCTTGGAGATTGGTCACATGGTCCTCTTTCCGTAGACTTTTAACTAATATGTCGTCTACGTAAGCCTCCATGTTCTTGCCGATTTGGGTTTTAAAGACCTTATTAACAAGGCATTGATAGGTGGCACCGACATTTTTCAGATTGAATGGCATGACTCGGTAGCAATGGAGAGGCCTTGATCCGTTATGAAAGATGTCTTCATGGTGTCGGATGGAAACATTTGGATCTAGTTGTACACGGAAAATGCATCCATGAAAGTTAAAAGCTCGTGTCCGGATGTGGTGTCGATCAATGCATCTATGCTTGGGAGAGGGAAGGGGTCTTTTGGACATGCCTTATTGAGATCGGTGAAGTCTATGCACATTCTCCATTTTTAGTTAGCTTTTTTAACCATCACTACATTTGCTTGCCACTTAGGGTAGCTAATTTCTTGGAAGAAACATGTGGCCAGGAGTGTGTCGACTTCTTCTTTGAATGCATGCAGCCTGTCGAGAGCGACCTTACGGATCCTTTGCTGGACGGGCTTGGCATTCGGGCTTACGCTAAGGTGGTGCATGATTAAATCTCCAGATATTCCCAGCATGTCGGCTACGATCCAGGCTAACAAGTCTTGGTTCCTCCTTATGTAGGCAAAGAGCTGCTCTTTGAGTTGAAGAGGAAGGGATTTTCTTACTCGTAAACACTTAGTCTGATCCACTTGAGAGAAAGGGATCTCCTCCAACTCATCCACGGGCTCGGAGTTTATATAACTCTTTTCTAGCGGTAGTTCGATGACTTCGAGTGGGAAGAACGAGCCCCCATTGTGGCAGTGTAACATGATCGTGCTGCATCTTGGCTTCCTACAACTTGGTCTACGCCTGCTATTGTGGATAATCATTTTCATGTGGAACGCAGAGGCAAACGCAAGGAAATTAGTCAAGCCTGGATGACCAAATATAGCATTGTAAGCAACTTTAACATCGACTACCATAAAGTATAGTACCTCTGTTCGAGCAACGAGAGCTTTTGCTGCTGTCACATCGAGTGTGATGATTCCTTGAACTTGAACAGGGGCACCAAAAAACCCGTGGAGTATGTACACGACATGCTTGAGTCGGTCTCGGGAGAGCTTGGGATCATGGAATGCATTCAAGAAGAGAATGTTCACAGAGATGTCGTTATTTACAATGATGCATTGTACCTCACGATTTATCATGCAAAGGCTTATAACCAGTGCATCGCAATGAGGCTTCATTATGCCCTCTAGATCTTTATCAAAAAAAAGACACATGGACCACTAGGCTCTTGGCAGGCGTGATGTTATGTTCTGAGTTCACCTCCCTGCCGAACACCTTGCGGGAAGAGTTTGAATGCCTCCATGAATGGAGTTAAATACTACCATGTGCTCTGAATCTTGAGATTCGGAGGGCTTCTCTTGACACTTATTAGCCCCCCCTCCCCCCCCCCCCCCCCCCCCGTGCCGGAGGGGTTTTGGCGTTGTTCTTTTACTGGACGAATTGGGAGAGACAGCCCCGATGAATTAGTACTTTAAGTTCTTTTTTTAGGGTTCGGAAGCTGTTAATGGTGTGTCCATGATCCCTATGAAATGTGCACCACTTGTTCCCGACTCTTCTCTTGCTAGTTGTGGTAATCTTGTGGGGCGAGCAAATTATTCCATATTTTTTAGCTTCCATTAGGATGACCGACACGCTTGTGTTAACGGGAGTGAACTTATCAAAGCATGGTGCTAGAGGAGGAGGAAATTGAGCTACATCATCTTTTTGAAACTTCATGGGTCCACCCTCACTGGTATTCTTCTGTTTGTTTTCGAAAGATGGATCCTTCTGGCCTTGAGGATGAAAGGGCTTCATCAGCTCTACTGTACTTGTCACTCCTTTCCAGGAGCTTGGTGAAATCCTTAGGTAGTTTTTTTCTTGAGAGAGACCTTCAGGTCCTTGTAGGCGACACTGTGGCGGAAGGCGGCACCTGCCACTAACGAGTCTAGGGAGGTAATGGACCTTGCCTCAGCTGTGAAGTACTTGACAAAGTGTTTTAGCAGCTCTTCGTCTCTTTACTTTAATTCCATTAGAGAAGCACTTTTTTAGCATTGAGGCTAGTGACAAAGTGCACTATGAAGACTCCCTCAAGTAGGTCAAAGGGGTATATCGACTCCGAAGTAAGGCGAGAGTACCACTCCCTTGCCGATCCCTTCAAGGTTGTAGTGATGGTTCGACACATGAGCGCATAAGTGGCGTTGTAGATCATCATGAGAGTATTAAAACTCTCAATATGAATGTTTAGGTTAGATTCACTATCATAAGATTCAAACTAAGGAGTTTTGAAGTTCTTGGGAATGGGTGCATTAAGGATAGATTCGCTGAAAGGAGGTCGGCTGGGGCGGTAAGCCCTACTAGAGAAGTTTCCTTCTTGCTTTATCTACTGCAGGCTCTACTTCTCGGATGTGGCAAATGAATTGGTCGTCCTTTCCCATGGATCTAGTTGAGTCGCTGGACTCTCCCTCTTCTGAAGGAGTTGAGTGACTGCTATATGAGTGTCAACTCTGATCATGATGGAAAGAGAAGGTGAAGCAGAGATGAAGAAGCTCTCTTCATCTTCTTCTTCTTCTTCAAAGTTCAACAGAATCTAAGTGTTTTATGTCAATAGTTTAGGCAAGAGAGCTAGCTATCAAGAGCAGCAATTGTGCTTGGAAAGGAGCTGGTGGAGAGGAATATTGATTTAGTCTATGGAAGTGGGAGCATAAGATTAATGGACCTTATCTCTTATGCTGTTCATGACAGTGGCTGACATGTTTTGTGAGTGATTCCCAAGTCTCTGATGCCAAGGAAGATTACTGGGGAGACTGTATGAAATATTAGAGTTGTTTCTAATATGCACAAAAGGAAAGCTGAAATGGCTCGCCATGTTGATGCTTTCATAGCCTTGCTCGAAGAATATGGAACACTTGAGGAACTACTTAAGTTGATTACTTGGGCTCGACTTGGGATCCATAGCAAGCCGGTGGGCCTTTTAAATGTTAATGGATATTACAACTCGCTTTTATCCTTCATAGATTTGGTTTTGGCTGAGGAGTATATATACAGTAAGGCTAGGCGCATCTTAGTTTCAGCTCCATCGCCCAAGCTAGTCAGAAAATTGGAGGAATATGTGTCGGAGAGAGATGAGCTAGAGACCAAACTGAACTGCGATGTTGTGGTGCCCAGAAGTAGTGTTGGTGAGGATTTAGATTCAGAGCCCAGACATCAATTTGTTGAGCCCTCCAATTGAAGGTGCATAAATTTTCTTGGGTTGTCTTAGTGTCTTAGTGCTCTTGGTTATCCTCAAATTATCTTCAAATATGCTATTGATTAAGAAGTAACTACATTCGATATGGATGTTAAAGAGGTTGAACACCGTGGCGCACAATATGACAATACTAAGTCATTTGATTGTTGCTTTTTTTTCTTCTGTTCGTATTGATGTTTCCCTTTACATACGTAAATTTTTCTCTTGATCTTTTCTTTTGTCACAAAATGAGATTGGATGCTTGAGTTTTTCAATTAGGATGAGAAGTTTCAAGTTTTGAGGACAAAACTTTTTAGATAGAATATAAATATTGGTGAAGGACCAGTATGCCAAATGGACTTGTGGATTTAAGTGCAATTGATTTGTAATTAAGGACTTCAAAATTATGTAGGTGGTGTGTTCAAGATACAAACTTGTATCCTAGTAAGTTCTGAGGACAGAACTTTTCTAAGGAGGGAGGAGTAACACCTCGTAAAATTTAGTTATGACAATTTCCACTTGCACGCGTATATCGTGCAAGTACGTATAATGTCTTATGTAATACCTTGAATAACTTTACATGTCAGTTTGTGGAATATCAATATTTGAGAATGACCCACATGCATATTTAATATTCTATTTTTTTTAACTTAAATACTTAAGAGCAATTGAGTTGGTGACTACGGACTTCTAAAAAATGGGTATTATGAAAAAGATCTTTAATGAAATTATCCATTTTTTTATCGTGCATGAATCTTGCTGGTTAATGACATAGAGAGGTTCAGGGGAGGTGATTAAATGATGTAGAAGAGGTGATCAAATGATGTAGGAAGAGGTGATTAAATGAAGACCGAAAGAATAGTTTGTAAGTGTTTGTACATAAAAGCCAAAAATGTCTCCTCTTATTCTCCACTATTCATCTTTTCTCTTCCACCTAAACTGAAGATCTTTAGAGCTGAAGTTTTCATAAGGTAAAGTTTATCGAGTTTGGTGTTGGAACGCTTCATGGAGCTTAGAAGCAATTACATTCAGAAGCTATATGTGGATAACAACTTTACTGCTCTAATTTCAATTATATTTGTTGCCGCTAAATCTGGTGTGGGGGCAAACAGATAGTATTTGTGGATTCTTAGGAAAACTGAATAGCAAACCCGTTACCTGTTCCGTCGGAGTTTGGCACTGACTCCTGCCGTACACCTGCAAAAAGTGCAAGACACCGGGGTTGTTCCGGGCGACGCACCCTCCGACGCTCAAGTCAATATCAGGAATGATTATGAAAGAGCGTAAAAACTGGCAAAAGATTGATTACCTCTTAATGGAGATGGATGGGGGGTATTTATAGGCGCCGCTGGGATTAGATTAGGAATGTAATTCCTGTGGTTAGATAAGGAATGTAATCCCTAATCCCCAGTGAAAGGATAGATACGAATCAGGGCCGTTGATTAGGATTAATCAGAATCCCTAATTCTATCCTTTCTGGACCGGGTTTGTTGCGGGTTGAAACCCGCACCCAGTTGAGGTGGATCCGTTCGCGGGTTAGTGGGTTTCCAAGAAGGAGAACCAGTACCCGCTTCAGACCCATTGGTAGGTGAAATTACCGTTTTACCCCTGAGCTTCAAGATTCGTGCCCGATTTGGACGGTTCCGATTAAACCCCATTTTTAGCCATATCACGAGCCCCCCACTCCCGAAGACTGAGCTTGGTCAGCCTTTGAGGAGTAGTTTTACTGTTTTAATGGCTAGTGGAGTTGTGTCGGAGTCCAATATGGGAGGTTTTGAATCTTGAAGGAGGGAGTGTGGTAATTTCTCAAGTTGGTTGCACTTCGAGTTGTTCCTGAGTTCTCCGGATCATGTGGTGTTTTCGTTCACCTTTGCGAAGTGTCAATTCGTCGTTCGGGGGTCTTAGAAGATTGTTCTTGGTAATAATTACTTATTTGGGGACTAGAAAATGCTTCCCCAACTTTACAATTACTTTCCAGGAGTTCTTCCTTAATTTCCCAAAATTTTAATTGTTTTTTCGCAATTTTTTGGCGAATGGCTCGGCTGTTTTCCTTCGTTGCGCGGCCTACACGCTCGCTGCCCAGGAGGCCGAGGTTCGTGGGTGGTTCGGCACCTTCTTCCAAAGAAGAGAGGGACCTCGGCTAGGTTGTGAGTGCTGAGAGGGAGTTTGGCGAGATCTGAGGTCCAACTTTCCATGTAACATGGTCGGTGTCAAGAACACTCGGCAGCTGGTGCCGAACCCCAACTTTCCATGTAACATGGTCGGTGTCAAGAGCGCTCGGCAGCTGGTGCCGAACCCCAACTTTCCATGTAACATGGTCGGTCTCAAGAACGCTCGGCAGCTGGTGCTGAACCCCAACTTTCCATGTAACATGGTCGGTGTCAAGAGCGCTCGGCAGCTGGTGCCGAATCCCAATTTTCCATGTAACATGGTCGGTGTCAAAAGCGCTCGGCAGCTGGTGCCGAACCCCAATTTTCCATGTAACATGGTCGGTGTCAAGAGCGCTCGACAGCTGGTGCCGAACCCCAACTTTCCATGTAACATGGTCGGTGTCAAGAGCGCTCGGCAGCTGGTGCCGAACCCCAACTTTCCATGTAACATGGTCGGTGTCAAGAGCGCTCGGCAGCTGGTGCCGAACCCCAACTTTCCATGTAACATGGTCGGTGTCAAGAACGCTCGGCAGCTGGTGCCGAACCCCAGCTTTCCATGTAACATGGTCGGTGTCAAGAACGGTCGGCAGCTGGTGCCGAACCCCGCCTTTCCATGTAACATGGTCGGTGTCAAGAATGCTCGGCAGCTGGTGCCGAACCCCAACTTTCCATGTAACATGGTCGGTGTCAAGAGCGCTTGGCAGCTGGTGCCGAAGTCGTTGACTTTGTCATTTTCTGGTGGAGAATGCCTTGCGGAGTTGGTGGCTTTTGCGCTCCTGGCAGACGTGGCAGTCATTAAATGTGATGGGTTCTGAACTTCTGACAGCTCTGACGGATGAGATGCTCATTTAATGCAGTGACCTTTGAGCTTCTGCCAGATGGGACAGTAATTAATGCGATGTACGGCTTGGCGTGGCAAATAAGGCAACGATTGAGGTCGCTTTTGTCGTTTTGCGTGAATGGGCCGGCAGTATGGGCCCATTAACCTCATTTTGCGCGCCTCGCTCTATAAAACCCCACCCCCCTCTCTCATTTTTCACTTCTCTTCTCGTTTACTCAGGCGGTTATTTGTGCTAAGCGAGTGATTCCGGTGATCGTCGTTCATTTTCCGGTGAAGTTTCCGACAACACGTTTTTTAAGGTAATTTATACTTAGTCTTTTTCCAAGTATAAATATGTCTCTTCCCTCTGTCTCCGAGTCGTCTTCTTCTTGGTCCGAGCCCTCCCTTGAAGTTGACGAAGCCCAGACTCCGAGTCGCCCAGATAAGGGCAAGAAGGTATCTGGTCGGGACACAATCGTGGAGGATCCGAAGCGCATGGGGGAGTTCGGCAGGTTACCGGGGCTACTGACCGGGCTTCACAGAGTTTGAGAGCTTCCAGAGGAGCACGCCGAGCGAATTGTTCACGGGAGGGGGAGGACTTTCGAGGAAAATGCGGCGAGGGAGACGACCGAGGCGGATGAGACGGTGTCGATCCTCCGCGAAGAAGACTTGGGAGTGATCCGGGACTGTTTCCACATCCCGGAGGAGTATGAGCTTATGCTGCCGGGTCCCGGGGTTAGGGCCAACTCGCCGCTGCCAGTGACCATGTGTTGCTGACCGGTTGACACCTTTATCGCCGGGGCTCGGCTACCTCTCCATCCGTTCGCTATCCTCATTCTGAGGTGGTTTGGGGTCAGCCTCATCCAACTTATGTCGAACGCATGGAGAGTCATAAACGACTTCGTACTTCACTGCCAAGCTACTGGGATCGAGCCGGAGCTGAATGTACTTCGGACGATCTACCGGCTCCACCAAGGGAACCGGTCGAAGTTCCAGTACTATTTGGCTCCAAGGCATAGCGGTAGGCTCGTCATATGCCCCGACTCCATCAAGCACTGGCGTGAAAAGTTCTTGATAGTGCGGAGTGCGGAGGCCTGGCCTATCCCTTCCAGTTGGGTGAACGAGGTGCCGAAGAGGTTGAAGGCGCTGCCCAAGCTTCGCCCTGAAGAAAAAGAGGCAGTTCGGACACTTCTCGACCGGCCGAAGTATGATTGGAAGGAGCTGATCGAGGATGTCTTGTTCAGGGGAGGGCTCTGCCGCGTAGATCCCAGTATGCGGCTTCTTTTATGCTTTTGTGATTTGTTTTTCATACTTTATTTTTCATGATTTGTATTGTGCTAACAAATTTTGTCTTTAATGCAGAGGCGATGGACTACGATGCGGTGTTGGCTTTGAGGGCTGGCCTTGCCAGTAAGGCGCCGAAGAAGCGCAAAAGGGTGGCCACCAAGTTGCCGACCGCCAAGACTCCGAGGGTCACGGAGGTGGCCGAGGATGTGGAGACCCTCGGAAGCCCGGCTGGTGCCGGTGGAGGTGCCTCGGCGTCAACCGGGGTCGGCGAGTTCCCCATCGCCGCAGCCCTTGGGATGGCGACGCCCCCGCTGTCGGTGGTGGCCGAGGAGCTCCAGACCGAGGAGCACAAAAGGATCCATGTTCCGGACTGGCAAGTTCGGAAACATGACGGATTCCTCGGTAACTCCTTGGCGAGTATGCAGGCGGTCAAGCACTTGGCGACGCCGAAGGATCGCGCCGCCATGGAGGCCGGGCAAGAAGGCGACGACGTCATCGAGATTGCTCGCTCGGCGGTCTCGATAAGTGTTGAATTTTTGCTGTGCCTTAATTCTTCTTAGGCCTAATTTCTCTAACTCTTTTAATGCCTCATCTCCTGTCGCAGATCATCGTCCATTTTGGTCACCTCACGGAGAGGTTGACGGCTCTGGAGAAGGAGCTGAAGCAAGAGTCCGACCAGGCTCGAAAGGAGAACGCCCGGATGGGGAACGAGCTCGACAAGCTCAGGGTCGAGTTCAAAGGGCGGTCGACCAGGGTCGAGTGCCTCGAGGCTCAGGTCGCGAAGCTGGAGGGCGTTCTTCTTCGCCAGAAGGAGGAGGCGGCCAAGCAATTGGCCGAAGCGGCAGAGGCCAAGGCTGCCGCTGTAAAGGCGGCGGAGGACGCGACCATGGAGAAGGCACAGGGTTTCCTCGCCCAGAACATGGCCAAAGCCTACGCTGAAGCCATCGCCCGGGTGACGAAGGCGTACCCTGACGTGGACTACTCGGGATGGAGATTGTTCCCGGGCCACGTCGAAGGATTCGACCCCGAATCAGAGGGGGGAGAAGAAGAAGGGGAGGACGAAGTCGAGACTGAAGTCGAAGTCGTTGCCGAGGTCCCGGAGTCTGTGGTTACCCCGCTGGCGGTGGTGACCCCTTCAGAGACGTCGACCCCCACCCATTCTCGCCGCTCCGGGAAAGAGGTCGCGCCCTGACTCCGCTCGCTTTTTCTTTTCTTCTGTTCTTCTTTTTTTTTGTAACGCCTAATCGCGGACTGGCCACCGCTTTTTTGTTAATGAATGAAAACATCTTTTTGGGCTCGACTGTGTCTCTCTATCTTTTCTCAAGAATTTTTGAAATTTGGCTAAGTGTAGGAGTTCGGCAATGTGTTTGAGAATTTGTTGTTTGCTTCGACTTCTTTTCAGCTTGCGGTGGTGACTTAAGCCGTCGAGCCTACTGGCTCAGGGGACAACACTCATCCCGAGGTCGGCTTAGGAGCGACGAGGCTGTGTTTGGCGAGGTGCCAGGAGCGGCTCTACGAAATCGAGCTGGGATTGCGCAGAGCCGAAAGCGAGCGGAACCATCTTCAACTCATCCTGGGTCGGCGAGACATCGAGATCCGGCGACTGGAGAGCAGGATTGCCGAGATGACCCCTTTAGGAGAGGATGAGGGTTCGTTGACTGCATTTAGCTATGGACTTCGGATCAAGTGCATTCGCCACACTTTATCCAAAATAACCGCAGAGAGGGACGATCTGCTTTCTGAGATTCGTCACCTGCAAACTGTAGAGACGGAGCTTCGAACGGAGGGAAAGGGATTGACGGCCGAGGTGGGCAAACTGACGACCGAACGGGACGAACTGACAGCCGAGGTCGACGCACTGAAGAGAGCCACAGTAGACAAGAGCATTGAAGTCACTCATCTTCGCCGTCTTATCGCGAGTCGCTCCGGCGTCCCGAGCTCCGCGATACCTCCTCGCTTCAAGGTCGATGTCAAAGATGACTCTCTGAAGGAATGGATCTCAGAGCTGGAGGCGGAGGTGGCTCGCCTCAAACCGCGTTTGGGGCCGATCAATGTAAGGAGCACTTCATGTACACGTGCGGAGAGCGATCGGGGCATCACATTTTATGAGCTCGCGACCCGTCCGCCTATCGGCCATCCTAGTCCGGGGGATGCGCAAAGTGTTGTGGCCATTTCATCGAGCGAAGCATCCGTCGGAGCGGCTGCTAGGAGCAGCACCGAGGACACGTCTCAATTTGCTGGTTTGGGGTCGAGCTCCGGAGGTAAACGTCGCTGCCCTCGAGTGTCCTTGAAGCGGAACATCCCTGCGCCACGGAGGCGTTGAAGATCTTGTTTTTGAAGCCTTTGTATTTAGCCTGAGTGTAACAAGTCGGCATTATAACTTTTGCTTTTTAACGCCTTGTAATCTTGTTGTATGGAAGAGGCGCCTTGTACTGTGTCCCAATTCTTAATAATATTTTTTTTTCTTGGACTTGCATGTTCTTTGTAGCTCTATGTAGATGTTTTTTTTTGTGACTGTGTTCGTCGTGCCGAGGTCCCTGAGCTGGCCTTTTGCTCGTTTGGGGGTCGGCGTCATGAGCATTCGGCCAGTGGTGCCGAGCTGTGCTTCGGTCACTTAATCATGTGAACTTACGAGATGAGTCGAGCTTCGCTGAATAGTGAGCTCGCGGAGTGCGGTCGAGCCAAGTGTTGGACTCTGAACCATCGTTAGAGTAGTTCAACGGTTGTGGGAGCAATTCCGAATGGCGAACTACTTCTAGCTCGCTTAGAAGTGAACTTGCGAAGTAGAATCGAGCCAAGTGTTGGACTCCAAACCATCATTAGAGTAGTTCAACGGTTGTGGGAGCAATTCCGAATGGCAAACTACTTTTAGCTCGCTTAGAAGCGAACTTGCGAAGTAGAATCGAGCCAAGTGTTGGACTCCGAACCATCGTTAGAGTAGTTCAACGGTTGTGGGAGCAATTCCGAATGGCGAACTACTTCTAGCTCGCTTAGGAGCGAACTTGCGAAGTAGAATCGAGCCAAGTGTTGGACTCCGAACCATCGTTAGAGTAGTTCAACGGTTGTGGGAGCAATTCCGAATGGCGAACTACTTCTAGCTCGCTTAGGAGCGAACTTGCGAAGTAGAATCGAGCCAAGTGTTGGACTCCGACCCATCGTTAGAGTAGTTCAACGGTTGTGGGAGCAATTCCGAATGGCGAACTACTTCTAGCTCGCTTAGGAGCGAACTTGCGAAGTAAAATTAAGCCAAGTGTTGGACTCCGAACCATCATTAGAGTAGTTCAACGGTTGTGGGAGCAATTCTGAATGGCGAACTACTTCTAGCTCGCTTAGGAGCGAACTTGCGAAGTAGAATCGAGCCAAGTGTTGGACTCCGAACCATCGTTAGAGTGAAGAGTAAAAGCAGAGAGAAGTAAACAATAGTAAAATATGAAAAAATTTTCTTTATTAATGACTAATAGCTGGCTGCTTCTAAAGTTGCAAGCCGTTATTACAAGAGGGAAAATAAAAACAAAGCAAAACAAGTAATAGGAGAGGAACGGTTCGACATCCTAGAATACTTAGAGAGGTGTTGGTGCTTTCTCTTGGTATTTCAGAAGATGGTCGGCATTCCAGGTCCTGGGGATCTCTCTGCCTTCGAGGTCTTCTAGTTTGTACGTCCCGGGCCGAACTACTTTCGCGATCTTATAGGGTCCCTCCCAATTTGGAGCCAGTTTGCTTTTCTGACCGGGGAAAGAGATGGCTAGCTTTCTGAGGACCAAATCCCCTTCTTTGAGGTTGGTAGGACGGACTCTCTTGTTGTATGCCAACTCAATCCTTCTTCGGTAGCTTTGTTGACGAATGGCAGCTCTTTCTCGGATCTCATCAATTAGGTCCAGATTTGCTCGGAGCTCTCTGGCATTCTGTTCTTCTTCATAAGCCATTAGATGAGGAGAGGGTTACTTCTAGGGGTATCATAGCTTCGGACCCATAGGTGAGATTGAACGGAGACTCTCCTGTGGGGGTCCGTTTTGTGGTGCGGTAGTTCCACGGCACGTTGGGAAGCTGATCGACCCATAAGCCTTTGGAACATTTATCCAACCTCTTCTTAATGCCGGAGAGGATCTGTCAGTTAGCATTTTCGACTTGGCCATTCGACTGGGGATGAGAAACGGAGGAGAATCGGTGTTGGATGGCAAGGTCTTCACATAAAGCTCGGAAGGCAGCCCCGGTGAACTGGGTTCCGTTGTCTGTTATGAGGACCCGAGGAACGCCGAATCGGCAGATTACGCTCTTCCAAAAGAACTGAACAACTTTGTTCTCGGTGATCATGGCCAAGGGCTCGGCCTCTATCCATTTTGAGAAGTAGTCGATTGCCACGACTAAGAATTTGAACTGGCCGGGAGCTGGTGGAAATGGCCCTAGTAAATCCATCCCCCACATTGCAAAGGGAATTGGACTTGATAGGGAAGTGAGTGGAGCATGTGGGAGGCATCAGATGTCGAAGTACTTCTGGCAAGAGCTGCATTGCCGAACGTGCCGTTCGGTGTCTCGTAGGAGAGTGGGCCAGAAATATCCGTAATTCAACACTTTGCGGGCTAGAGATCTGGACCTCGAATGTGCCCCGCCGATGCCCTCATGAAGTTCTTGCAGGGCGTAGTCGGCTTGCCCGGGGGAGAGGCATCTGAGGTACAGCCTGCCGTCTACCTGTGTGAAGGAGCATTTATATAGGATGCCTCCGATCAGTGTGTAACGCTCGGCTCGGGTCCTCACTCTTCGCGCTTCCTTGGGATCCTCGGGGAGGAGCCCATCCCTTAAGAATTCGACGAGGGGTTTCATCCAGTTATCTTCAAGCAGGACAGGCAGCGACTCTATAGAGTCGGAAGTTTCATCCTCTATACTTGGCTTCAGGAGAACTTCTATCAAGACGGTCTGCTTGAGACCTTGAAGGGAGGAAGAGGCTAGTTTGGAGAGGGCATCGGCCTGAGCATTTTCTTCCCGAGGTATTCGTTGGATGAGGGATTCTTCAAACAGTGCCATGAGGCTCCTGACCTTGGCTAAGTATTTAACCATCCTGTCGTCACGTGCTTCATACTCGCCGAGGACCTGATTTACGACTAGCTGAGAGTCGCTAAAGATCCGGAGGCGCTGTGCCCCTGCATTGCGAGCCATTCCAAGGCCGGCTATGAGTGCCTCGTATTCTGCTTTGTTGTTCGAGGCCTTAAAGTTGATACGGAGGGAGTATTGGAGGATGAAATCATCTGGGCCTGCCAGAATGACCCCGGCTCTGCTTCCCTCGTTACAGGAGGATCCATCCTCATAGACCGACCAGACAGGTGGCCCCTTCATTGCTTGACTAAACTCAGAGATGGTACTTTCAACTATGAATTCTGCTAAGGCCTGAGCCTTGATTGCGGTCCGAGGCTGATAGGTTATATCATGCTGGCTCAGCTCGATAGACCACTTCATAAGGCGACCCGAGGTCTTTGGCTTGCGGAGGACTTGCTTTAGCGGTTGGTCGGTAAGGACAACCACCGAATGGGACTGAAAATATGGGCGAAGATTTCTTGTGGCCATCACCAGGGCATAAGCCATCTTTTCTATTCTCGGATAGCGGAGCTCGGCATCTCGAAGTACCTTGCTCACATAGTAGATGGGCTTTTGAGCCCGGTCTTCTTCCCTTACTAAAACAGCACTGAGGGTCTGCTCGGAGGCTGCCAGGTAGAGGTAGAGGGGTTTGCCAGGAATTGGTTTGCTGAGGAGGGGAGGATTGACGAGGTAAGCCTTGAGCTGGTCGAACGACTCCTGTTGCTGTTGACCCCATTCGAAACCTTTAGCCCCCCTGTGGGTCTTGAAGAAGGGGAGGCATTTCTCCCCGGACTTCGAGAGGAAGCACCCTATGGCGGCTAGGCGGCCTGTTAACCTCTGAACTTCCTTAACATTCTTGGGAGGGGCCATGTCTAGTATGGCCTTGATTTTCTCAGGGTTAGCTTCAATTCCCCGTTGGCTGACCATGAAGCCAAGAAATTTCCCTGACGAGACTCTGAACGCACACTTGTTCGGATTGAGTCTCATGTTGTGCTTTCTCAGAACATCGAACGCCTCCTGGAGGTCGGTTACATGATCGGCACCTCGGATGCTTTTTACAAGCATGTCGTCAACGTACACCTCCATATTCTGGCCGATTTGAGCTTGGAAAGCCTTGTTGACGAGGCGTTGATATGTTGCGCCTGCATTCTTCAAACCGAAGGGCATAACCCTATAGCAGTAGAGGCCCGGGTCGGTTACGAATGAGATCTTCGGGATGTCCGGAGAGAACATCCGAATCTGGTTGTAGCCTGAGAAGGCGTCCATGAAGCTGAGGAGTTCATGTCCCGAGGTGGCATCAATCAGAGTGTCAATACTCAGAAAAGGGAAGGGATCCTTGGGGCAGGCCTTGTTGAGATCGGTAAAATCGATACAAATCCTCCAAGTCCCATTGGACTTCTTCACCATTACTACGTTCGACAACTACTCGGGATAGTTCACCTCTTGTATGAACCGGGCCTTCAAGAGCTTGTCCACTTCCTCTTTTATAGCTAACTGGCGCTCGGGGGCAAACTTGCGCCTCTTCTGTTGCACCAGTTTGGACCCCGGGACAATGCTGAGGTGGTGGACCAAGAGCTCTTCGGAAATTCTGGGCATGTCTGCAGCTGACCAAGCAAAGAGGTCTCGGTTCCTTCAGATGCACTGGACTATGTCTGAGCATAGGGCGGATGGGAGGGTCTTGCTAACAAAGAACTTTCGAGTTGGATCCTGATCAGAGAAGAGCACTTCCTCCAATTCATCCACCGGTTCGGACGTTGGCCGGGCAGCATCTTGGGGGATTTCCAGAGTTTCTAGGGAGAGGACTGGACCGAGGGTAGAGGTCATATAGCACTTACGGGCCGTTTCCTAATTGCCTTTCACTTCCCCTACTCCGGCCCGAGTGGGAAACTTCATCTTGAGGTGATAGGCGGATAGGACTGCTTCAAGGGCAGCGAGGCCGGGCCGACCCAAAATGACGTTGTAGGCTGCAGGGACATCTACGACCATAAAATCCATGGGCCCCATTCGGGTAGTAGGAGTTTTGCCAGTGGTTACATCGAGGGTGATCACCCCTTCGATAGTCACTGGCACTCCCGTGAACCCATGGAGCGTGTAGCTGACTGGCTTAAGTCTTTCTCTGGACAGCTTGAGGCCTTTAAAAGCGGTAGGGAAGAGGATGTTAACAGAGCTGCCGTTATCCACTAGGATCCTCTCCACTTTGAAGTTCGCCATGTGGAGATTGATGATGAGTGCGTCACAATGGGGGGTGCGTACACCTTCAAGATCTTCGTCCGAGAATGTGACGGGCACTCCGAGGCCTTTAGGAGGAGGGGTGGCGCGAACCGAATTGACTTCCCTAATGAACGCCTTTCGAGAGGAGTTTGAGGAGCCCCCCATTGGGCCCCCATGAATGAGGTGTAGGACACGCTCCTCTTCAAAGTTGGGCATTTCATCGCGTTCCGGACGCTTGTTAGCCCCCCGAGGCGGGGGAGGAAGGTCGGCTCGGTCCTTTCTCGCATACCTGGTCAGCTGCCCCCTCTGGATGAGGGCTTCTATCTCATTCTTCAAGGCCCGACAATCATTGGTATCGTGGCCATGGTCCCGGTGATATCGGCACCATTTCTCTTTATCCCTTTTCTTGGCGGGGGTGTTCATCCTCGGAGCAGGAGGTATGATCCCTTCCTTCTCAACTTCCATTAGAATGGTAGAGACATTGGTGGTGAGAGGAGTAAATTTCTCGAATCTTGGGGAAGGTCGACGCTGGACGGCATTATCCTTCTGGAGATTCTTGGCTCCTTCCTCTTCTGTTCCCTTTCTCTTAAACTCGGAGGAAGACCCCTCCAAGTTGGGGCGGTGCTCGGCTTCTTCGGCCCGAATATACTTTTCACTTCGGAGGAGGAGGTCAGAGAAGTTCTGTGGGGGCTTCTTGGCGAGGGAGGAGCGGAGGCTGGAGTTGAGAACATTGGATTGAAATGCTGCTGCAGCGGCCGACTGGTCGAGGGATGCTATGGACCTGGCTTCAGCTGTGAACCTTTTCACATAGTCTCTCAGCTTTTCGCCCTTCTTCTGATGGAGGTACAGTAGCGAGATGCTGGTCTTCTCAGTTCTACGGCTACTTACGAAATGGGTGACGAAGAGGGTCTCGAATTGCTCGAAGGAGAATATTGAGGATGGGGCAAGGCGAGAGTACCATTCTCGAGCTGGGCCCTTGAGAGTTGCGGGGAAGGTTTTACAGAGCAGAGCATCGGAAGCTTGATGGATGAGCATGAGGGTCTTGAAGCTTTCGATGTGATCGACTGGGTCAGTTTCCCCGAAATAAGTTTCGAATTGAGGTGGCTTGAAGCCGATTGGTACAGGTGCATCCATTATGGTTCGGGAAAAAGGAGGTCTGCTAGGACGAAGAGTCCTTCCTCTAAGCTCTTCTTCTCGGTCTAACTGACCCAAGCGCCTCTCCATCTCATGGAAACGGCGGTATACAGCGTCATCCCTTCGACGGTAATCAGCTGAGCCTCTAGACTTGTCTTCGTACGAGGGAGAGCGGGGGCTACGACGACGGTAGCTCCTGGAGCGGTGAGGACTTTGCATATGCCGGGAGTTGCTGGGAGCTGGAGGAGGAGTTGGGGACCGTCGGTGAGGACTTCGGACCGGAGGAGGAGAGGGGATCTTGGGAGCATTGTTGTTGGGACGGAGATTGAGAGCTTGTAGGATGGTTGCTTGAAACTACTGGAACTCGGCACGGGTGATGGGTGCTTCATCATTCCTATGATGGTGCCGACCGGCAGGGGAAAGGGGTCTTCTCCTGTGATGCTCGGGGGACTCTCTCCGCCCCATTCGGATAGGGGACCTTCTGTTGTCTCGCCGGTGAGGAGATCGCTCATCCGGACGGTGTTGGCAAGAGGCTCCCTCTCGGGCCCGCTTTTCATCCAGACAGCGGCGAAGATCCTCATCCTTCTGCCGATTGAGGACGGTGTTGCGGAGGTCGGGAGCTCGGGAATTATGGGAGGCCATAGAGTCCGAAGAGGCGTTGTGGATGGAGACGTGGTCCGGATGGAGAGGCTGTTTCTGCGGATTGGGACCCTTAGGAGGTTGTTGGTTCTGAGGAGGAGGCAGGTCCTGTTGGAGTGGGTCTTCCGCTTGAGGAAGAAGTTGCCCCTGCTGCGGAGCAGGTTGGATGGGAATTTCTTGTTGCTGATCGGGGTTGGGTCCTCGGTTGGACCCTCTTGATCTGGCTTTCCTAGGAGGCATGGCTGGAGAAGATCTGACCAACGGGAAGAGGGGAGGTTGCTATTCGTTAGTTTTCCACAGACGGCGCCAATCTGTTGCCGCTAAATCTGGTGTAGGGGCAAACAGATAGTATTTGTGGATTCTTAGGAAAACTAAATAGCAAACCCGTTACCTGTTCCGTCGGAGTTCGGCACTGACTCCTGCCGTACACCTGCAAAAAGTACGAGACACCGGGGTTGTTCCCGGCGATGCACCCTCCGACGCTCAAGTCAGTAATCAGGAATGATTATGAAAGAGCGTAAAAACTGGCAAAAGATTGATTACCTATTAATGGAGATGGCTGGGGGGTATTTATAGGTGCCGCTGGGATCAGATTAGGAATGTAATCCCTGTGGTTAGATAAGGAATGTAATCCCTAATCCCCAGTGAAAGGATAGATACGAATCAGGGCCGTTGATTAGGATTAATCAGAAACCCTAATTCTATCCTTTCTGGACCGGGTTTGTTACGGGCTGAAACCCGCACCCCGTTGAGGTGGATCCGTTCGCGGGTTAGTGGGTTTCCAAGAAGGAGAACCAGTACCCGCTTCAGACCCATTGGTAGGTAAAATTACTGTTTTACCCCTGGGCTTCAAGATTCGTGCCTGATTTGGATGGTTCCGATTAAACCCCATTTTTAGCCATATCAATATTGTAGGGTGTATTCACGTTAGAGAAACTATATATGTTGAATTAGATGAGTATTCATACTTAGATTGATTAAACCATCTGTGACTTATTGTCAATTAATTGTGTGAAATTATGGTAAGTTTAACTTGGATTCATGTTAAAGTTTCTGTCCTAAATTTTGGACTTACTTACGAAAATAATTTCTCTTAAACTAAATGGAATCTAAAGCTGAAATTTTTATAGATACATCCTGTATATGTCTATAACATCTCCACAAAAATTCATGATTTTTTAATGTCATTTTAAATAAATCCAAACTCATTCGTGGATAAGAAAGGAAACATGACATATTCTATAATTCTGTCGTGAATATCATGCTTACTTCCAAAAATCATTCTCTCTAAATATATGGATTTTTAAGCGTAACATTTTATATGTGAATCTAGCATATGTTTATAATATTTTCACAAAATTTCATGATGTTGGGATATCGTTTAGTATTTTAAACAGGTCCGAATTTAGGATCGGTTGACAGTTTTGCCTTAGTTCTGGAAATTTCTACTTTTTCTGGTTTCAGACCATTTTAAAATCTTATGTGCAATATTTTGAGGAAACTCAAAACTAAGAATTTGAAGTAGATTCGTTAATCTTTCTTTCGAGTCTAAGAAATTAAATTTCCATGAAGTGTGAGATTTTTAGTGATTTTTATAAGTAGCAAGAGCTGCAATTTTCTAGAATCTGAACATATTATTTTGCATATGGTTTTGACAAAACAATTGCAGTTAAATTTAGATATTCTTACTGAAATGTTGTAGTAGACTCATTTAGCTTTCATATGAAACTAAGAAATCTATTTTTCTGATAAAATTGAAATTTATATGATTTTTGCAAAATTATTATGTTGCTATCGAAAGACATATTTGAATATTCAAATGATGGATTCTATATATGGGGCTGAGGATACGCCTTGTAAATCCATGTGTGTGGGCTAGGGATAAGCCAGCAAGGTCCAATATCCTGGGAGTTTGACTTACACGTGATTACGCGTTGGAGTACTAGTAAACATTTGAGAATAGGTTGAGTTAGTGTAATAGAGCAAAATCGAATATTAGTGTGATCTCAATAGGTTGTGAGACCACGAGTTGTGCAAGATTTTGCGGGATGCATAAATGCATAAAAGCATATAGAATGGATATTATGGGAAGTAGTGTAGTCTACTATATAACTTGATCTAGACATTCGTGGGTAATTAGTACTATCAATCTCATTACTCTCATTAGCAAATGATTATGTTGTTGTTGGGAAACTTAGTTCGTGGTTAAGTTCCATAAATTAAAGTATGAGTTCTAGAGTTTGAATAAGACTTAGTTATTGGCAAGAGACCGCTAGTGTTGTTGGCGTAAGTCCGGTAGAGTGGCACTAGCTTTAGGCAGTGTTGTTGATGACTGTAAGGACATGCACTAGTTAGAAGTTGTATTCACCTGTCAAGGGACACGTGCGGCATTGTCTCTACTGTTAATTTTTAGGATCTAGTGTTAAGAATGGGAGGCAGATGTATAGGTCGCACGCTCCTGTCGAAACTTAGGGGATAGACCCTTAAGTGTCTGTCGATGTTCTATGTTATCATATATGAATGGGGAGCAAGAGTTTAACTTTGGGTCTCTCAATAGAGCAGGGGATGGCCTACAGGGTCGCATTTATATTCGTGATAACTTTTGAAGATGTGCGGGAGCAGAGATAGACTGCAGGGTCCGGGCAGAGTGGGATGTCCAGATCCGAGGAGCGGAGATAGACCGCAGGGTCCCGGAGAATGGAAGGACCACAGGTTTGACTGCAGTAGCGGAGATGGACCGCAGGTGCTACAATCTTACTAGTCCCTAGATAAATGTCAGAAATGGAGTATATTGCATGAATATGATTGCATAGCGAGAGATTGAACCCTATAATAAGGAGAAACGTTAGTAGCTTGCATTTGGAAACTATATTATATAGGCGGCATATCATTCCAAACAAGGGTGCATTAGAAGAACATATTTGAATTGTGTGTGTTAATATAGTAAGTATATGTTTGACACTCTAGTAAATTAGTTCCACGCTCACTCATACGACATTATATAATTGACTATTTTTCAGTTACGTAACATATACATTGATTCAAGTTTTTCTTCTATTTTGCTGTGTTTTGGGAGTTAGTTGAAGTTGTCGTCGGCCTCACAAGTTGACGATCTCACAGATTGTGGTTTTGCAGGTAAGGGAGCCTAAGGTGTTAGTACAGAAATGTGACATCCTGAGCCCATTATTTTATCAATCCAAATGGTTTAGACTTGTAGTAAAATTTATGCATTTTCCTATATTATATTATGTTTATGTACTCAATCGATATAAAAGATTCTGGGTGTGTTATGAATTTTTCAGTGTATAAAATTTGGGTCATTACATGGATCCCCACAATGCATCTCCATTGATAGGATCTTAACTGGGCTCTTGGGGCTGATCCGATTGATGAGGAGCAATAGGGTCCTCGACACGAGGAGTTTGCTGACGAAGATGGTTGGCTTGAGGTCGTTGCTCTCTCTCTTCCTTTCGGTGGCATGACGGGAAAACTCGGTGTTTCTCATAGCAAGTTCTGGTATGTAACGTAGATCTATGTAGTTTCTCACAGACGACGCCAATTTGTTGCTGCTTATTTTTATGTAGGAGAAAACAGATAGTGAATTTATATTTTGAAGGAAACTACTAAATATCTGACCTTTGATCGTCACTGTCAAATTTTGTTGGAGCTCCTGAGATTGAATCTGAATCGTTGAAAGAGCACGTGGATCAGGATCTGACGGTTGCTGACGCGGCCGATGGACCTGCAAAAAAGCCTGAAACACTGGGGTTGGTCGTGGCGACCGACCATCCGATGCTCAAGTCAGAACCAAAGAGAGGAAGAGAGTTTGAGAGTAGAAAAAAAATGATTACCTTCTGGGGGGAGGGGGGTATTTATAGGCCTGGGAATCGGTTTAGAAGATTGACATAAATCTGTTATCTTCTGTATATTTTCCACCTTAAGAGATAGAATTTGTTACTCTCTTGTTGGGGATAAGAAATTTGACTTACAACCCTAAGGGCTGAATGTCTCTCCTAATGGACCTAGTCGCTTTTGATGAGCTTGAATGTGGCTCATGTTTTGTTAATGAGCCTGGACAAGACATGAACCTGTAAGAGAGGCTCGCTATTATTAATCTGCCTATATATGTTTTAAGAACTGTGCTGAAATCGTACGGCCCTGATTCGCTGTGATTTTTACCATTATCACATGTCTTGTTATTTTGATTTCACCTTGTAAATTTACTCAATTATTTGTGGTTATTTTGTTAACATCTTATTAATGAAATAGGATTGTTATATTCCACTTTTTCCTTCACACACACACACCTCTTCGTAGTATCTGTAAGAAAACAGTGTGCTGCACTACATGCTGCCTCTTTCCTCAAGAGATCGACTAAAATACACCCCGGCTCGTATACATCAAGTTATGCAAGCAGCTGATCATTCCCATTTCAATTGCCTACACTGCCTTAATCTGCAACGGAAATGTTCGGTTCTCCATTGCTTGATCTACGTCAAAGTCAGCGACCTTTTCTTCTGTCACCTCAACGGTCCCCTCATTATCCTTCAAAGGGGTTCCCATTTCCGTTTTTGATAGAACTACTCACTAAAGAACTTTTTACGACCGAGCCGTCTTGGGAATGAGCATCTTCTAGTTCAGCACCTTCAGTAGCACCTACATACCTGCTTGTATCCAGGGCCGGCCCTGACCTCATGGGAGCCCGAGGCAAACTCCCACAAAATTTAAATTTGGGGGCCCAAAAAAAAGTACAAATTGTAATTTAACTTAGGGCGCAAAATACGTATATATAGGTATAAGGAGAAGAAAAATTTTTGAAGGCCCCTAAAAACACGGAAAAATCAGGAGGCTGAGGCGGCCGCCTCTCCGGCCTCGGCCTCTACCTCAGGGCCGGAGATGCTTGTATGCTTGTTGTTGGAAAATAACGACATTTATAGATTTTACAATTCCAAACCTTGTGCATTCCTATTTTATATCTTAAATTTTATTTCATTTTTTAAAAACATATTTGTGACCAAATCAACGATAAGTTTCTACTCTTTTAACTTGTTTTATTTTTAAAAAAATAATAAACAACTAGGCATTTCAGTCAAAAAAATAAAATAAATTACTAGGTTCACCATAGAAATAGAATTTGAGTACAGAGGTTTTGGTACAACAGTATCGTATTGAACCTGACAGAAAATGTGACGGTTACAATAGGAAAATCATCCAATAATAATGCAGGAACTAGTTTGTATTAAAAGTGCCAGCATCAAAATTACACAATTCCTTGTCTATCTTGCAACAATAACAGTAATTGACATAAAAACACCCTCTTTGTATCTGACATTGTCCACATAAAGCTATACTCCAATAATTTGATCTTTTCACAGTAACACTGAGCTTACCAGCTACAATGCCAACACTTGAGATTTCTGATCGATCCCATTGAACACAAAAGTCCCAGTTAATGGCTTAAACTGTTTTGTGATGAGCTGAAACCAGTAATACAATAACTCTGGATTAGAAGATAGTTTAAAATAATGGAAACATATATCAGGGGAAACTAAGGTACCCTGTACCTTAATCACTTCCTGGGAAGCAACACCACCAATAAAGGCAGCAACTGCATGAAGCTCTGCACTTCCAAATCGGCACATCTCATTGATTAAATCCTCTGACAGAGTGGGCCCATGAAATCCCGAGTCGTTTAGAATACTGACTGTAATAGTCTTCAGTCGAGATATATCTTCATCCATTTCTCTGTTTTGTACAAACCATTGTATATAAGTGCATGTAGCTGGAGACATTATAAGTAAAATGATGAAGGGGTGTCTGCAACCCTTACCCATCGAACACTCCGGGAAATCTGTTGTAATTAGCAGCAAATCGATCGACTGCTCTAAGTAGTATATAGAAGCCAACGGCAATACTGCAAATATCAACAAAGAACCTTCAAGTTCATTGATGTTAAGTGCTAGCATTAAAAATTAAACTTATAATTGCTAGTTTCTAGAACATAATTTTATGAACATAAAGACCCTCACAAAATGGAAAGCAATCTATGTAGATAATTTCATTTGTTTCTTTTTTTTTTCTTTTTTTCCTTTTAGCCTAGGATGCTTTCTACAAGACACGGATAATTCAGTGTGAAAAAGATAGAGAAGAGGGGAATGCAAGTGACAAAAAGTTGAGGGCATTAGAAAATTTTAGAGAGAGAAACTAGATCTGAAAAAAACCCCAAAAAGAAATCCTAGATCCAAAATCCTAGGGGCGGCGGCCGCTACTCTGCATCGCCGCCTTACCCCCCCCCCCCCCCCCCCCCTTTCCTCAAACTTCACACTCCCGCCGAGTACTCTTCTTCCGCCACTTTCCACTGAGTCTTCGTCTTCGCAGAGCTTTGGCTCCTAGTAGCTTCGAGATCGTCTTCGGTTTCCTCCTACGCCAAAGCTTCGCCGCCGTCGCCAGCCAAAGTTGCCTTCCCCTCGACGCCTTCCCCCTCCCCGATCTCCCTACCTTAAGACGCCTCCCCCCTCCCATCTCCCTTCGACGCCTTCCCCCCTCCCCTGCCGTCGAGAGGTCGTAGGCACCTCCCCTATCGTCGTGCGGTCGATGGCACCTCTCCAGCCACCGTGGCCCAGCGGTCGGGCCGAGGAAGAGGGGTCGGCAGCATGGACTTAGTCCTCTAGGGCCCGGTTTGTGTTTAGGTGGGGTGAGTTGGTTAGGGTTGGGGTTTGGGTTTGGTTGAGGTTGCATTTGTCCTCTCTTCGAGCCAGGATGTTCTTTGCGGTTGTCACAATGTCCACACTTTCGGGACCAATCACGGCGATCTGCAGCTATGTATTGATTTTCGAGGGTTGGTAGCGCGTGCGAAGAAACCAGGGTTTGATTCTTTCTGCGAGAGGGGGGGTGGGGGTTGGAGGAGTTGCCTATGTTGATTATCTCGATGTGATGATTGTGGTGTAGTACAGTTGTTGGGCTAGGGCCCGAAAACGGGATCCCCCCCAGATCGAGGTTCTCATCTCCTCAGGTCGTGGAGCGACTATGTCGCGCCAGAACATCCTCCCGCGCTTGTGATCTCGAACACCATGGATTTGGGGATGGGGTCGCGTTCGCCCTAGTCCTGGCCCCCGCCTGCCTGCCCCACATCGCTCCTAACGACGACCCAGACCTCTAGTGTGTGAGGTCGGTGGTTCGGCATGGGACCCGTGGAGCCCAAGATGGGGTCCCTCCATGATCTGCACTCACTTGTCGCGCCTGTTGTCGCGAACGCCATGGATCTGGGGCTCAAGTGTATGAGGTTGGTGGTTCGGTTTGAGGCCAAGCCGATGGTTGTTTGCTGTGGGAGGTGGGAACTGTATAACACGTTGTATTGAACGATTATGGGGCTTGGGCCCGAAGATGAGGTCCCTCCATGATGCGCGCTCACTTGTTTGGGTGTCCAACGATGCCGCCGTTGCAGTCTTGACAGCGCCTACTATCAGGCTATTAAGCTTCCTCCAGCTTAGGCTACTGTCTCGTAACAGCATCGCCTCTTCCCTCGTTGGGAGTAAGAGTCGAGATGAGTCTATGTGGTGAGAAATCACCTGAGAGAGCAAGAGCATAAGAGATGTGAAGGTATCCTCTCCACAGCTCTCTCCTGAAGCGTGATTTTTGGTAGGTTGAGCGAGATAGTTGTTTGGTGAGAAATCGCCTGAGATAGTACAATCATGAGAGAGGTGAAGGTATCCTCTTCACGGCTATCTCTTTGGTAGCGGCCATGGGAGCTGTGTGCGGTTGTTGTGCATGTGCCAACAGATGGGGCTGCGGGGCTTGGGCCCAAAGACGGGGTCACCCCAGCGAGAAGGTAGGAATCGGCGGGTGTTAAAATCCTGCTAGACTAGTTTCAAGTGGGTGTACATTTGCCGTGGAGACAGTGTACATCTGCCGTAGAGACAGTGTACGAAGCTAAACTGACGTACATACAATTTTGCTGGACCGAGCTTGTTTGTCGACTCACTCTCCAGGATTGGAGGGATTTGGTGTTTGTACGGGTCATGTTGCTTCAAGTATGTTTTATTTCCTGTCTGTAGGTTGTAATCTGGCCCAATTCGCTGGGTTTGTATTATTAATTTCTTATTAATGAAACAGGGTGGCCATACTCCACCTTTTCCCTCCAAAAAAAAAAAGTTGAGGGCATTGATAGAGTTAAATTTGTTCATTTTACAATGTAATTCAATACAGAAGACTTTGTTGTGCAGGGGATCACAGAGTAGCATCTTAATCAACATTAAATAATGAATGATTCACTACTAAATATGCAATCCCTTAAAGACTTAAAACTTTCATATTGGAAAAGTCAAGAGAAATCAGGCTTACAAAAAACAATGTGGGATACAACAGAGCAAAACTTTTGAAAAGGGGAAAGAAAACGCAGTATATAAACAAATAACACATGTTTTACCAAGCAGAAGAAAAACTATCTAAAGTCAAGTGGCTACAAAAGCGTATCACAGAGACAACTAGGTTCTCACCTGGAACCCTCGTCAGCCAAATACTTCTGTAACTCTGGCAGAATAGGGGATTTAAACTCATCCTCAATACACCGGTATCTGCATATCTGTGTTACCAAACCATAAAATGTTTTAAATTCTGGGCCATATATGACAATCTCAAATTGTCTTACATTTATTTGCAGTTAATACTAATATCAGGAGTGGAAAAAGTAGGCACATAACATGTATACCATAGTGTAACAGTAAGCAAAAGATATGCCAACCAAAGTTAACTCATTTGCCAGTCATTGTTTGGTTTATATCTCAACATAAATAGTAATAAAGGTGGGCAAGATACAAAACTGGACACATTCACCAGCATACATGAATGCATACAAACATTACACCCAGATTTTCCGATAGAAGTTTCACTAGAAGCCGACTACTAGAAATAGGGTTGCCTTTTTCTAAGAAGGCTCTGTCAGTTGCCTCATTTTCTTTTCACAAAAAACATCCAAAACCACCATTCCACGAACTAGCAGTCGTTGCATTCAATATAGAAACAGGAAATCAGACAACCTCACTAAGATCCGTATCATTGGACCCAAAAAATTGAGAATGGCAAGCAGGAAATACCAAGAATATATATAAGCATAAATTGTCCAAAATAAGACCAAAGGAAGTAACACACATACAGTGAGCATTCTAGCATTTTTGCAAAAGCTCCTAATGGTTGCCTTTGAGATAGCATTAGGATCTCTACCAAGCCTCTTCAATATATCCCTCACACGTTGCTCTACCGCAAGACAATCTGACTCAGACTTGGCTTGATAGATCTTTTGAAGACTGACATAATATCTGTGTGATTGAAGGGCAGTAAAAAAAAATCAGTAAGAAACACAGCAAAATGTAGTAATAAGTAAATGAAAATTCTCGATCTAAAATAAGGTCACTAACTCAGTCGAGGATGTCATGTCAGGTATGGATCCCTCAATAGGAGGCTCCCCATTACCTTCATTCTCAATAAATTCCTAAAAAGGAAAAAAAAATTAAATATACGAGTAAGACTAAAATGAATTTCATCAAAGTTGAGAGAGAGATTCATGGCATCTACCCTCCCAAACCTCATGCACTCTTGCATAAAGAAATGTCAGGTGCCGATAATTGCAATTTGCAATGAATTCTGAGATATGTTGGTTAAAAACAATGACATGATTATAAAAAGTGTGACACACGCGCATAGATATGTTGGTTAAAAACAATGACATAATCAAAATTTCAAAGGTTAACCAAGAGAGAAACTATACATAAGCGTGACAGGATCTAACAAAATCCTAATAAAACGCTTACCAAGCTAACAAAGTAACGGTTATACTAATATAATTGAAGATCATGCAACACAATAAATTGCATGACATCTTAACAATATATTAAACAGAAACGGAAGCTGGGCTTCATTCCATCAACAGAAAAACCTGCAAGCTACCGAACCATAGAATAAATGTTTTCCCAAGCATCTGGACTTATAAATTGCTTGGCCTCCTTGAAGGTAGAACTCAGGTTCAGTTAATGGTGTTGGGCGGTTTCTGTTTTGGATCAATTTTGAGTATGTCTATAGAGAAAAGACCATACAGATTAAGCATGGTTGTTGTATCTTTATCTAAGGATGTAAAGTCAAAAAAAACAAACTTATAAGGGTGAAAAGGAGTACTCAAGCTTAAAGTGCCATCAAAGAAATTTACTGTAGTATAAGAGGAGTCTAAAGTTCAATCCTCCACATAGTGCATGGAAATTTCCAATGCTATTGTCTAGTGGGATGGTACTTGCCAAATTGTATCATCTTTCAGGTAAAATTGATTGGCTTTGATTTGTAAGCACAAGTACAAATGTCAAACTCCAGAACAGAAAAGAGGTCTGGAAAGAAGCACTTCTTTGAAATCCAGACACACGCATACACCAACTTAATATTTGAAATCCAGACACAAGCATACACCATCTTAATATATTTTCGTCAATTCAAATATAACAAACTTAACACACAAAAAAAGAGGTATGGTGCTGGCCAAATTTTTTCCTCTTTGAAAGTACATTTGATTAGCTGAGATTTGAAGGCATAAGCACAGATGTCAAGCTCCAAAACAGAGAGGAGGTGCAAAAGAAGGCAATTCTTGAAATCCAGACACAAGCATACACCATTTAAATATGTTTCAGTCAATTCAAATATAAAGAACTTGAGAGAGAGAGAGAGAGAGAGAGAGAGAGAGATTAACAATTACAGTTTCGTCAAAAGGTATCCAGCATTTTATAGACTTGAGGTGCAAAAAGATCAGTTCATGTGCATTTTGAATGTGGCCCCAAATTTTGATCTCCATCCATAGTTACTGATCTATGGTAGGGGTGTTTTGTTCATTGCAAGTAATTGCAACCCTACTTGTAAGATTCCCTCCATCTCGAGTAACAACTACTTTATTGAGTTGCAACTAAGAAGTGAAGGAAAATACTTTCTCCTTCAACTGGAGCTTGCAACTAAAGGTATCTTGCAAGTTGGGTAGCAACTACTTGCAGATCCCCTTTGGTTGCAACTACTTGCAATCAACCGAACATCCCATGCATTACTACTGTATTTGGTCAGCACCATCTGGACTGCTTCGTGGTAGGAAGTTTTATGAATTAGAGCAAGGATGTCTACCTATAAATACAAGCCCAGTAACTTGAGAGACAAAAATACATGCATTTGCTTCCCTGCTATAATCAGAAAATTGTACCATACTATATAAAACGAATTTCCTCTACCCGGATTTTTAAAATAGAATAAAATTCTAAATTTAAAAACCAAAGGATAGATAGAACATAGTCATGTATTCAGCTGCGTCAGTACAAAATCATATCAAGCAAATTTCTCGCAATGTAGGAAATTATGATATTATCTCCTATATACAAATACTTTACAAAATCATACACAATTCAATAATTTATTAATTTCTCTCAACTAAATTCAATCAGAGTCACAACACATACCAGAATATATTATGTACTTCCATATAAGAGAAAAGTATCAGCAGATAAGTTGAACCTGACGATACATATCCCTCATATGAATTACTTTTTCTACCAGAAAATATATATGTTTAACCAAAAACATATTGTATGCCATAATTTAGCAATACAAAACAGGAGCAAATAAACGGTAAAATTCTAGTTTGAAAGCTAAAAGTGTGGCGCAAGAAATGCACTTTGTACAATTAAATGGTCTTTATGCTAAAATAAATTTTCCTAAAGATTGAAGATTATGGAGAAAACTAGAAAAAGAGCCAGTAAAACATTTTCATCTACATGAACAACATAGTTAAAATGTTATTTCTCTATCTATTCATGTAGATACTATAAAAAAACAAGACAGAGTTCTTTCACCTTCAAAGCTGCAACCATAACCCAGAAATCAGATGATGTTGAATCAACTTCAACTGCGCTATCATTGATTATCTGACGCAGCTCAGAACCTGATTAAGAGAAGTCAATTTGTAATTGAAACAAAAAATTTAGAATGATTACACAAAATGATTGAAAACATCATTACTGTTATTGAGGATAATCGATGATGATATACTTCCTAAAACTTCCTTATTTATCCATAAAACAGTACATTGACTTCTCAAACAAAAACAATTTAACATTGATTAATTAAGGGAAAGTTCAAATCTAATATTTAAAATATGCAGAAATCAGCAAGGGAATCTCATATTCCTTCGTGGATCACTTTGTTTGGTCAAACACAGGTATAGTTTGGGAGAATGTTAGATTCCCATGGGAATCACATTCCCCGAATAGAGAATCTTCATTTACTCAATTAAGTGAGTCAATCCTGCATTTCCACAAGAATCAAATTGCAAAAAACTACTATATCCCACCACTGACCTCACCACCAACCCTACTACCCAAACCACGTCCCTACCCTGCCAACCCACTGCCAACTACTTCTGCTTCCCCCACCCCACCCCACCCCACCCTACACAGACCTTTCTCACTTCACACCCCCGCCACTAGTAAGGTATTTCAGGAAGTAATGTACATGGGAATGCAGTTTACTTTATAAAACACACGGTAATAGAGGACTCTCAGTAATGCCTGTTATACCAAACACAATAATTCACTGGAATTTGATTGCCTACCATCACATTTTTAGGAATCTGTCTATTCCTAATAATATTCCATTAGTGTACCAAATGCTCCTCTTAAGAAGGATATGGTAGGTGCTAGTCTGACAGACGAGATGACCCTCTTAATTAAATCCAATTGAGTAAAAGGTTTCATGTGGCTGACCTAAAACTTTTGGGATAGACTGTCATTATATCAAAATAAAAAAAATAAAATAACAGGTAATTGCATATGTATGTCAGAATTGTTAACATGCAAGATTAGTCCTAACTGAAAGATTTATAGAAATAAAATAATTAACAACTGAAGTTGGAAATTAGTCAAGAATTGCAAGCATAAGAGATAATGCCACAAATACTAATTTGGTTCTTGACATATTACAAGGATATTGAAATTATAGCAACTCACTGATTCCTCGAGATGCAGAGACTTTATATGAAGCTGCAATTGCTTCTGTATAGTTTTCCTCATCTAAATTATGCCGGTGGGCATTCACTTGATCCTATAAAATAAAAAATTGGAGAGAAATTAAAATTAGAAGATTGGCTATTTGATGGAAAGCACATTGACTAGAGATTTTGAATTGCTAGACCTTGAAATCATTTTTCTCCTGCCTAGTCGTCGGCAAGCAGCCACCATGTTCTTCAGCCCATTTTTCTGCAAGCTTAATCAGAATGACTATATATGGCGTATGCTTGTGTACAACAGGATCCGTCACATTTAAGTCAATGCTTTTTGCAAACCTGTTAAATATATGATAATCAGACACCTTGTGGGGGTGCATACGTGTACTAATTATGTTAAATCATTCATTTTGTATATATCACATATCAGTATCTTCCTATGTAGATCAAGAAAGGAGATAATAAATTGTTTACTCTTTATGCTTTCTGATCATATTGCACATATCTTACATCCACTCATATCATCCACTAGTTTTTTGCATGTGCAAATACACAAATTATAGAAGGAAGATATATAACTAATTTTTTTGTTGTTCCTTTCCCTAGAAAGTGGGCATTAAGACTCTGTTTGGTATTGCTCTAACCGAAAAGTGTTTTCACTAAAAAGTGTCGTTACAAGAAATAAGTTTAACTTCAAAATTTTCTAAGTAAAGGCACTAGTTGGAAAAGCTAAAAGCGCCATTTTAGATGTGGTGAGAAATATGCTAAAAAGTAGCAGTTTTTGAACAAGTACTTTTGGTTAAATGGACTTTTAATTGAGTAACCCAAACACCGATTTTGAATCTAAAAGTGTAACACTCCGTAAATTTTCAATATCGGAAATCAACATGAATAAAATAATATATAAATATAATTGCCTATGATCAAGAGTCACCAATTCGGTTAACCGCCTTTTGAGAGACATCCTGTGATGGGCAGTTGTACTATACTATAAATAATTTGTCTTCTAAATTATATAAATTGTCCGAGCTCGGGGCAGGGGCGTTACAAATGGTATCAGAGCCGATTTTCAACACCGAGTGTGGGGCATATAGACCCAGCCGGGCAGTGGATTCCAGGACGGTGGTGCCTCAATTAAATCCGAAATTATGATTGATCGGGCGGTGGATTCCGGGATCATGATTAATCGGACGGATAGGAGAGCAGCTCATTAAATCCGGGACTATGATTGATCGGACGGTGAATTCCGGGATCATGATTAGTCGGGCGGATAGGAGAGCAGATGCTCCACATCGGCTAGAAAGGAGATCCTGCACTAGGTTGTGCATGCCCCGTGCTCAGCGAAGACGCTGATTTCTGAAGGAGGGTGTGTGTAACACCGTAAATTTTCAATATCGGAAATCAACATGAATAAAATAATATATAAATATAATTGCCTATGATCAAGAGTCACCAATTCGGTTAACCACCTTTTGAGAAGCAGCCTGTGATGGGCAGTTGTACTATACTATAAATAATTTGTCTTCTAAATTGTATAAATTGTCTGAGCACGGGGCAGGGGCGTTACAAGTGTAACACCCCGCAAAATTGAAAATGATAATTTTGCCCTTATGTGTTACGCACGTGTATTTTGTACCGTGCTGGTAATATTTGTAACGTGTTTTCATTACGTATTGTGATTTCTGACTATTTATGCATTCCTCGTATATTTTATCCTATTTAAATCAACTAAGATATTAAATTTCAATCCCTGCATTTTTACGTGCTTTTTACGTGTTTTGATGCACGTATGGATTATGTGTTTCCACCGCTACGTGTAATATTTTCTGTGTTTAAATTATTTATTTTAGGTATTCAAATCTATTTTTATAAACGGAAATTCATTTTTCCTATTTTTGATTAAAATAATTTTATACGTGTAATGCACGTGTTTTCTATGTACATAGAAATTACGACGTGGAATATACAAAATTAATAAACATATTTTCTTATGTTGTTTTCGAATATATTTCAATATTTTTCCATTAATAAAGTCGATTTCGTATTTTTGATATTTTACGTGCGACGCACGTATTTGTTTCGGTGTGCGTATTTGAGCGTATCCGTTTTCAATATAAATTTTGGAGAATGTGTATATTTATTTTATTTTATTTTTGCATGAAACATTATTAAACAATTTTTTTAACGTACATATTATGTATATATATAGTTTATGTTTTTAAATAATTAATTTGAGAGTGAGTGTGCACTAGTGCACAACACGTGCACGTGTGTGCACTCCAAAAGACTAGACCGGTTATGGGAAGAGAGAGGCCGGAGTTAGGAAAACCAAAGGGTGAGAGTTGGCTGGCTGTTTTGGAAATGGAAGGGTTGATTGGTTAGTGGGGTGATCAATTAGGAATAGTGGATAAGTTAACATTTAATTAAACCTTTATAATACAACCCTCACCCCCATCTCCTAATCAGAAATGCCGAATGAAAAAAAAAATGAAGGTGGGTTCTCTGTGCACTTCCGAAAGCCGCCAAAACCTCAATCGAGCACACTCCCCCACCTTTCACAAATACTATGTATATATATAGTCATATATATATATGTAGGTGTATGCATAAGTGTATATGAACATAAAGTGGGCTTGCTGTTTGGTCTTGCATTTGCCGAAATGATGTTGCTCACTGTGCTAGCCGGATGGAGGGTTGGAGCTTTTTCTTGCGCGCGGATTTCGAGGCAAAGCGGAGTTTCTAGGAACTCTCACTCTAGGAGTGCAAATTGCAAGAAATCAACATTTCTTTGGTGGGTGATCCTTTATACTTTCTAAATTATTGAGTAGTTGCATGTGTAGATACTCTAAAATTTAAATTGCTAATGTAGAATTGTTAGTTTGCTCTCATGATATGTGATGTGTGTGTGAGAGAAACTCTAAAATTTTGAGTGAATTGCATGTTGATTTAAAATTAGATTTGAGAAATTAAAGTTTGGAATTTGCGTAAATTAGCATGTGAATTGTTCATTTATGTTCACTTTAGAAGAGTAGACATTTTCATAAAATACGGATTTAATTTACCATGAGAAAAATTCTCTTATTGCTAATTGACATGAAAGAGTATATGCAGTGAAGTAAAAATTGACGTTTCACAAATTATAGTGATAATTGAGTTACTCTTCACACGGTAGAAAATTTTCAATTATGTGAATTTATTGTTGCACTAGAATTCAGTATACTGTTATCGAATTATTTTTAGAGTGCGTGGGTTGACTGTACTTAATCGATGGAACCGTAAAAAACTGAATGCGTGTTTTTTTTTAAGAAATGAAACAGTCAAGGGTAAATATTTGGGGATTTAAACTCCCTATAGGTTGTGATCTGAGCAATAGCTCAGTGGGTAGGCTTTTGGTCGCCACTTGGTCGGTGTGGGTTCGAGTGTAGGCATTGTTAAATTGGTTTTCAGAAAAGATTTTTGAAACAGAGTGAAATAGGGACAGGTTGGGTATTTAAAACCCATTGGGTACTTCAACCTGTGGGCGCACTTGGCCCTGTGGCTTGGGCCTTGCTGGCCCTGGGTTCGATCAGTCTGGGGGGTCTCTGACTTAATTCTAAAACCATTTTTTAAGTGTATTTAATAGTGTTGAAGTCTCTAAATAAATTCTAAAACCATTTTTGTGTATTGAAGCCTTTGACTAAATTCTAAAGATCTTTTATTTCATTTTATTTTTTTGTATGTCTAATTGGATATTTTGAGAGTATTGGGAGTGTGAGATGAGCATGATTAAAAGTGAAATCAATGAGTTGATGAATTTGAAATTTATTCAAGAGTATGACCTTGAGTATAAGAAGATTAAATTTTGGCAATGCAATTGATTTTTCTCCTAAATGAGATTCTACGATTATTTTGATTGAATATTTGATGCGGTTTAAGACAGTATATGTGATTAAATTATGAGACTGGAAGTGATTACTCTATATTATGAGTTCATGAAAAAAAACGTTTTTGAAAGAATTGTGAATAAGTGAATGAATTGAATTTCATGAGATTGATTAAGTTGAAGATATGAATATTTAAGTTTAATACATGATTATGAAGGGTATGAGTACCCATGGATTCTTGTACATGAAAGGTTGTGATTTAGAGTTTAGTGAGACCCCGGGTATCGGCATTGTTGATTTGAGTTATATTTTTTAGATATGGCCATAGAGCTATCTCGGTATTTGTGATTAAGTCCGGTAAGGGATAAGACTAACTCTAAGTATGATAATTTTATTCATGTCTTAAATTTAAAAACTAGGCACATAAATGAAGATATAGTAAAACTTGGGCAAACGTAAGTGGGGCACTCTATATAGTCGGGCGGTGGATTCCGGGACTATAGACCCAGTCGGACGGTAGATTCCAGGACTGTGGTTGCTTCGTGGGAGACGAGCTTTTATTTTAAATCCGGAACTATACATAGTCGGACAGATAGTTTGCCGTACTCCAATGTGTATACGTATACCGGGGCTAGAGGGGCACTTACGGGATGATTCGCATGATGAGGAGTCTGTTATAACAGTCGGGAGGTGAACTCCGGAACTGGGATCCGTACTCGTGGAATGATCTAAACCTTGCTTTATTACTTGGTAGTTTTCATGGCGACGGATCGAACCCTTTTAATGTGGAGTACGTCCTCGGACCTATATAGTATGGGATGCATAGAATCCGAACAAGTATGCATTAGTGTCATCTTAGTATAAAATATCTGTATTATGCATTAAGACATTACATACACTTACATGTTTAGTGTAGTCACATTTAACACTTTAATTGCATTCAAGTTTTGTGGTTTGTTAAAGTATTGAGATCGTTATATTTCCGACATAGAGAGGATTGCCGTGTATAACATTTTCGTCGGTTGTAAGCAACTGACGTGCCCACAGCTTTATATGCAGGAATTGAATTTTCAAAAAGGAATAAAGTTGATTCGATGTTGTTGATTAATTACATGTTAAAGATATTGCAAGTTGTATATTATTTTCATTGTTGTACTTCATTTTTATTTTCATTGTTGTACTTCATTTTATCTTCTGCTGTGTAAATAATCGTAAAGACTCTGTTGTATCATAAAAAGTTCAAATTTCCTTGTAAAATTGTACGAAGTGAAGTGTAAGGATCCTGTGGAACTTCGAATTCGGTCTTATTTGGAATTCGAGGCGTTACATAAAGCACTCTCCAAAAGCAATGCCAAAGGGAGCCTAAATATTGTGGATAAGTGGACACAATTATAAAGTTTCAATGCATTAACAAAAGAGTGAGGTGTACATAATTTTTTATTAATAAATTAATCAAAGAAGGCCGGCAAATCAAACACACTCCTTCCATTGTACTAGAGTTGATTGATAGATATAGATCAAGAATGCAAAGAATAAGTTGCTTACTCTTTAAGCTCAGGCCATGGATTATGAAGTCGCAAGTCAGCTAGCATATGGTCAGGTTTAGACTCAATAACAGTGTGTTCCTGCCAAAAGATAAGAACTGCATGTTTTGAATCTCGTATGCTTGAAAAGGGTTAACTTTCATCACAAAGCTTTATACTGATTACTGAAACAACTGAATATACAAATCCACTAAAAATTACCTTTAGGCTGATTCGAACCAGCCCAGTAAGACCGTATGAACGAGCAACTACTAACATTACATTTGCTTGCCTGCAAATCTTGTCCAGCTTTAGTAATGAATTTTCCAACAGCTGCATATCAAGGGTGGAACTCCAGTTAGCATAAAATATGCATTTGTCATGCAAGCTGTAAGAACTATCAAAAAAGCCTCCATAGTAAAATAGTTCAAAATACCAAAGATGACTCTTTTCTATATCAGCTAAAAAAGAAAAGCAGCTGAGATATTGAAAACAAATACAAATGGCAGGCAATGTGTCTTTATGAAGCCAGCATAGTATTGTGCATTTTAACTTCAACCATGAAGCAAGAATTTGTTGAGCAAGGCAAATTAATTTACCACTGCTGTAATTCCATTGCTTAAGATAGTGAATGGAAAAACATTGAAATAATAACTGTGTTCTCTAAGGGCTTACCTCTGCTTAATATAAGATGAAAGAACCTATCTTCAAAGATTCATGGCTCCCATTCAGAATTTGTTTAGCTATGTGAACATGAATTGCTTGTACTAGAAAATAATCTCAGAACCAGCACTCATGTGAAATTCATGTAAGATTCCCTCTAGTATGAATATGGAGCCAGGGTCAAGTAGGGATGAAGCTTGTCAGCATTGTAATTTATATTTATTAATCAGGGGGAACTACAAAATTATGATTTTACAGCCTAATTGCTGCTCCTCATTATGTGTATTAAGTAAGGCACATACAGAGATAGGTTAAACCCTGTATTGCTACAACTCATTAGATTTGGCGAAAAATATATTTTCATATATTGATTTCAGTCTTCTAATTTGATCTCAACACAGATATGACTTTATGAGGAAAGTCGCACCTCCAAGAGAAAAATAAGTTTGTGCTTTTAATTTAGAAAATATTCTTCTTTATAAAGATACAAAAAATACTAAAATTTTGTATTTAAATTATATGATTTTTATCACAGTTTATTGACAAATGGAGAAATGATTCAGAAAATTATTCCAATAATAAACAAGCAAAAAACAGTAGGGAGTCTCTTAATCAATTTACAAGCCATCTCAAGAATCAGTGATGTTCTCCATGTCAGAAGCCCTTTTAATGAGAAAAGGCTTGGATGGTGTTGAAGATGTGAAAAGAATAAATAGTTGGACATCAACTAATTCATGAAGTTGATACATCCTAGAAAGTCTATCTATTTCAACAACCAGCATTGAGAACTCAATCAAAAGTACAATCAGAGATTTGAGTTGCGCTACTTTGAAAAAGCATTAAAAATCAGAGATGGTACAGAAAGATACAGAGTACGAAGCTGCTAACAGGGCGCCTTTTAGAGATTATTAACATTTTATTGTTTTAGAAATTAGAACAATAAAGAGCATCTCCCTCTTGGTAATATTCTCCTGTTCTTCAGCCAGTTATAGGGAAGTTTGCCATTGTACACTTTGGTGATAGCTTTATCTATTGTACTATCACATAGACAACCTACAAGCTTGCGATCAATACTATAATTCTAGCAACCAACTCTATGTAGTGTAATGTTGATAATTCTCTTCAAATTCTAGCAACCAACTCTACGTCATGTAACTTTGATGGTGTATACCATTTAAATCAAAAATCTAGATCATTGATCTACATCATACAATTATCCATAATAATAATAATAATCAAATTGAATCGATGAATCTTACCCCCCTTCAACCATTGGTCCACTGCCAAACTGACATTTTAATTTGCTCGCACACGATGAATAGGTGTAAGTCTTCAATATGGATAGTCATCTCTCTCTCACACACACAAAGGACACCAGGTGGCATAGGAGGAAATTTCCTCCTATCACATGCTGAAAATCTTAGCTCCTTTTTTAAAACATAAAAAGACGAATCATCGGGAGGGTTGACATGTTTTGCCCATGCATTAAGTGGTCTCGAACTCTGAAAACCCATTTATTTTGCAATCACAAGATGAATGGGCAAAACATGCTTAAACATAATGATTTTACATCACCTGTGTTTGCCTTGTGTTTGCTTTATGATATGAAGATTAATTTGAACGGTGTGAATCGTGAATTTGGGACGTGGAAATAGGATTTTTAGCCCGACATAGGAGGAAATTTCCTTCTATGAAACCTGATGCCCTGTGTCCAAATATATTTAACATGCATTGTGCGTGTTTTTTTCCGCAGAACTAAGAATAAATTGAGAATTGATCGTCACTTTGAAGCATTCAATATATGCACACAATTCAACTCAAGTTTAGAAGAATGTTCTCTAAGTGCTGCAGCTTTATGATATCCCAATAGTCTTTTGAACTACAGACTGAAAAGCATGCTTCCATGGCAACATATTACACCAATGGTGTTCCTCAAACTCATTGCCTCGTTGAGAAGACAACTTCAAAGAGAAGTCATCTGTTAACGAAAGTGAAAGATAAATATGGTATTACGAGAACTCATCATATAATTGTCTTACAAAGAGACAAAAGGCCAATTGACTACTATGAACATACGACATACTACAACAAACCAAACTAATTGCCTCCAAATTCCAATTAAATAAGTAATGTTGTACCTGGGTAGCAATGACCAAAGTAAACTGAGAAAAGAACGACGGGTTTGTCCCAATCAAAGCATCCGGTGATTCCTCTACAAACTTTGCCTTAACCGCATCATTCAGCTCTTGCAGAAAAGCGCACACACATTTCGCTTTCGATTGCCCAAGGCTCTTTTCATCCACTGGTTCATACCCATATCAAACAGAACATAAACAACCTATACACAACAAACTTACTACTCTAACCAAACTACAAAAATACCACACACAAAAAAAACACATACGCATAAAATTGTTTCCAAGATCATGTTCTTCAACTTTATTCCCATCAATAACAGTGATGCTCCCAATGCCACCAAGAACAAGGTTCTTCAGCGCTTCCGATCCAGTCGGGCCGCAATTAAGCAGACAAATGCTCGCATTCTCGAGAGCTGATTGCCCTTGTTCTCCCCATATCCTGAATTTTTCAGCACCAACTTAAGAGGGTTTCATCTAAACATCTATTAAAACCCATAGCTACATAAATTTGACGTAACTACCAAACTTTGGATTGACCCAAGAAAACCCAGATGAAAACAGGCCTAAATGACAATAAACTAATATTAAAATTAATTTCTTTTTGTGTACTTTTGAAAGGGGGGAAAGAGGTCAAATTAGAGAAGGCGATGGGTATTTTGGTAATTCTGAAGAAAGGGGGTAGGAAGTTACCGGAGTTGGCGGTCGTATTTGGTCTTGGATTCGACGGCCATCTTTGTAGAAAGGATGGGAAATAGCTGCAAATTGAAGACGAAGAGGAAGAAGAAGCAGGGTTTATGAAAGAGAAAAAAGGGGGAAGAGGGTAGTTTCGTAAATTAGAGAGGGAAAAGATGCTAGTATTTGCTGATTATTTTTTTTTTTTGATGAATCGGATAGAGCCATAAGGCTCCAGCCATCAAAAAATATATTAATCAATAAAACAGATAATAAACAATACAATAGTCAAGGGTTTTACAAGAAGTAAAACAGAATTAATAAGATATACAAAAAGCTAGTAATTAAGAAATACAATAACGGACACATCATCAGCAAAGCAGATCGAGGAGCCACAGGACGAAACCGCCACGCCGTAATCCGAGGGCTAAGCCACGGCCCTGAAAAGCAAGCAAAGGGAAGGAGACAAACACCACACCGACGCGCTCGATAAAACCCCAAGAAGAAACGACGCAAAGAGGTGCAGGACGTCCTGCCACTCCAAAGAAGAGGAGCTACACCCACATAGGCAAGCACCCACAGGACCCAAAGAAACGCCAGCGAACAAGAAGCCAGGGTCACAACTGCAATGGAAACACCGGATAGCCAAATCCGAGGCGACGGAAAAACGCCAAAACTCAGATGCGCTCATGATGAAGCGCCGACCCAGATGATACTTTTCTAGCTAATAAGCGCGCACTCACGCGAGTAGGCAAGTTAGAATACAGTTTCTTCTTGTAAATCCTCTTAGCAGGGGGGAGGATCGACTTCCACCAGAGGAAACGAGATACTGCTAAGGACAGGCCCAGCAGGGATGATATCGTTAAGGCACTTAGAGGGAGAAAGGAGACTAGGCGAAGCTGGCGAATATAAGGGTCTGAAATTAATTTGAAGAGAATGACGAAGAAAGTGGGGTACTTCACGAGTCGATTGGCGCACAAGCCCAATCGAACTACGGATCCAAAAATGGCAAGCCTTGGAAGGAGGACAAACATAAGGTTTCTTATCCCGATGCAAAAGCATCGAAGGCCTCACAACATTAAAATGGGGACTAAACTGAGAACGGCCTGACCGAGGGAGGGAGACAAGTTTCGTGAACCCCGAACGATCTATAAACATGGACGACAGTTTAGGAAACTGACAAGTCGCGAAAAGAGCATTATGAGCAACGAAGGAGGGAGTGGGGGTAGTAGGTGGATTAGACACCACAACCAAGGCGTCCAACTCTTTACCAGGCTCACAACTACTCTTCGTCGCAAGGCATGTAAGAAGCATGCTCTTAAAGAGAGGAAGAATAAGGAGGGAGAGACGATCAGCCGGAAAGATTCTAGCCAAAACATGATCCTTATCCAGGCTCTTAAACAGCGATGGCTCCACAGCTTTTGAAAAGGAGCGAGACTGATAAGAGCCTAAACTAGGGAAGGAAACAAGTTTCGAATGAGACTTTTGATCCTTAAACAGGCTAGAAATATTGGCAAGCTGGAGAGAGCCATTAGATGCATCCCAATTCGAGGTGACATCGAAAGAATTCGATTCAGAATAAGAAGCATCCGCCGAGGGGGAAATAATCTTTTTAGACTCAAAACAAAAGTTCGTCTCCAAAACAAAAGTATTTGCTGATTATTGATTAACTAGTATTTTTCGCCTGTGCGATGCACGTTTTGATAAGAGCCGAAAGATATTCACGTGCGATGCACGTATTAAGAAATAGTTTTGAAATTGGACGTGCGTTGCACGTAATTGAAAAAAATATTTTGAAGAAAAAGCTACGATTTGTACGTGCAATACACGTGTTTATAAATAGAAATTGAGTTGTACGTGCAACATATGTGCATGTTTAGTGTTAAAAAATATTATTAAATTGTTTTGCACGTGTATTGCACGTTTTAAATAGGTGAAAATTTTTTTAGTTGTTTATTTTTGTTGTAATTAATGAAAAAGTTGGAGTTGCACGTGTAACTCACGGATTTGTTTGTTAACAAATGACAACCCGAACTCTCCCTAGAGATTTGTACTAATCGCCTTTATTTTCATGCCAGAATCTCTATATGTATGCACAATTAGGCCATTTGAATATCTATTAACCATATTTAAGTGGAAGGAAATCTAATATCTTTTTTTATTAGTTTATTAATAACGTAGTTTTTACAGCAGGGAGACGATACATAGGGGGAGTTTGGTAGGGAGAATTTTTTTGGTTCCCGAGAAAATCATGATTCCCAAGAATCATGATTCCTGGGAACCGATGATTCCTGAGAATGTTAATGTGTTTGGTAGGCCTTAAACATTTATGGGGATGTTACTTGGTAATCTTGATTCCCTTATTTGGTTTAAATGGTATCTTTCTTGGGAATGTTATTTTTATTTATAAAAATTCCCGTAAATATAGAACATATGAAAATTAAAAATTAAAAATATTATTAAAAGGTTAAAATTTAAAATATTTTTTAAAAAGTGTATGTTAATTATATTTCTATGATTTATAATAATTATTATTTATTATATATAAATTCTAAAATATTAATTATATTACTAATATTAATTCTATTTTTTTATAATTTATTATTATTATTATTATTATTATTATTATTATTATTATTATTATTATTATTATTATTATTATTACATGTGCGATGCACGTTTTAATAATTTCAAAAAATAAAAATAAAAACTCTGACGTATGGAGGATTTGAACCGGAAACATCCTTTATATTAGTTATATACTTGTGTTGCACATGTTGATAGATTGACAAATGACGCTAAAGCCTTCTCCCATTATAATATTATACTAGTAGTTTACATGTGCGATGCACGTCTTAATAAATATAGTTTTTTTAAAAGTAAAAATTCAGACGTAGTCTGGATTTGATCTAAAACATCATTTACAATAGTTATGCACGTGCGTTGCACGGGTTGGTAGATGGACAAATTACACTAAGGCCTTCTCCCATTATAGTAGTAGAGATTATTAGAGATTAGAGATAAAAACTCTGACATATGGAGGATTTGAACCGGAAACCTCTTTTATATTAGTTATATACTTGTGGTTCACATGTTGGTAGATTGACAAATGACACTAAGGCCTTCTCCCATTATTAGGGGTGGGCATCGGTCGGTATCCGACCTAATATGGACCATCCACCATTGATCCAAAGAAAATCGGTTTTTTAATTTTCTCATCCGCAACCAATCCGAACCTTAATTGGATCGGTTTTCATCCAAGTCGATTAAGCTCTGTTTGGATTGGATTGGATGGTCGGTTTGGCGTGCTGCTTTCACCTTCAACATCATTCATAATTTTGTTGAAATTTAAAAGATCAACTTCAATCAAACTTAAGAAACAACCTGCTATTTGTTATTCAGAAATGAATTTAAAATGAAGATTCATAAAACCAAAAGTTGTTAATGAATTTTGCACTAATTGTTTGAGATGATGACGTTTAAATGAGTGAGCTAAACTGCTTTTTCACTTGCATACTTCTGTAATCTTAGTTTATTATCATAAAAGAAACATCAATAACCATAGCTAATTGAATTTCAGGTGCAATAAAAAATATTTAGAAAATAATTTCTGCTTGACTTGATTAAAGTAACTACTAAATGTTACATCAACTTTATGATTCTATTAAGTTGGGTCACACTGTAAATCAAGCATTTCTCAACAACATAACACATAGAATTATGGAGAACCAAAACATAGGTAGAACAACTGCTCGGTTTGTATTAAAGAAATTAAAAAAGATTGTTTGTATCTCAAGAAAAATGAGAAATGACTAATTGTATATTCAAGAAATTTAAGGAGAACTATATATTTTTATGGACTTATGCATAGAGGTATGGTCGGTTCGGTTTCATCGGTTATTTGAAAGCCTCATCCAACAACCGAACCGGTCCAATTGGTTATTGAAGATCAAGAACCGATCCAATCCAAACCCCCAATTAGTTCGGTTAAAAACCGGTCGGTTCGGGTTGGATTGGTTTGGATTGGTCAGTTCGGATAATAGTTGTCCACCCCTACCCATTATAATATTAGAGATTATTTCCAGTACTTACCCAGTTTTTGAAAATATTGACCAATCTGACCCTACCTATGAAAATATTTACCTAACTGACTCAATTTAGGACACGTCAGCAATAACCGTTATTAGAAATAACGGCATAAGTTATTTACATGCCGCTATTTTCAATAGCGGCATCTGTTACAATTTTTTTTTGCATTCCACTATTTAGAGTAACAACATCAGTTAACTTATTTCCAATCGTGTACTCTCACTAACTTGAAAAAAAATTGCAAGTATGAAAAAATCCTATAACTGATATCACTATCCCGAACAACAGCATTCGCATTACAGATGTCATTGTTAGGGATAGAGGCATCACCTATAATATTCATTGTTAGGGATAACTAATGTCGTTGTTTGGAACAGCGACAACAGTTCATTTTATTACTTATACTTGACGAATCTATTTCTATAAACTGTTGTCGTTGTTTCTAAGAATAACAGCAGTTATCTCATGACATTGTTTGTAAGAATGAGTGTGGAGACAGAGAGTTTAATGAGTATTATAACTGATATCGTTATCTTCAACAACGGCATCGATAATGCAAATGTTGTTCTTGGGATAACGTCATCATTTGTAAGTTGTTTCAGCATTTGAAATTTTTTCCAAGTCAGAAGGTTCACACTTGTATAAGAAATGTATTGATGGCATTTTTTACAAATAGCGGCATACTAAAAAAAATTAAACTGATGTCCTTTTTTGAAAGAACGGCATGTAATTAACTTATGTCGTTTTTTTTTCAAAAAACATATTATGCTGACGTGTCCAAAACTAAGTCAGTTGGGTAAATATTTTCGAAAGTGGGTCAGTTTGGTGAATATTTTCAAAAAGTGTGTGAGTATTGATTGGGCCAATTGTACGTAGCATTGTCACATTTACCCAATACCCGAATCCAATCCGGACCCGGCATTGTACCGGATTCGACCCGATCTATACGGGTCCGGGTCCGGATCCTAAAATAAGACCCAATGCACTTCCGGGTCCGCTCAAAATAGAACCGCCCAGGACCTGTTAAAAAATACCTTAAAAACTATGAAATTTGAATAATAGAGTTATAGACATATACATGTAAATAGTAACTGTTAAAGATATATGTGTAAATATAATATTTATTCATATACTTAAGTGCCAAAATTGTTGAAACCGTAGGGTATCGGGTGCAAAAATACTTAAGCGCAAATATTTATTCTCCGCTACCGGACCCGAAGGGTAGATTTTTTTAATTGGGACCCAAACCCGATCCCGGACCCGATTCTCGCAAGTCCGGGTCCGGGTCCAATTTTTGGACTCGTGTGGTACCCGGTTCGGGTCCGGATAGTGGAGGACCCGATCTGATATGACCCGATAGCAGCTCTAATTGTATGGGCTTAAAATTAATATATATATATATATATATATATATATATATATATATATATATATATATATATATATATATATATATATTCCCAAAAATATTATTCTCTCAAGGCATGTGTATTTCCAAGTTAATCCAAAATTAGATATATGGATTTTTGATCTAATTGAAAATGATGAATGAGTACTGGAAAAATCAGAGTTCACCCAAGTGTTTGTAACCCCTTTTTTCCTAAATACGTATTTTCTAAATATTTTTTTTGTATTTTGATTTATTATAAATTCAGTATTATTTTAAACTCAATTTATACCTTCTATTAAAATCTTTTCGAACCGGAAATTGTATTTTCTTCGAATAGTAGTATATTCTAACTTTAATGTTTATTTTTTAAGTGATCGGCTATTTGTATCTTATTTTATTACTATTTGGATTTTAATAAACTTGTTTATCGCAAATCTCATTTTGATATGTATATCAAAATTATTTTGTTATTATTAATATTATTAAATTTGATTGTTGATTTAAAAATCTATTTCAATTGATTTTTGTATTTGTAGTGATTTCAAATAATTTTCATATGGTGGTACAATACATATATTTTGATATGTAATCCTACATTTTAATTATTATTTAATTTTCCCTATTGGATATTTCCCTTAACCCAATACCCATTAAGCCCGATACACTAAAACCCTAATATCCAATATCCACTACCCGAACCCAATAACCCATTCTATTTAAACACCTAACCCTAACCTACCCTACCCTAGTTCCTGTGAAAACCCTATACAATCGCTTTTCACCTTCTTCCACCTTCAAACCCCCTTCTCTCGATCTCTCTCCCTCTACCCCGCACCTCATCCCCTCAACGTAGCAACCCGAACCCATCCCCATCGCGCAGTCCCCCTGCCGTCCACTGTGTCGCCGCTGCCATCGCAGCGCACCACCACTGCCTGACCTCACCTCGGCACCGCCCTGCAGCCCAGCACCCCGCTGTGCTCTTCCTGGCGCAATGCAGACGGCAGCAGTGCCCTCCTCGATTGCACCTCAGTCCCGACGCTACCCTGTACCCCGCAACCCCCTCCCTGTGTCGCGCCTCCATCAGCGACACCCTCCTGTGTGCTCCAGTCGAAGCACCCTCCTTCATCCCGAATCTCCTCCTCCCTACCGATGACCACCCTACGTCGCCCACTCCTGAAGCAGCGACAACCCTTCCCCTCTCCCGAAGTCGACAACAACAGCTAGAGCGACAGCCCTCGTTGCTGTCCCCTGTTCACGCGCCGCCGTGCCAACATCGCAGCCACCTATGGCAGTTCCCCCTGGCTGTCGCTCGCTGCCTGCAACCTTCGTGCCGCCCCTGTGCCACCGTCGAAGCCCGCTGAGCACCCTTGCTCAGTTTTGATCACTTGGAATGTAGGCCGTCTGATCAACATGATCATCTTGATCATCGTGATCTGATGGATCTGATCTGGACCATCCGATCGATTGATCATCATGATCATCATGATCTCATCTTGATCATCTTGATCATCATCATCAAGTGATCCTAGACCGCCCGATCTCCTTCCGATTCGATCAGATCATCATCATCATCAGCAGCTCTTGATCACAGCCGTCCGATCCTCCATTTGATAATCACCAAGCCATTGGATCTAGACCGTCGGATCTTTTTTGATCATCACGATCATGATCATCATCTTGATCTTGATCTTCGATCTCAGCCGTCCGATCGACCGATTACACTTGATCTCGGACCTTGATCGTCTCGTTCCTCTTTTACTTGGTGAGTTAAACATTTGATCCACTTTTTGTTCTTATTCATCAATTGTCAATCATGGTATATTTACTCTTTTAGCACTCTTCTAATTCTCATAAATTTTATGTTCGATTTCGGCCATTGGATTTGCTTGATCTTCAACTTGATCATCATCTTGATCATCGAGATCCGTGCCGATCGTGCTCATCGTCGGGATTCATTTCGGTTACTCTTTCGTCGGATTCATCGTCTACACCCTAAGGCAAGTATCTCCTTGTATATTTCGTTTTTTAGTACAAACGTTTAATTGAAAATACTGCAAATAGATCGTAGTTGTGACTCCTCCTTGTCTCATTGTTTGTTGATCTTAAATTACTCCTCATCGATTCCATAATCTTAAGAGTCACAACCCTTCGTTGATATATTTACAAAACTAGCTAGACCCTTTAATCTCCTAATTACTTGAACATGAACCCCTTGACTTGTGGATGTGTGTTGTGTGATGTATTATGTTGATCTTATATTCTTTAGAGTTGATAAAAACATATGACTTGCTAGTTTGATTCCCAATGCATCCGTATTTGTATCACACACTAATTTAGACTCACAATAGTCATTTATCATGCAACTTGTATATAAAAGAAATTCACACTTGCTGCTGTTCTTGTCTTTACTTACTGTTTCGACCCCAATAAAACCAGAATCTGAACTTGAGCCCTGAATATGAAATGTAGCTATAAGTGTCTAGTTCTCAATAACATTCAGAATTTTTGAATTTCGTGATACGGTCTAGGAGATATCGCAGTTTTACTGCTGCTGTGTCAGTAGTCGCTGATTCACAAAAACTGTTGCGCCTCTTTAGTTTACAATTATTTTAACTATGCTACCAGTAAGTAAATGACTTGAAATGTTACTGGACACCCTAGAGAAAGATCATAGTAGGGACAATATAGGTAAGTGTACTCGGAAGGGGGCCCGTGTTTTCCAGTACTCGGTTCATGAACCTGTTGCACCTTGATGTATTCATGAAGCCATTACTCGACTCATGAACCTGTTGTATTCATGAACCCACTGTGTGGTTCTTGAAACTGTTAGTATTCACGAACTTGCTTTATGAACCTGTTATTTTATTTTCGTATTCATGAACCGTGCCTGTTTGATACTTAATGCCTGAGTACGCCGCCCTTTAAAATCCACCACTAGGCCTAAACGTAACTGATTGTATGTAGCAATCATGTAGTAAAAGTATGGATGCATGAAGTGCTACCTAGATAGTAATAACTATAAGACTTGACACATGATAATTGAACATGATACATGCTTACTTGATACTTGATGACATGATACATGAGACATGAGACTTGAGCATAATACTTGACACTTGCTACTTGATACTTGTACTTGACAACTTAACACACTTGAGACTTGTTACTTGTTATTCGACACTTGTATGTGATACTTATTACTCGATGCATGATACCATTACATGTTCACTAGCCACTTGTTCTACTACTAGTACTTGTTACCCAACCTTGTCACTTGAGTTGTCTTTCTTGCTAGCTAGTTTCTTGAATCCCCACTACTTGTTGCATTCCTATTACATTCTTGATTCCAAATCTTATTCCATATTTCTTGTACTTGTTTTACTATTTGCGGCTCTAACTTGCACTAAGGGCGTTTGTCTTGTTTTCTCCATTTTCTCCTTTTATATTTTTACAAGCAGACTTTGGAGATGAGTTACTTGCTGGAATTGGTGAGCAGATATTATAGACTTCGCTTGGAGCAAGGATTTACTTAGATATTTTTTTTTTCTTGAGTTATTTATTTCTTTCTACATAAAAACTTGTAACGGGCTTATGTTCCCGAGTTTTATTATTTGATCCAGATTTGAGAATCATTTGGGACACTATTATTTTGTTTCAATTGTTTCTGTTGTTTAATAATTATTCATGCATACGTGGTTGTATATTTATTTTGTTATATTCTTATTATGATGCTGAGTCGATCCTACAACTCATGAATGATGAAATCATTCGCTGGGCTTTGTCGCGCGCTCGTATTCCGTGTTTTTGGGAAGCGGGGCGTGACAGTGTGTTTTTGGTCGGTAGAGTTTACTTTAAAGTACTTCAGTAATAGCTCTTTTCAGCTTGTGGTCGAGAAAAAGAATAATCTTGAACAAAATTTCCAAGCTCAACGGAATAAATAAAAATTTATATGCATAGCCTCTTTGGGCTTGGCTACAATTCTAGCTCATTTTAGGTGTGAGCTCTACAGCCTCTACATGTTTAACCACATCTAATTAGTAATTATATATACATATATATTTTGAAAAACGGATAGAGTCAAAATGAATCCAGTCAGTCAGTGTATTGTAAAGAATAAGTCACAAAATATACAGCAACAATGTTTACAAGTAGTAAAACAAACACAACAAAAACAAGGGGGAAACGACATTACAATGAGGCCAGAAAGCCAAGACAAGGTAGCTAGGGGGGTGTATCAAGTTAGGATTTCATGAGATTTTAAAAGACTTTTGTGTGATAAAAAAGTCTTATGGTATTCAATTAAGACTTTTAAATAATCTAAAAGTCTTTTCGTATTCAATCAAGACTATCATGATTTTTTAAAGAGTGTGTCCAAATCTAGTAGTATTCAATCAAGGCTTTTTATAACTTAAAAAAAAGTCTTATGGTATTCAAAAGTCACTAATTTCCATGAATTGTTTTGTAGAGTGGATTATGTGAGACTTTTTTGTGAGATGTATAAATACCAAATCAATCTCAAAATCACACCCAAACCCATGAGACTATTCCCTACTCTTTCATTGCATATCCCTCAGCCATCATCCTTACCCCCGTCTCTTCTCTTCTTCCCCGCTCGACTTCGAGGAACCCATCACCCCCTCCTCTATTCGACCTTCACCCTGGCTCCTTGCCGCTCTGCCCACCGCAGCACCCTCGTCGACTACCCCGCTATCCCTCCACCACCATCTTTGACGCCCTTCTCCCCCTCATTGCGCCTCGTCGTTTGCTCCACCACCGAAACCCTCATCCCCATCCTCCACCACTCCGGAGCCCCTGCCTCCCCATTGCCATCTTCATCTTGCTCGAGCATCGCCCTTATGAGCCCCCTCTCCAGCTCCTCCACCGCTCGCGCCTCTTTCACCTCACCACCCTCATCGCCATCACCTCTCGGCTCTCCTACCGACCAACGCAGCCCTCCCCTCATCACCAGTCCTCGACCACCCACCTTCTCCAGCGCTCTCATCCTCCTCTACAACCATCCCGAGCAACCACCACCGTCGACAGAACCCCACTGCTGTCCAACGTCGTCGTTGTCTTGTTGTTGTTGCCGTTGCCGCTCGCCGTTGTTGCTGTCAGTCTTACTGTTGCTGCCGCAGTCGCTTTTTGCTGTTGTTGTTTTGTCTCTTATTGCGGTACACGTATCTTGAACGTACTCTGCACGTGTTGCCATCGGAACGCTCGTCCTGTTATTCTCAATTTTATCGGAATCATCATCATCATATTAAGGCAAGTATTCTCTTGTACATCTTTTTTTTTCTGTACAAGCTTTGTTTTGAATCCCGTGAGTAGACCTTTTATTGATCCGTCGTGATATAATCTCGTTTTCTACCCTTTACATGTTGATTACCATTATGATCTATTATCCCACTGGATTATTGTTGATCTCATAACTCGTAATTCGATCATGAATACTGTTTGACATCATATGCATTTTGAGGTGTGCGATATCATCTACAAGATTTTGCAGGTCATGGTAATGACCCTCAAAATGAAAATGAACTGTTCAATCTTCACCATGCATCCTTGAGGAACGTGATTGAGAGGATATTTGGTATTTTTAAATCGCGATTACAATTTTTAATTCAGCGCCTCTTTTTCTATTTAAGACATAAACAGAACTTATGTTAGCATGTGCAGCACTACATAACTTTCTTCACAATGAATGTCGTTCTGATGAATTTCCAATTGAACCAATAAACGAATCTACATCTTCATCGTTAACAGTTAACGAAGACAATAATTTTGAACCTATTGCTCAAACCCAAGAGCAGGAACGAGAAGATGCTAATGCATGGAGGGCTAGCATAGCTTTAGATATGTGGAGAAATGCTACTTAGGAGGACATGAAGCTATATCAAATTGGCTATTAAAAGATTGGAAATAATGTATTGGGTTGAATTTTTTAGTGTTTTAATTATACTTTGGTTTAATTTTGATTATACTATGGAGAAATGCTAATGTTTTGATTATACTTTGGTGTAATTTTGATTATTTTGAAAATTGATAATTGAATATTTGCTAAAAATCCATGTATTTTTTCAAATCTTATAAATCCATATAATCCTTTCAAATCATATAAATTCTTATGATACCAATCTTTTAAAATCCAACAAGACAATCTGGATTAATAACAATCTTTTAAAAAAATCTTATATGTCATTACATTCCTACATAATCTTTTAAAATCTGCAAACTTTTTAAGCCAAAAAAGTCTTTTAAAATCCTAATCAAACACCCCCCCCCCAAGGTTGCTGCATATAAAACAACACAACTCGACCAGCAGTCAACAACATCTAGGAAGCGACACAGAATAGCAAGACATCAGCCACTTTAACACACGAGTAATCCCAATACGGTAGGGAAGACAAATGAGCTAAACTGAACAAGATGATGGGAAGGTAGAATGAATGGCTCAACATAAACATCAGCACAACACAACCACAACTGCATAGGCTGCATGCAAGGAGATACAGGCATAAAGTGTAACCCCTTGTTTTTTTTGTACGTATATTATTACGTGAATTTTTGTATTCCAAATATCAATCAAAATTTATTTCTTTTATTCTTTTTGGACTCTTTTTCAGACATTATTTCATTCTTATTATAACTCAAAAAAAATTCGATCCATTCTAAACAATTGTGAATTTTCCATTGGAGTTTAAATTTAAACCCTGATTAATCTTAATCCTAATTCTAATCCAACAGCCAACTCCTCAACCCCCAACTTATTTTTACGACATTTAACACCCCCCCCTACTACCCCCTCTCTATAACCCTCTATGTGATATGCAGACATAACCCAAATAAACACTCCACCTCCCTATATTCTAACCTACATTCTATATTTTATATATATATATATATATATATATATATATATATATATATATATATATATATATATATATATATATATATATATATATATATATATGCATGCAGCTCTCCCACCTCACTGCCACTTCTTCTTTTCTTCTCTGAAACCCAAGCCCCTTCTCACTCACCCCTACATCACGCGCACCCCTACGCCACCTCCTCTTACTGAAACCCGACATCACCTCATCCCATCCTCTGCCCTTCACCACAACCCGAAGCTCCAACCTGCACACCGTCGCTCATCACCAAACATCGTTGTCGTTGCTCTTGCTTGTTGTTGTTATCATCGCCTTGCTCACTAGTGTGATTGTTCTTGTTATTATCGTCGTGTTGCTCGCTGCTGTGCTCTATAGCCACCGTCTCTACTTCTTCCCGTGGTTCTCACCACGATCGTTATCATTATGTATAAGGCAATCGTTTTCTTGAACTATTGCAAGTAGTTCTTTGAATTGATTATTGTATATCAAGGAATGTCATTATTGATTCATCGACGAGTCGGAATAATAGTTTCTTTATCGTACCATATTATTGATTCATAGTCTCCTTATCATGCCGTGTTATTGACTCCAGAATAAGACCGTTAATTTATCGTATTACCGAATATTCAACTTTGTTATCTCTAAATTTCTTGATCTTGCACTAAGAATTTGACATAATTCCTTCACTGAAATTAAGAACTTTATACATGAAAATCGTAGCCCATCGAGTGTAGAATCTAGAACATTTTACGGTTTCACAATTTGATTTATAGATTGTGAGATATCATGGTTTTAGTACTATCATGTGGTAAATTCCAGAACCGAAACTGTGCACGAAACCTACTATCCTGTCTCTTGTAGTGAGAATGAGACCGTGTTTCCAATACTTGATCCAAGAACTTTATACATGTAAATCATAGCCCAAAAAGTCTAGAATCCAGAACATCTTATGGTTTCACAATTCAATTTATATATTGTGGGATATCATGATTTTAGTACTGTCATGTTGTAAATTTCATAACTGAAACAGTGCACGAAATATACTGTCATATCTCTTGTACTGAGAATTCGACCATGTTCTCGATACTGTATCCAAGAACTTTATACATAAAAATCGTAGCCCAACGAGTCTAGAATCTAGAACATCTTACGGTTTCTCAATCCGATTTATACATTGTAAGTTATTAACATTTTAGTAATGTGACACATGGATTTCCAGAACAGAACTGTGCACGAAACATCGAAACCAGCAAATAATGAATTCTCATGCATAACTACTGTCCCTATAATGTATCGTGTGAATATGCGTTGGAACCGGAAGAGAGTCTACTTTCTAGAATCTCTGACGGAATCAGATTTGCCTACCTATAGCAACGGTAAAGTGAATTTGAACGCAGATAGGTGTTGCTATCTAGAAATTCATCTTTACAATTTTGCATATAAACTGTTATTTTCCATATTTAATTAATTGAACTATATACATACCATGCATTGCATAGCCCTTGATATCTTCTAGATATTGTATTGATACTACTGTTCTACTAGTCGAACTGACTGCATGTTCATGATTAATTATTGTAAAAGAATAATAAGTCGGGTTTATATGGGTACGACTTAGTAGTGGACAATATAGAAGAGTATACTTGGAAGGGGGCCCGTGTTTTCCGAAATAGTGATTCTTGATTCTTGATTCTTGATTACATGATTCTTGATTACATGTCTTGATAGTACTGCTAGAAGACCCGAGTACATAATCCTATAGAATTTACTACCTAAGTCTAAACGTCGCATGATTAATATGCACCCGAACTTGTGGTATGGGACACAAGATTGCGTGCATTAGATAAATTAATAAAAATGATAGACCCGAGATTGACACTAAGCGTGATTCTTGATTCTTGATTACATGATTGCTAATTCTTGATTACATGATTCATGATTCTTGATTTCATGATTATTGATTAACCCGAGTTACCAATTGATTATACTTCGATGTTTTGAATACACTTGTTTACAATTGTTACTTACATGATTATATTGTTCCAGTTCTTTACTTGCTTCCATATTGTATTGTACTATTTTTCAATAATTGCACTACTACTTCTTGTTCCTTCCATGTTATATCTTATTATCTTACAATTTTACTGTTTGTTGCTACTTGCTGTTCGAAGGTTGCTCTAACAGACATTTGCTCTACTTTTTTTTAGTTAATAATTATACAGGTACTGATGGACCTGACAAACAGACTCTCTAGACGATCGTTGCTACATTATTACTACTTCCTGTTGTTTTCCTTTCAGTCGCTATTTATTTAGTTGCTATAACGAATTGTTTATTGTACTGTTTTAATTCTAGTACCTTGTATTCCCGGGCATCTTGACCCGATGTTATGTATTTTCCAGATGATGGTTATTCTATTTCTAGCTTATGTGATCATTATATTTGTCTGTGTGAATGTGTTATAAATATCTTGTTGAGCTTATAACTGTACATCTTATGGATGATGTCGTATCATTCGCTGGACATCAGTTGCGTGCCCATACTTCTAAATAGTAGGAAGCAGGGCGTGACATGAAGATACAAGTAGATTTGGGCTCTCAGCAACCCAAAAATCCTCCAAGCTCCCGTTAACTGAGTAGCAACTGTGGCGAAAACAACAACACAAGAGATAATAGAAAAGAGAAATACAGAGCAACAAAAGTAAGCCCCACGCAATAGGAAGGGACCTCAAAACGCAAGGAGCCCACAAAACTCCAACAAAGAACAAAATTCCAGAGGCATAACAACAAATATAGAACACGGCACCAACATTGGTATAAATACCCAAAACCCGAATCCGTCCCGGACCCGACCCAGACCCGGTATTGGACCGAAACGGCTCGGCCTATCCGGGTCCAGGTCCTAAAATGGGACCCGTTGTACTTTTGGTTCCGGGTCCGCTCAAAAGAGATGCACACGGACCCGGACCTGGACCTGGACCCATTAAAAAAACCCAAAAAATCAACATAAAAATAAATATTATATCCTCATCCCTTCCCTCCTTCCTCCTCAATTCTAAATCTTCCTCTTCCAAACTTAAAACTCATGTATTTTTTTTCTCTCATCTAGTCTAAATCATCCACTTGACGCTTTCGCTCGCCGCTCACACTCCCGCTCCTACCCGAATAGGTATGAATATTTTAATAGGACCCGGACCCGGTCCTAACGGGTCCGGGTCCGGGTCCAATTTTTGGACCCGTAGGGGACCGGGTCAGGGTCCGAGTAGTGAAGGATCCAACCCGACCCAACCCGATACCAATGCTACACAACACCATCAAAATAAGATAAGCAAGAGAGATAGTTAACACTAGAAAAGAACACCCAATATAGAGCGGTAAAAGGGAAAGGATAGAAAAGAGAAAGTAAGAACATATAACACCCAACATTAAAACCCAAAATGCTGGAAATAAAACCAGTAAGCCAAAAAGAGGTAGAACAACATCCTAATAGCACCACAAAATGAGGATACGAGGGTAGAGCATCCAAAGCACGATAAACGGGGCAGCAGGGGCATGGAACCTACAAGACAAAATAGCAGAAAGGAGAAGTCCACCATATGCCAAAAAAGCCTCGCAACAAAGTGCCTCGCAACAAAAGTTAAGATGTGAACCGAAGCAAGACATGTTGAGCGAATCGAGCATCGAGGAGAGCGAAAGCTTGGAGGTACTTTTTGTGGAAGAGGAAATTCTCAAGGCAATCAAGGGCCTGGGGCAAGACAAGGCTCCAGGTCCAGATGGGTTCCCTATTTTCTTCTACTACAAGTATTGGTCCATCATTAGGAAGGACTTTTTAGACATTTTCGATGCTCTGTTCGGGGAAGGAGCACAGATTGAGCGACTGAACTATGCAAACATGGTTCTTATTCCGAAGAAGGCTGAGGTGCTTAGAGTTTTGGATCTGAGACCTATTAGCCTGCTCAATGGCTCGTTCAAAATTATTACCAAAGTGTTGGCAAATAGACTATCCCCGCATCTATCAGACATCGTGGATGTATCCCATAGCAGATTTATTAAAGGGAGAGATATTCTGGATAGTATTGCGTCGGCACATGAGATGGTGTATCGAGGTAATAAAGACAATTGCTACGCCTTTCTCTTAAAGCTAAACTTTGAGAAAGCTTATGATACGGTGGAATGGGACTGCATAGACGAAGTGTTCCAATTGAAAGGGTTCAGAGATAAATAGAGGAGTTGGATGAAATTGTGTGTCAGAAACGGCAAATCGTTCATCCAAGTGAATGGGGATAGTGGGTCGAAAATTAGATGCAGGAGATGACTGAGGCAAGGAGACCCATTGTCACCACTTATTTTTACGATCGTGGCTGACGGACTGACAGAAATGAATTAGAGGGGAATAAAGGGAGGCATCATTAAGGGGGTGAGAGTAAAAGGGATCTCGGACCCTCTTTCTATCCTGCAATATGCTGATGATACTCTCCTATTTGGGGTTGCCAGGGTGGAGGAAATTATGTCTCTCAAGATTTTACTGAGATGTTATGAGTTCTGGTCTGGTCTGGTGGTCAATCTACCCAAGAGCTGCGTAGTACCACTTAGCAACAGACATGCAAATTCAATTGAGGTAACCTCCTCATTGCTAGAGTGCGAGAAAAGAGATTACCCAATTCGATACCTAGGAACCCCGATCAGACCGGGTAAAATGAAAAAGAGGACTGGGAACCACTAATACAAAAATTGAGAAGAAACAAGCTGGATAGAAAGGAAAGTTTCTGTCGTTAGGGGGAAGAATTACTCTTATCAACTCCGTACTAAGTAGTATGCCCACGTACCTGATGTCAGTCTATGAGATCCCAAGCTGGTGATCCGAAGAATTGATACGTGCAGGCAGAGATTCCTATGGAAAGGAAGTTGCGAAGACAAGGGGTTTCATTTGATGAAGTGGGACAGAGTCTGTAAGAAGAGACAGTTTGGAGGAATGGGCATCACCAACCTTCGAGATATGAACAAGGCGCTGCTAGCAAAGTGGTGGTGGAAAATGCACAAACAAACAAAAGCGTGGTGGAGCAATTCGTTCATGAGATATAGAAGGCGGAAAATTATCAGATTTAGAGGAAGATGCAAGCACGGCAAGTCATCGGTCTTATGGAAAGGAATTGCTAGAGTGGGGGATACCTTCCACGCGAATACGAAATGCATTTTAGGAAATGGAAGAAGCACTAGATTCTGGCAGGATAAGTGGTATGGGGCGAATACCCTAAAATCACTTTTCCCTGACCTGGCTAACGAAGTTTCCGGTCCAGACAACCTGGTCTACGAGGTGTGGAGGAATGGAAGGGTTAGGCTTCAATACAGAGGAACACTTTCAATCAGGGGGGAGATTCAAATGAAGGTGATGAAAGAACTATTGGGAAGGGTTGATGAGCCGGACTGAGAGGGACAAGACGAAAGAGAATGGACTAGGGGATCTTCTAAGACGTTCTCCGTTGCGTCGATGTACGATATCCCGAACGATGGGGGGATTAGAAACCATCAGGCTAATACTATTTGGAAGTCCCAGGTGCCAAATAAAGTTAAAGCGTTCTTATGGCTTGTCCTCAACAACGCTATTCTAACCAAGACCAATCTAAGGAAGCGTAACCTACCAATAGATGTTACATGCCAGCAGTGTAACATGGAACCAGAGGACACAAACCATATCTTCTTCCGATGCCCGAAAGCGACTCTAATTTGGGAAGTTATAGGGTTGGGGTTTCTTACCATACACACTCCGAGCAGTATTGAGGACGTATGGGGTACATGGAGACGGGGTAACATTAGGAGAGACCTTAGGTCGTTATGGGATATTGCGAGTGGAGCTATTTTGTAGTCCCTGTAGTTGGATAGAAATTATTTATACTTTCGTAATATTAAATGTAATTTCATATATTATTGCGCAAAGTTATGGTCCTAATGAATGAGTGGACAGGTAATACAGGCTCAAGGAAAAGAATCCGGTTCGAGGGGATCGAGTGATCGGGTTGGTCTTGGAGGATGTTATCGCCGGGTTTGTCTTTTGGTCTACAGTGGCGAGGAGGTGTGGGTAATGAAGTTTGGTAGACATTGGTGTTGGGCAATGTACTTCACTTCTTTAGGGATGGGTTTGTAATAGATAGGTTGTTGTAATATTTTATCTATTTAGAGTGCCGAGGGTACAGTACTTGGTAGGTGTTGTGATAGGGTTATTTTGTGGTTTCGTTAAAACTTTATTAATGAAATTGGTGACTGCGGTCACTTTTATCTCAAAAAAAAAAAAAAAACAAACAAACAAACAAACAAAGGGAATCACTGCAAAGAGGAAAGAGAACAACTGTAAGTAAGTGAAAAAAAATAATAATAAATAATAATATAAAAAAAATACATATATGTATTTAGTGGCCTATTTCTCCTTTTCTCTAAACAGTTTTAGCAAAAGAGAAGTTTATTCATGCAATTTTATTTAATCCCACAATAGTGAGTTCCACAAATCAGATACTTAGTAAATTGCACATGATCTTTTGATCTTTCTTTCTGATCTACAAATGCAAAACATTTAGTAACTATCAAATTCTTCAATGGTTTTTTTTTCCTAATAATCAACTCCAGATTTTATATTATATACTAATCAACTAAATGCGTAAGAGCATCTGTAGTCGTTTGCTAAATATCGATAAAATGAATATTTGGCTAAAAAACGTGCTGCACTCGTTTGCCAAATATTCATTTTATCCATGTTTCGCTACAGTCGTTTGCTATAAATAAGAATGGGTTTGAGATTTATCCATATTTGAGCGACAGCACTCGAAGTGCCGTCCCACAAAAAAAGTAAATTTTTTTTTTCGTCGGATGAAGTTTCGTCGCTTGATTTTTTTTTTTTTTTTTTCAATTAAAAAACCCCCCAATCCCTCGGACGACACTTCATGTGCCGTCCCTTGAATTTATTTTTTCCCAATTAAAAAACCCCCAAATCGCAGGCCCAAATTCCTCGAACGGCACATCATGTGCCGTCCGGAGGTTTTTGTAATTTTTAATTTTTTTTGCAATTTTTAATTTTTTTTGCAATTTCTGAAATGTTTTTATAATTTTTTGTAATTTTTTCATAATTTCTGAAATGTTTTTTTATTTTCTTTTTTGCAATTTTTTATTTGCACCCCGAGTACGAATTTTTATTCCTCGGACGGCACTTCAAGTGCCGTCGCTCCATTTTTTTTAATTTTTTAATTTTTTTTAATTTTTTTCTCCGACAGCATATGAAGTGTCATCGCTTATTATTTTATTATAAAAAGCTAAAAAATAACTTTTGACGACTGCAGCAAAACTTCGATTCCTATTTCCATTTATCCATATATCGATATTTTTCCTTCAACGACTACAGATGCTCTAAGGGGTATTACACCTGGATGTCTTCTTTTTGCTTACATCGTTACAGCAAAAGTACATAATACAAAACTCCTCACACAAAATGTACTTTCATGTAAGATTTCCACGAAGAATCGCAGCTGCCATTTGAATAGCTCTTGCGACGTTCCACATCTCATGGTTAACTCACGACTCTAGCTTCTCTCTGCTCATTTGGATAACTTGAGAGATGGCATCGGCTATACCAGGATAGAAACTAGAAAGCAAGCTTGCTTTCTTAGTCGTCAGGTGCGCAACAGCAAATGCTTAAGCCGCTGTCTTTCACTCTTTCACTAAAGCCCTCTGCATCCACAAAGCCTCTCTACTAGCATAAGGCAGTCATTAGAAGTTTGCCTCGGTTCCTCAAAATCCCGGTAGCTCCTTTAAGTTTTCTGTGTTTCCTGTCAACTGTTTTTGGTCGTCAAAGGAATTGTATGTGGTATCCTAGCCTGCAAACTCTTTAATACAGGTTCGCAGAAGGAACTCCTGCATGATGCAAAAATACAGAAATTCAAGCAAGTCTTTCAGTGTTCTAGTGGTAGTATATGATTATCAAGTAGATAATTCTTTTGCCAGGTAGTTATAGTTTTGAACTTTTGATATGCATATGCTCCTATTTATAGCTTGTATAAGAGTTGAAACGATGAAAGAAAACTCCTGCTCCACTCATAATTGTTCAAACTCGGTCTTTAAGGCAAACAAATAAAGCCTGGAGTCTGGACAGAATTATAAGCTCGATTTAATACATGGACGAATAAGAACTCAAAGCTTTATGCTCAGTTGCCTACTTATCTTTTACCTCCTGCACAAAACGGAAAAGAGTTTGCAATCAGTGTACACCATACACACCGTAGAAAAACTGATTTCATTAGTCTTCTGTGCAATTTGTATTACTATCAATAAATAAGGAAGAAGATGAATTAGCGGAAATTACCGAGGACATAAAGAAAGATCAGATATTTATCTCTAAACAATAGTGATTAATCAGTATTATTATTTTTCGGCCATGGTGATTAATTACTAATATGTTTAACCAGCTAAACATCAGCCGATAAGCTAAAGATGCACTATCCCTGATCAGCCTAACATTACCCATCCAGAACCTTATAGTAGAAACAATTTAAATTAGGGATATCAGTTTTTCAAACAGTAAACTACAGAGATAATCACATAGAAGATATAATTCGAAATAAATACCAAACAACATTATACTGGCTCAATCCTATTAAAATAGCCAGACGCATAACATCCCTTGTTTCCTATGTGGTGCCTAAAGATGGAAGCACAACTCATTTGTATGTATGACTACTTGGTAAATATAAATAGCCAGTCTAAAGTTGGACTGTACAAATCATACCGAAAAAGAAGAAACCATGATTATCACATTGAGCAGATCTCTTATTGGCAAGACTGAACTCTTGATTAATCACACTAATGCAAAAGAGCAATTCTGGACATCAAAAGCACAGAACAATTTACTTCAGATGATTGAGAATAGAGGGTTGAGTAGCATAAAACTGAACACTTTATAACTAAATTGCAAAACAAATCGAATGACCAATAGACAGAAAAGAAGATCGTTCACAATATCCGAATATTTTGTTGAAAGTAGCTTTAACTTGCCTTTAATCTATGCATAAGAGCATATATGTCAAGTTAAATATGCATGAAAGCACATAAGCAATAGCTTCTAGAATGGACAAATATAAGCAAACTAAGTGTAGCAGGTGTTTAAAGAAAACTTTAGAGCAGTAATTTAAGGGTTTTAGTTATGTCAAAAAATATTAAAAGAATTAAACAAACTGAATCATGTCATCCTAGCTCAAAATTGAGACAAATGAGAGCAGACATTAAAACGAATCTAGATTAGTTCATTTCGAGAATTACACTGTATGCTCATTTGACAGCAAACTCTGAAGACAATGAACAAATTATTGTTACACTAACAAAAGTTTGCACCTAATTCCAACAAAGAAAATAAAAAGAGAAACCCTTAAATGATGAACAATGTTGATGCAACATCCAATATCTCATGCTTTACACTTCAAACAGTTTCTCTAAATTGCCCCGAGTCAATTGCACTATTTCCTTATTCATCACACTTATGCATAAATGCAATCCCGAACATCAGATACACAGAACAATAATGCCAGCTTCTTCATCATTTACCATCTACCATCTACCATCTACCAACACAAAATCTAAAATTAAAGAAGTGAAAGGGCTGCCAAAAAGGAACAGTCTAATTACAAAAAGTAGTTGTCAAATGTTCTATAATTCAACGAGAGAGAACCAGAGCCAAAGCAAGCACATCAGAATATGCTCAATCATTGAATAAGTTGCATAAGCTTCATAAGTGAAACCAGTGTGCTAGCATAAGAGTTTCGAGAAAAGTTCAATTATAGTAACCCATAATATCGTATTCAACATGAAGCGCAGATGATAAATGCTAGTCAACTTAAGCTAAGAAGTTGCAGAAGCAACTAGCATTAAACAGAAACATTGATTCTGAAATTTAACATAAGACTGCAACAGAAATTTATTGTCAAGCATTAAGTAGAAAAACTTAATACACCAAGTCAACTGGAAACTCAGTTTTTATTTGTTGGTTTTTGTTGTAACTGGGAAATTTCACAAAAATGGACTACTCAATTTAATGTCACCTCTCCTTTTCTCTTGAGATATATCTATCAACTACTTCAAAACAATTACTGAAAACCTAACCTATACACTTGCAACCACATCAAACCAGTGTTCTAAAAGTCACTAGGCAGTAGTCGGGTGGCCGATGGGGGCTTAGCGCCTAGACCTTGTAAACGGGGCCTAGGCAGCTAGATGCTAGGTGTTTTTTATTTATTTATTTATTTATTTTAGCTTATTTTTGCCCCAATTTATCTTTTGGTTTTGTTTTGTTGTTCCATCATGCATTATCATGCTTTTTATTGCTCCCCATTCTTACTTTTGATTTTTCTCCTTGCGATTGCAAGATGAGCTTTAGATAGTCTAAAAGTCACATTTACATCACGGTATTGGTTTTGGTAACAATTTTGGGTAGAGCAATGATTTGTCAGGATAAAGTAATGCTCCCCATCAGAATTTTTAATGTCTTAATTAGATGTATCTAGAAAATAAATTATTATACTAGTTCTAGTATGTCTCTTTTGAAATATGGATTGACTTATCTTTTCATAATCAAAAGCATCGGTAGATTTGATATCTTGGAGGCAAATAGTGTTATACTAGTGGTTTTCAGTGAACTCAACTTACAATTTGTAGTGTTGGGTTGTGTGTTCTTCTACGAAAGCAATTTTGAGGAAAAAATAAAGAAGTCATCTCTTCCTAATCTGATGATTGTCTAACTATATAGTAGCTATATAAGTATATATATTTTTGAACATAGGAAGATTGTTGACATCCCGTTTCATTGATAAGTTGATATCAGAACAATAACGCTAAATGCTCAAGATGAAAACAAACAACCAGACTACACCTACCACTACAAGCAAAAGACACCACCTAAGAACTATTACTATTACTACTACTAATATGAACCAAATCTCTAATTCCTAGACCCGAAAATTATTTTTAAACGGGTCCGAGTTGGATCAGATCGGGTTAAGCTCTATTTTATGTCCGAATTTGCCTAGGCCACCCAGATCCACCTAGGCCGCCCAGACCCACCCAATAGGCCAAAACAATTTTTTTAAACGCCTGGGGACCGCCTAAACCGATTTTTAGAACAGTGCATCAAACTTAACAGCCTACTCCGGTTTTGTATTGCAATAGTTACATCTGAATGAAGAGCTACACTGTGTGACTCTGATTTCATTAAACCAAACGGGAAGCAAACACAACATAACCAAGATCTCACAAGTTAGGACACTTTACATGTTCAAGGATGTAATCAGTTGCACAATCCTCAATAATGGAACAATAAAGCTAAAAAAGCTCATTATAGTTGGAGGAAATTTCTCTAATAGACATCCGAAGTCTTGAACATGTTACCTCCTATTACAAGATTAACCCCTTGAAGTTTCCCACTAACCACTTAACCTTCTCTTAGCTGGTAACATTTATATAGAACTACCAACAAAATTATAGGCTTTTACAATCAAGATAGAAGCTTAGCTAGTTTTCAGCATAAGATAGTCATATGACTTTATCTTGTGATAAAATTCAATAATTATGGCAAATGTGGAATCATGATATTCATTTCAAACTACTTAACAATCAAAGCTCATTGAAAAGCTCATTGTGGGTCTAAAACCTACCTTATTCAACCTCACTCCGCATAAACTCAAAATAAGCACGACACACCAAATAAGGTTAGAAACTACAACGTAATTAAGCAAGAGACATCCCAAAAATATAAAGTTTCCTCCATAAATAAGGGCAACCCTTCATAAACCAAACAAAAATGGGTATTTTATTCTAACATTCAATCATCATTCAATATGGCAAATCGAATCATGGTATTCACATGAAACTAGTTAACAATCAAGATCATCAAAAATCTCATTGTGAGTCTAAAAAAAATACCTTATTCAACCATCACTTCGCATATACTTGTATCCACATCCTATTAAATAAACACAAAACAAACAAACAAAACAAGGTTAGCAATTACAATCACTGCATAATTAAGCAAGAAACAACATCAACAGAAAAAACCAAAAATACAAACCACATCCATTAATCTCTAAGAAAATAAACTACTTTCAAGCATAATCAAACTCTATAATCCCACAGAAATTCTCAACAACAAAAAAGAAAGCCATTCTCAATGCCAAAAGTCGAATCATTCAACAAATCCTTTTAATTTCCCTCCATTTATCCAATTAAAAAGCTACAAATTTCACAACAAAGATCATTTTTTTTTCCAATTTTAACTCCCAATTTATCAGCCAAACCCTAAAAAATTAAACTTTACAAACATCAATGAGCTGCCAAAAGATCCAACCCGAAGAAATCAAAACCCGGATCCGCTACCAACTCCGGGCTCGACGGCACAAAACAGATCCGCTTCGACGACAGAATCTTCTTCCGGTTGAGGAATCTCGGCCCGTGGATTCTTCCCGCAAAGCACGGAGATCCATCAGCGGTAGCGATCGGACGGTCAGGAGTCGCCGGAGGCGTCTGGATCTTGGGCACGAATCTTGATGGGGATCGGGCGCAGATCTTAAAGTCGCGCATCCGAGCGAGCGCTCCCGGCTTTAGGAAGCGATCGGATTTCGGGCTGGACTTGGGCCCGGTCGAGTTTCGGAGCCGGCGGTTCATAACGGCGATGAGAGAGCGGGGGATAGAGGGGTGAAAGAGGTGGGTGAGATTTTGGGGGTGAATTTAACCGTGGGGTTTGAGCGAATAGGCGGGGGAAATTGGGAAAGAGGGAAATGGGTGGCGTTTGAAATTGAAGTGCGGAAATTAATTTTAGTTTTAGGGACATGGATTGATTGCACCCTGAAATTCACCCTTTCAGTGAAGTGTCGGGCCCTGTTAGGTGAGTTTAATTATTTTATGGAAGGAGGGGGTAGGGGTATAATATAATGGGACTTGAGTTGGAGAATCATGGGTTTTGTCACGTTATGATTAAGTAGGTTTGCCCGTTGACGCGTGTCTACGGCACGTTTTTGAAACGATACACCTTGTTTGATCATATAAAATAGTTTTGGAGGTCCAGCAAATTAATTGAAGTAGCATACGTATTATATGAGAAACTTTTAGGGTCCAGAAAAAACATATTATATGATTTTTTTTGAATTATTTTTAAAATTTTTAAATTTTTAAATTTTAAATTTTTTTTGGTTTTTTAATTTTTAATTTTTGAAAAAATTTTAAAAATTTTATTTTCTTAAATTTTTGAATAAAAGAGGGAGGGAGAGAGAGAGAAAAAAAAATAAATAAATAAATATAGGAGTTGTTTTGGGTGGGGGATTTGAATTTGAGTTTTGGGGGGAAAAATATGTTTTGTGAGGTTAGATCTGGGCCTTTAATTTTTGGGGGATTGAAGGAGAGCCACTTGATAGCTTTCTTTGTATTTTATTATATAGATCCTCCACAAATCACTATTTACATAAATATTCCAGGGATCTACTTAAAAATCTGCAGTCGATTTGGTATCATTTCTTTGTTTAAGAGCATCCACAACGGTCTATTATATTTATCATTTTACCAAAAAATGGTGCAATAGCAGCCATATCGGTTTGCTATTTTGTCATTTTTAGCAAAATCGCTATATTCACTTTTTATGTTAAAAAAATATTTTGCAGATTCTTAAAATATGCAGGACGGAACATGTTATTTCGTCCCCTTTTTTTTTATAGGATCGGACGAAACAAGTTGATTCGTCCAGTTTATTTTTATTATTTTTTTTTAAAAAAATGATCAGATAAAACATATTGTTCCATCCCCCCAAAAAAATGGCATAGGCATCAGACGGGACATGTTGTCCCGTTCGATCTAAAAAATGTGAGAAATGGGACAACATGTCCCCTTTGAGGAATGTCGCCATCAGCCACATCCCTAATCCATTAATTTAGGCATTAATCACCTTTTATGTTTAATTTAATAATGATTTAGTATTATTTTAATCACTAATTAATTAACTAATTACTATTTAATAACTAACACTATTTTAATTTTACTAAAAATCAAAAAATACCTCTCGGACAGAACAATATATTTCATCCGATAATCCTTTTTTTTATTATTTTCAAATTATAGAAAACAATCATTGTGCGCACACTTGATATATGCCATTTCTCAGATTACCAATTTGCCATATTTGAGAGAAACCGTTGTGGTTGCTCTAACTGCGGTTGGTCAAGTGACCAACGGCAACTTATCTCTATATATAATGAGAGAGTTGGAGTTGTAATTTGTCAACATACACACCCGTGCATTGCACGTGCAACTCCAACTCTCCCATTAATTACAACAAAAATAAACAAACAAACAAAATTTCACCTATTTAAATGTGTAACGCACGTGCAAAATAAATTTTCAATATTTTTTTAACACCAAACAAACACATGTTGCACGTATTATTCCAATTCTACTTATGAACACGTGCATTGTACGTACAATTTATAGCTTTTGGTTTTTTCATCAAAATATTTTTCTCAATTACGTGCAACGCACATCCAACTCCAAAACTATTTCTTACACGTATATCGCATGTGAAAAATTCTCCAAGTCTTATCAAAACGTGCATTGCACGTGAAAAATACTAGTTCATGATAATGGAAGAGAAAAATAGAGAAAGTTTATATGGATATGGACAACTGATTTATGTGAATTTAGAGATGTTAATCGAAAGATACTACATAGATATAGAACTCAACCACAGCTATTGTTGCTGCTGAATCTGGTGTGGGGGCAATAGACATAATTTGTGGATTCATAGGAACTCGAACGGGCTGAATCTGACTTCTTCCTTTGTTGACAAGTTGAATCCTTGGTGCTCCCGCAGACCTGTACAAACGTTCGAAACACCAGGATGGATCCCGACGACGAACCCTCCGACGCTCTTGTCAATACTCAGTAAAGAAAGGGGAAAGAGCTTAGGTAGATAAAGAGTGATCACCTTGTAACGGTAGGAGTTAGGAGGTATTTATAGTCGTCGTGGGGATCTGCTTCCGGATGAGAATGAATCCCTACTTTCCGGTGTGACTAGATATAAGTGGTTAAAACAACCTCTAGCAGATAAGGACGAGCCAGGATTTCCTCCTATCCTGTTGACCTAGTCCTTAACAGGTTGTGACCCGTCCTCAGTTGAACAGGTCCATTCATGGGTTAGCGAGTCCAAAAGGAGAGACCTGGTTCCCAATTTGGACCCGTCTGTAGGCAAAATTACCATCTTGCCCCTGTAACTTTAAGATTCGTGCCCAATTTGAATGATTCCGATTTAACCCCATTTTTAGCCATATCACGAGCCCCCCACTCTCAAAGACTGTGTGTTACAGCCTTTGGGGAGTGGTTTTGTTGTTTTAAAGGCGTATAGGGCTTTATCAGAGTTCTCAAAGGGTGTTCGAATCTCGTTTGAGGGGTGATAGTGCTTTTCTTAGCTAGTAATGTGCCCAAGTTTGCTCTTAGATTCTTCTGGATTTTTTGGTGATTTTTCCCAACTTTTTAATTATTTTTTTGAAACATTTACTCAATTTAGTAAAGCAATGATTTATTTTCTGAGAGTACTAATTAATTATTATAACTAATAATTATTTACTCGAGGGCTCAAAAATATTTACCCAAATTTATAATTATTTTTTAGAATTTTTAATTAATTAATCTGAATTTTTAATCATTTTTTCACAATTCTTAAATAAATAATTCGAATTTAATAAAAAAAAATAAGTTTAATCGTCCTATTTATGATGTGGCGCGATCTGAGGCATCCATCAGTGGTCGGCTCGAAATTCTGAATGATCAGCCGGTAGGGCGGTGCTGAGCGACGTGGGCAAATCTGGAGCCTTGATCGGGTTGTGATGCGAGTTTAGAGATGATCTGACGGCTCGTATGGCTCGACAACTTTATCTTCATATGAGCAGTTTGGTGTGCCAGTTGCTCGGATTGGGATTTCGAGCGACGTGGCACAATCCGGGGCATCCATCTAGCATCAACACGAATATCTTGACGATCCGACGGTGGATCTATATTCGGGCATGTGGCTGAATCAGGGATGCTCATCAGGTTGTGGCACGAATTTTGAGATGATCAGACGGTTCTCATGGTTCGGCGGCATTTTCTCTATATGAGCAGCTCGGTGCGCCAGTCGCTCGGATGGGATTCTGAGTGATGTGGCGCAATTTGGGGCGTCCATCTAGCATCAGCATGAATATCTTAACGATCCAACGGTGGATCTGTATTCAGCCACGTGGCTGAATCAGGGACGCTCATCAGGTTTTGGCATGAAATTTGAGACGATCAGACGGCTCTCATGGTTCGGCAGCATTTTCTCCATATAAGCAGCTCGGTGTGCCAGTGCTCAGATTGGGATTCTGAGCGACGTGGCGCAATCTGGGGCATCCATCTGGCATCGACACAAATATCTTGACGATCTGACGGTGGATCTATATTCGGCCACATGGCTGAATCAGGGACGCTCATCAGGTTGTGGCACGAATTTGGAGACGATCAGACAGCTCTCATGATTCGACAGCATTTTCTCCATATGAGCTGCTCGGTAGGCTAGTTGCTCGGATTGTGATTCCGAGCGATGTGGTGCAATCTGGGCCGTCTGATGAAGATCAGGCGCGAATCTCGAGGCAAGAGGCGTGGATCTCGAGAAGAACGTGATTTCTGTCGATGTGGCGAGATCTGAGCTGTCTGATTAAAATCAGGCACGAATCACAAGGAGAAATTTGTTTTTCTCCAATACGCAGCTCGGTGTCACAGTTGCTCGGATTTGGGTTCTGAGCGACGTGGCACAATCTGGGCCGTCTAATGAATATCAGGAGTGAATCTCGAGGTAAGAGGCATGGATCTCAAGAAGAACGTGATTTCTGTCGATGCGGTGAGATCTGAGCCGTCTGATTAAGATCAGGCGCGAATCACAATAAGAAAGTTTTTTTTCTCCAATACGCAGCTCGGTGTCACAATTGTTCGGATTTGGGTTCCGAGCGACATGACACAATCTGGGCCGTCTGATGAAGATCAGGTGCGAATCTTGAGGCAAGAGGCGTGGATCTCGAGAAGAACGTGATTTCTGTTGACACAGCGAAATCTGAGCCGTCTGATTGAGATCAGGCGTGAATCACGAGGAGAAAGTTATTTTTCTCCAATACACAGCTCGGTGTCACAGTTGCTCAGATTTGGGTTCCGAGCGACGTGGCACACTTTGGGCTGTCTGATGAAGATCAGGTGCGAATCTCAAGCCGAGAGGCGTGGATCTCGAGAAGAACGTGATTTCTGTCGACGCAGCGAGATCTGAGCCGTCTGATTAAGATCAGGCACGAATCACAAGGAGAAAGTTGTTTTTTCTCCAATACGCAGCTCGGTGTCACAATTGTTCGAATTTGGGTTCCGAGCGACGTGGCACAATTTGGGCCGTCTGATGAAGATTGGGCATGGATCTCGAGGCAAGAGGCGTAGACTTTTAGAAGAACGTGATTTCTGTCGATGCAACAAAATCCACGCTGTCTGATTGAGATCAAGGGCGAATCACGAGGAGAAAGTTATTTTTCTCCAATATGCAGCTCGGTGTCACAGTTGCTCGGATTTGGGTTCCGAGTGACATGACACACTCTGGGCCGTCTGATGAAGATCAGGCACGAATCTCGAGGCAAGAGGCGTGGATCTCGAGAAGAACGTGATTTTTGTCGATGCGGCGAGATCTGAACCGTCTGATTGAGATCAAGTGCGAATCACGAGAGAAAGTTATTTTTCTCCAATACGCAGCTCGGTGTCACAGTTGCTCGGATTTGGGTTCCGAGCGATGTAGCACACTCTGGGCCGTTTGATGAAGATCAGGCACGAATCTTGAGGTAAGAGGCGTGGATCTCGAGGATTTTGGCGTTTAGGCTTCTGATGGGCTTCTGTGGGGGCCTAAAGCATTTGAAAGCCCACCTGATCTGCCTTAGAGCTATAAGTTTTCACCGCCTCCCCCATCTTCTCATTTCTCACTTTTCACTTTCACTCTTCACTTTTACTCAAGTCATTTTTTGCTCTCGAGCGGCGCTACTAGCGTTTGTGGCCAGGCGATAATCTTTCCAATGAGCTATTCCGACCGTAGACGTCACATCAAGGTAAATTATGTTAACCTTATCTAAAGATGTCTAGAGTGTCGTCAGTGAGTGAGACCTCCACCTCGGACCGAGAGACCGACCGACCCTTTGTGGTCCCCCCGGGCAAGGGGAAGGAAGTTGCGAGGTCGGCCATCGTCGAGACAATAGTGGAGAACGCGAAAGGGGCTGGTGCACTGGGTCGGCTACCGTCGACACTGTCGAACCTCAGAATGGCTAGGAGCTACTCTGGAGACATTCTGTCGAAGGTGGTGCAAGGGAGGTCTACCGCTTACGAGGAGAACTGTCCGAGGGACCCTTCCGAGGTAGACAATATCTCCTCGGTTCTGACCGAGGAGGATCTTCATCGTATTAGGAAGGGGTTCGGGATCCCGAAGGAGTACGCCTTGCTCCTCCCCGGTCTAGGCTTTCGAGCATACATGGGGACGTCGCCAGACACATGCGTCTTCCCGTACAACGCACTAAACGCCAGCCTTCGGCTACCCCTGCCACCGTTCGTAGTCGAGGTGCTACAATGGTATGGCTTGAGCCCGGTGCATTTCATGCCGAACATGTGGCGGCACGTCATCGCCTTCATCCTCCAAAGTCAGGCGGTAGGCGTCCAACCTCAGCTCATCATACTTCGCAGCCTCTACCGGATCTGCCATATGAGCAAGATGGAGTATCGGTACTACCGTCTCCGAGGAGGGGGGTCAAGCTGATCGAGAACCTGGACTCCATCAAGCATGAGAATGAGAAGTATTTCTTGATCCGAGGTCCCGAGCCGTGGAGCTTTCCGACGGGGTAGAAGGAGGATGTTCCGTGGGTGAAGGCCGAGCCGGTGCTGACTAAGGAAGAAGAGGGGATCATGTCGAAGATCCTCGGTCTTCCGACCCTTGGTTGGAAAGATATCATCGAGGAGGTCCTTTTCGGTGGGGGTCTCAGTCCGATTGACCCTAGTACGCTCTGCCTATTTTTGCTTCTTTTTTGTTAATATATATTTTCTCAATCGCTAACTCTTTCTCTGGTTTTTCTTCTTCAGAAGCCCCCGGCATGGACTTCAAGGCTCTGATAGCGAAGATGAATGTGGCAGCAGCGAGGGCACCAGACAATAAGAAATGAAAGAGGACGACAACGGGACCTGATTCCGACCGAGCAACTCAGGCACCCTCGGCTCCTATGGCCATTGTTGACTTGGTTAGCGACTCCCCCTCCACTCCCCAGGTCACACTCCCTTCAGTTGTGGCACCCGAGTCTTTGAGCGGGGCGTTCTCGGTCGGAGCTGCACTGGCACTCGAGGTGCTGCCGCTTACGGCTGAAGTAGAGGCCATCCTCACCGAGGAGCATAAGAAACTCTTCATCCCGGACTGGAGAGTGAGGAAGCTTGATGGCTTCCTTGGCGATGCAGCGATGAGCATGCAGGCTGTATGCCACTTGTCGACCCCGAAGGATCGCACGGCATTGAAGGCTGACACGGTGGGCGACGATACGTTGGAGATCGCTTAGGCCACGATGTCGGTAAGTGTTCTCGCTCTGCCCTTCTGAACTTCGGAGTACACAGTTGGTGATTCTCAGGTTCTCTGCCTTTGGTTTTTAGATCACCTGCCACTTCAGCCACATGCTCGAACAGTTCACCGAGCAGGAGATGGAGCTGAAGGCAACGAGCGATAGAGACCGTGCAGAGCGAGTCAAGGCATTGAAGCTGTTTAAGGCCGAGTAACGATCTCGGAGTCCCGAGCTGCTGAGATCGCCGTCCTAGAGGCAGCTCTGGCCAAGGCGCACGAGTGCATAGTGGCCAAAGCGGCGAAGGACGAAGAGTTGGAAAAGGGGAAGGCTCAGGCCGAGGAGGAGCTGGAGAAGGCCTTAAAGGCCTCGAAGGAGGTGGTAAAGAAGCGGGAGTCTACGGTGGCCGAAGTGAAGAAGGCCATCCAAGACGAGGCGGAGGCCCACATGCTGACCAAGATGGAGGAGGCCTACGCTCGGGCCCTCAAGCATGTCGTGGCTCGTCTCCCCGACTTCGACAGCTCGGGGTATCACCTTTACAACCTGGTAGAAGGCGAGGAGTTCATTCCCTTAGCCGAGGTCGAGCCCGAATGAGGGGGTGAAGAAGCCGAAGGAGGCGAAGAGGAGGTGGCGAATCCGGAAGGCGCGCTTGTGACAATGCTGAGCGAGAGTGTCTCGAAGCAGCACCTCGAGGTGGCTCCTTGACTTTGTTGTTTTTTGCTTTCTTTTTATGTATTGCCTTGTTGCGGACTGGACACCGCCTTTTGTATTCAATGAAATGAAACTTTTTGTCTAAGAGTTGTAGTTATGTCGAATAGTCTCTTTGTTGTTTTGAGTTGTTGGGTACGAGTCGTGTAAACTTAGTAGCTCCGTGCTCTGGCTTTTTTCAGATTGTCGAAGCGTTACAATTTGCCGAAGTGCCTCGGGTGGCCGAAGTGGCACATCTCAAGGCTAGTCTAGGGGCGACGAGGTTAGGGTTTGCTAGGAACCAATAGCAGCTTTACGAAGTGGAGTGGGAGCTTCGTAAAGTGGAGTGTGAGCTGAATCATCTGAGATTGACCTTAGTTCGTCGAGACGTACAGAGGAGACAATTAGAAGAAATTATTAACGAGACGACCCCCGAAGTCGATGAGGTGGGTTCGTCGGCGGCTGCCAACCTCGGCTTGAGACTTAGGCGCCTTCGTCACTCTCTGTCTAAGGTGACAGCGGAGAGGGACGAAATGAAGAAGGTAACTCTCGATAAGAGCATGGAGGTTGCTCACCTTCGGCAGACAATCACTGACACCTCTCGTGGTGCAGGCTCGATGCGACTGCCGCGTTTGAAGATAACTGTGATGGACGACTCGCTTAAAGAGCGAATTGTCGAGCTTGAGGCGGAGAACGATCGTCTTCGACCGCGATCTAAGGGAAGCACTGTCAGAACTACCTCTTGCACTTGGGAGGAGTATGATTAGGAGATAACGTTCTGCGAGCGAGCTCTTCGCCCACCCTCTATACATCGAAATCCCGGAGATGCGCAAAGTGGGGTGGTAGCTTCGTCGAGCGGAGCATCTGTTAGGGCCACCGTTAGATCGGGTGCCGATGATGGTTCTCGGCTCGCCGGCCCAGGGACGTCCGTCGAAGTAGGGCGTTGGCAGCACAGCATTCGTCGGCCACGTGTGTCTCTTAACCGAAGTATCCCCGCCCCTAGGAGGGGCTAAAGTAGCTTTCTATAATCATGTAATCTTGGTTTCACAAGTTTTGTATCTCGATGTAAATTTGAGTCGGTTGTCTGTAATTAGACTTGTATCTCAAACTTTAATGAAATAGTACTTATTTTGTGAACTTGTGTGTTTTGCTAGCGTTTGTAATTGTCAACAGTTGTAGGAGCAATTCTGAATGGTGGGACGCTTTGTACTTACTCGTTCGCGTGTAGCAAAAGTTGCGTCGAACTAAGTGTTGGACTCTGAACTTGTTGTTTAGGGAATATCAATAGCTGTAGGAGCAATTCCGAATGGTGATCCTCTTCGTACTCACTTAGAAGCAAGTAGTTGAAGTGGAGCCGAACCAAGTGTTGGACTCCAAGCGTGTCGTTTAGAGAACATCAACAGCTGTAGGAGCAATTCCGAATGGTGATCCACTTCGTACTCGCTTAGAAGTAAGTAGTTGAAGCGAAGTCGAACCAAGTGTTGGACTCCAAGCGTGTCGTTTGAAGAATTTTAGTAGCTATGGGAGCAATTCCGAATGGTGAACCACTCTGTACTCGCTTAAAAGCAAGTATTTGAAGCGGAGTCGAACCAAGTGTTGGACTCCGAGTGTGTCGTTTTAATGCGAAATTTTTTAAAGTACAATTGGACTACTCAAAAATAGAGAACTTGCGGGGAAAGATTGCTTTTATTGAAAACAATTAGGCGACCGCTTCTAAGTTGCGAGCCGCTTTTATACTTTGATAAAGAAAATACAAATAAGAACTTTTGACATGTTTTATGGAGCGCTCTTGGGGAAGTTGCTTGGAGCGGTGTTTAGACACCTTCTTCGTACTTCATCAAGTGCTCCGCGTTCCATGTCCTCGGTATTCTCCTGCCCACGGGTCTTCGAGTTGATGCACTCCTGGGCTAATAACTCTGGAGACCCTATACGGTCCTTCCTAATTGGGTGCCGACTTTCCCTTTTTGCTCGGATTGGAGATCGACAACTTTCGGAGTACAAGGTCTCCCTCTTTAAGATTAGCTGGCCGTACCTTCTTGTTGTAAGACTGAGTGATCCTATGGTGGCAGGACTCTTGTCGAATGGCAGCTCTCTCACGGACCTCGTCTATGAGGTCTAAGCAGTTGCGAAGTTGGTTTGCATTCTGTGCTTCACTGTGGGCTATCAGTCGGGGTGAAGGCAGGCCCACTTCTAAAGGGATGATGGATTCGGAACCATAGGTGAGGTTGAAGGGGGACTCCTCTGTCGGAGCTCTCTTGGTGGTGCGATAGTTCCAAAGCACGTTGGGGAGCTACTTGACCCACAACCCCCTTGGTGGACTTGTCGAGCCTCTTCTTTAGACCGAGAGTATCTGTTGATTGGCGTTCTCCGCTTGGCCATTGGACTGAGGGTGGGCTATCGAGGAGAACCGTTGCTGAATGCCGAGGTCAGCGCAGAAGTTGCGAAAGGTCGATCCCGCGAATTGAGTCCCGTTGTCGGTTACGAGGATGCGGGGTACCCCAAATTAGCAAATTATGTTCTTCCAGAAGAACTTCTGGACCTTGTGCTCGGTAATTGTCGAAAGAGGTTCAGTCTCGATCCATTTTGAGAAGTAGTCTATCGCCACGACTAAGAACTTCAGCTGGCCCGATGCTGGAGGAAAGGGTCCGAGCAAATCCATCCCCCACATTGCGAAGGGGATTGGAATTGCCAAGGAGGTGAGTTGTGCTTGAGGCTGGCGACAGATCGGGCCAAATTTCTGGCAGGAGTCGTATTGGCGGACGTACTCCTCGGAGTCACTCAATAGTGTGGGCCAGAAGTAGCCGTAATTTAAGAGTTTACGGACGAGGGATCTCTCTCCCAAGTGTGCGCCACACAGACTGTCATGGGCCTCTTTTAGGGCATAGAGCGCTTCCTCCGGGGAGAGGCACCTCAGATAGGGTCGGCCGTCAATCTGAGTGTAAGAGCATTTGTACATGACTTCGTCAAGGAGTGTGTACCGCTCGGCTCGTGTCCTGATCCTCCTCACCTCTTTCGGGTCTTCGAGAAGGACTCCGTCTCTGAGGTACTCGAGGAGGGGCTTCATCCAATTCTCCCCAAGTGTTAGGGGGTAGGCTTCCATTGGCTTTGGGATATCTTCATCAATACTTGGTCTGAGGAGGACCTCTATCAAGACGGTCCGTTCTAAACCTTGGAGGGATGAGGAGACGAGCATTGAGAGAGCGTCCACTTGTGCGTTTTCCTCACGAGGAACCCGCTGAAGTTGAACGTCTTCGAATAAGGCTAGTAGCTCCTTAACCTTCGCCAAGTACTTAGCCATATGCTCGCCCTTTACCTCATATTTCCCAGACATTTGGTTGACAACCAACTACGAATCACTGAAGACTCTGATGCGCTTGGCCCCGGCTTTGCAAGCCATACAGAGCCCCGCTATGAGGGTCTCATACTCTGCTTCGTTGTTTGATGCTGGGAAGTTTAGGTGGAGGGAGTATTAGAGGACGAAAGCGTCTAGGCCGGTCAAGATGACGCCAGCCCCACTTTCGTCGGGGCAAGAAGAACCATCCACATAAACGGTCCAGACCAGGGGGTCGGCAGATGACTCGCAAGGGTCGGGGATGGTGCTCTCCATAATGAATTCTACCAGAGCTTGGGCCTTGATTGCTGTTCTGGGCTGGTAGCTGATGTCATGTTGGCTTAGCTCGATGGACCACTTCATAAGGCGCCCGGAGGTCTCGGGCTTGTAGAGAACTTGTTTAAGCGGCTGGTTGGTAAGAACGACCATCGAATGAGACTGGAAGTAGGGGCGCAGCTTTCAGGCCGCCATAACCAAGGCGAGAGCCATCTTCTCCAGCTTTGGGTAACGGAGTTCAGTGTCCCGGAGGATGTTGACAGCTCAGTTATCTAAATGAATAGATAATCTAAACACAAATTATAAAACCTCGCAAGTGTACGAATCGTTTTCAGAAGCGTAGTGAAAAGCAAGGGTCGATCCCACAGAGATTGTAGTAATTAACTTACTAATCAATAATCAGAAAGTTTTCATTAAGTTTCATTTCTAAATGTATGCCTGAAAGGAAATGAGATTTGAGTCACAAAAATATCTATTGAATTAGTTGGGCTCGATTTCCACCCATAGCCAAGAATGTTCGATCAACTTCTACTCTACTCTGATCACTCATGTTTGTTTATTTAAGAGCATGGTATCTACTTCTTAAATTAAAGATTTTCCTAGGCTAAGAAATTAGGCATGGTATCTACTCTAATTCCTTTCTCTCCTTAAGTGTTTTAGCATGATATCTACTAAGTTGCACTTGAAGAAAGTATAGATACTGTGGGAATTAACAAACACTCAAAGCTCTAGAAGTTGGTATCAAATATAGATCCTCCAAGTTGATTAAACCCCAGAACCCAAATGAGTTCTTGTGTTACTTCTCATGAGCACTAGATTCGATCATCTAAATCTACTCATGTAACAAATTCAATTTTATAATAAGCAAACTTGATAACTCAACTTTGGTTGTTGATATGGCTAAAAATGGGATTAAATCGGGGCCGTTCAAACCGGACACGAATCTTAAAGCTCAGGGGTAAAACGGTAATTTCACCTACAAACGGGTCTGAAATGGGAACTGGGTCTTTCTTCAAGACCCAATAACCCACGAACGGATCCACCTCAACTGGGTACGGGTCCCAACCCAAAATGAACCCGGTCCAGCAGGATAGAATTAGGGTTTCTGATTAATCCAAATCAACGGCCCTGATTCATATCTATCTTTTCACTGGGAAATAGGGATTACATTCCTAATCTGATCACAGGGATTACATTCCTTATCTGATCACAGGGATTACATTCCTAATCTGATCCCTAAGGCGACTATAAATACCCCCCATCCACCACCATTAAGAGGTAAACAATACTTTTCCAGTTTTACGGTCTTTCATAATCATTCCTGATTACTGACTTGAGCATCGGAGGGTGCGTTGCCGGGATCAACCCCGGTATCTCGTACTTTTTGTAGGTGAACGGCGGGAATCAACGGTCAAACTCTGGCGGAACAGGTTTCAGGTTTGCTATTCAAGTTTTCCAAGAATCCACAAATACTATCTGTTTGCCCCCACACCAGATTTAGCGGTAACAGATTGGCGCCGTCTGTAGGAAACACCACGAATAGCAGCCTTTCCTCTTCCTGTTGGTCAGATCTTCTCTAGCCATGCCTCCAAGAAAACCGTGGACCTACCCCTCCTCCAACACAACAAGAGTTTCTCCTTCAAACCGTCCTGCCGACAGGACCTGCCCCTCAGCCTAATCAGGCCCTTCAGCAGAACCAACCTCCTCCTCAGAATCATCAACCCCCTCGCGATCAAACCGGTCCCCAGAATGCCGGTGCGGGGGGCTCCCGGGTCAATCCTCAGAAGCAACCTCTCCATCAGGACCGCGTCTCAATGCACAACCCCTCTTCCGATTCCATGGCATCTCACAACCCTCGAGCCTCAGATGACCTCCGCAACACCCTCGACAATCGGCGGAAGGAAGAGGACCTTCGCCGCCGTTTGGATGAAAGGCGGGCCCGAGAGGGAGCCTCCTGCCAACAACGTCCAAATGAGCGATCTCCTCATCGCCGAGATTACAGAAGGTCCCCTACTCGAAGGGGCAGAGAGAGTCCCCTTGGCACCATAGGAGGAGACCCCATTCTCCTAATGATAGGCAACCTCTGAGGAACGATGAGGCACCCATTACCCGTGCTGAGTTCCAGCGATTCCGAGCAACTGTTTTGCAAGCCCTCAATCTTCGACCCAGCAACAACAATACTCAAAGGGTCCCCACTCCTCCTCTGGTCCAAAGTCCTCGCCATCGGTCCCTCACTCCTCCCCTGGATCCTAGCAACCAACAGCACATTCCTAGCCCTCGCCACTCCCGGAGCTACCGTCATCATAGTCCCCGCTCTCCTTCTTATGAAGACGAGTCCAGGGGCTCATTTGACTACCGTCAGAGGGACGATGCTCTCTATCGCCATCTCCACGAGATGGAGAGGCGCTTCGGCCGAATGGACAAAGATAAAGAGCTAAGAGGAAGGACCCTCCATCCGAGTAGACCTCCCTTCTCCCCGAACCATCATGGAGGCTCCCATTCCTGAGAACTTCAAGCCACCTCACTTCGAGTCGTATACACGGGAGTCAAATCCCGCAGATCACATAGAGAGTTTCAAAACTCTCATAATGATCCACCATGCTTCAGACGCCTTCCTCTGCAAGATCTTCCCTGCCACGCTGAAGGGGTCTGTAAGAGAATGGTACTCTCGACTCGCCCCGGCCTCCATCTTCTCATTCGATCAGTTCGAAGGGCTCTTCCTTACTCATTTCGTGAGCAGTCGCCGAGCCGAGAAAACAAGTGTATCTCTGGTGACCCTCAACCAAGAGAAGGGTGAACGCCTAAAGAATTATGTTCGACGCTTCACCTCCGAAGCCCGGTCCATTCCCTCCCTCAACCAATCAGTAGCCTCTGCCGCATTCGAGCGCAACATCACTAATGCCAACCTCAGGGCGTCCCTTGCCAAGAAGCCGCCTCGAGACTTCTCAGAACTTTTACTTAGGGTGGAGAAGTACATACAGGCGGAAGAGGCTCTCAACCCCCTTGCTCTTCAGGAGACATCTTTCGGGAACAAACGGAAGAACACAAGCGAAGAGGGGTCCCAAAAATCTCAAAAGGACGGCAATGGCCAGCACCGCCCGACTCCTCGTTTTGAGAAGTTCACCCCCCTTATTGCTAATATATCAGAAGTTCTTATGGAGGTGGACAAGGAAGGGCTACTCCGTGCTCCCCCTAGAATGAATACACCTGGCAAGAAGAGGAACAAGGATAAGTGGTGCCGCTTTCACAGGGACCACGGCCATGACACGGATGATTGTCGGGCTCTCAAGGAGGAGATCGAAGAACTCATACAGTGGGGGCACCTGACCAAGTTCATCCAAAAAGAGGGGGCCGAGCTTCCCCCCCCCCCCCCCCCCCCCGAGGAGCCAACAAACGAACATAAAGGCCCGCCGAGCTTCAAGACTCGGCTCCTCCCAAGAGGTCTTCACCTCATCGTAGAAGTAGGATCTTGATTTTCAATAAGGCCGATGCTTGTAACTCGGCCAATAGCATGTAATAATAGCTTGTCCTATTGAAGCGGCCACTTAGTTTATCTCAATAAAACTTTACATTTTTTATTGAAAATTATTGCTCTTGCTTCTTCACTATCTCTTCGAGTCACATCTACGACTCGTTAAATAGTGAGTTCAGAGTCCAGCTTCTTCTACATGGCTGCTCCTGCAACTCACTAAGCTCTAACAACAAGTTCGGAGTCCAACACTTGGCTTGATTCCGCTTCAAATAACATGCTCTTCAGCAAGTTAGAAGTGGTTCGCCATTCGGAACTCCCACAACCGTTGATACTCTCTTAAACGACGAGTTCGGAGTCCAACACTTGGCTCGATTCCGCTTCAAATAACTTGCTCTTCAGCAAGTTAGAAGTGGTTCGCCATTCGGAACTACTCCCACAACCGTTGATACTCTCTTAAACGACGAGTTCGGAGTCCAACACTTGGCTCGATTCCGCTTCAAATAACATGCTCTTCAGCAAGTTAGAAGTGGTTCGCCATTCGAAACTGCTCCCACAACCGTTGATACTCTCTTAAACGATGAGTTCGGAGTCTAACACTTGGCTCGATTCTGCTTCAAATAACTTGCTCTTAAGCGAGTTAGAAGTGGTTTGCCATTCGGAACTGCTCCCACAACCGTTGATTCTCTCACTTAAACAGAGAGTTCAGAACTGAAGCTCTCCCCTAGAGTTCCTCCTCACACTCGTCTCCTAAATGGCTCTCTCCTAGAGCCGAGCTCTTCACTCCGCTCACCTCCAAGGCGGACCTCTTCTCAACGAGTTCGGAGCACGACTCTCTCCTAGAGTTCCTCCTCACACTCGTCTCACAAATGGCTCTCTCCCAGAACCGAGCTCTTCACTCCACTCGCCTCCAAGGCGGACCTCTTCTCAATGAGTTCGGAGCACAACCCTCTGCTAGAGTTCCTCCTCACAAATGGCTCTTTCCCAGAGCCGAGCTCTTCACTCTGCTCGCCGCCAAAGCGGACCTCTTCTCGAGGAGTTCGGAGCACGACACTCTCCTAGAGTTCCTCCTCACACTCGTCTCACAAATGACTCTCTCCTAGAGCCAAGCTATTCACTCCGCTCGCCTCCAAAGCGGACCTCTTCTCAATGAGTTCGGAGCACAACTCTCCCCAAGAGTCCCTCCTCAAACTCGCCTCCCAAAGGGCTCTCTCCTAAAGCCGAGCTCTTCACTCCGCTCGCCTCCAAAGCGGACCTCTTCTCAACGAGTTCGGAGCTCAAAACTCTCCCCTAGAGTTGCTCCTCAAACTCGTCTTCCAGATGGCTCTCTCCTAGAGCCGAGCTCTTCACTCCGCTCGCCTCCAAAGCGAGCCTCTTCTAAGCGAGTTCAGAGCTCAAAACTCTCCCATAGAGTTGCTCCTTGCACTCACTTCAAAGAATAGGTCTTCCCATGGCTCTTACGAGGATCTTCCTAACACATCTTCTCCGCCCCTAGGAGTGGAGCTCCTCTTCAAAAAATCCCCAAAACCAAAACACTCCTCAACTTCATCAAGACAAGGATGTTGCGGGGCTATTTTGACCATGAAGAAGGGTGAATCTTCATCCCACTCCTAAAGAGAAGTTGTAGATCTTCAAGTTAGCTTCGAAATGAGGGGTCACACGCCCCGATCGGACCTCCGTATCAATGAAAAAGCGGATCCGACACCAAGCTTCGGAGCTCTTCACCTCTCCCATATGCCGACCCCCTTCCTCGTCGAGCTCCGACCCCTCCACTACGCCGAGCTACTGAGCTACTATGGGCAGAGGGGGAATTACCGAGTCACCGAGCCGAGTGGACGAGGTACCGACCTCCACATATGGAGAAAAATGACGCCGAGCCAGTTTCACCGTCAGATTGTCTCAAAAAACGTGCTAGAGCATGATGAACGGTTCAGATCGCGCCACGTCTCCAAAAAACGACAAGATAACGTTTTCTCAAAATTTGAGCCTCTTGTCTCGTGATTCGCGCCACGATCGTGATCAACCATCCAGATGGAGCCACGTAGCATGGATCTGAAATCCGAGCTACCGATCTACCGAGCTGCAAAGTGGAGAAAAATGCTCCTCAAAATCCGTGCTCGGATGTGCCGAACAAGAAGTAGCAAGGAAGAGAGGAAAAAATAATAATAATAAAAAAAGAGCACGAGGGTCGGGTTCGGACCCGTTAGGGTCCCAAACCCGAACCCCACGTCACCCTCCTCTCCTTCTCCAATCTCCCGCCAAAACAAACCAGAGGAAAAGAAGAACCCAGCTTCAAGCTCTCCACTTCGCCAACTCGTCGAAGCCGTGCAACGATTTTCCACTCCAACCATGCCGAGCTCACCTTCACCCTCACTTTAATGCGTCGAGCTCCCCCTCGAGCGAAGCTCCGAACTCAACACTCATCTTCAACCTCCGAGCTAGAGCCCCACTTCGCCGAGCTCAAAGCCTCGCACCTCCAAGCTCGAGCTCCTCCCTCGCCAAGCCGTCGAGGAGCTCAAAGCTCCACCTCCACTGCCTCCGAGCTCGCCTCTTCACCTCGCCGAGCTCACATGAATAGCCGAAGCTCATCGTCGAAGCTCGGAGCTTCATCGAGCTCTGCCATAGCCTCGCCCTCGTCACCATACCGAGCTCGAACCCATCACCATGGCAATGACGAGCTCCTCACAATTGCCGAGCACTCCCTCCTCCTTCAGCGAGCTCATCTCCAAACTCCATCTCGTCAAGCTCACTGTTGAAGCGTCGACGAGCCCACAACCAAGCTCCGTCGACACCAAGATCCACCCTCACTTCAATGCGTCGAGCTCCCCTTCGAGCGAAGCTCCGAACCCAAATCTTCGCATCACCGAGCTCTTCGCCGAGCTCTACTTCATCCCACTGTCAAGCTCGACCTCTACTTCTCCCCAAGCACCAAGTGGCGGAACCCATCTTCTCCGTCGCCGAGCTCCAGTGGCCTCTCCTCCCTATAGCTCGAGCTCGCCATATTCCGATGCTCGAAGCTCCGAACTCCCCATCACAATCTGTTCGCTTTCAAAGAACTCCTTCGCCGAGCTCACCTCAAGCTCGCCTCCACGTCGCGAGCTTCACAACGAGGCGAAGAAGAAAAAAAAACAGAGCCGAAGAAGAAGAGAAAGACGGAGGAGAAGGAAGCAGAGGAGAAAGAAAGAAAGAAATAAAAATAAAAATAAAAAAACTAAAAAGATATATATGCCACGTGGCATTGTCACGTGGAGAACTCCAACACTTCGACAATAGCCGAGGTGCCGAGCCGAGTGGACGAGGTACCGACCTTGAAATTGAAGAAAAAACCCGCCGACCCATACAATCTGTCCGATCTTCTCAAAAATTGCACCACAACACGATCGACGAACAAAAACGTGCCACGTGTCCAGAACGTGATCTGCTTTGCGATGCGCGCACATCTGATTATGATCGACGCTCAGAAACGCGCCACGTGTTCAGAGCATGATCTGCTTTGCGATGCGCGCCATCTGATCACAATCGACGTCCAGAAATGCGCCATGTGTCCAGGTAATATTTAATTTATTTATTTATTTATTTATTCGTTTTAATTATTTAAAAAATCTGAAAAAATATTTAAAATCGAAAAAAATTAATTAAAAATTCTAAAAATAATTATTAATTCAGAAAAATTATTCTAAAATTCTGAAAAATATAATATTTAATTAGAATAATTAATTAATATTTTCGATAATTAATTATTTAATTCGAAAAATGAATAAAAAATTCAAAAAAAATGAGAAAAAACTCAGAAAAATCTGAAAAAATCACCAAAAATTCAGAAAATTCTGAGGATATTTTTGGGCATTTTACAAGTCTAGAATAACACCGTTACACCCCGAGCAAGATCCGAACTCCCTTAAGAACACCGATAAAACCCTGTACGCCATTAGAACAACAAAACTACTCCTCGAAGACTGTAAAACTTAGTCTCCAGGAGTGGGGGGCTCGTGATATGGCTAAAAATGGGATTAAATCGGGGCCGTTCAAACCGGACAAGAATCTTAAAGCTTAGGGGTAAAACGGTAATTTCACCTACAAACGGGTCTGAAATGGGAACTGGGTCTTTCTTCAGGACCCAATAACCCACAAACGGATCCACCTCAACTGGGTACGGGTCCCAACCCGAAATGAACCCGGTCCAGCAGGATAGAATTAGGAATTCTGATTAATACAAATCAACAGTCCTAATTCATATCTATCCTTTCACTGGAAATAGGGATTACATTCCTAATCTGATCATAGGGATTACATTCCTTATCTGATCACAGGGATTACATTCCTAATCTGATCCCTAAGGCGACTATAAATACCCCCCATCCACCACCATTAAGAGGTAATCAATACTTTTCCAGTTTTACGCTCTTTCATAATCATTCCTGATTACTGACTTGAGCGTTGGAGGGTGAGTCGCCGGAATCAACCCCGGTGTCTCGCACTTTTTGCAGGTGAACGGCGGGAGTCAATGGTCGAATTCCGGCAGAACAGTTTTCAGGTTTGCTATTCAAGTTTTCCAAGAATCCACAAATACTATCTGTTTGCCCCCACACCAGATTAGCGGTAACAGTTGTGTTAACCAGAACGTCAGTCCAGTCGACTGTCGTAGGGAGTCAGTCGACTGTTCATCAACAAATACGTTGAGTTAACAACACTTGAATAGTAAGAATGTCAAGCATCAAAGGCTGCATATTATAAATTTGATCACGAACTACTAAGTTTAATCAATAAGTTATCAGAGCAATGCAAAAGAAGATTTATTACATGGCTAAGGTTTCAATCTGCCCAAAATGAATTTAGTTGCACATAATCCAACTTTTATTGACTCGGTTTTGAATACATGACTCTAATGAATTTAACAAAGAACAAAGATTAAAGAGAGAAGAAGAAACACTGATTTGTGTGATGATCAGCTTGAAACCAATCAGCGTAAGTCGACTTGATCCCTTCTGAAGTCGACTTGTTCTCCTCTCCCTCAATGCCGAGTTGCAGTACTTGATCCCTCCTTTGCCCTTACGTTCCCTCGATCTCCTCTCTTGTTCGATGATGCCCTTGATCCTTCGATCGATCCTCTTTTTATAGCTTCCTTGTTTCCCCTCTACAGATCTCAAGCTCCAGATTTCAATCTCCTCAACTACTGGTTATGGATTGAGTCAAATCCTTTTCATTAACTACCAGATCAGATCTCTTGATTTTTGGGAAGTTGTTATCTGCAGTTAACCAATATTTGTTTCCTGGATTTTGACAGCTCACTTTGATGCGGATTTGGATGAGGGTGTATCTCAACTGATCTTATCTCTTATTCCCGTTAAATGCCAGTTCAGTCGACTGTTCCGCAAACTTTTGGAAACTCAAACTAGTCAGAGCAGTCGACTATTGACTATGAGTCAGTCGACTGTTCTGCGAAGCTTCGGAAACTCAACCCACTCTGTTCAGTTGACTGTTGTTAAGGAATCAGTCGACTGTACTCAGGAGCTTCTAACAAGTGCAAAATTAAGGTTCTTCATTCCAGTGTATCATCTTCAAGGTGATGGATTAGTCTTGAGTAAATCTTGAATCCGATTCATTTAGTTGCTTTTAGGTTGTCACTGTAACCCCTGTTTCCGATTATACGGATTCCCAGTTCCTTCCTTCTTCTCTATGTACTCTTGTATTTTAAATTCCATATAAATCCTTCCAATGAATTTGAATCCATTTTGAATATCCTATTGAAACCCAAATTATATTCAAACTTGAATCTTGTCCCACTTCTGTTTATTTATATATTTTGAAGCCTAAATTAATCCATACTATCATTTATTAATTATTATTGTATTTATATTCATTTGAAGCCCAAAGAGTAGCCCATCTCTTATTGGATTTTAGCCCAAACCCAAATCCATAAACCCATATACACATTCGCATACAATTTTCTCCACATTCTCCTCAACTGCACAATCCCCCACTCTCTCCAACTACCCACTACTCTAATTATTATTATATTAAACCCGCTCTCTCTCTCCCCCATTTCTATCTCTCTCCCTCTCTGTTTTGTTTCCCCAACAGAACGAAAACCCAAAAGAAAACCCACAACCCCACTTCGCCTCCCTCTTACTCCATTCTCAACGTCCCGAGCCTCCTCGTCGCCCCGCCCTCGCCTCAAGCCTCGTCGTCGAACCCCATCGACGTCTCAGTCAACGTCGCCCCCTCGTCTACACCCATCGAGCTTCACCTCGAGCTCGTTGGCTCAGCCGCCTGCCATTGCCGCCTGCCGCCTCATCTCCATCCTCGATTCCTCGCCACCTCTCCCCCGTTCACCTTGTCGAACCCCGTGCCGTCGTCTTCATCCTCCAAGCTGAACCCATCGCCCTATCCCATCGTCGAGCCGCTGTGAGATCCCCGCCATTGCCGCCATTGGCTCTGTCGTTATCCCCGTGCAACCACCCAGTCGAGCGCCTCGCCTTCGACAGCACCCAATGCCTCTCTCTCATCGCCACTGGCCCTCCGTCGAGCTCCCCTCGACGTCGCTGTCCATCTCCTCTGTTTCGAATCAAAAATAGAGCGTCGACACCGCATCACTTCCCGACCAGCGCCGTCGTCCGCCGCACGTGGCCACCGACTTAGTCGCCACCAGCCGTCCACGCCACACCGTGCTGTCGCCGAGGTTCGTGCCATTCTCTCTCTTCGATCGAAGGAAGAAGACGAATGGCGATTCGTTAGATTCACTGTCCCGTGTTCGGCCCCCCCTCGATCCGCTGCGTTGCTGTCCCGTGTTCGGAGGGATCCGCTGTGGAGGTAGCGAGCGATTGGTCGCTTCTTACTGATTGCTGTTCTGGGCCCTTGATCTGCTGTTTGGCTGTTCCCTGTTCGGGGGCAGATCCGCTACGTGGAAGTATTCCCATTGGCTGCCACTTGCTGTTCTGTGTTCGGCCACACCAAATCCCACTGCTGTTTTGCTGTTTTGCCTGATCCGGTGTGGGTGACAACTCTACTGTTTGCTGCTGTTGCTGTTTGGTATTTTAGCGCGTGTTTTTGCACGTGTTTCTTGGGATTGCTCCCCAGGATTCTGATCTCATTATTCTGGTGATTCTAATCTAACCATCTACAAAAGGCAAGTCCACTTGAACTCCGTTAATTATTCTAGTTCAAGATTTTTGATCTCTATGCAAGTAGTTCCATCTCAACTATTCTAATTTGCCTTATGTCCCTTCCGTTAGGAGTATCTAGGGTTTACACGAGCTAACCCGACGTACTCTTGATTTCTTTTATTATCCATTGACTCAAACCCAAGCCTCGACACATACTTGATATAAATAAAATGACTAGAAATTGCATACAAGAAAAATGAATGGTGATTGAATACATTGATCGATTGAGATATTGTGACTTGAATAATAACATGATAAATGGACGTGTACAGTGTAAAGAACATCCTAATTGCTGTACATTAATGTAATGCATTTCATGATACAATAACCTGTTGATTATCGACTTGAATGAACATATATGTGATGACCCTTTATAATTCCTGCTGCCTTGTCTGTCTTGTACTGAGGTTTCGATCCAGTTATAATAGGAATCAGTCAAAATGATATACAGATGAATTGTAGCCCTAAGTGTCTAGTTATTGATAACATCCTGAATTGTCGAATTCTGAATCGTAGCCTATGAGTTATCGCTATTTTAGTGTAACTGTGTTAGCAATTTTAGATTTACTACTTCATGTTTATTATTGTGCACTGCATCATGTTGCTGCATTCTATCATCCCCTTGACATTCTTATATACACTTACATGGACATGAATGACTTAACAATAAAATACTAAACAAGCTGGGGTTTATAAGGGTTGACCTAGTAGTGGATAGTCTCAGAAAATGTACTCGGTAAGGCCTATATTGATATCGTATTGGCATGGAAGGAGAAGTAATGATTGTGAATGATTGATTGAATAATTGGAAATTGATTGATTGAAAATGGTAAATGATTGTTATTGACACCGAGTACACGCTCTGTAGATCCCACCACGAAGTTTAAAACGAACACTGTTGTGCGTGCATCGAACCTGTAGTATGGAATGCAGTAGTACGTGCACTAGATAGGAGAAATGACACTCTAATGAACTAAAATTGACACGTGTATACTTGATTAAGACCATTGTTTATTAATACCATTGTTGTCTTTGCAATTTGATCTTGATTCATAATCTCCATGTACCTTATTCCCTTACACTCTGTTTTCACTACTTGTTGTCCGTACTTGCTCTAAGGACAAATTATTCTTTCTTTTTAGATGAACAAGTACAGGTGAGCCAGAGAAATTATCCGAAGGCATTGATGAGCAGTTCTTCTACAATTGGAGCATGAGCCTCTCGACTTATTTGGTAAGTCCTTGTATTCCAGATTTGGTTATTGAATTTCATTCTCGTTTATGTGATTATTATGTTTCTGCATGGTTGTGATTCATTTTTTTATATTGTTGAGTTAAGACTGGTACAGCTTATGGATGATATGAGTTGGCGTACTTATATCATTCGCTGGGCCTCAGTTACGTGTCTGTGTTTTCGTATTCCGGGAAGCGGGGCGTGACAGTCTCCTATGGAAAAGAGAAAAGAAGAATAAATTACCAAAAATAGAGAGTTTAATTGTCTAATTGCATTCAGATTATTGCTCCAAAATGTGGACATTAACAGATTTATCAAATACCCCAAAACTTAGCTTTTGCTTGTCCTCAAGTAAAAATGAAAATTGACACTACACACATCGCAAAAACACCCTGACCCTTCCAACATTTACCTCAGAGAACTTGCTACTTTTAGTATCAAGATTAGAACAAGCATTAAGATAGGCCTAAAAAAAAATTAGTTCAAATGTTAATCACTTATTCACAAGAATACTCAACTTGAACATCAATAAGTAGGGTGACCAATGCCTATGCAACAAAATCATGATTAAGGTCAGCAAGCTCAACTATATTTCAACTCCAAAATCTCACCCTGGCATACACTCCCAATAAAAAATAATAGCTCACATTAACATGGGTAGTTCAAATTAGATCTCTTGACAAATATTCATTACTTGGATGAAATGAAACCATATGCTTGATCTTTCTACTACATCTTCACTCCATTGATTTGCACAATACTTGGATCAAAAGGTCTTGTATAGGTTGTAATGGGGACATGGGTGGGGGTTAAACAATTGAAGGGAAAAAGGAATACAAAATTTCTAAGGAATTAGTTGAGCAACTTGTATTGTTTTAAGAGATTATATTTCTTCCCTTTTTTTTTAATTTATTTATTTATTATTATTATTATTATTATTATTTTACAATCATGAGGCCATATATCACAGGCCTGTACTTTATTTCTACCAACACCTCTCAACCACCCACAACTCAGCAATTTTCATTTGATGAACAACTTTTCATATTTCTTATGACAAATCCTCCAACTTTTCTTTCCATTTTTATATATAATTCAACCCCTCACCTTGACATACCACATCTCTTTTACAATTTTTGCTCTACTAACTCAATAGATATAGGTAAGGTAACCTATTTATCTAGGCATGGTTAAGGATGATGTGTCTTACAAAAAGAAAGCTTTTATAGGCTTCAAAGGGGCAACTAGTGAATAATTGATGTTGGATAAGCTATTTGTCTTTGGTGATAGATTCTTAGGTTCCTTAATCACTTCCAAGTTTTCATGCAAAATCCAAAATAAGTTTCGAAAAGTAACAAAAACAAGTTCTAGTTCATCTCAAGAATGTAGATTCATGTAGTCAACTGAGATCTTCAAGTGTATGACTCCAAAAAAAAAATATATGTTAGGCTCAAAACTCACAATTTGTGTATTTAAGTTTACTCATAGTTGAACTCGCTATTCTCTTTCAAAATTCGTCGAATTGACATGGCCAAAAGAATAAAAGTTTCAAGCATGATCCATATGATAAGTTATTAACATTTTTTAAAGATAAAGACCACAATTAATACTTGTTGTCCACTCTCTACCTATAGTAACTGAGCTCATGTTCTCATCATTGTTGTTAGAAAGGTTTTTTTTTTTGTTTTTTTTTTGTTTTTTGTTTTTTTCAATCTAAAAGACTCCAAATGTGAATAAATATCCCCAAACTTAGATGGGACATTGTCCTCAATGTTTGAAACAAAAACTTAAAATAGGCATGTGTCACCATCCAGTTTAAAGGAGAGAAAATAAATAAAGAAATGAATACAGAGAAATGAATAAAAAGAAAAGTGTAAGAACTTCCCTGACAATTGGGTTGCCTCCCAATAAGCGCTGCGTTTCTTGTCTTCAGCTAGACTTGACGAGTTTATGCAATGTATTGAGCTGTTCTTGTCCTCTAGGGTTTGGTATAGTTTGTGATGGGAGTTCTCCTGCCTTCCTTTCACTTAACTCCTTAGCGATTTGACCAATTTGGGTCTCCAATTTTTGAATGGCCTGCCCCTGTTGGTTACTTGTTTGATGTTGCTGTTGGAGCAATTGAAGAACGGTGGATTCGAAATACAACTTCTTCTGTTCTTGAACTGGCCGATCCAACCCATTCCTGATCTGGAAGTTCCGCGCATGCCCTTGTGCGATTTGAGTCCCTTGATTGTTTTGATTATTGTTCCATGAGAAATTTGGATGGTTTCTCCACCCCGGGTTGTACGTGTTTGAGAAGGGGTTGTTCTTGAGTGGATACACTCCCTGTCCTACGTAGTTTGCGTGCTCCTGATATGTGAAAGAAGACATGGGACATGTATCAGTTGTATGATCAGAGTGAGAACAAATTGCACAAATTTCTTTTGCTTGGTATTTTACGCCACCTAGTGTCGAAACTGCATTAACAAGCATATCAATTTTTTTGTTCATGGTTACCATTTCTAATTGCATGTTATTACTAGTAGAAATTTCATAAACTCCCTGTTTTTTCGAAAAAACCCCTTCCCCTTGTTGAGAATTGTTGTGAGTTCTCACTGAGTTCTTCGAATAGCTCGATGGCCTCCTCACCACTCTTCCTCATCAAGATTCCATTGCAACCTGAATCTACAATTGCTTTGTTAGTGTCATTTAAACCCTCATAGAATGCTTGTACCTGATCATCCTTAGGCATGTTGTGCATAGGACACTTAAGAAGTTTGTTCTTAAAGTCCTTCCATGCCTCGAAGAACAAATCGCCATCTTTTTGTTGGAAGAGTCGAATTTCTCTTTTTAGTTGTTTGGTTTTCTGAGCTGGGAAAAATTCCTTCAAGAATTTTGTTGTCAATTGCTCCCATGATTGAATTGATCCTGGTTCCAAAGAATTATACCACAATTTAGCATTAAGTTTTAATGAAAATGGAAACAAAATTAACCTGATTTGTTCAGGGTTAAGCCCTCAGACGCTTTGCGTTCTGCAAAGATGAAAGAAATCTTGCAAGTGGAGATGAGGATCCTCGTCTAGTTTGCCACTAAAGTGGGGAACCATGCTGAGTAATTGAGGTGATAGGTGCATATTCCCTATGACATTAGGTTGATAAGCTATGCAAGAAGGTTGCTCAATATTCTTCGGAGTGAATTTGTCCTGCATTGGTACTCGATTTGGTACTTCCTCACCCATTGTTGCTTTTGGAATGGATCGCTGTAGAGTCGACTGGCTCCTTCCTGGCAGTCGACTTAACTGACTTAATCTGTGCAGAGTGTGCTCTATCTCTTGGTCAATAGGTAGTAGCTTGGGATGAAGTGATCGTCTCCCATGCATATGCCAAAGTCATGTAGCCTCGAATTGGACTGTACCTAAAAGAAAATATTCATTGTTTTCAGTATATATGTAATCAAAAGAATTTTTTTTATTGTTATTGATTTGCGAGTTAAAATACTAAACAATCCCCGGCAGCGGCGCCAAAAACTTATTGACAGCTCAGTTATCTAAATGAATAGATAATCTAAACACAAATTATAAAACCTCGCAAGTGTACGAATCGTTTTCAGAAGCGTAGTGAAAAGCAAGGGTCGATCCCACAGAGATTGTAGTAATTAACTTACTAATCAATAATCAGAAAGCTTTTATTAAGTTTCATTTCTAAATGTATGCCTGAAAGGAAATGAGATTTGAGTCACAAAAATATCTATTGAATTAGTTGGGCTCGATTTCCACCCATAGCCAAGAATGTTCGATCAACTTCTACTCTACTCTGATCACTCATGTTTGTTCATTTAAGAGCATGGTATCTACTTCTTAAATTAAAGATTTTCCTAGGCTAAGAAATTAGGCATGATATCTACTCTAATTCCTTTCTCTCCTTAAGTGTTTTAGCATGATATCTACTAAGTTGCACTTGAAGAAAGCACAGATACTGTGGGAATTAACAAACACTCAAAGCTCTATGAAATTGGTATCAAATCTAGATCCTCCAAGTTGATTAAACCCTAGAACCCAAATGAGTTCTTGTGTTACTTCTCATGAGCACTAGATTCGATCATCTAAATCTACTCATGTAACAAATTCAATTTTATAATAAGAAAACTTGATAACTCAACTTTGGTTGTGTTAACCAGAACGTCAGTCTAGTCGACTGTCGTAGGGAGTCAGTCGACTGTTCATCAACAAATACGTTGAGTTAACAATACTTGAATAGTAAGAATGCCAAGCATCAAAGACTGCATATTATAAATTTGATCACGAACTACCAAGTTTAATCAATAAGTGATCGGAGTAATGCAAAAGAAGATTTATTACATGGCTAAGGTTTCAATCTGCCCAAAATGAATTTAGTTGCACATAATCCAACTTTTATTGACTAACAGTTTTGAATACATGACTCGAATGAATTTAACAAAGAACAAAGATTAAAGAGAGAAGAAGAAACACTGATTTGTGTGATGATCAGCTTGAAACCAATCAGCCTAAGTCGACTTGATCCCTTCTGAAGTCGACTTGTTCTCCTCTCCCTCAATGCCGAGTTGCAGTACTTGATCCCTCCTTTGCCCTCACGTTCCCTCGGTCTCCTCTCTTGTTCGATGATGCCCTTGATCCTTCGATCGATCCTCTTTTTATAGCTTCCTTTTTTCCCTACTGCAAATCTCAAGCTCCAGATTTCAATCCCCTCAACTACTGGTTATGGATTGAGTCAAATCCTTTTCATTAACTACCAGATCAGATCTCTAGATTTTTGGGAAGTTGTTATCTGCAGTTAACCAATATTTGTTTCCTAGATTTTGACAGCTCACTTTGATGCGGATTTGGATGAGGATGTATCTCAACTGATCTTTTCTCTTATTCTCGTTAAATGCCAGTTCAGTCGATTGGCATTAGAATCAGTCGACTGTTCCGCGAACTTTTGGAAACTCAAACCAGTCAGAGCAGTCGACTGTTGACTATGAGTCAGTCGACTGTTCTGCGAAGCTTCGGAAACTCAACCCACTCTGTTCAGTCGACTGTTGTTAAGGAATCAGTCGACTGTACTCAGGAGCTTCTAACAAATGCAAAAATAAGGTTCTTCATTCCAGTGTATCATCTTCACGGTGATGGATTAGTCTTGATTAAATCTTGAATCCGCTTCATTTAGTTGCTTTTAGGCTGTTTCCTATGGAAAAGAGAAAAGAAGAATAAATTACCAAAGATAGAGAGTTTAATTGTCTAATTGCATTCAAATTACTGCTCCAAAATATGGACATTAACAGATTTATCAGAGGACCTTACTCACATAATAGATGGGCCTCTGCATTCTACCCTCTTCTCTTACAAGGACCGCGCTGAGGGTCTACTCCGAAACGGCGAGATATAGGTGGAGGACCTTCCCAGGCGCTGGCTTAGGGATGGCATTCGGGCCATTCGGGCCGGGCCGGACCGGGTTTGACTGGGTTTTGACCGGTCCCGGGCTTACCCGGGCCAGTCCGGGCTCAAGGTAAGAAACCTTGGCCCGGACCTGGCCCCTAGCCCCTCATGTAGGGTCCGGGCCGGGCCGGGCCAGGCCTGGCCCGTGTATAAAGGTTTTTTTTAGCAATGTTAAAGAACAAGTATATGGATTTGTAATTGTATAACAATTGCAAAGAATAAAATTTCATAAATAATTGAAGTACATGAATAAATAAAGTACATGATTAAATAAATTTGAACTTCTTGAATAAAATTAAGTACATGAATAAAATTCATACAAATTTGTCTATTTAGCTCAAATCATCAAATTACAAACCAAGAGAATTACTTGAATTTAAAGATCGAGATGGCCTCTACTTAGATTGAAGAGAAGGCATTGGACTATTGTCGTGCACTTCAACTTAACCTAAATATAGAATCTCATTACTCTAAATTTTCCAATTAATTACAATTAATTGAACAACATTTTAATGTAAATTAACTAAATGTGATCGTTCATTCATCGCTACTTGTTGATCCACCTCTAGCTTGTGCTTCAAGTAAGTCTTGGGTCCTCTCTTCCGCTTTCATCCAATCTTCGGCGCATACTAGCATCTCCAAATTTTTGGCTGTCAATCGGTTCCTGCTCGGGCTCATTATCCTGTCACCAAGAGAAAAAGCACTTTCCGATGCAACAGTTGACACCGGTGTTGTTAGCAGATCTTTAGCCATACGAGAAAGAATATTAAAAATTGCTTTACTAGTCTTTCAAAATTGTAACACATCTTCTACATCTTCAACTGCACTTTTTGCATTATACCAATTCAACTCATTAGGTGAATTGGTTTTTGTCTTTTTCGATTTAATAAGATTTAAAACACCAATACTAGCTTGACTCTTTCCTTTTGCTAATATGGAGGAAGAAGAAGAAGAAGAAGATTGAACATTTTGTGTTTGTGTTTGAATAGTGTTAGTTGAATAAATCCTATCATAAGAATCATATAACCTAGTCAAAACATTCTCAAATTTACGAGTAAAAGCAACATGATCAAAATGTAGTATTGCATCGTGTGAGGCATAAGTGTAGAAAATTTCAATTAAATTTTTTGTACCTTCTAATTTAATCATAGGATTCATTACACTAGCTACACAATATAACATAGGAATTGGATGAAAATATTTCGAAAACTTAACATATGCCGCATTAACCATATCTCCAATAAAAGGTTCATTTTGCAAATCTTTAATTGTTGTCATCATAGTCACAATTTCAAGTAAAATACCACTAGATGTAGATGTATATGTTTTCGAAAATTGCAAAGTTGCATCGTTAAAAGGTTGTAAAAATTTATATAAACTATCGGCAAAAAACCAAAAATCATCATCTAACATACAATTTTGCATACCTATTGCGACACAAAAATCTCTAAGATTAAAACGATAATGAAGAACAACACCTAATAATTCAAAGGTAGAATTCCAACGATGTCGTACATCTTTAGGAAAATGTCTACATACAATGCCCCTAAGTTTACACCAATCATGAAAAGCTTGATAAATTGGACCACTCAATGTAATATAATGAACACAATCTCTCATAGCTTCTAGTTTATCATTTCCATATTTTAGTGCATCTTGCACACAAAGATTTAAAATGTGACAAGCACACCTAACATGAAAAATTTCGGGTTCCACAGGATCTAAAGTAATTTTTAAACTCTCAATTGCCTTAGTGTTATTGGATGCATTATCAAAACCAATAGCAAACACTTTATCATGAATAAAAAAATTATTGCATGCTTCCATAATGTGTGTGGCTATAATTTCACCCTTATGTGGGTACCTAACATATCCTAAAGAAATTATTCTCTTTTGAAGTAACCAATCCGAATCTATCCAATGACATGTTACACACATTATTGGAACCCCGTTTACTCCTACCCACCCATCCGATGTCAATGAAACTCTAGTGTTTAGTGATTTTAGTGTTGCTATCAAAAAATCCTTACTATCATTGTAAACTAATTTACAATCACCCTTAACAACATTCCTAGCAATTTTTTTAAAATGGGGGTTGAAGGTGGTTTGTACAAAATCCTCTACATATTTTTGTTCACCAAACGAATATGGCCATTCACCCCTAATTACTAATTTAGCGATTCCCTTACGAACGTGATCGTGATCATATGTATGACTATCTACTTGACCGGTTTTAGGATGTATTTTTTGTTGTGTGAGATTATCTTTCGAAAATTGTGGTTGACATTTATTTAAGTGACGTTGAAGTGTACCCGTGCCCGATCCTACTTTAAACTTATATGGGGTTTGGCACTTCTTACATATTTTAAGTCCTACACTCTTATCATTTTGTGAAAGGACAAAATTGAAAAAATTGTGTACTTCCGAAGTAGTCCCTCTCGTTTTCCTTGAGTTTAGAGAAGGACCTTGTTCCGATGGTTGTGGTTCTACATGATCTTCTATTTCTATAGGATTTGAGTGTGTTTCATTCAAATCGGAAAAACTATCATAATTAATAAATGTTTCTTCACTATCTATATATTGGTTAGGAATGGAAGGAATGTGATGACTAGTAGATTCTTGACTACTATGCCTACCACCACCGCGTGATCGATTAGAGGCCATTTAATTATGAAAAAATAAAAATGAAGTAGTGAGTGAGTAGTGTATGTTTTTTTACCACTTTACCAAAATTAAAAATAAAATCTAAAAAAAATGAGAGAAAGAAGATCAAGAAAACACAAATTATATGAGAATAATGAAGTAGTATGCTATGTTAATTCTACAAATTAAAATTATACTAAAATAATGTAAGAAAGTAGAGACTTGAGTTGTTGTTGTTGAATGTTGATGAGTTGATCACTTTGATTGTTGTTGATTTCCTTCCTTCAAAATGTACAAAATTTAATCTTGATCACTTGAAAGAATTTTGTTCACCAAATTGTGGTAGTTGATTACTTGATTGGAGAAAGAAATAGTAGAGAGAAAGAGATAGTTGAGTGAATTGGTGAAGAGAAATGAAAGGAATGGTATTGTATTTATAGAAAATGCAATTTTTTTGATTTCCTAAAGTACCCCCCAAAACTAGCCGTTATAAATCCGTTGGGGGGTAGTTTCGTAATTTAAATTTTTTTTAATATTTTTCTGGGAAAAAAAAGGTCAGCCAACGGTCGGCCCGGCCTGGCCCGAGCCCGGGCGGGCCGGTTCAACCGGTCCCGGGCCTCGAGCGGGCCGGGCTAGACCGGGCTTTCCTTGCCAAAAAGGGGACCGAACCTTAACCGGTTGGGTGGGGGCCGGTTCAGGGGCCAGCCCGGGTTGGAGGGGGGCCGGGCCGGGTCGTTCCCGGGCCAGCCCAGCCATGATGCCATCCCTACGCTGGCTTGCTCAAGAGCGGGCAGTTAGCTAAGTATGCCTTGAGCTGGTCGAAGGACTCTTATTGCTGTTGCCCCCATTCGAAGCCTTTAGCCCCCCTGAGGGTCTTGAAGAAAGGGAGGTACTTCTCCCTGGACTTAGAGAGGAATCGCCCAATCGCCGCGAGGTGCCCAGTGAGCCTCTGTAAATCTTTAACACTGGAGGGGAGAGCCATTTTGAGAATGGTCTGGATCTTCCCGGGGCTGGCCTCTATGCCCCTCTGGCTGACCATGAACCCCAAGAACTTGCTGGATGAGACTCCGAATGCACATTTGTTCGGATTCAGCCTCATATTGTGCCTCCTGAGCACCCTGAAGGCTTCTTGGAGGTCGAGAACATGCTCCTGCCCTCGGGTGCTCTTGACCAACATGTCGTCTACATAGACTTTCTTGTTTCGGCCAATCTGGTCTCAGAAGACCCTGTTCACGAGGCGCTGATAAGTAGCTCCCGCGTTTTTCAAGCCGAACGGCATAACCCGATAGCAATACAGGCCCTGATCCATCACGAACGAGGTCTTTGGGATGTCGGGAGAAAACATCCGACTTTGGTTGTACCCCGAGAAAGCATCCATGAAACTAAGGAGCTCGTGCCCGGAGGTCGCATTGATTAGGGTGTCGATGCTTGGAAGGAGAAAAGGGTCCTTCGGGCACGCCTTATTGAGATCGGTGAAGTCAATGCATATCCTCCAGCTCCCATTGACTTTCTTGACCATCACCACATTGGATAGCCACTCGGGATAGTTCACCTCCTGGATGAATCGGGCATTGAAGAGCTTTTAGACTTCTTCTTTGCTCGCCTGTTGACGCTAGGGAGCGAACTTGCGTTTCTTCTACTGAACGAGCTTGACACCCGGGACAACGCTGAGATGGTGCATTAGGAGCTCCTCGGAGATCCTAGGCATATCGACCGCGGTCCAGGCAAAGAGATCGCGGTTCTCCCTTATGCATTGGGAGATGTCTTTTTTGATTTTGGGGGGGGGGGGGGGGGGGGGGAAGTGCCTTGCTAACCCGGAACATCTTGGTGGGTTCTTCCTCTGAGAAGGCCACTTCTTCTAGTTCGTCCAATGGTTCGGAGATGGTCTGGCTACTCTCTGGTGGGAGCTCAAGGGCTTCTAGGGAGAGGACCGGGCCTTCCATTGAGGTTATATAGCACCTGCGAGCCACCTCCTGACTCCCTCTCACTTCCCCCACCCTTACGGGAGTGGGGAACTTCATCTTCATGTGATAAGCCGAAGGGATGGCTTGGAGTGCTGTGAGGCCTGGTCAACCCAGGATCACGTTGTAGGCGGCTTTCACATCCACCACCATGAAGTCCATTGGCTCTGTACAGGTGATCAGAGTTTTTCCAATGGTGACGTCGAGATTTATAACTCCCTCAATCGTCACCGGCACCCCGGTGAACCAATGAAGGGTGTAGCTAGCTGGCTTGAGCCAGTCCCTTGATAGCTGGAGGCCTTTGAACACTTTCAAGAAGAGGATGTTGACCGAACTTCCATTGTCCACCAGCACCTGGCCAACGTCGAAATTGGCCATTTTGAGGTTAATGACGAGGGCATCGCAGTGGGGCGTGCGGACCTCCTTCAAGTTCCTATCGGAGAACATCACAAGGACTCCTAGGCCCTTGGGGGAGGATGGGTCTGCACAGAGTTGACTTCCCTAACGAAGGCTTTTCGAGAGGAGTTAGAATCTCCCCCCATTGGGCCTCTATGTATAAGGTGCAAGATGGCCTTTGCTTCGGCCTCCGGGGTCTCTACACGCTGCTCTGCTCGCCTGTTAGCCCCCCTAGGTGGTGGAGGCGGATCAGCTCTGTCCCTCCTTACAAATCGAGCGAGCGGCCCCCTCTGGATGAGAGCCTCGATCTCATCCTTCAGGGCTCGACAATCATCAGTGTCGTGCCCATGGTCCCGGTGGAAGCGGCACCACTTGTCCCGGTTTCTCTCTTCCCGGGGGTGTTCATATTCGGAGGTGGCGGCAGGAGACCTTCATTACCAATCTCCATCAGGATAGCGGAGACACTCACATTGAGTGGAGTGAACTTTTCGAAGCGGGGGAGAGGGCGCTGCTGACCTCCGTTATCCTTTTGGAGCTTCTTAGCTCCTTCTTCCAATGCAGTCTTCCGTTTTTTTCCTAGAAGACAACCCCTCCAGAATGGGGCGATTGAGAGGCTCTTCAGCTCGGATGTACTTCTCGCTTCTAAGGAGTAGCTCGGAGAAGTTCCGAGGTGGCTTCCTAGCCAAGGAAGCCCTGAGGTTAGGGTTGATGACATTGGATTGGAAGGCAGCCGAAGCTACCGAATGATCCAGAGAGGTGATGGACCTGGCTTCTGCGGTGAACTGCTTGACATAGTCCCTCAGCCGTTCGCCTTTCTTTTGGCTGAAGAAGAGTAGTGAGGTGCTCGTCTTCTCGGAGCGGCGACTGCTCACGAAATGCATTAGGAAGAGGCCTTCGAATTGGTCGAAGGAGAAGATAGATGCCGGTGCAAGTCGAGAATACCACTCCCTAGCTGGTCCCTGTAGCCGGGAAGGTCTTGTAGAGAAGGGCATCGGATGCATGATGGATCATCATGAGAGTTTTGAAACTCTCGATGTGATCTGCGAGGTCTGACTCTCCCGTGTAAGTCTCGAAGTGTAGAGGCTTGAAGTTGTCTGGGATAGGGGCCTCCATGATGGTGTGGGAGAATGGGGGCCTGCTCGGGCGGAGGTTCCTCACCCGTTGCTCCTTGTCTCTGTCCAACTGGTCAAGGTGCCTCTCCATCTCGTGGAGACGGTGGTTGACCGAGTCCTCCCTTCGGTCGTTCCTTGCTGAGCCCCGAGACTCATCCTCACATAGAGGAGGGCTGGGGCTGCGGCAGCAATGGCTCTGAGTTGGTGGTGGACTGATAGAATGACGGGGGTGACTCGAAGTGGGCTGCGGACTTTGGGAGCGGCGGCGGTGATGAGGAGAAGGGCGGCATGGCTCGAAGCTAACCTAGGACTTAGGGAAAGGCAGTGATGGCTCGGAGCCAGCCAAGGACTGCGGGAGCGGCGATGATGGCGAGGAGCTGGCTGAGGGCTGGGAGCCTGATGACCATTGTTGGGGGCGGCGTTGAGCGCCCGAAGGACCGCCTCCTGAAATTGTTGAAATTCTGCCCTCGTGACGGGGGCCTCCTGCTCGAGATGGACTCGAGCTCCAGGACGGCTAGCCGGGGAGCATCTTCGTCTTGGGTGATGCTGGGGTGACTCTCTCCGCCTCCAAGGAGAGTTGGACCCCCTGCAATCTGCTCGGCAGGGAGACCGGTCCCACTGGTGCTCTCGGTGAGGGTTCGCTTCGTGGATCCGCCTCTCCTCCAAACGGACCCAAAGGTTGGGCTCGGGCTCTCTCTGTCGGTTGTTGAGCACATCCCGCAGATCCTTTGGCATTGGAGGGCTATGGGAGGCCATGAAATCTGTGGAGGCGTTGTGGATAGAGACCCGAACTTGGTGTAGTACCCCGTATTTTTAAATACTATTTTTGAGATTAGAAAATGAATTAAAATGATTTTTGGAGATTTAGTAAATATTTTTCTGAAGATTTATCTTTTTACACGTGTAAAATACGTGCAAATATTTCTTGAGAAGTTCAAAAGTCAAAATTATTTTGTGAAAAATCATTATTTATTATTTGAGATTATTTGTGATTTTTCTGTATTTTTCTGATATTTATTGGACTGATTTGCAAATAATTCAAAACGAGGGACTTTTGTGCAAAATTACCAATTGGAGTGAAAACTCCAGATTTTTGGATTTTTGGACTGGGTATGATGCCTAGTCAACTCAGGGTTAAAAAGTTTACTTTTTGTTTTGATGAATTTGAATGATTTTACAAGTTTTGATAAAAGGGGATCTTTTTGCAAAATTATCATTTTGAGAGGTAAAAGTGCAAACTTACTTTTCTGGACTTTTCAAATAGTGCAGGCTGGAGATAAAGTATTTATTTTGTTTTTAAATCCCAATTTAATTAGTTTTATCAAGTTTCCAAGTATAGGGATCTATTTATGTAAAGATATATTTTAAAAGGATTATTTTGCAAATGTGTTCAAAACCCTAATTCTCCTAATTCCGGCCTATTTAAAAGTTGGAGTGCAGTTGTCTTTCGCTGCACAACACAAAGATTCATTGTTTTATTTTTCTTGGAGATTTAAAGAGAAGATCTTGGATTTCGCAAAAGAGGGACTTTTCTTATTCTTCATTAATTCGATTGGATTTCGTCATTTAGGTGAGTGACTTGTTTTATTTTATTTTCTTTTGTGCATGTTGTAAGTTGTTTTGTTTTGTTCTTGGAATGTTGTATGCGGTATTTTACCTACTAGAAAGCATGTTAGGGGTTGAGTATAATGGATTGGATGGATGGATAAGTTAAAATTGGATCTTTTGAGAAGAACCCTAGTTGTTTGTGAATAAAGTTGCATGCGGATTATTTTAGATTGTTGGAGAACTTAATACAAATTGTGAGTAGGTTATTCCTTTTGGGTTATTACTGATTTGATTGAGTATGGTGAAAGTTATGCATTAATTGATTAAAGATGAATTTTTGGGACTATTGGTGAGTTGGATGAAAGCAACTTGGCCATGTTAATGATAAATTTTGTTTATGAGTCAACTATTGAGAATAGTTGAGATTGAGGAATTTTGGGAAGGAGTAATGGATTAAAAGACCATGTCTCGAGAATTTGAGTTGTGATGTCTAGATTGGGTTTGATACATTTTGACTAAATTTGAGAATTTGTGATTTTGTGAAAGATTTTACTTGAATTTGGATTTACTCAAATACTATGTTTTAAATCTGAATATTTTGTTATTTTAGTTTATGGATTAAGAAGTTCTTTTGGTGCACAAGTATGCACGAACGTTTTTCATAAATATCGTATTGTTGTTGTTTAAGAAGAAATTGAGTTTAATGCGTTTTCGAAGGATTTGACCATATCTAAAGTTATTTTGGCACTGATAAGGTTTGAAATATAAAACAAAGTTATTTTGATATATGATTGATTCTTAAAAACTCTAATTTTGATATATGTACACGTTCCTATTTTTATTTTGAAGAAGTTCATCAAAAAGCTATTTTATCAATTCAAGTGGTTTTTGATTGGTTTTTATGGATCTTTGTATATCCTATAAGTTGTATTTGATCATATCAGAAATATACTTTTTATAGATTTCGTTTTTGTAAAGTAAATCTTCGTATCGGTTGAAATATGCACAACCCAAACTACAGGTTGTAGGTGTGACAGTCGACTGGTATGTTTCGATAGTCGACCGTTGCTACCTGGCTGCTGTGTTTTTCTCATTTTCTTGAAAATTTCGTGCAGAACAGTCGACTGACCCATTTCTCCAGTCGACTGCCTCTGCTCTGTTTTGATGTTTTCCCGAAGATTTAGATTTTCACTCTGGACAGTCGACTGGTGACTTTTACAGTTGACCGTCAATACTTAGAATTATTTTTCTTAAAAATGTTGGATTTTCGCTCTGGACAGTCGACTGATGACTCTTTACAGTCGACTGTTACTGCTATTTTGTTGAGTAATTCTAATGTTCTTTAAACGATTGATTCTTTAAATGTTTTCGGATCTATAACTTAGTATTCTAAATGTTATTCTTTCTACAGAACATATGTTTTCAAGATATTTTATTGTTGGGTTGGATTCTGGAATTTCATAAAGATTTGGGTTTTTGTTAATTGGAGAAGTTTCTCCATATGATCGTTTTGACGATGGATTTGTGAATTTTGGTCTTGATGGTATCTCTAGGAGTTGAGTGGGAGTCCTGTGAACCGGCAGTTGAGATTTGTTGAGTTAGACTTGGGGGTCTTGGTTTGGTTGTTGTTGAGTATTTAAGTCCGGCAGGATACACTAACTCTAGAGATGGAGATTTTGTGGTTTAATAATAATCAACTTAAGGACAGACACTAGGGGGGATGTGATGGAACTTGGAAAACGTAAGTATAGGCTAATGGTTTGTTTAGTCCAACGGATGCGTTCCAGGACTGTTTGTTGTTCTGTCCTGAGAGGATATTTGTATGTTCGTGTGTCGAGGGTCTGCAGGCCTATTCACGGAGCATGCAGGGTGCATTCGCATGTTGAGGGTCGGCAGTCCTATTCACGGAATGTACCTGGTATATCTGCATGTTGAGGGCCTTGCAAGCTTATTCATGGGGTACACAGTTTGGGAGATGATTCTCCGGTTATTTTTGAGCTATCTTACATGATGCTTGCGCGTCGAGAGCTGTGGTGCCTATTTGCGGAGTATTCTGGATCTTGTTTCCCATCACCGTAGTAGGACTAGTTGCATAACAAGGGGTTATCCTTATAAAGTGGAGATCGTTAAGGGCTTGAACCGGACCTATATACTATGGAATGCATAGAATCCGACAAGTATGCATTAGAGATCAGAACAGAGTAGAAATAGAGTACAAGAGTTGCTCTTAAGTTGTAAGGTATGCATACCCTATTTAAGGAACTAATTGTCCTCTTTCTGTGCAAGGCTTTAATAGCAAACACTCAGTAGCACACCATGCAGCCAAAGTGATCCTCAAGCCAGATGAAACAGTGAGAGCTCATTGTTAGAATTAGGGATAGAAAAATATTCTTTTATTATTTTATTAAACTGAGTACAATACGTCTCCTATATATAGGAGAGAAGAGAATACTAAACCAATACATTATTCAATGTGGGACTAAACTAAACTATCATCTAACACCTCCTCTCAAACTCAAGTTGGTTCAAGCAACAAGAGTTTGGAATACTGACGATGTTGATATGGAAGAAACGGCAAACTGTGATGCAGAAACGGCGCTTGATGTTGCATGTGATGGAAACTGAGAAGTAGACTGATGGGATCTCACCCCTGACTTGAGACATAGTCGATGTTGGGATCTCACTCCTGAACTGAGAAATAAATTGATGGAATCTCACCCCTGACTTGAGACATAGTCGATGCTGGGATCTCACCCCTGAACTGAGAAATAAACTAATGGGATCTCACATCTGAACTGAGAAATAGACTAATAAGATCTCACACCTGATTTGAGACATAGTTGATGATGGGATATCATCCCTGAACTGAGAACTGGATGCTGATAACACCCCCTCTCAAACTTACGATCGATCAACCCGGAGTGAGTTGACGATCACAATCGATCAACCGGAGTGAGTTGACGATCTGGATGTAGAAGCATAAGAACCTGTAAGATTTTTTATTTTATTTTAAGGAAACTGGGTCAAAGTAGTACCACATCAAGATCCCCTCTTGGATCCAAACACGAAATACCGGAAAACTGCCCAATCGAAAAACGGATCTGAAACAAGAAGGCGATGGAAGTGATCTGATTCTATCCCCGAACACGGAACATCAAAAGATCCACCAATAGAAAAATTGGATCTCAATAGATCCTATCGAAACAGAGAGCAGGGAAGTGGAGAAGACTGTTGCTGCGGAAGCAGCGGGTGCCGGTGGAGGCAGCGGCGAGGAACCGAAGACGACGCGGAGGTAGAAGAAGAAGCCACCGGCAGAGGGCAGCAAGGGCAGAAACGGCAGCGAAGCGGAGCTGGTTGGTGTTGACGCATCGGCTGGACGGTGGCATTGACTGCCGTCGTCGATTGGGAAGAGCGAGGTATCGGTGGTGCTATCGTCGAACGGGGAAGGAGGAGCAGCGGGAGGTTCGATGGGTCTGGGCTGAGGTCGGCGGAAAAGGGCGTCGGGGGTTGACGACTGGGCTGATAGGTGGTCGACGAAGGTTGGTCGGAGGGCGGAGCGACGGGGTGTGCTGGTGTTGGGCGAGGGTGGCAATCAACGGGTGTGCTAGGAGAGGGGGTCGCCAGAGATGGCGCCAGAGTAGAAGCTCGGGAAATTTTGGGCGGGATTTCTGAGGCCGGGGAGAGAGAAAACGGGATGAGAGAGAATGACGATTGAGATTTTTGGATCTTGTTGTTTGATGACGGCTAGGGTATTGGAGATTTAGGGTTTTGGGGTGATTAGGGTTTTGATATTTGATCGGGAGCGGAAGAGAGATGTTGGGAGGTGGAGTGATTCCGAAGAAGACGAAAATCACTCCACCTCAATAACGAGGATCAAATTAGTATAGACCTTATTGGATGATAGGCTCTGATACCATGTTAGAATTAGGGATAGGAAAATATTCTTTTATTATTTTATTAAACTGATTAGGGATAGGAAAATATTCTTTTATTATTTTATTAAACTGAGTACAATACGTCTCCTATATATAGGAGAGAAGAGAATAATACTAAACCAATACATTATTCAATGTGGGACTAAACTAAACTATCATCTAACACTCATGAATGTGAGGACTCCGGTTCATACTTGTAGAGTTGAGAGAAAATGTGATCGAGGAATCTAGTACATGCAGCATATCAGCATATGCTTTCCCTCTTCAGAGTTCAGATAGTTTCTACCACAGGTTCACCTGGTCTTATAATCCTATGAAGAATAAGTTAATCTCAGATTCTCAGGTACGCCGATAAAAGGATGAAACATAAGAACTATAAACTAAATCTCGATAACTGTGGCTGAGATTTTCAGATATAATAAGGTATTTGTAAGGAACAGACTGCCTGAAACAGGTAGAACACAAGGTGTATGAGCATTTCGCTCTTTCTTTCTTGCTTATTCTGATATTGCAGATGCAATGCAAAAAATGTGATATTTGACATATCAGTTCAGGCAATAATTCTAGGTTTTCTGTGGACCTGTTAAATTTATAGCATAAAACTCAGACTCTTGTTTAGTGACGAACATGTAAGATCAGAAAGAAGAAATAGAGAACAAGAGATGGTCTAAATGTAGTAAGGTATATGTATTTCGCTATTTTAAGGAACTAACTGTCATCTTTCTTGCAAGGATTAATTTATAGCAAAACACTCCATAGTGGTAACACACCAGGCAGCCGAAGCAATCCTCTGGCCAAAAGGAAAACTGGGAACTCCAATTCATACTTCATACATCGAGAGAAAAGTGAAGCCATACTGACAACACAAAAGTTGTGGTTGCTTCATAATGACCATTGAGTACATTATCATCATCTCATGAGATCCCTAGTCTGTGAATCTTGCTTGCTTCTACCCTAGTGGAAATTCATTTTATGGGGCTACCAATTATCATTGATTCACTTCCTCTACTTTTTTCTTTCTGAATATTCTTATTCACTCGCGGGCTTAGTCATATAGTCGTAGATGTTATTAAGAGTCACTCGCTAGCTTAATTATATCATCGTTAATATTATTAGTTACCTCTTATTTTATGTCCATGAGATGATGGACCACTTAATAAGTATTTGAGAATATTACAGTAATTCGAACTAAATCTTAGATTCAAGCACACTCACACAATTATGGAGCTATATTCCCTTTTAAATTATCATCGTAGAGAATCGAACTTATAAACCTCTTATTTTATGTCCATGAGATGATGAACCACTTATTAAGTATTTGAGAATATTACAGTAATTCGAACTAAATCTTAGATTCAAGCACACTCACACAATTATGGAGCTATATTCCCTTTTAAATTGTCATCGCAGAGAATCGAACTTATAACCAACTCTATAGCACTTCCATATCTTTTCATTACACCACAATTTTTCGGTCAATAACTATGAGAACCGTGCAAAACATATATATATGCCTAAAACTAAAAAAGTTTTTTTTCTTCCACGGGTGCTACATGTAATGGATGATGGTGGACCATTCTTTTTTTTAAAACTTAAAACAAATATTTAGCACATGTAACACATGTGACATGTGAGGAATTATTTTCAAAATTTTCTTTTGACCATTCAACCACACTATATGCAGCTTCTCTCCCAACTCTCAAATCACAATATTAGAGATGAAAGTACCTAAATTTCGATTCTATCATTGTTCAGCTAAGTTTTCAATAAATAATTATCATGCAGGAACAGTGTTTGGATGTGAATATAGTTAGTTTTTTTCTACTGTAATGTCTCATACAATAATTCGTTAAATATAATTACGCAAGAAATATTGGTCTTTTGGCTATAGTTTATGAACACAAAAATAAAGTCAAGATTAACCAATATCTGACATTATAAGTAACAAACAATATACTTGTTAGAGTCCACACAACACCAATAATTTTGAATTTTATATTGAAAGATGTAAATAATATCAAGCCCCAATTATTTATGCTTGTAAATTTTAAATTAAAGTTACAAGCACATGTAAATAGATTATACAATTTATCTAAAAATGGACCTCCATGTACAACCATGTGATGTCAACTTTACATGCTAAACTCAAACAAGCATCAATTTCTATTGAAAATCGTGAGAGTTGGACAAAGCATAACCTATGACTTGTAGAGAGAGACCGGACTAGACGACAAGGGCAAGTTCCATAGTAGTGTAGTGGTAAGCCTTTTCGCTAGTGAACAAGAGGTTCGGAGTTCTAGCCTCCGTTGGCACCACTCTCTTATTATGAGATAAGAGTGTATATGACCACAACCTTGTTCAATTGTTCCCCTTAATAATAACTAGTAATTTGTACGTACGATGCACGTTCTAATCAATTTTTTTATAGAATAAATAATAAGACGTTCTCTTTATAAATTATCTTTAGTGAGGCAAACTTTTATTTAATATGAGTGACACTTTTGTTAATAATTATGTCGTAAATAAATTTAAACTTTGAGAGTATTATGATAACTAACAACAGCTGAGTAAATGAATGGTTAATATAACTTCCACTTAAAAATAAATGGTTGAGATTAGATGATTGATTGTCTACAAATTATAGGTTGTCTATAAATGACAACACCAACTTTGAGATATTGCTGGATATCTAAAATGTCATTGAGTATGTTAACTTCATCATTATTTAACTAGTAATCTGCACGTTCAATGCGCGTTTTAATTTTAATTTTTTATATAGTAAATAATAAGACGTAATCTGGTCTCGAACCTGAGACCTCCCTTTACTCTTCACATACTCTTTAAAAATTACCCCTAGTGGCACAAACTTTTATTTTATGAGAGTGACATTTTTGTAAATAATTATGTCGTAAATAGATTTGAACTTTGAGAGTATCATGGTAACGAACAACAGTTGAGCAAATGAATGGTTAATATAACTCCCACTTAAAAAAGAATGGTTGAGATTAAATGGTTGAATGTCTATAAATGATAACCCCAACTCGCCCATTATAATATTAGATATAATAATAATAACAATAAAAGCATTTTCAACCATACTTTCTTTCATTCTAATAAAACATACGCATCATTTATCAGGGTCTTGGACCCTTTGGTTCAAAGGAGGGTAGGGGAGGGGAGGAGAGGGATTTTAATGGAGGGGAGGGAAGAGGAGGTAAAGGGAGGGGAGAGATTTCAATCATATTTTCTGTTTGGTTCGAGGAGAGAAGGGAAGGGGATGGGAGGAAAAATAATTATCTTCTTGTTTGGTTCACAAGGAAGGGAAGATATTTTATAATTAAATTACTTTTATACCGTTTTACATTTTAGGAGAACCTATGCATTACTGTTTCTAATTCTAACTTGGTATTCTTTATTGTACTTCTTGTTAACCTAACTTAGTAAAATAATACATGCAGGACTATAAACAGATACAATTAGTCCCAATAAAAATGCTTAACAAAATAATGAAGGTCAATATTGAAAAATAATTATAAATTATATATATATATATATATATATATATATATATATATATATATATATATATATATATATATATATATGGGAAAAAGGGGTATGAGCAACTTGCTGATTTAGTAAATGAGTAATTGATGATGTGGCATGCATGTGATTGGAAAATCTATAAAAGGATTAGTTGTCCAATGTATCACATGCATGCCACATAATCAATTGCTCATTTACTAAATGAGCAAGTTGCTCATATCCCTTTTACCCTATATATATATATATATATATATATATAGAGAGAGAGAGAGAGAGAGAGAGAGAGAGAGAGAGAGAGAGAGAGAGAATTAAATAAATAAAGGAGTTGTTTTGGGGAATTTGAATTTGAGTTTTGGGGGGTGGGGGGGAGGAGGGGATGGGTTTTGTGAGGTTAGATATGTGCCTTTAATTTTTGGGGAATTGAAGAAGAGCCATTTGATAGCTTTCTTTGTGTTTTATTATATAGATTTATAGATCTAAAAATGGCAATTTTGTATTTTACAATATTATCCAGGATATTTTAGTTCAATCACTTAAAAAAAATTAGACTCACTTTTTCTTCCCTCCAATTCCTCTTCAAAATTGGTTCAGGAGGAATTTTGCTCCCCTCCATTCTCCTCTCCTCCCCTTCTAAAAAAAATGAACCAAACAAAAAATATTTTTAAAAAATCCCCCTCCCCACCGAAAACACACACACACATGCCGTTAATGATGTACTTCATCTCTTAGAGTTAGAGAAACACTTTTCATATAAATACATGCTTCAAATAAAATGCCACAACCATTTCTCTCACCGATAAAAAAGCAAAAATTTAAAAGAAAAAAGAAAAATCGTTTTTTTTTCTTTCTTTGGTTGGTCTTTACCATGCAAGACAAAAATTTTATGTTTTCTGAACGGAAGTGAGAAACCATGTCACTCTTTGACATGCACCACCTTCCGAGGAATTATTAACTTTTCGTAACGTGCACTGGAGAACAACCATCAAAGAAAGATAAAAACGAAATGATCTATTATCCTTGTCTATAATTGACAACAGCACAACTCAAAATATAAAAAACACCAAAAGTTTGATTCTAGCACTCTCCACATTACAGAACCTTCCAGTTCTCGCTCCAAAAAGCGGCACGCAACTCAATCAATCCGATTCCGAACCTGTTCCAGCTGGACCTCCAAGTCCACAGCTGGACACAACATTTTTCTTCCTCAACATCTGTGTTCCAAGCCATTCACCAGTGGTGATGACGGTAGAAGGTCCTCTCTTTCTCGACATCGGACCAAGCTGAGTACAGCAATAGCGGAACGAATTCAAGAAGAGGATTGGATGAACAGAAAAGCAAAATCTTATTCATGAACTCAGCTATTACAGGGATGAGCTATTTATAAACGATAGCTACGTGCACATCACGTGTCTAGAACCAACCGTTACAATTCTGTTGGACTTATGTGCTAATTACCAAGCACTTTTACAAATAAACCCTCCAAAGACAAATAATACTTCAGGGACTGAAACTAAAAATAGATACCATACATTTCAGCTATCCTGAGTCATCTTCTTCAACCAACGGAGCTACCTGAGCTACCATCTCCGCTAACCCAATGTTCTACGATCCAATGTCGTCTGCCGGAGCTCTGTTATGACCTGATTAGGTACTGGATCAATACTCCCCCCTCGAAAAGATTCCAGGACGACTCTGAAGGACGGGAATCGCCAGTATAAGTCCCAATAGCTTTCCCATGTAGCCTCGCTGTCACTACAGTTTCGCCATTGAACTAGAACTTCAGATACAGCAATTTCTCTCTTCGGAACCATGCGATGCCCCAAAATCTGAACAGGCTCAAGTGCTTCCTCGACATAGTACTCATGTAACGCAGAAGACACCCTTGCCAGATCACTATCTCGTGGCACAAAGGTTTTCAACTGAGAGATATGAAACACATTGTGAATACGAGATTCAACAGGTATCTGTAATCTATAAGCGACAGCCCCTACTCTCTCTAATATTTCATAAGGCCCATAATATAAAGCAGCTAGCTTATGAATGCGTTGACCTCCTACGGAAGTTTGACGATATGGTTGCAACTTCAAATACACCCAAATTCTAGGTTCAAATTCTTTGTCTGATCGATGCAAATTAGCTTTCCTTCTCATTCTTTGTTGGGCCTTTGACAAATTTTCTTTAAGCAGCTGTAGGACCAAATCCCTTGCCAGCAATGAATCCTCTACAGCTTGGACTCTCGCAGTCTTGGGTACATATGACAGAACATTCGGTGGAGACTTCCCATAGACTGCTTGATAAGGGGAAATACCCGATGAGCTATGAACATGTGTATTATAACTAAACTCTGCCCAAGATAGCCATTCCGACCAATCCTGAGGTCTATATGCTGTGAAACATCGAAGGTACACCTCCAAGACTCTGTTAATCACTTCAGTTTGTCCATCGGACTGAGGGTGGAACGCGGAGCTTAAACAAAGCTTAGTTCCTTGCATAGCCAATAGCTCACGCCAAAAGTTACTTGTAAATATGGCATCCCGATCACTTACGATACTTTTGGGAAGGCCATAAAGCTTGAAAACTTGCTTCGAGAGTGCCACAGCCACACTTAGCCGTATATGGGTGAGATAAGGGAATGAAATGACAAAATTTGGACAATCTGTCAACGACAACTAGTATCGTAGTAAAACCTACGCTTTTAGGCAACCCTTCGATAAAATCCATGCTAATATCATCCCAAATGTTATTAGGAATTGGGAGTGGTTGTAGCAAACCTGCAGGAGACATGCTAAGATATTTGTTTCGCTGACAAATATCGCATAATTTTATAAAGTTGCGTAAGTCCTTCCTCATCCCTTGCTAATAGACAATTCTTTTCAAGCTAAGCCAGGTTTTATCTATTCCCATGTGTCCCCCTTGAGGAGTGCAATGCACCTCTTCCATGAACAAAATCTTGGCTGTAGAAGTAGGACTCAGTAAAATTCGGCCCTTATAATAAACCACTCCAGCTATCAAAGCCAACCTGTCATCTGATTTATCAGCAATTTGCCTCCTACTCTCCTTATAGAATTGATCTGTAGACACCAAGTGTTTGATTTTCTCCAACCACACAGGCTCAACCACCGTAATTGCAAACAAGCTAGCATCTTCCCCCTCTTCAAATTGTCTAGAAAGTCCATCAGCCACCATATTTTCCTTACCCTTTTTATATTCCGCTCGAAACTGATACCCATGCAGCTTAAGCAACCATAAGTGTTGTGCCTCAGTGTACAAGCATTGCTCCAACAAGTATTTGAGAGGTTTATGATCAGTATGTATCACAAACTGTCTACCTAACAAATATTGACACCATTCCTTCACTGACAAAAGGATCACAAGCATTTCTTTTTCATAAGTGGACAAGAATCTACTTTTCCCTTTCAATTCCTCACTGAGGTAAGCTATTGGGTGTTTCTCTTGGTGTAGGATAGCTCCCAACCCCGTGGCACTAGCATCACATTCCAACTCAAAGGGTAAAGCAAAATTGGGTAGTTGGAGAACTGGAGGAGAGGAGAGTACCCTTTTCATATTTTCAAAAGCCTGCTGAGCTTCTTCTTGCCATCGGAAAGCTCCTTTCTTAGTAAGCTTCACAAGAGGCCATGCTAGTGAGCTATAGTGAGCTATGAATTTCCTGTAATACCCCGTAAGACCCAAGAATCCTCTTAAAGCTTTCAATGATTTGGGAATGGGCCAATTAACAATGGCCTTGACCTTCTCCTGATCAACCATAACCCCTTGAGCAGACACTACGTGACCAAGATACTCTCCTTCTAATACCCCAAATGAACATTTACTGAACTTAGCAAAGAGATTATTGATCTTGAGGACCTGTAGGACTGTCGACAAATGCTTCAAATGAGACTTTAAACAACCACTGTACACTAGAATATCATCGAAGAACACTAGAACAAATCAACGCAAGTATGGCTTGAACACATAATTCATAAGAGCTTGGAAAGTCGATGGGGCATTTGTTAATCCAAAAGGCATAACCAAGAACTCATAATGCCCTTCGTGAGTGCGAAAAGCTGTCTTATGCAAATCAGCTTCATCCATTCTAATTTGATGATAACCACTACGGAGATCCAACTTGCTAAACACTTTAGCACCGTGAAGCTCATCTATCACAGGAATGGGGAATTTGTTCTTCACTGTGATGTCATTTAGAGCCCTATAATCAATGCACATTCGCCAATTACCATCAGGTTTTTTCACCATTACGATAGGAGATGAGTAGGGACTATGGCTAGGTCTTATTATACCAGACTGAAGCATTTCATGAACTAACTTTTCAATCTCGTTCTTCTGGTGCCATGGGTGTTTATATGGTCGAAGGCTAACAGGTTTCGACCCAGGAATAAGGGGTATGGAGTGATCAATGTCTCTTTACAGAGGTAAACCCATGTTCTCTGTAAACACCATATGATACTCATCTAATAACTGCTGCACTGAAGATGGAATGGTAAGTTTGGCATGAATATCAGCTGGTGCACCTTCCGGAATTGAAACTCCCACCATATGGAGTAACCAGCTAGATTTTGATTGCAATAAGGCTTTCGACACAGACTTAGCAGATGCCACTTCAACCTCTTGAGGATGAATACCCATCAAGGTGTGATGCTAGCCCCCTACCTATCAAGGTGCTATGCTGGCCCCCAAGCTCAAACTGCACTATCTTCTCCTTCATATTCCATATTACATCTCCTAATGTTTCAATCCAATGGGCCCCCAATACTAATTGACTAGTATCCATGGCCACGACATAAAAATCTGCCACAATTGGTACCCCTTGGCAATGAAATGTCACCCCCTCACACAGACCCAATCCCTTTAATAAAATGCCTCCTGCCATAGTGACATCTAATCTGACTTGAAGGTTAACTGGCAACCCAGTTTTCTTAACAATCTCTTCATCAATAAAATTATGGGTAGCTCCGGTGTCAAGAAGTGCACACACAGGGTGAGAAGCAATTCTGCCTTGAACTCTAAAAGTTCTTGGTGTAGTACTACCTGTAAGGGTGTTAAGAGAAATAACAGCAGAATCCCCTTCATTCTTTTGCAAAACCTCAGGTACCTTGTAACTCTCCTAGTACTTAGCCAAATTGGGCTCTTCTTCCCCATCTGTCAAATTTTGTGATTCCTCAGTCTTTTCTTCTAAAGTACCCAACATTTGCATGAAAACACTTCCTTCACAAGTACCCATCATCTGCATAAATGATCTACCTACACATTTATGTCCCCTCACAAACTTTTCATCGCAATGAAAACACAATCCCTTCTCTCTTCTATCTTTCATGTACTGCATAAACTGTTGATCCTTGGCCTTAGCAGCCAATGAGTGAGATGGAGCACTTGCTTCAACATTGTTCCTACTACTGGATACAAGAGGAGTCATGGAAGGTTTGTAGTTACTAGGGACAACACCTACCTTACTAAAAGAACTGGTTCTCCAACCTTTCTTTTGATCCGAGATAATTTCTTCCCTAGCAATGGCTTCTCTGTAAGCCATTAATACACTGCTTGGATTCTTGAGGTTCACCTCCTTCCGCAGCTCACCTTTCAATCCCGAGATATAAAAACTTACTAAAGATGATTTTGCTAGAGGTTTTCTAAGCTGACTATATTTCAAGAACTCCTTATGATACTCCAATACTGTTCCTGTTTGTTGCAGCTTGTACAATGTCGCTTCGGGGTCATCTAACTCAGAAGGGCCGAATTGCAACATTAACTCTTTCTTCAAGATTTCCCAGTCAATCTCCACCTCCTCCTGTTGCTCAAACCACCTCCACCAGAGTAAGGCTTCTCCCCTCAAGTAATCAAGACAAAATGACAACCGATCACAAGAATGAATTCTTTGTGTAAAGAAATGGTGCTCCATGTGGTAAATCCAGTTTGTTATGTCTCCTGTTCTGTCATAACTAGGTGGATCAATTTTCGGATGTTTGGGAAAAAAAGTGTTACCTTCCGAATGTCGATCATCATTTCTTGCAAGTCTTCTTCCAATTGGCTGCTCTAAGTCATCAATTCTTGCAAATCTCCTTCCAATTGGATGCTCAAAATCATCAAGATTCCGTGATCTTTCTCGTCGATGTGGTCTTTGTCGAGTGTAAAGACGGCGTTCACCCCCATACTTATGGTAACATCTCTCTTTTCCTGAATCATCAGAGTCGCTTCCTGAACTCCAAGATCCATGTCTTCGATGAGATCGCCCATTTCTTGGTTCTTGAAGCAAACGATCCAACACCAGCTCCAACTGATCGAACCATTCTTCCAAGCTGGAACGCTTATGGAGATCAACACCGTGACTGGTGGATCCTCGCACGTTCAGACTCCCAGCTCCAGATCTAGACCGAGGTCCTGACTTGGAATGGATGGAGTCCTCAGCTTCTTGAATAGGTTCTTGGTCGAATTCTTGATCAACGGCGGTTGCGCAGTCGATCTCAAGCTCTGATACCAATGTTCCAAGCCATTCACCAGCGGTGAGGACGGTGGAAGGTCCTCTCTTTCTCGGCATCGGACCAAGCTGAGTACAGCAATGGCAGAACGAATTCAAGAAGAAATCTTATTCATGAACTCAGCTATTACAGGGATGAGCTATTTATAAATGATAGCTACGTGCACATCACGTGTCTAGAACCAACCGTTACAATTCTGTTGGACTTATGTGCTAATTACCAAGCACTTTTACAAATAAACCCTCCAAAGACAAATAATACTTCGGGGACAAAAACTAAAAATAGATACCATACATTTCAGCTATCCTAAGTCATCTTCTTCAACCAGTGGAGCTACCTGAGCTACCATCTCCACTAACCCAATGTTCTACGATCCAATGTCGTCTGCCGGAGCTCTATTATGACCTGATTCAGGTACTGGATCAATCTGACCTGCAAGAACTAGGATTCGAGGACCAGAAACGAGGAAGAAGATGCTGATTAAACAGAATTAAGAATCAATTCATTTCATAGAAGTATTCAATTACAATTGGGGATTTTATCCTGTCATATACTACGTGCACTGCACGTGTTTACGTTGAAGAAGATGCCGACAGTTGAGACTGGGATCCACCACTTAGGTTGCGTTTGACCTAGCTTTTTTTGGGCTTTAAAGCTACTTCAGAAGAAGAAGCCAGAAAGTAGAGCTTTGAAATTAAAAGTTGAAGCTGTTTGGAAAGTCCATTTTTTTTACACTTCAAAGCTACTTTTAAGCTATAAGTTGTTTGGTATAATATTTCAATTGTAAGCTATTTTTATACTCAATTTAAGCTTTTGATTTTATTTAAGAGTAAAATTTAAGTGATCAAATTACAAAAATATCTTTATATTACTAATAAAAATATTTAAAGCCCAAAAAAGGCTATCGACGGCGAAGAAATGAGAGGCGACAGCGTTCGACGGCGGCTGTTTGGCGAGGAAGGGGAAGGGGAAAAAATTGTGTTATGAGGTTTTGAAGGAGAATCTAGAAGGAGAAGCTAGAAGTTGCTCTGGAGGGTTTCTATCAAAACTCATTTTCTTCACTTAAATTAAGCTACTTCTCCTTCTGTAGAGCTTTTCAAAGGTTGTGTTTGGCCCAGTTTCTCCTTTTAAAGGAGAAGATAGAGTAATTTTAAGCTGGGCCAAACGCAACCTTAATGTTCTACCAACCATATAATGTAGTGTGCTTCCATCTAGTACAAGGACCAATATGAAAGATTACAAGGCTTTAAGCAAAAACAACCAACAAACATGAATATTTACATGTGGACTGATATGCAAACAATTGGACTGGTATGTAACAATCTCTATTTCTTCTTCTTCTTCACAGATAGAGAGAAGTAGTTGTAGTTTGGGGTAGATCCAAGTTCAAGGACTTGGATCATTCCTTCCCTCTTCAAAAGGAGTATCATGGTGGCCAGGAAAGCAGGGAAAGCACCAGTACATATCCCGAAGACTCTGCTTCCAACTCACTACCATACTGCCATTGTATCAAAATCTCAGTGATTGTTATGCCTCTCTTCTGTACCATTCTTTTGGCCAAACTTTTGAAGGGAACATGCCTAGCTTTAGAATAGAGAGCAGACAAGGAGGAAGGAGTAGGTGACCACCAACACGAGTCTTCAATTGTGAAACATGAAATAATACATCATCAACTTTAGCACCCTCGAGCAACACGAGCCTATATGCAACTGCACCAATCTTCTCAATGATTTTGTGAGGTCCATAAAACAAGGAAGGCATCTTATGCATTCTATGCCCTCCAACTGAAACTTTTCTATACGGTTGCAACTTTAGATAAACTAAATCTGTCATGCTCCGCTTCCCAAAATACGGAATATAGTACATGATATTGGTCCAGCGAATGACTAACGTCACCCATTAGCTGTTTATCCAATCAACTCAATAATATAATTAATACAGAACAATTGCAGACAATAATAATAATCTAATGAACAATAATACTTGAAAAGAAGCAATATGAAATATTCAAATACAATAATAATCCAACATTTGGAAATAAATAATAGCAATATTTGGGTCAAAAGCCCACAATACAATGAAATAACAATAGTCCAATAAATAATTCTTTATGACAAAAATAATTATTTATTAAGCAGCGATACTATCAATTCCTTCACCAATGTTGTTCTCCCAATCCATCAGGCAATTCTCCATCAACACCTGTAAATACTTCATCTGAAAAGAGGAGAAAAATTATCCTTAGAGCAAGCCATGGACATCAAGTAGAGAAAGCAAGGAACAATGAAATAACGATATAACAATGAATCAATGGATCAATAGGAACCAGTAACATGTGACATTAACAATAATCAATATCATAATAATCGATGCAATTTGGCTATAAACAATGATTCACTATTCGATAACAAAATTCAATGATCAATCACAATAACACTTAGCCGATATTCGATATTAATAGGAACAATAATGAACAATATACAATGTCGATGTGGTGTCAATCCTTAAGTCTATTAATCATTTTAATCCTAACTAATGTAGCACTTCACGCGTCTCATTTATTTACCACATGGTTGCTACATAAAAACAAGTTACGTTTAGACTTAGTGGTGGATTTTATAGTTCATGTACTTGGCAACAATATTCAATAATGACCAATAATTTAATGACCGATGACCGAATCAATTGAGATACTGTGATCAGTAATCTACAATCAACCGATGACCGATATGACCGATAGACCGATAGACCGATAAATAGGGAAACACGGGTCCCTCCTCCGAGTACAGTCCTTATATTGTCCACTACTAAAGTCAACCCTTAAACCCCGGCTTGTTAATTATTTTATTAATGCAACAATACAATATGCAATTTGAGACATGGGATGAATAATAATATCAACAGGAGAGCAATAGGATGATAACTTAGATATGACAATTAGAATGATGACAATGAGACATTAGGATCATGCAATGCAACATACACACTTTAATTCATGCAATACTACGATATAGAACAATTAATCTATTAAAATATGGAATATAAAACTCTGGACAGAAAGAGTAGTGTGTACAAAATGTAATTTCCCACTGTTTCAGAACTTGAAAACTGAATCCGTTGGAAGTTCTAGAAACTAGACTTCCATACGGTTCCAACGTATACTTAAAGTTCAAAATCCGACAACAGTAGCTAGGCCAAACACACCATTTTTTTACAGATTTCATGTTCAAGCAGAAATTCGACATTATGTTATTATAATTTAAGAATCAGCAAAAACTCAATAATAAATTCATTAAAAATATTTTCTAGACTCCTAAATATGATAACTAACAATCTGGAAACTATCAGAGCGAAGAATTTCGTCTTTGGACCAAAAACATGCAAACAAAAATATGCCAATTCCGACCGGGTTTACCATTTTATCATTTGATCAGCCTTTTTAATGTTTAAACATGAAACGTACAAGAATATGAAAATCTGAAAGTAAAACCACAGTTGTAGTAAAACGGGTTAACTTTTGCTACACAACTCGGAATTTAGAAATTCAAGATGTTCTGGAAACTAGAAAGATAAGTCTACAATTCATATTCAGAAATTAATTTATTTTAAGATCATTTACTAGGTCGAAAACAACAGTCAACATACAACCAACAAGCAATATACAGGTTTTGGGTAGTTTTCATAAAATAAGTTAATTAAACATGATGGGTATCAATTCTACTAGTCGATAAACTTCTCAATCATAATGAAGGGTAAATAAGAACAACATATACATACATATAAATTAACTTCTCAATCAAAAATGGTAAATAAGAATAAGAACACATACATACATCAATTTATCATCAATCAACCATCAATCGATTAAACAACATATAACCTAGCAATTCTCTCTACAATAATTTATTTGTGTGATAATTATATGAACAACCATATTATCAATTCTATATGCACACATGAAAGATTCAATTCTTGGAGTCAAAAGTGACACAATGTCAAGTAAATTAGGGTTAGCTCGTGTAAACCCTCAATATACCCAACGAAAGAGATGAACAATGTATAATACGACAATAAAGTGATCTACTTGCAAGAGTTACAACAAAACTTGAATTTGATACAAGTAACAATTCAAGGGGACACCAGTCAAAAAAACAATTCAAGAGGACAATGACTTGCCTTATAAACGGTGAAAATGAATACCAAGAATAGCGGGATAAGGATCCCGAAGCAATGAACCCACGAGCTAACACAAAATAACTCGTGCAATATACATGCTCCAATATCAAAGCAATAACAGCAAGAGACAGGAGCAGCAACTCCAAAAGAGACACAACAACAGTGGCAAGAGGGCCAAGGGCTAGCAGCGAGGCATCGCAGACGGCAGAGCGACGACAGTGTTGGCGACAGGGGCATCGACAGCGGCAACACTGTGGTCGACGGGGAAGGGAAAATAGTGATGACGTTCGGCTGTGGTTGGTTGGGCGGGAAACAGGGAAAATGGGGGTTTCGGTGGGTGTCTGGTGGTGGCGTCGAGAGGCTGGGGCGGCGCCGGGAGACTGGGGGGTCGACGAGGTTGAGGTGGCGCTAGGGGATGGCCGGATAAGGGGGTGGAGAAGATGAACAGTGATGGGTTTAGAATTTGGGTGGTATTTCAGTCGGGGAGAGAGAAACGGGAGGAAAGAGGAAGAAGAGAGAGAATAAGCAGGGGTTTGTACTAGGGATATATTTATAGGGTACAATTAGGATATTGAGTTAGAGGTTTAAGATCCAATAATAGCGGTTCTGGGTCAAGAACAATTGAAATTGGATTTTAGGTTCAACAAGAGACAGGTTTGAAGACAATAGGGTTCAAGTAAAATCAGGCCCGGCCCAGGGGTAAGCTCAGCAAGCCACTGGGCTTGGGAAACCCCCCTTTCATGGGGCAACAAAATTTTTTTAAAAAAATTCAATATATATATAGTAAAATAAAATTTATTAACGGCCTATGTGTAAAGTTCGATTTTTTTTTTCAATCTCTCCTTCTCTTTCTCTTCCTCTTCCGGTTTCCGATTTCTTTTTCTTTCTCTCTCTTTCTCCATCCAAAACTCAAATTCCTCCACCGCTCCTCCGCTCCTTTACCGCCTCTGAGTATCCAACCGTAGCTCCAGGCGATGACCGATGGCTCGTCCTTTCCATCAAAACCCTAAACATAACCCTAGCTCTAATGGAAACCCTAAATCCTTAATCTTCTTCAGTCCTTCCTTTTCAGTCTCCATCAAAAGGTATTATATCTACTATTCTTCTCTTCGTCTTCTCCTTTCAATTTAATGTGATTTACTGTGAATTTTGATTTACTTTGAATGTGAATATGTGACGAATGTGATGTACTGTGAATCAATTTGTAAGAGGTTTACTGTGAATTTTGATTTAATAATGATGACTGTAATAATAGTCAAGTGGATTGCCGGGTGAGTTATTGCTAAGAAGTTATTGACATGATCGATCAAATCTTTTAGACTAGCATGGATTTGCAATTATTTATCAAAACAAAGTGTATGTCAAGATATCAGAAAAGTATGACAAGTGATATGGGTCGGATGACGTGGCCCCTCCTGGGCCACAGGATCCCCTCAGGAAACGTGCACCTCCGGGTCATCCGGATCCGCCACGTCAGCGTCGGAAAATCGCCTGGGCCTCTGCCACGTCAGCCTGGAAACCGGTCGGGCCTCTGCCACGTCAGCCCTATACTACCTAGGTTTCCACCGCTTTAGCCCCATGGGAAACCAGGTCCAGACCCGGCCCCAAATGGGTCCAGACCCAGTTGGCTTCTTCTATAAATACCAGACCCCTACCCTTTATCCAGGTAATCAATCTTTCCCATTCAAAACCCTATTTACTATTACTCTCTCTCAGTAGCTGACTAGATCGTCGGAGGGTCTGCCACCGGGACCAACCCCGGTGTTCCTAGACCGTCTGCAAGTACACGAGACCTCAGATCCGAGCCTCCTGATCCGAGCCGAGCATCCAGCCTCCACCTCACTCCTGCCTACTTCCATACTGTTCGCCCAGCTAAGGGTCGTCCGCACCGGAGCTTCCTCCACTAATACAAATCGAGTAAGAACTCACCGCTTCAGGGACGGCGGGCCGAGGCCGGCCCTGGGATACAGGCCCATCCGACCTCCTTTTTCCACAGCCATCCTGCGGGTAGAAATACCCCGAAACTTCCGCCCACATCAATTCGAGACTTACGACGGGGAGGGCGATCCTGCTGATCACATGGAGGGCTTCAAAACCCTCATGATGATTCACAGCGCATCGGATCCCCTCCGGTGCCGCACCTTCCCTGCCACCCTCCGGGGTCCGACTCGGGAATGGTTCTCCAAGCTCGCCCCGGATCCATCTATTCTTTCGACCAATTGGAGGGCAACTTCCTCGCCCACTTTGTGACTAGCCGAAAGGCCGAAAGGACAAGTGCGTCCCTACTTGGCCTCCGGTAGAAGGAAGGGGAGTCGCTCCGGGTGTTCATCCGAAGATTCACCGCTGAGGCGAGATCGGTCTCCTCCCTCGACCCAGGGGTCGTCTTAGCAGCATTCCGGCACAACATCCGCCATGGACAGCTGAAGGCCTCCCTGGCGAAGAGGCCCCCGGTAGACTTTCTCGAACTCCTCAATCGGGTCGAGAAGTACATCCGGATCAAAGAGGCCCTGAATCCAGAGGACACGAAAGAAGTCCCGGGAAGGGAAAGCACAAGGCCGACGAGGTCGAGCCTGCAAAGAAAGCTCCGAGAGACGGGGACGCCACGAAAAAGGTCCCGCCGGTCCCTCGCTTTGAGAGATACACTCCTTTGACACAGAATGTGTCCACCATTCTCTTAGCAATCTAAGATAGGGACCTCGTGCAGTTTCCCCCTCGACCGTCCAATAACACCAGTAAGAAGAGGGATTAGCGGTTCTACTGCCGCTTCCACCGGGACAACGGGCACGACACAGATCATTGTCGTGCCCTGAAGGACGAAATTGAGGCCCTCATCCAACGAGGGTACCTCCGAGAATTCAAAAGAGAAGGCATCCGAGAACAGAGGGATACCAGAAATAGGAGGGATTACCCTCCTGCTCGAGCACCCCGGCAGCGCCCCGAGCGGGATCCGGAACCCGAGGAGCCCGAGGGTCAGCCGATTTAGCATTGCGTCCACGGAGGGCCCATGGGAGGGGAATCCAATACTTCCCGCAAGGCGTTCGTCCAGGATGTCAACACCGTCCAGGGCCCTCTCTCCCCCCAGGTCCAGCAACTCCCTGTCTCCTTCTCAAGGGAGGACCTGGAGGGAGTCCGACTCACTCATTGTGACGCATTCGTCATCAACCTCAGCATGGAGAACTTCGAGGCCCGGTGAATCCTCGTGGACAATGAGAGCTCGGTCAACATCCTGTTCCTGGAAGCATTCGAGAACTTGAAGCTCTCCCGTGATAAGCTAAAGCCGGCAGGATACACTTTGCACGGATTCTCTTGCGTCCCAGTGACAATAGAGGGGATCGTCACCCTAGACGTCACGGCGGGTACGACCCCGAACAGAAGAACCGAGTCCATGGACTTCATGGTTGTGAATGTCAAGGCAGCTTACAACGCAATACTCGGTCGTCCACGGCTCTGCTCCCTCCAGGCAGTTTCTTCGGCCTACCACCAGAAGATGAAGTTCCCTACCAACACCGGTGTCAGAGTTGTCCGAGGAAATCAAGAAGCAGCACGCTCGTGCTACATGACGGTAATCAGGAGCGGTGTATTTTCCCTCGATGCCATCGAGCGGCAGCCCGAGAGGACCCAGCCAGAACCAGAGCCAGCAGACGAGCTAGAAGATGTCTCATTCGAGACAGGGGACACGTCGAAGCACTTCCGAGTGAGCTGTTCCCTCGCACCCGACCTCAAGTCCGCCCTGATCGGCTGCATTTGCCGCAATGTCGACCTCTTCGCCTGGAAGCCCTCTGACATGCCCGGTATATCCGAGGATCTCATCATGCACAAGCTCACCGTGATCCCCGGGTTGAAACCGGTTGTCCAAAAGCGGCGTAAGTTCGCTCCCGAGCAACAGCAGGCGGTGAACGCGAAAGTAGACAAGCTCTTGTCTGCGCATTTCATACAAGAGGTCAGCTACCCTGAGTGGCTGGCGAACGTCGTCATGGTCAAGAAGGCGAGCGGGAGCTGGAGGATCTGCATAGATTTCACCGACCTCAACAAGGCATGCCCCAAGGATCCGTTCTCCCTCCCCAGCATCGATGCTCTTATCGACGCCACATCGGGTCACGAGCTCCTATCCTTCATGGATGCCTTCTCAGGCTATAACCAGATCCGGATGTTTCCTCCCGACATCGCAAAGACGTCCTTTGTCACGGACCAAGGACTCTACTGCTACCGGGTTATGCCCTTCGGGTTGAAGAACGCCGGTGCTACTTACCAGAGGCTCGTTAACCAAGTCATCAAAGATCAAATCGGGCGTAACATAGAGGTGTACGTCGACGACATGCTCGTCAAAAGCCAACAGGGACAGAATCACGTTGCCGACCTGGAAGAGGCCTTTGGGGTACTTCGAACCCACAACATGAGGCTCAATCCGGCGAAGTGTGCATTCGGTGTCTCCTCGGTAAAGTTCCTCGGGTTCATCGTCAGCCAGCGCGGCATCGAGGCGAATCCCAAAAAAGTCCAGGCCATAATAGACATGGCCCCTCCCAGGAACATCAAAGAAGTCCAGAGGCTAACGGGGAGACTGGCGGCCATCGGTTGTTTCCTCTCTAAGTCTGGAGAGAAGTCCCTTCCAATCTGTAAAGTGCTGCGCGGAACCGGAGGGTTCGAATGGGGTACTCAGCAACAGGAGGCCTTCGCCCAATTAAAGGAGTACCTCGCCAACCCTCCTCTCTTCAGCAAGCCCGAACCAGGTGAGCCACTCTGGCTTTACCTTTCGGCTTCGGAGAACGTGCTCAGCGCCGTCCTCGTTCGAGAAGAGGAAGGAGTCCAAAAGCTCCTGTACTATGTGAGCAAGATCCTGCTCGACGCCGAGAACAGATATTCCAGGATGGAGAAAGTAGCATACGCCTTGGTCATGGCCACCCGAAAGCTCCGTCCATATTTTCAGGCACATTCGGTCCAGATACTCACGGATCAACCCCTGAAGGCGGTGCTCTATAAGCCCGAGAGCTCGGGGCAACTAGTCAAGTGGTCGATCGAGCTCAGTCAGTACGACATTGGCTACCAGCCAAGGACGGTCATCAAAGGGCAGGCCCTCGCCGAGTTCACCACGGAATGCACCATCGCCGAGCAGCCGACAAGCAAGGAAGTCAACCAGACATGGGAAGTTTACGTCGACGGTTTCTCTTGCAAAGCAGGGAGTGGTGTGGGCATCATTCTACGGGGGCCAGACAGTTTTCTCCTTCAATACTGCCTTCACCTCAACTTCCCGGCCTCTAACAACGAGGCCGAGTACGAGGCCATGATCGCCGGGCTCACCCTGGTTCATCAGGCCGGTGCCAGACAGATCAGGGCCTTTAGCGACTCTCAGCTGGTGGTCAACCAGATCACCGGAAAGTACGAGACCTGTGACGATCGGATGATCAGATACCTGGCCGTAGTCCGTCGGCTATTAACGTCCTTCGACGAGTCGGCCGTCTTAAGGATCCCCAGGGAGCAGAACGTCCAAGCCGATGCCCTGTCAAAGTTAGTTTCCTCCTCCTTTGAAGGCCTCGACCGTACCGTCCTGATTGAAGTCCTGTTGAAGCCAAGCACAGACTTCCCTGAGGCTCTATGTATCGAAGACGGAGCTCTTCCCGACTACTGGACCACTCCAATCAAGAAGTTTCTAATCAAGGGAGAGCTCCCCGAAGACCGAGCCGAAGCCAGGAGGATCAGGGTCCGGTCAGAAAGGTTCACCATAATCAACGCAACCCTCTTCAGAAAGTCCTACGCCACAACAGACGGGAGACCCTACCTCTGCTACCTGGCCCCTGATGAAGCAAAGTACGCCCTCAAGGAGCTACACGAGGGAATCGGCGGATGCCATATGGGAAGCCGCTCGCTAGAACGAAAGGCTTTGAATCACAGGTACTACTGGCCCACTATGCTGCAAGATGCCCTCGCCCTAGTGAAGAAGTGCGGTCCCTGTCAACGGTTCTCCCCCGTGAAGAGGGCTCTGCATGCAAATCTCCGTTCCATGGCCAGTCCGACCCCCTTCGCCATGTGGGGAATGGATCTGGTAGGCCCCTTTCCGAAGGCAACGGGCCAACGAAAGTTTCTCATAGTGGCGATCGACTACTTCACGAAGTGGACCGAGGCAGAGCCATTAACAACGATCACCGAGCAACAAACCCAACAATTTTTTTGGAAACACATCGTCTGTCGGTTCGGGATCCCACAGGTGCTCATCACGGACAATGGGATTCAATTTGCGGGTAAGCACTTCCGCCAGTTCTGCGAAGACCTCGAGATCCAGCAGCGCTTCTCCTCAGTATGCCACCCACAGTCCAACGGTCAGGCCGAGAACGCGAACCGCCAAATTCTCGACAGCCTCAAGAAAACGAATCGATAACTCTTCTAAGGGATTATGGGTCGACGAGCTGCCAAGCATTCTCTGGGCCCACCGGACAACAAAGAGAATCCCCACGGGAGAATCACCTTTCAATCTGACATACGGTGCGGAGGCCGTCATTCCTTTGGAGATCGGGATCCCTTCCCCCCGGATCATGGCCTTCGACAAGGCAAGTAACTCTGAACAGCTGCGAGCCAACCTGGACCTCATAGACGAGGTCAGGGAGAAGTCTTCCATTAGAAGGAGCATCTACCAACAAAGAATTGAAAGGTTCTACAACAAGAAGGTGCATCCCACCGATATCAAACTCGGAGACCTCATCCTCCGAAAGCTGGCGGTATCCAACCCCGGGCAGAAAAGGAAATTGGCCCCAAATTGGGAGGGTCCCTACAGAGTGTCGAAGGTCGTACGCCTAGGGACTTACCGCCTTACCAACTCAGAGGGCAAGGCCATCAAGAGGCCCTGGAATGCGGAGCACCTCATCAAATTCTTAGGAGGAGGGGATTAACCTCGCCCTATGTAAAAATTATGAAGAATGTAATCGGTACATCGTGCCTTGTCTTTTGTAAAATTTCGAGATGTTGTAAATATGACAGTTTTCTTAAAACAAGTTTTTGGCTTCTTATTGATTACCGTCAAGAGAACACGGCTCGGCATTCGGATGGCATCGCGAGCCACAAAAGCTTCCCTTACAAGCTTGGGCTCGGTGCTCGGATAGCATCGCGAGCCAGAAAAGCTTTCCCTACAAGCTTGGGGCTCGGCGCTCGGATAGAATCGCGAGCCAGAAAAGCTTTCCTTACAAGTTTGAGGCTCGGTGCTCGGATAGCATCTCGAGCCAGAAAAGCTTCACATACACATCTTCCTGAGAACAAGTGCGGGAGCTCGGCATCAACCTCGAGCAAGGTCGGGGCTTTCTTCAAAGCACCTCAACCTTAACGCTCGGCGACGACCTTTAGCTACGCCTGCTACTGGCTTTCTCACCGGTGTGGGGGCTCGGCACCTGGCCCTAAGCATGGTTTGGGCTTCTTCATGCCCATCAACCTATGCACAAGGCGGCAACCGCCAGCTACACCTGTGCCGTCTTCCTGAGAACAAGTGCGGGAGCTCGGCGTCGACCTCGAGCAAGGCTGGGGCTTTCTTCAAAGTACCTCGACTTTAACGCTTGGCGACGACCTTCAGCTACGCCTGCTACTGGCTTTCTCATCAGTGTGGGGGCTCGGCACCTATCCGTAGCATGGTTTGGGCTTCTTCAAGCCCATCAATCTATGCACGAGGCGGCAACTGCCAACTACACCCATGCCGTCTTCCTGAGAACAAGTGCGAGAGCTCGGCATCGACCTCGAGCAAGGCCGGGGCTTTCTTCAAAGCACCTGGACCTTAATGCTCGGCGATGACCTTCAGCTATGCCTGCTATTGACTTTCTCACCGGTGTGGGGGCTCGGCACCTGTCCCTAGCATGGTTTGGGCTTCTTCAAGCCCATCAACCTATGCACGAGGCGGCAACCGCCAGCTACACCCGTACCGTCTTCCTGAGAAAAAGTGCGGGAGCTCGGCGTCGACCTCGAGCAAGACCGGGACTTTCTTCAAAGCACCTCGACCTTAATGCTCGGCGACGACCTTCAGCTATGCCTGCTACTGGCTTTCTCACCGGTGTGGGGACTCGGCACCTGTCCCTAGCAAAGTTTGGGCTTCTTCAAGCCCATCAACCTATGCACAAGGCGGCAACTGCCAGCTACACCCGTACCGTCTTCCTGAGAACAGGTGTGGGGCTCGTCGTCGACCTCGAGCAAGGCTGAGGCTTTCTTCAAAGCACCTCGACCTATACGCTCGGCGACGACCTACCCCCACGAATGCTTCAACAAAATTTTTCATTAAGGTTTAGAGCGTCTGCCTTCGGCAGACGCCCCGAACTTTGAGTCGATTGATAAACCCTCCTCTCGCCCGCGAACAACACGGGGTTTGGCACTTTCACAAGCCAAAACCCCGAATTGTTCGAGGAAGGCAGGGGAGCCACCGACCCTCGGTTCTCTCCGAACCTCCGAACCAATTGGTCGGCCCACCACTCACCAACGAACAACCCGGGGTCTTACGGCCCTCAAAGCCCAAATCCCGAATTGTTCGAGGGTGATTGGTGTGCCTCCAACTCGGAGCCCTCGGAAAAGTATTAACTTCGGGGCGCCCGCCTACGGCAGGCACCCAAGTCGAGCGGCAGATCAGCCACTCTTACTTCTTGGCAAACAACAAGGGGGAGTGGGGGTTATATAGCCTCATGAGGCGCGTAGTTATTGCGTCTGGAAATGCGAAATGGCGGAAGGCGAAACGTTGCCATAAATGCTCATGGGGAGGCAAAACATCACCATCAATGACTTATCGAAAGGCAAAACGCTGCGACATATGCGCCCGTTGCGACAAATCACCCTGGCGGCGACCTCCTGTGCAACAAGCTCGACAACCATCCCTGACAACCGAGACTATCAAGGTTCAGAAAATCAAATGTTCTTATTATTACTCATTGCTTTCAACTCAATGAATGTCGGTACAAAGACAATACAAAGCTTACAACTCACTCGCACTCGGCTTAAAACTCGAATTCGGCGCTCCCTTCGGGGCTCCTCTCACGCTCAGTCGGACCAACCAGGGAAGAGACCCCTGCCACCGAGCTTCCTGCATCTTCTGGCTGGGCGCCCTCCAATAAAAATGTCAGAGATCGCCCCAGGGTCGAGTTGCTCGCCTCCTCGATCAAACCCACGCCCAACAACAACTTCAGTCTGTGGATCTCCAACTCCTTCTCAACAACGGCCTCGCGAAGGAAAGACTCCAAAGCCGACCGCCCACTCGAGGCATCCGAGATGGACCAGTCCGTCTCGATCACCCACCAGTCCCGGTCGGCTATGGCTTTCTTCAGACGAGCCACCTCCAGACTGAGCTCCCTAGACTTGTTCATGAAATAGCTCACTGTGGCGGCCCGGTCCCGAGCCTGTTTTCGCTGGCGAGCTAGAGCTGCCTCCATTGCTTCCTTCCCTGCTCGGACCAAGGATCCCTCGACAGAAATGGGGTCGGCGCCCAAGACCTCGTGCGTCTATCAAAAGGCAAAAACAAGCAATCACAAGGAGAGCGAGAAATGCACAAGTCACGAAGCCTCGGCCAAAAAAGCTATATTTCATTACTTTCAAAAAGGGTACAAAACAGCGGTGGCCAGTCCACATGAGGCGTATACAGTCAAAAAAGAAAAAGAAAGAAAGAAAGGCCTAAATCTATGCTTGAGGGGGGGGGGTGGCGGCACCTCATCATCAGCATGGCCGCCCCCCATATCATCGCCACCGGGGGTCGACGGAAGGTCCGGTTGCCAACCATAGTGGAGATGATCCACATTCTGCTCCGGGTAGATCCTCCGGAAGTGCTCCTTGGCCTGGTCGTAGGCCTCATCTTGCGCCATGATCAGGGCCTCCGCCGACGCAGCCTCCATCCTCGCCAGGGCCTTCCGCCCCTTCTCTGCCTCCTCTTCGATCTTTTCCTTAAGACGATCGACGTCCTTCTGGTGATGCTCGAAGATTGAGGCCATCTGGGCCTCGTGGACGGTCGCCATACTCTGAGCCTCCTTCAGGTCGTCGGTCACCTTGTTCAGCTCGCAGAGATACTTATCAGCGTTCCTCCTCTCCACCATGACCTCCCTCTCCAAACACTTTTGAAAGTGCTACCCATGAAGCATCGCCTGTTCGAAGGAGAAAATGTCAGGAAAAAATTTCACCAAGTTCAAAACCAGAAAGAAATACGAAGTCTCAAGCACTTACCGAGACCGACACCTGAGACCAAAGCATAAAGGCCTGGTCGGCCGTCTGCGATGCCAGTGCCATGAAATCGCGCTCGGTGGCGTCCTTCCTGATGAACTCCATGGACACGGGGCCGTCAAGAAGAGAGTCCCCCTGGACGATCGACCAGTCGGGAGCAAAGGATCGCAACCCCTGTTGCCTCACCATCTGCTCAGCAGTGGGACCAGGTGGGGTAAGCCTCTTCCCTGGGGCTTCGACAGTCTTTCCCGAACAGCCCCCAGTGTCCCGAGACGACCTCGGCGTATGGGGGTGATCCTTCTTGGCCTTCATCGCGGGAGAAGGCTCCCCGGCTACCGGGGCTGGTCCCTTGCCAGACCCCCCAACTTGGGCGGCCAGCTTCTCCTGCTCCACCTTCTTCCTCTTCTCCGCTCTTGCCTTCTCTGCGATGGCTAGCAAGGCATGCCTGTCATCCACTTGCTTGGACGTCATCCCTGCAAAAAAGAAAGAAGAAGGGCTAACGTTAACACGAAGGCAGAAAGATGAAAAAATTCAGAACGAAACATACTGGGGTCGGCTGGGCTCAGTCCGGCCCGGGCCAAGTGTAGCTCCATCACTCGGGGCCACGCGATGTTGTGCCCCCCTACGATCTTCTCAACCTTCTTCCACTCCTTATCCGTCAAGTCACTGCGCTTCGGAGGTTTGTGGTTGGGCTTGAAGAAATTCCACGAGGTTGGGATCCCCCAAGACCTCTCGCTCCGGACCACAAAATATTTCTCCTTCCACTCCTTGATGGAATCCAGATGGCCGTGCACCACATTCTTATGCGGCCTGGGCGAGAAGTAAAATATCCCCTCTTGATCACCAAGCGAGCTAATCCCTAAAATGGCTCGGAAATAGGTCAACCTCGACTTCACGCCCTTCTCTTGGCACTTCAGGATGAAACAAATCAAGTGTTTCCAAGAGTTTGGGCCATACTGCATTGGGCATAACTTCACCCAATTTAAGACCCTCTTGACAAAGGGGTGCAGCGGCAACCTCAGCCTCGAGACAAAGGCATCCTCAGGAAAGATGCAGTATCCCGGTGCGAGAGCTGTGGTGGGTCAAACGCCGGGGCTCGGAATGAAGACTTCAAACTCCTGAGGAATAAAGTAAGCGGCCGTCAGGATGTGAAGATAACCCACCTTCAAGATACACGGAATGTCGTCCATCCGAATCTTCACACGGCCCTCCTCGCCCGGCACATGAGGAACGGGGCCGATATCCTTGATATCATCAGGGTACATCCTGATCGACCCCGAATTTTTAAAGGAAACTGGGGGAAACTCGAGCCCTGGTCTAGGGGCATATTCATCCGGAGGAGGGGGGCTGTCCGGAAGACTTAACTTCCTCTTCTTCCGACGAGGACGAGCCTTCCTCTCTGGAGACGGCATCGACAAAGGTGGAAGAGGCGGAAGGTCGTCTCCGACCCCAACCGACCCTCTTGCTGTGCCTTCGCCAGCACCTCCTTGAGCGCCATCCCCTTCACCCCCATCATCCTCATCATCCACGGTGCCCTGACCCTTAGGATCCTAACCCTCCTCATCCTCGTCCTCACCCTCGGAATCCTGGCCCTCCTCGTCCTCGTCCTCACCCTCAGAATCCTGATCCTCCTCGTCCCCCTCCTCACCTTCGGCGTCCTGATCCTCCTGATCCTCCTGATCCATCCTCGTCATCCTCGTCATGACCCTCTTCCTTTTCCTCCTCCTCCTTCTTTTTGCCCTCATCCACAGGCTCCTTCCCCAGCCTTCGGGATCTCAGCGGTGACACTACGAAGACTATATCGTCACCACCATCCGACCCACGGTCTGTCAGGACCTCCTCCTTGACCTTATATTTAATAAGGGATGAAAACGTCCCTGACTCAGATTCCATCGCGGTGCGGCCCGACGAGCTAGCCTCGGATCCGAACAGAGTGCGCGACATTACTAAGCAGAAATACTAACCTGAAGCGTAAACCGTGCGATCACCGGAAAAAGTCGCCTACAGCAAGTAAGATCCTGTTCTTGAAAAATTGGAAAGTGAGTAAAGAAATGAAGAAGAAAAAGTGAGGGGGGGGGATTTATAAGGAGAAAGCAACTCCTCGATTTCCGCAATTAGATCTGGCCGTTGGATCTTAAATCATCAAGATCTAACGGCCACTAAGATCTGGAGTCACTTCGATTCTTGCGCTCATGACATCAGCAGTGAGCGTGAAATTACCCAACTACCCCCAGGACTTTTTCCAACAAGCAAGCTTTTTTGCGCTCCTGACAAGTCAAAAAGGGTCGATGCTCGGATGGCATCGCGAGCCGCAATCTCCTTCTCTATTACTCAGGAAGCTCGAAGCTCGGATAGCATCGCGAGCCACTAATTCCTTTTCTATTTCACAGAAGGGTCGATGCTCGGATGCATCGCTAGCCGCAATCTCCTTCTCTATTACTAAGGAAGCTCGGAGCTCAGATGACATCGCGAGCCACAAATTCCTCTTCTATTTCACAGAAGGGTCGACGCTCGGATGGCATCGCGAGCCACAAATTCCTCTCCTATTTCACAGAAGGGTCGACGCTCGGATGGCATCGCGAGCCGCAATCTCCTTCTCTATTATTCAGGAAGCTTGGAGCTCGGATGGCATCGCGAGCCACAAATTCCTCTTTCATCCCACAGAGGGGTTGATGCTCGGATGACATCGCGAGCCACAAACATCATCCCATATCTCACGGTAGGCTCGAAGACCGGTTACCAACGCCAGCCGTCAAGACTTCTACTCCTAAAAGCATTAAATGAAATGAAATCATTCAGTCGCTGCTACCAAAATGCAGGGGCTCGGACCTCAGATGAAAGCGCGATCCCCAGAGCCATCCCCTATTCACAGGGGGCTCGGAGCTCGGATGACACCGCGAGCCCCAAAGCACCTCTTCTATTTCAACAGGGGGCTCGGAGCTCGGATGACACCGCGAGCCCCAAGCACCCTCCTCTATTCACAGGGGGCTCGGAGCTTAGATGACATCGCGAGCCCCAAAGCACCTCCTCTATTCGACAGGGGGCTCGGAGCTCGGATGACACCGCGAGTCCCAAGCACCCTCCTCTATCCAACAGGGGGCTCAGAGCTCGGCTGACACCGCGAGCCCCAAGCACCCTCCTCTATTCAACAGGGGGCTCGGAGCTCGGATGACACCGCGAGCTCCAAGAACCCTCCTCAATTCACAGGGGGCTCGGAGCTCGGATGGCATCGCGAGCCCCAAAAACCCTCCTCTATCCACCAAGCAGGGGGCTCGTCTGCCGACCCCAAACGTTCGGCAAACCGAGCTCCAACTCGACAGACCTCGACCTTCCCTCGCTCTTCCAACTAGCGAGAGAATCGTCTGCCGACCCTCAGCTCTTCCGCCGACCCTCGGAGCTCCTCTACCGACCCCTCCAACCCGACAGACCTCGATGTGCCCTCGCTCTTCCAACTAGCGAGAGGATCGTCTGCCGACCCTCGGAGCTCCTCTACCGACCCCAGACGCACGGCAAACCGAGCTTCAATCGGACAGACCTCGACGTCCCCTCGCTCTTTCGACTAGCGAGAGGATCGTCTACCGACCCTCGGAGCTCCTCTACCGACCCCAGACGCTCGGCAAACCGAGCTTCAATCGGACAGACCTCGACGTTCCCTCGCTCTTCCAACTAGCAAGAGGATCGTCTACCGACCCTCGAAGCTCCTCTACCGACCCCAGACACTCGGCAAAACGAGCTTCAATCGGACAGACCTCGACGTCCCCTCGCTCTTCCAACTAGCGAGAGGATCGTCCGACCGACCCCCAAGGCTCATCTGCCGACCCTAAGGCTCGACAAGCGTCGCTCCGACTCTTCTACGCTTAGCATCCTGTGCAAACTCCAATAAGGGATCCCTTCCTTCTACCCCCTGGCCTCTTCTGGAAGTAGCAGATCCTACTTTCTCACCGCACCCTCCACCCTGCTCTTCCTACAGAGGCGAAGGACCACTCCTACACGGCTGGTTCACCCAGCCCTCCAGGAGTGTGGGGCTTGTGATATGGGTCGGATGACATGGCCTCTCCTGGGCCACAGGATCCCCTCAGGAAACGTGCACCTCCGGGTCATCCGGATCCGCCACGTCAGCATCGGAAAACTACCCGGGCCTCTGCCACGTCAGCCTGGAAACCGCCCGGGCCTCTGCCACGTTAGCCTGGAAATCGCCCGGGCCTCTGCCACGTCAGCCCTATACTACCCAGGTTTCAACCGCTTCAGCCCCACGGGCAACCGGGTCCAGACTCGGCCCCAAATGGGTCCAGACCCGGTTGGCTTCTCCTATAAATACCAGACCCCTACCCCTTATCTAGGTAATCAATCTTTCCCATTCAAAACCCTAGTTACTGTTACTCTCTCTCAGTAGCTGACTAGATCGTTGGAGGGTCTACCACCGGGACCAACCCCGGTGTTCCTAGATCGTCTGCAGGTACACGAGACCTCGGATCCGAGCCTCCTGATCCGAGCCGAGCATCCAGCCTCCACCTCACTCCTGCTTACTTCTGTACCGTTCGCCCGGCTGAGGATCGTCCGCACCGGAGCTTCCTCCACCAATACAAATCGAGTAAGAACTCACACCTGGTGCATCCACACGCCTCCCTAAAACAAACCGCATCAACAAGCTAAATGGATTCAGTTTCCGTTATAGTATTAGAAGTTCTCTTAGTTATCTAAATAAATTCAATTGCCTTGTCTTTTTGTCAATCTGATAGTGTTGCTCAAAAATATTTTCTGAAGTCCGTTTTTCGTCATTGTTAGGAGTTCATGAATTTTCAAAATTATATGCCTGCATTAATTGGTCTCGTTTTGCTTTTTTTGTTGCATAGAAACTAATCTATCGACAGATACCTGATTTAATGTAGTTCACACTAGACATGCCAATCTTTAGCTATGACTCTGATGATTATCAAATTTCCAATGATTTCAAACCAATTACCAGGTTTTGCAAACAAGATTTTCGGAGGAGACATTTGCTATAGCAGAGTCAAATTTAAATTTATTTATAATGTGCGATCTGGACAGCACTTACCAATGCTGTAGAACACATCGCTTGTACATTGAAATTGATTCAGATGGAAGCCATTATATGCTTCTTCTTTATTAATCAATTAGTATTTTTATTGCTTAAGTTTACCATTATATGCTTCTTCTTTTTCACTAACAAGTTTCTTTTATTGACAAAAATTACTTGATGGGTAAATAAAAGATTCTGGAATATTCTGTCATTGTTGCAACAATGTGGTAAGTAGAGTTAGTTTTCGGGTTCCATGATTGCTTCAAATTATGCTTCTAGGTACTATCATTTTCAACTGTAATGTGCAGGTCAGTCCTTCACAATTTGAAGCTCATACTGGTCATGCTTCAAGGCAGAAGACGTGAGTATTGGAAACTTGAATGCCTTGGTTATACTCTCTCTATTTTGACAATCCTACTTAGTTCTTCTTTTCATTTGCTTTTCAGATATAATAATATTTACACTTCGAATGGTGTGTCACTTCATGAGCTATCCGTTTCCCTGTCAAAAGATCAAAAATTGTCAGTCAGTGAAAATAATAATGTTTGTAGCATTTGTGCAGATGGTGGATACCTTATTCTTTGTGATCTCTGGCCAAGGTCTTTCCATATAGGTAAATCTTAGTTTGCTAAATGTTCTATAGCTTGGTTGGAGCTTACAAAATTTTCAGTTCCTAAATTGACTTTTATTTTAAATCATGAAATATCTTCGCATAAATTGCTTTCCATGGCTTAGTGTACATTTGGTGTTTTTCATGGCTTTGCGTAAATTTATTTTATTTGTATTTACTTTTACCTTTTGTTGTTATTATTAAAAAAATTTACTAAGGAGCAATAAAACATGAGCTTGGCTAGGGCAACCCGGATCTCCGGTCCGGCACTGATTAAAATAACCACAATCCAATAAAACAAAATCCAAAAGATATATAGCCCAACAAAAGATAAAATAGTTTATGAACAAAAATTTAAATCCAATTAAATAAATAAATAGTACAAATGAAAAGAATATTGATTGAGCTTGAAAATAAATTGGAATTTGCCAAGAAAATCAGATCCAGTATAACAATAAAATATTTCGATAGATGAATTTTGAATAGATAATCAAGGAATAACAATTAATGATTATAATCATGATAAAATAAAATTATGTAACAAATTAATATTCGGGTTTAATAATTTCATTAAAATAATCCAATAATAATAATATATTAGATTTTAGGCTCAAATATAAATAGTCGATCAATAAGAAATGGGAAGTAAGATTAAAATATACCATTATTCGAAATGAGTAAATTTTCGATTAGAAAACACTTTAATACAAATCTGAAACGAATTTAGCACAAAATAATTTATAAAAATCAAATTGTAGAAAATATATGGAAAATACTTATTGTCGTGAATGGGGGTTACAAAATCGCCCACAACAAAGGTTCTGTCTGATTTATGTTTGTCAGCCTACCTTGTGCTCTAGATAAGTTGTCCTTCAAGGCTTCAACAATTGCAAAGCAACATCCCTGTTAAGTAATGCTTCCTCCATAGCTTGAGCTCTGGCAATGTGGGTACGTAAGAGATTGAGGTAGGTGGAGGTTTCCCAAACAAACATGATAAGGAGAGAGTAGAGATGAGTTGTGCATGTGTATATAATAGCAAAACTATGTCCAAGGCAACCACTGCACCCATTCTTGAGGTTTATATGCAATTACTACCTCAAATTCCAAAACTTTGTTAATCACTTCTGATTGGCCATCTGCTTGAAGGTGGGAAGCATTACTCATGCACAACTTGGTTCCTTGCACACTAAATGGCTTTTTCCAAAAATTGCTAGTGAACATTGCATCTATAACATTAACAATAGTCTTAGGGAGCCATATAGCTTAAGAACTTGAGAGAAGAGAACTCCAGCAACAGACTTAGCAGTATATGGATGACTAAGAAGCAGAAAACAAACAAATTTGAACAGTCCATCCACTACTACTAGTATAGTAGTGTACCCAGCACTCTTAGGCAAGCCCTCAATGAAATCCATGCTGATATCTTTCCATACATGCTCAGGAATAGGCAAGGGTTGCAGAAGTCCAGCTGTAGAAATACTGAGATACTTATTTCTCTGGAAAATGTCACATGATTTAATAAACCCCTTGAGATCCCTTATCATACCATGCCCAGTACACTACTCTCTTGAGATACTGCCATGACTTATCCACTCCACAATGCCCTCCTTGTGGTGAGGAGTGAAGATCTTCCAAGAAACCACTATTTGAGGGATGAATCATGACTCAACAGTACTCTCCCTTTGTAAAAGTACACACCATTGACACACCTATTTTTGCTGCTTGCAGAGTCCAACTGCAACATGTTTGGATTATAAAAAAGTTTGGTAGACACCTCTTGCTGCACAAACTATAGCTATTTAGGCTGCACAACTGTTATAGTAGATAGTGAGACTTCAGCACCTTCAAACTGTCTAAACAACCCATTAGATACTACATTGTCCCTTCCTTTCTTATACTCTACTATAAATTGATAGCCATGAAGCTTACGTAACCATTCATGCTCAGCTTCAGTATACAATCACTGCTCCAAGAGATGTTAAGAGTGATTTTTATTTGTCTTGATAAGAAATTATCTCCCTAACAAATACTGCCCCCACTTATGCATAACTAACAAAATAACCATCATCTCCTTATTATATGTGGACAAGAATCTCTTCTTACCTTTTAACTCATGACTACGATAAGCAATGTGATGGTTTTCTTGCATTAGGATAGTCATGACTGAGATAAGCAATGTGATGGTTTTCTTGCATTAGGACAACACCCAAACCAGAACCACATCCCTCACACTCCAAGATAAAAGGCATATTGAAATTAGGCAGTTGTAGTACTGGTGGGGAGATTAATACCTACTTGACTCTATCAAATGCTGACTGAGCTTCTTCTGACCAAGCAAAAGGCCATTTCTTAGTCAATTTCACCAAAGGCCATATCAAGGAGCTATAATTAGCTATGAATTTCCTATAGTAAACATGTCAAACCAAGGAATCCTCTCAATGCCTTGAGAGATTTTGTAATAGGTCATTCTTATATAGCTACTCTTCTTTGGATCCACAAATGCACCATGAGAGGATACTACATGACCCAAGTACTCCACTTAGCTCCAAAGGTACACTTACTATAACACTCCGACCCGAAATATCAATTTTTCTAACAACTGCCCACCACATGCTTGCTTCATAAAAGGTGCTATAGCTGATTGGTGACCTATAATCCCAAACAATTATATATATACACAATTAATTCCCAAATCTCCCGATATGGGATTAATTAATCCCACTCTCGCATCTATTCTCGCGTGCTGACGCACACACAGAAACCCCCCAACGTGGGCCCCGTGCGCCACATCAGCCCGCACAGCAGCGCTGTGCTCAACTCCCTTCACAAGTGGGCGGGCCCCACGGACGTGTTAGCCACGTCATCCAAGCAAAGCAGCAGATGCTGCATTTCTTTCCCCGTGGGCCCCCATCAACATTAATTCCATATAATCCACCCCCAATAGAATATTCTATAGGGAAATCTCTGTTAAATCTCTCTCTCTCTCTCTCTATATATATATATATATATATATATATATTACATCCCCCCCTTAAGAATTCAGCGTCCTCGCTGAAGCTGGGACTTGCAACGTAGCGCCCGGATCTCCTTTCTAGCCGAAGTGGAGTGGTGTACCCCTGATTCAGTCAAATCGTAGCATACTGCCCCTGGTTACACCACCAGTGTACTGACCACGACTCCCTCTCAGGCATACAAGACACATCGGCCCTGATATCATTTGTAATACCCCGGCCTGAAATAGTGATTTTTCTAACAACTGTCCACTATAGGCTTGCCTCATAAAAGGTGCTATAGCTGATTGATGATCTCTAATCCCAGATAGTTATATATATACACACATAATTAATTCCCAAATCTCCCGATATGGGATTAATTAATCCCACTCTCGCATCTATTCTCGCATGCTGACGCGCACACCCCCCCCCCCCCCAACGTGGGCCCCATGCACCACGTCAGCCCGCACAACAGCGCTATGCTCAACTCCCTTCACAAGCAGGTGGGCCCCACGAATGTGTCTGCCACGTCATCCAAGCAAAGCAGCAGCTGCTGCATTCTATAGGGAAATCTCTATTAATTGTATACGAAAAAGTGATCAAAGAACACCAAGATAAATTTCCTCAGATATGGTCTAAAAATATTATTCATGATAGACTAAAAGGTTAAGGGAGCATTCGTTAGGCCAAAAGGCATGACCAAGAACTCATAGTGCCCTTCATGAGTTCTAAATGCAGTCTTGTGCACATCCTCATCCCTCATTCTTATTTAATGATACCCTCTCCTTAAGTCTAGCTTATTAAACATTACTGCTCCATTCAGTTTATCCAACAGATCATCAATCACTGGTATTGAGTATTTATCTTTCATAGTGATGTCATTTAACCCTCTATAATCAATACACGTTCTCCAGCTTCCATCAGGAATCTTCACCATGACAATGGGAGAAGAATATGAGTAGTCGTTGTGTCTAATGATCCCTGAGTTGAGCATGTCCTGCACAAGCTTCTCTTTCTCATTTTCTTATGCCAATGATGTTTGTATGGCCTCTGATTGGTTGGTTTGGCTCCAGGCACTAGATTGATGCCATGATCACAAGATCTATGGTGGAGGGAAGTCTAATGACTTCTTTCAACACTAACTCATATTGCTGCAAGATTCTATGTATATCTGGGTGTGTATCAATGGCAGCAACTATCATCACCTATGATTTTCCAACCATTTGCAACAA